>BDMV01000004.1:25033330-25207530 GCA_008326285.1 Oryza officinalis | reverse complement strand
CTTCGCCACTGGCTTGTGCATAACCACAGTAGGATCCAATAATTTATCCTCAACCCACCCACCCAGTCAATCCCCAATTATATGGGCCTGATCCGTTGCAAAGCAAGGGCATATTATTAGTATGGATAAACAGCTCTCTCATTGACCAGTGAGGCCTGTTATAATTTGATAGAATATATTGCAAGTTTGCAAGAGTAATTACTTCAGCATAAAGAGGTGATTCTTTAGAGTTGTGAATCATTATCCTTATTGTGTGACAAAACCCACAGGAGACAATTTTAGTGTTCACTATCTTAGTATCTTCGCTATAGTTGTATATCTACCTTATATTTGTAAAGTTCTGTACATAATATTGTAGTTGTCATGGAATATGATGAGCAAGTTTGTATCTTATCATATCTTGGTATTTGATAGTCAAATAATGTTATCATTCCTGAACCATATTATATTATGGACTATTTCTGTTTGGTAAATGTGCTGCTATAATCTCTTCTTCACAGTAGGGTATTTGCTATGCTTACAACTTACACTGCACAGTCAATTATTTTTTATCACCTTACTATTTACATGAACCTTACAATGATACTTGTGTTCCAGGCACTATATTTCTGCATCCCATTCAGGGAGAAATTGCTGGAATACTATGCAAATAACAAAACTCCTGGAGATGCGGAGGAAAACCTTTTGACTTGTTTGGCGGATCTTTTCATGCAGGTAAAGTAGACAAAGTATAAGTTCTTTACTTGATGATAATGATATGTAACTGTGTTGAGCATGTTGTTGCTTTCAAAAACATTGAATGGGTAACAGCTTCTTCATAACTGTTCTTCTTCATTGCATCCAGTGGAACTTTCATCTACTAAGTGTTATATTTCTGATTGTTAAGGACAATAGTACGCTGATGTTTTAGTTGAAGTAGGAATGTAACCATGACGCCAGTAGTTAGGCCATATTTGCTTGGGGGCTTATTAGCCTGCTTATAATCTAAATACCTAAACCTATGCAAACAGGAAGTTTTTTATTTGGCTTTTTTAAAAGCCATAAACCACTGTTGCACCAATAAGCCAAAAGCTAGATTTGAGTAGCCCTTTTGGCTTTTGTGGATTGGTGTTATCACTCCACCCATAAACTTATGGATTAAAAGCTATGGCCTTGCAAACTACAAATTTCAAATAGCTAGGTTAAGAGCTTATGCTGAAAAATGGGGTGGGTCTTAGGCTCATTCGTGAGAGAAGAATACCAGAATATGATAGGTCATATTCTATATTATGAAAAGGCCTTAAGTTTTAGTAATGCCTTACAGAGTGGCATCAAGTAACTTGTATTCTGGCAGCCTTTAAAATATCTGTTTACAGGGTGGCATCAAGTAACTTGTATTCTGGCAGCCTTTAAAATATCTGTTTCCTCTCTTCAGGATGACATGATGCTGTAAGTGTAGTAGGCATAAGCATACAACGTATTTTTATTTCCACTCTTAAGAGTTCTCAAGAACAAATGTTTTTGTTACGATAATTTAAGAACTTTAATTGTCCTATTGATTATGCTTCTGCAATAAGGGGTTATCTGTAATGGCTTGTTTTAGTTGTAGTAAATGCCATGGTGTTGCCTAGCTGACGACAGGGTGTCAAGTCAGTTGAAAGCAATCAGTACTCAGTATTATTCCCAGACCGTTCACCTTGAGTCCTTGATTGGAGGTGAGAAGACCCTTTGAAGGATAGATAATCACAAAGAAATAAACAGTTCTGGCATAGGTCTAGGAGATAGGGAGCTCGTATCTGGCTTCTGTGGTTTCTCTCTGCGCTGCTGCTTAATCTGTGAGGAGAACCTGGTGGATGTGTAAGAAGTTTTGGAGGCATTAGGGGGTGGCAGTATGGCAGAGGAAAGGAGGATTGGTCAGGAAGGTAGTGAACACTGCTACCTGGTGTTGGTGTGAGTTTGATTCTATGGAAGTGTAAGCCTGGGGGTACTATGACAAGAGATTAGGTAGGTAGTGAGGTAGCTGGCCATCTCACGTATTATCCCCCTACTGCTATTTGTGTGCTCCATGTGCTGATTAGGGTGCCAGCTTTTGTTTGGCACCCTCGTCCATCTAAGTCGTCATATAATCACTGCCAGGGTGCAGTTTCGTACATTGCTTGTTAATGAATCTCTATTGCACTGAGTTTGAAGTTTTTGCATTATAGTGTGTTGGTCAGAGAATCATGATGGAAGCCACTTGATAGCACTATGCAGATCCATATAAGATAAATTTGTTGTCCGTGTGCTATTTACTTGTTTGGGTATTCTTGAGGTGATTTTTCTAGTCTTCAGAGAGTGCACTGTTTATTGGGAGACTTATATCAGCTTTCTTAGGGTAATGTGCACTGACCTGCTGTTAAAAACCAGCATATATTCTAAAATCCACCACGCAAGTTGATAATCGAATAAGATATTTGGCTTGATGTCGTACCCACAAATTCATTGATCCACCTGCATCTGTGTGCGTTATGTATACTGCTGGGTTTTGTATGGTGTGTGAAATTTCTGTTAGGATACTGTCTTTGTTAACGACTTAATGGATCATAATATATATTGCAGGTAAGCCAGTCAAAGAAAAAGACTGGCGTTATTGCTCCAAAACGCTTTGTCCAAAGAGTAAAGAAACAGAATGAACTATTTCGCAGCTACATGCACCAGGTATCTTGCATGTATTATTGTAGTATTACTACATTTTGTTGATTTGTGAAGCATTGTGATGACATTGGCATGTTGACACAATATAAGAGTACATTTTCATCTGCTATAGTTTGAAGCTTCATAGTGACCAAATTGACAATATATAATACAAACTCCATATCATTTTTTACTTTCAAATGTTCCATTAAGTGATTGGTCTGAGTGATGCCATTTTCTTTATTGGTATAGTTGACACTTAAAGCTGACAATTGATTTTGTTGGAGAAAAGATAATTGTGTTTGTATTCACTAATAACTTATCCTTCCATGGTTACTGTGTAGGATGCGCATGAGTTCTTAAATTTTCTGTTGAATGAGCTTGTTGATATTCT
Organism: Oryza officinalis; assembly: GCA_008326285.1. Taxonomy (NCBI): domain Eukaryota; kingdom Viridiplantae; phylum Streptophyta; class Magnoliopsida; order Poales; family Poaceae; genus Oryza; species Oryza officinalis. The sequence continues at coordinate 25,204,484 of BDMV01000004.1, read as the reverse complement.
GGAAAAGGAGTCTAGTGCTGCGAAGGACTCCCCCCAATCATCATCTCCTGAAAAGGTTCCAAACGGGCCAGTTCAACCTTTAGCCAATGGAGTTAGAAAAGAACCACCGGTTACCTTGGTCCATAAGAATTTTCAGGTGACTGAACTCGCTGAAAATACCTTACAGTTTCCCACCCTTAAAGAGCTCAGGTCATTGTCATCTTATTATTCTTGAAACATGTATAGGGCATACTGACCAATGAGACCAGATGCTTAAGATGCGAGACAGTAACGGCAAGGGATGAAACATTTTTTGATCTGAGTGTTGATATTGAGCAGAATAGTTCTATCACAAGCTGCTTGAAAAACTTCTGCTCCACGGAGACTTTAAATGCTGAGGACAAATTCTTCTGTGACAAATGCTGCAGGTACAACCATGTACCATATTATTTTATACTGCATTTTCTTTTCACAATGCAGCATGATTTCTTTGAACTATTGATTCGTTTTCATAATGTGCCATTTCCAACTTTGCTTGGTGAGCACCTGTTTTGGTATATGTGCGCAATGGCATAAAGCCCTGACTGGTCACCTTTCCTTTGAAGAACCTGTTATATGCTGTAGATTTTGGGTGAAACAGATGAAAATTGTGTGCTTAACTACCATATGGGAAGGTTTGTAATCTTAAACTTGATATGCTGAGCTCCAATATTTTGGTCTCGTTCCAGTTTGCAAGAAGCGCAGAAGAGAATGAAGATCAAGAAGGCTCCACACATATTAGTGATCCACCTAAAGCGCTTCAAGTACATAGAGCAGCTTGGTCGGTATAAGAAGCTTTCATACCGGGTTGTATTCCCAATGGAGCTGAAGCTCAGTACATCTGATGATGTAGATACCGAGTACTCCCTCTTTGCTGTCGTTGTCCATGTTGGAAGTGGCCCCAACCATGGACATTATGTAAGCCTTGTCAAAAGCCACAACCACTGGTTGTTCTTCGATGATGAAAATGTCGAGATGGTTGAGGAGTCGACCCTGCAAACATTCTTCGGTTCTTCACATGAATACTCAGGCAACACGGATCATGGATACATCTTGTTTTACGAGGGTCTTGGTGGGAAGAATTAGATTGATTTTCTTCACCTTCCCGGTTCTTTTCTTTTCCTCTTTGGAGCATGCAAGATTACCGTTGTATTTACACAGCTATTTCATTACCTCCATGGAAAATTGTTGATCTCAGAGATTGTGAGTATGAACATGAGGACGCTGGATTTTGGGTGGTTTTAGTGTACAGAGCATAATGGACCTTTGCTCCTAGTGGTGAAATAAGGTGTAAATCATTAAGTACGCCTGACCTTTTTTTCGTCAGCATTGACATCTTTACCAAAGAATGCAACATTGCTCCTTGCGCGCAGTGTATTGATTCTAGTTTGGAATTTTTGATGTAGGCATTTCTTGATCCTGTTGTATTACTGTGTAAAGCTGTACGAAAGCTGCCTAATCGCGCGCTCAGTGAGAATTGCTGTAAGTTTGATTAGATTTTGGGAACTTTGGTCAGTTAAGCCTGCTGTGTAACTCATTATGTATCGCTCCAATCATGTGATCTTGAAAGGGAAACATTTTTTTCTCCTGGAGGCACTCGTTCCACGAAGCATATTTTGTCTTCAATCATGTTGATCCTGAGAAATGGCTGAGGAATTTTTCTACTCCCTTTGTCCCATAATACTTATCTTTCTCTTCTCTGTTTAGCATATACTTCATTAAGGTTTAGAAAGGGTTTAGAAAGTAAAGATAGAGTCCCTTATTTAAATAGATGTGAAAATATGGTGAGGATAGAATTGGTAAAAAATTGAATAGGATGTGATTGATAGGACAAATAGTACTATTAAGTGATAACTGTTATGGGATAAATTTTGAACTCTAAAGAAAAGAACTATTGTAGGATGGAGGGAGTCCCTGTAAACTCTTGCTTGAAAGTTGGGACTTGAGAAATGAAGATGGCATAAAACTCCTTCCGATACTGGTTCGAGGATACAATCTCCAGATCGCTCATCTGAATCAATCATGTCTCTTTTTTTTTCCCTTTTCTTTTAAGAGGCTCATTTTATTTTTTCAGATCCACACAACCACTATCTGTTGGTCCTCGGACTCACCGTAGAGCGTGACAGCCAGATAGACCATGAATTGCGTAGTGGGCTTTGGGCTTGGGCTGGCTCGTTCTTGTTTCACTTCGGGCTAACGAGCCCACACTTCACGAACCGGACCAGCGCACGGCTGCGCGCATCAGCAGCCATCACATGCGAATCCCATCGCGCTCGATTGATCCGCCTCCTCCGACGCCCCAACGCCGCGGCTTCTACCGCCCGGATGGCGCCGCATCTCCGCGATCTCTCCTCTCTAGTGTCCTCCATGGCTTCTGGTCTGACTCGCGGGTGGCTACCGACGGTTGCGCGACGAGCCGCTTCGGTCAGCAGGGCGGCGCTTAACCCTCCCGTCCGTCATGTTTCCCGGTGTGTTCCTTGTTCTGATGCTAAAGTTTGCGCCTCTGGTCTGTTGCTAAAGTTTTCGACATGGATTATATTCCGAAGAATTTAGGGGGTTTTTTATTAGAATTATTTGTTCTTATCGTGCTGATTTTTTAAGGGCTACTAGGGATTTTTCATTTTACTTAATCACATGTCACTCCCAAATCAGAGAACAAAAGGGCCAAAGAAAAATCGATTTCAGACATAGATAGTACATTACGATTTTAATCCTTGCTGATGGCATTTGAACCGGATCTTTGCAAAGAATTTACCCTTTTATGCTCTTTGCTCATAGATTCCCCTGTGGATCTCGCAACATGGCCAGCGGCAGTGCAGTGAAAAGCGAGCAATTGGGTAAACCAGACAAGCACCGCCTCACCCTTTCTCCCGACGATCCTATCCACACAACCATAGGTATTATAAATTCCATGGACAAGCACTTTCCCATCACCCGAGGCATGGAAAATGAAGAGAATGGGCCTGCAACCGAGGAGTTCATCGCTCGTTATGGCGATGGCCGTCCTGCCAATGTTGAAGAGGATGAAAGCAAAATTGTTGATGCCATGTATAGCGATGAAGATTTTTCTAGGACAACCGTGGAGGTCGCAGGTGTCAAACAAGATCCAAGGGGGGCAGTTCAGGAGCTAACAGATGGTGAAGAAGATGCAAGGAACCAAAGTGCCAGCGAGGTCAGTGATGATGATGATGATGAATATGAAGAGTTCAGTGATCGCGTAGATAACTAGACTGCTATGGTCCTGTCTCTCGGAGGACACTTAGAATGAGCAGCCACCGTGATGGTTCTATATACGATACCAGGGGCACCTTTGGATCTGGGTGGAAATGGGACCATCGTATCACGGACCGTAATGAGAGTAAGGGTTCGATACCTATTTTCCCATTGTTATCTGCTTTGTTCTTAGGACAGTTCTCAAGCTCTAGTGTTAATATAAAGTTAGTGCTGCGCTACCACTTATGCAATCCTAGGGCGCCAGCCAGTCCTATGGCCGCTGAGGCCAGACATCTGACTACAGTTCTTGAACAACAAACAAGACGACAAATTCTCTCTATTAGAAGAGTCTGGAGTCTACAGTAGATTAGGACATTATGTTATAAATAGAAATATATCGCCCATTTAAGTTAAGAAAGGATGGCATAATAGACTATATTTGTATCAAGCCACAGATCTAAATATCGGAAGATTTTTTTTATTTAACACTACAAAGTGCCCTAATCTGGGAATTTACATTGAAAAGTATCTGATACGGTCTATGGGATCCACTCATCCACATCGCAAATTTCACCCTTATTTGCAATTGTCGAACCAGTCAAGACATGGAATTCTTTACCCCGTCTTCTTCTAACTCCACTCCCTTGCCTTTTTTGTTCAGTTGTGGCCATGATCCAGTTCCCAGCTTGCATTAGGATGCCATCATCCACCTCCCAGGTGATCATTCCCATGTCGGCTGCGATCTTACTGATGATATCCCCTCAGTGGCACTACTGAACAGAGGCAGCATTTACCATGGCCCCAGTCGAAGGAAGTTGTGGAGTGCATGCTTGAGGGGGATAATTGTGGACTAGCGGAGTAGAGCCCCCTCAACCCCAATCCATGGTGGTTTGTTTCCCTCGATTTGGGACCTGATTTCCTTTTCTTTGTTTGGTTTGTTTCCCTCGATTTGGGACCTTATTTTCTTTTCTTTGTTTTTTCCTCTTTTTTTTCTCTCTTGTCTATCTGAGATGTGTTAGGACATGTTCAATGGTAAAGACGAGTATCGTCTCTGAGACAATACAAGATTATTTAGAACCCGTGTCTTTACAATAGTTGAGACGATAAAGGCTCTAACCATTAACTCGAAAAATATTCTTTCTATTTTTTTACCCTCATACAACCATGTTTTCATATTATAGAGGCTAAGAGTCATTGTTAAGCCGTTATTACCCATAACAACGATGTTTTGTCTCTCCTCTTTCTTTTTCTTTTATTTCAACCAGTATTTCTAATTAACATCGCTAAGAGACCACTATTAATGACCATTATATATGTCCTCACTGGAAATTTACATAAAGTGTTCTGCATTTAGTAATTAGGTGGGGTAGGGGTGCGGTAGTAAATTGAGAGGAATTATCCAGACAACTGAAAAACTTGAGCAATGAGAAATTTAGAATGGACTTTCTACCTTTACTTTTATTATACCAAGCAGGTATTTTATCTTTTGTTAAGCTGTTGCAATTTGGCATGTAATCTTTGTTGTAGCTCGATTGAAGGCAATGATGTTATCAAATCCCAACAAAGATTGCACCCTGAGTGGCTTTCCCAAGGCATATTGAACATTCCATGTTGCAAATTTTCTCAGTAAAGTTGGCTAAAGTTTCTGTGGTTGATGGCTCAATGGAGTTGTATGGATACATTGCGGCACAGGATCTTCGGGACCCATTACTTAATTATATTGTCAATATTGACAATATTAACAAAATATTATACTGGGATCAGGTATTAACGAACTATTGGAATCAAGCGGACCAATAATAAATCGCATTCATGGAGATTACGGCGCAGTAAACATAACCCGAGCGTGTCTTGATTACACATTTGAAGCGACAGAAGTTGTCATATCAGAAGTGCAAACCGGTTTCGATTTGCGTGTCGGCTGTTTTACCAGTGGTTTACATGAGAAAATTCAGCTCTTTGATGATGTGATTGGTGAGTCACGTGGCTTGAGGAGGTATGTGGTTGCTGTCATGAAGAATGAGTGTATGGATTTGAAGTTTAAGGTAGGTTCTGACTGTTTCGCTGAACATAGTCTATCTTTCAAAGCAACCAATCATGGATGTGCTAATGAAGAAATAAAGATCGGGTTCACCTCAATCTCGGTGAATGTCACTTGGTCAGCTTTGGATTACTGAATTGATTCCTCATGTGTATTTCGTGGTGACTCAACAAAAACTACTGTGATAAGCCTTTTACTGTCTTCGCTTCTGTTTGGTTTGCCTGTGTTTGATTTTTTTTTTCAATGCATTCGGACTTTGTTTATTATCTACCATATGTTTTTGCTAGAATTTTCTAATCCTCTACTTTCTGTTAAATTATTTTTTTCGATTCACTTTTGTACTCTACAGTGTCGAGAGAGATCGAGAGTCGAAATAATTCTGCTGAAAAATTACTCCTGCAATATATAGAGTACTTTTGCGGATCCCAGTACTTGAGGATATCAATATTGTCCAAATCATGCTACGGGCATATGCTTGAAATGGCATCAGTTCAAACCATCATCTTAGATCCTCCTTTCAACAAACCCAGTAGCTTTTTTTATTACCGCAATTTCTGATGGATGAAAACTTTAAGAGCGTTACTAAACACATGTGAGTAATTGTAAAAGTATGTATCATTTGAGTAACTTCATGACTCTCTGACAGGGCCCTACCAAAATGTCCAATGGATGAAAACCGAAGAACATTACTAAAGTACACATGGGAGTATTTGAAATAGCATCATTTTAGTAGCTAAAGGATAATATTTTTTTTAACGAACAACACCAGACAGTGTATTGATTCATTGAATAAAGTAAAAAATTATAAGGCTAGTACCCTGGAAGGCAGTAGCCAGGAATAAAAAAAAACCACCACCACGCGCCAACGGCACCTATAAAGAACCCATGAGAAGGCTAACATCAGACCGGCTGTCGCTAAATGTGATCGACCGTCACTAGACCAACAAAGAAGCTACACCCGAATCGCTCAAAACCAAACCCTAACAACCGAGCAACGCACTCAACTCTATCCATACAAGGGGAGAGGGTGAGAGAGAGATGGAACCTCTCTCTCCCACAAGGCTTGCCAGCATGGTCAACTTACATTAGCTAAGACACCGCTGCAAGAGGACAAAACATCTAGAGAGCACACGCAAGCTGTTTGAGAGAAGTTCAGCAAGGGAAACTCCTAGATGACGTCTTCAGGGAGAAACAACGGTGAGTACCGATGCCACCATCTGTCGAGGCCTCAAGGAGAACCTAGACACTCGACAGCCCCACTAGAGGAAGAAGAATGACTCAACAACGCCTCCACGAGGGAAAATGACACCCGAAGTGCCGTCATTGTCGGTCCGGCAAGGCCGGGCTAGGTTTATACCTGTCGCCCGTCCCCTGTCATTTCACAACTATCGCTTCATTGCTCCACCACCAGCCATCCTCCGTCAGCACATGAACCTCGTTGTACCTACGCCCCCTGCTAGCCAGCCTCGGCATGCCTTTGTGGCACACTCGCCGTCACCGGCCTCCTTGTCGTCGCGTGGCGACCACCCACGGCGCCACCCACAACGGCCTCCCATAGCCACCGGCGCCACCCGTTGCCATCGGCGTCACCCGCATGGGCCTTCCGCTGCTGCTAGTGTGGGCCTCCCTGACCAACGTAGTGACATTCCTCAAAAGTTTCACCGCGTGCCATCGCTCCGTGGCAGTTGTCGTCACCCAGTACCACCATAGGGAATCCGGCCTCCCTCGCCAGAGAGGCCAGATCCAGACTAGGGGGCACCAGATCCAGCGAGAGGACTTCAAAGCAACTAATCATCAATCCTTCAAAGCAACCAATCATGGATCTGGCGAGAGGACTTCAAAGCAACCAATCATCGATCCTTCAAAGCAACCAATCATGGATTTGCTAGTGAACAAGTAAAGATTGAGTTCGCCTCAATCTCGGTGAGGGTCACTTGGTCAGCTATGAAGTATTGATGAACTGATTCCTCACGTGTATTTTCTTTTTTGGGGTGACTCGACAAAAACTACTATGATAAGCGAGTATGTTGCTAACATCAAATTTTTAAAGTAGTGTTCATGTTGGCACGTAGAGCTAGCGTATGTTACTCCCGCAATTTCATAATGGTTTATTGCCATCTTCTTCACTGCCTTCAATCGACATCTTCTCCCGATCTCAACTCTGGAACTGGAAGTGGAGTTACCAATGAGTGGTCTGATATATATTTGTTTTAGATAATGGAATTAAAATTCGGCCTTTGCTCAATGAACTACAGCCAATTATTACACAAATTCACTCAATAACGAGCACACACACAAGTCTAAAAAAACCCAAATAACATGAAGCAAACACAACTAATATGCACCAACACGAGATAAAGACCACACAATGATTAAATTCTATTTGTGAACCTTCATCCGAAGTTTGCGAAAAAAGATTTGCTCCGGTCCAGCAAGAAGTACCTCGAGGTACCAGTACCTCACGATGCCAAATCATTTTCGATCGTTGGATCTAGCTAGGCAGGATGGGAATTGTTAGATCCAACGATCAGAAACGATTTGGTACCTCAAGGTACTTTTTGTTGGACCGAAGCAAATCTCTTGCGAAAAGCTGTATGACCATTGACTCAAGTTTACAACATGTAGTATTCATTAGCTTGATGTCATCATCACACCTTTGTAGTTGAGCCTAAAACCGAAGCTAGTACGTTGCCCTAAAAAGTACATGCATATAATATTTGGATAGTGATTTATCAAAAATCATATCATTTCTGCTAAGTCATAGAGTCCACCATATAGCATATGCTCCTATAAGAACAAGTTTTCTGTTTTTTTTATCAATATCCATGAACCAATTCCCAAAGATATGAGATATACTATGTGAAGGATATAAACCAGAAAAAATTTGTAATACTCTCCATAGAAATTTTGCAAAATGACACTCCAAGAATAAATGATGAGTGGTCTGATACATATGACATTTCTCTCTTAATCAATGTTTATTTGACCATTTTTTGGTACACACATCTGGTGCTTCCAAGATTTATCTGATATCATATTTATCATCTATTAATTTGACAGTTTTGCCAGGTCGCTTGGTAGCAGGTCAATCTACAATTGTGATCGATAACACAAAACAGTGGCACTTCAACACAAAAATAGTGATAATAGATTGCCAATAGCACAAGGGAATGTACAGGTATAGACAAGACTCCCCCTAAAAAAACTATATGCATGACACTAGGAAAACCCTCGTTGTCGATCAATATTACAGATCCCTTTCAGCCAACTCTAACAATGCTGTTACAAGTTACAACAGAATAGGTTCTACAGGATTAGATTTACACAACTATTGTCACACTCAGGAAATTGCCTGGCTTGCATGCTCATCAGACTATAGATAAGCACATAGGTGGACAATTTACATATGAATCTGGGCGTCGAGAAAACCCTAACCGATCCAATTTGGCTGCATGGAATTTTCCACTTCCCGACCTGTTGTCCTGCAATTCAAGATTCATCAAATATTAGATGATGTTAGAAATGTTGACCCAGCAATCTTATATTTTAGTGAACGGTTAGTTGAAGACGTAACCAAAAGTTGGACTATATAATAACTAAAGCCAAGTAATCGGCTTGTACAGAACCAGTGTCTGCAGGCTTGTGAATCCCTGATGAGATGTGGATGTGATCATGCAAGAACAACATAGAATAAGATTTTTAAACGCCGCAAAAGAATCTATCGTAGGAGAATAGATAGAAGAGAGTTTTGCCATAAATGTGAAATGTTAGGTAGTAATTCTGCTAATAAAATGAGCAGAAAATGCCTTGGTCAAAGTTTAAGTAAAATAGACTTATATGTCAATTGCCATAGGACTCGAGCTTTTACATGGTCATACAATATACCCAAGAAGCTACCTTGCAATTTCAGAGGACCTTTGTTTCTATGTCTACATACATGATTGTAATCTTTCTTTTTTAGGAAAATTACTGTAGGAGAGGCTCCTACAGCGTGTATATATATATAAAAAAGTTAAATACAAATATATATATACAGAAAACAAGATCAAAAAAGTTGTCTAGCCACAAAAAATGAAAACAAGATCAAAAGTTGTCTAGCCATTCATAATCTTGTGTGGCTTCATACATAAAACAAACATTTTTTAGATACTATGTTGGTATTATGCGAGAAGTTTCCATACTATGATAAAAGTGTTGCAAAATTGTGAGCAAGTGCAACATCAATTCAACTTACGGAGACCAATCAGTTACCATGCATCTGAACTCACAATGACTGTGATAATTGACTCCAGTTCATCAATCGGTGTGACTGTGGATGTCTATCCAAATAACTCCTACTAGAAATGTCAGCTTCATCAGAGGCAAAAGTTTCTGAATGGTCTGATGCTGCAGGAGGCGACCATACTGGGACTACGCCTCCTTCTCTCCCAGTCCAGCCACTTGATGCCTCTGAGACAGATGGTGCTAGAACATTTCGCATATGGTGCTGAGGTTGCTGGAAATTATTGTGCTCATGAATACCGTTTGTTCTAGCAGCATTTCCTGCAGTGGTATGGAAATTTTCTTCCCGCTCGGTTCGAGGCTCAAAATTCACACGGGTTGGTACCTCTGCCCTACTGTCCACACTGTTCACAAAGTCGGCAGAAATCTCAGTTTCAGCCCTGTTAAGTGAAGATGTCATTGTTGGCACCATCTGATCCTCGCGTCTTCGAGCTGTTGTCAGCACATTGGCTGTTACCCGAGCTGGTTCTCGGTCAACTTCCATCTGTAGTTCTCGAGGAAACTCAATTGGTGGAACCTCCGAGGAGTCGCCAAGGCCTTCTTCCATTCCGTTGTCCATTGCGGCCCTGGATGCTGCCTCAAGCTGCCACATTTCTGACAGGGCTTCTTGCAGCCTGGCGTTAGCTGCATCTAGCCCAACTATTGGGAGAGGGTAGTTGGAGCCTAACTCAACTCCTGCAGCTTGCAGCACAGATGCCGGTGCATCCCATGGATGGTGTATCCATTCTGTTGGCAACCTTGCAAGCTCCGGAAGCCACCGCCGGACATACTCCCCATCCGGATCAAACTTGTAGCCTTCGAGCTGCAATGCACAATTGGATTCAAAAGAATACAAGATAATGCATCAGTAGTCGAAAATTTTTGTTATCACTGGATTGCATTTTCTTCTGAAATTAATAGTTTGACCTACCTGAGGATTGTCAATACGGTCAAGCTCTCGGCCATCAGGAAGAGAGCCAGAGATATACTGCCAGCCTAGTGCATCACTCTCAAGATCAGCGTCTAATAATGTGTCCCAAAAGTACTTCATCCCCCATCGCCATGGTAGTTGAAGGACTTTGACAAAGAAACTTGACACTACCACACGAATACGATCATGCAACCACCCTGTAGCCCACAGCTCCCTCATGCCGGCATCAACAAGGGGGTAACCAGTCCTTCCCTGCCGCCATATCTTGAAGTAGCACTCATTGATCACCCAGGGGAAGAACCTGAACTGTGTCAAAAGGGGCTTCTCATGGCTGCATGGGTGGTTGAAACTCAGATACCGTGAGTACTCCCGGAGACCAATGGACCGAAGGAACAGGGTGCAGCTCTCCTCAGCTGCACGATTGCCCTCATTGCTCCACACAAGTTGCTTCATCCGAACAAGGTGGAATACCTTGCGCACACTCAGCTCACCAAAATGCAGGTATGGTGATAAGAGGGAGGTACTTGCACTGTCTGCTTTCTTGCGATTCACTGAGTAGTGGATCAAAGGACCATTCAGGAAAGCTGTTAGTGCCTTGTCTGCATTCTGCCAGCCTGGTGACCATGCTCGGGCAAGAAGTGCATTGCTTCCCCTCTCCGAGTCATCCTCAAAGATCAGATCATCTGATCGGCACATTGATAAGTCACCTGTTGAAAATTTGTCAGTGAATCAACTGAAAAGTTTCAACTTGTAGTGCAGTGTATATTGTTATGTACCAAAACAGTATTAGTGATTAATAGTTAAACATTGCCCATAGCAAGTAAAAACAGAAAGGCAGACCATCAAACAATTGAAATGTCCTTCTCAGTGTGTAAACTTATATTCTGATGCAATCTAGAACAATATCAGTCCCTAATATGCCAGTGACCAATAAATTTTTCTGAATAAGTAGAAATTAAACCATTTGAATTTAGTCCTGCAAGTACCTGAATTGATTCTCTTAGGGGGCAACAGCGGTGCGGCAGGATCATACGGCATGCTGAGGCACCTATTCCAGAAAGGCGCGAACATGGTGAATGATTGGCCTTCATCGTCGACAACCTCCCACGGCTCATACAGCAGGTCTGCATTGAAGGACTGAACGATGATGCCCTCAGCTGCCATCATCTCCTTCAGCCGGTGGTCCCTGACCAGTGAGATCGGGTCTGAAAAGATGGCCGTGACACAATGAGTGCAGAGTTATGTGAGGTCATGAGTGTCAACTGTCAAGGCTTACAAAGCATGAACCCTTAGTCTCAACACAAACAATTAATGGATACTGAATTTTAGACACTATACTAGGAAGTACAACCGTACAATTTCAGCCTATAGAGAGTGTTAACTGTTAACTAAATACTACTCCTTCTGTCCCAAATTATAGGGCACCCTTTTTTAGGAAAATCAAACTTGGAAAATTTTGACTAATAATTACACTAGCAATGTCTATGCTAAGTATTATGCACGTTATATCACTAGATTTGTATTTTAAAATACTTTTATGTGACACAAATTTTGTAGTTGTTTGATAATATAATATGAAATAAATTAATAGTCAAAGTATGTCATTGAAAACCGTATAAAAAATATATACCTTATAATTTGGGACGGAGGGAGTATTGGGCTGACATATGATTATTGCCTCTTTAAATTGGTTGGTTGGTGGCAGCAAGAGCTTTCAGAAATAATAAAAAGGTAGTAGTACTAGTAGATGGCGAGATGTTCTTAATGATCAAAGTGTAAAGGCAGATTACTAAAACCGGGAACTTCTGCAGTTCTGCTCTAAGACAATGGTAGCTAAACTGGAACATAGTTGGCATGTGGACCATGGAGATGGAGGTGTCGCATATTAATATATCCAAGTAGTGCCACATAATACTGTTAACATGATGGAGTAGATCTAGCTCAAACTTGACGCGAATCTGATGAAAACTGTAATGAAGATGCAAGTGAAACAGAGGAAGTTGCATTGTTATCATGTCATCATGCATCCAATCAAATCATAACTTCAAGCTAGTCGCCCCTAAAAGCATGAACTCGCCATGAGAGATTTGATCAACATATCTGGCAAAAGATTTGCCATAAGGGAAGACCTTGATGCCAAGAACAATCTAAAAGGCATCTCCTTTTTCTTGTATGAAAAAAAATAAAACAACACAAGCTAGCAAAAGCAAACCGTAGAGATGGTTGAAGAAGAGCCGCGTGGCGCCGGTGTCGCGGACGAGCTGGAGCAGCGCGACGACGGCGTCGGCCGACCTCCTCGTCACGAGCTTGCCGGCACCGAGCCGCCGCAGCGAGGCGTCGAGGTGCTTCAGGCTCTGGCTGAGCCACCACCGCGACACGCGCCCGGGGTAGTACGGCCCGTCCTCCTCGGGCGCCCACATGTACGCCGGCACCACCTCCCCGCCGGCGCGCGCCGCCGCCGCCAGCGCCGGGTTGTCCTCCACCCTCAGGTCCCTCCTGAACCACACCACGGTCCTCACCCCCGCGTCCCCGCCACCGCCACCACCGCCGCCGCCCATGGACGACGACGACACCGACATGATATACACCCAATCCAATCCAAGAACCAACCCCCCCACGAGTTCTTGGATCAAGAGGACGTCACCGAAGCATGGAGCTAGACAGCTCAAACTCCAAAGCTCACTGCTTCTTCTTCTTCCTTCCCCCCTCGAGATTCCCAACTACAGTTGGAGCTCGAGCTCCGCTGGATTGGATTGGGTTTCGGCGAAGAAGCAAGCAAAGCGAGTGTACGCGCGCGACGCGAGCTGCTCTGCAAAGCAGCAAAGGAGCCTCCTTTTTTTTTCTTCCTTTCTTTTCCCGTGTATTTTCCTGTGTATAATTTTGGTTGGTTTTTGTTTGGTGTTGGTGTTCTTGCAGTTGTCGTTTCTAGTCCAATGGAGAGAGAGGTTGTTGATATCGCGATTGGTTGGCTGGATTTGATCTGACTTTTGCTCTTGGCCATTTATCCTGGTGACCCTTCTCCTCTCCCGAATAATATTTTTTCCAATATGTGTATATTTTATTTGCGAAAGAAAACCCACTCGGCACGATAGATTCCAAGCTAAGAAATGGTCCTCACATGGTCGATGGTTCGAGGGTCTATTGGTAATACAGAACGGGCGAGTTTTGGGGGTGTAAAATCAGGGGATGTTTGTTAATGTCCCAATTGGTTTAGAAAACGTAGAGCCTGCATATCGATAAAAGAAAAATAAAATATTCTTTCCGTATCTATTATATTATTAAGAAAACATTAAAAAAAATAACACGTTTACTATGAAAACTAAAAATTTCCATATTAATCGAAAAAAAAACAATCCAAGTAAAAATATAATTTAGAATTCTCACATTGATTAGAGAAAAAGAAAAAAAAGTCTAAGTAGGAATACAAATTAAAACTAACTGAAATTCGGAATTAAAAATAAATAATATTAAAAAAGAGTCCATATAGGAACCTAATATAAGATTAATTAAAATTCAAAATAAAAAATAAAATAATTTAAGAATTAGAAAAATAAAAAGAGAGTTCAAGTAGAAATACACTTTTTAAACAACTTAAATTGGAAATAAAAAAATATTAAAATAATAGTCCATATATAACACAATATGAGAGTAACTAAAATTAGAAATAAAAAATAAAATAAATTCTGAAATTAGAAAAAAAAGTTTAACTAGGAATACAATTTATAATTAACTAAAATTTGTAATAAAAAATAAAGACTATTGAAAAAAGAGACCATCTAGAACATAACATAAGATTAATTAAATTTTAAAAAAATATGTGTATGAAAATTAACGACGTTATCTGTTAAAAATTTTAACAAAAGGTAGTATCAATTTCCTTACCCGATAATTTGCTCCAACATTTTCCTAAGAACTGCCAAGACAGCTCTATTACTGTGAGTAAACGTGTAGACATAATGCGACCTAGTACCTCTTTTTTTTAGTTGTTTTCTTTTTTCCTTGGCATAAAAATATATCATTCTCAAATCACTATTAATTGAGAATCCTTTTTTATCACTGAATCTTTTCTTCTGCTGGTGAACATCTCATCTCCCAATAGTCACATACTCCTGCCTTGGAGTAATGAGTTGGATATGCTTGGTGGTCTTGATCAAGGCGCACATTGCACTCATGAACAGGAAAAGATGAGTTGTGCCGGAGAGAAATTTTTAAGCTTTTATGCATAAGGAAGAAGGGGACCTTAGCCTTGCTGCTTTTGTAACCAAATACTAATGACGAATATATTCTCTCTGTAGATGATGGAGAACCCATCTACCTAAGCACATGATCATGGCACGTCGATAGAACAACACTGTCACCTCATGCCCCGAAAGTAGCACTGTTCCTTGATCCTGTTCCAAAATAGGATGAGCACATGATTGAAGTCCCCCGGCACCCCAATAGCCAAACGAATTTGCTGTACAATTAGCCCCACCAAATTATAACTACTAGCTTTCCTATCAAAGAAATTATTAGTACTCCCTTCAAGCTAATAATATTTATTGCTTTGAAAAAAACACGGTTTTTAAAGAAACAACTTTAACCATTATTTTTATTACAATATATATAGAAATATCAATAAATATATGATTTTATTGAAATAATTTTTAAGACCAACCTATATAAATATGGTCATCATATTTCTAAGACAAATATTTTAGATGTTATTTATAGTCAAAGTTTTTAAAGTTTGACAATGGTCTTGTTCAAAACAATAAGTATTATCAATCCAATGAAAATAGTAGTTTAAGGTGCATATATTAGTCAAGCCAATATTTGCCGTGTAAATGGTTAATTGGCATGTGTATGGTTTATAACATTTCATCTTGATGAAATGCATCTTTTTTTTCATTTAAGTGCATACGTGATGCCGATGGAACCATAAGCGAAGGGGGGCTGTTCTATTCTTTCCTTTTTTTTAAAAAAAAAGAAACATATGCAGGAGCTCATATATATACACATGCAATTCGTTCTCATAAAAAACACGCACATATCCTACCTATAACACCTTCGAATATCAACGTAGCTTGAGATTGATAAAACCATCATAAACATCATATTTTTACCGTCGCCGAAAGAATAAATATCATTAAATATGAGTATCCATACTAATTCTAATTCTAATATTTAAACCCTGTGGGTAGGCCTCATTCACTCGGTTCGCAGGACGTCATGGCTTTCATTTGTTCAGATGAAGAGCAAAGGTCGGTGATGATGAAATTATTTATAGAAATAAATTAAATATTTATACTTATAAAAGAAATAACAAATAGTTTAGAACAACGGGCTGGATGATATTGATGTAGAAAATCTAAGAGAAATAGTAGTTTAATAAACGTAGCACGAATAGTCTGATGAAAATTAATGATCCCAAAAGAACAGGTAAACAATCCATAAGTCACACATAAATATATTTCTTTCGACCATTCATCTTTTTTCTTAAAAAAAAACCAATCACTTTATCTACGGAACTGAAGAATGATGTAGCCGGGCCGGGGGTCTGGTCAATGAAACGAGAGACAAGAAAACATCTCTTGCCCCCATGACACATGATGGGGCACGGAAATGCAATGCGAATTTGCGATGCTGTGGTTGACCATAAGTTAAGTAAATCCAGTTATTAAAAAAAAAAGTAAATCCAGTCCCGGCATGGGGAATTGATTTGAGTTTATATCGTATACGCGAGTCGCTTTGAGCTCGATCGGTATCGGTGGGGTTAAAGGGATCAGGCCCCCCACAGATCATGCATGCATCATCTCATCATCTCCCGGCCTATCGGATCGATATCTCCATCCAAATCTCGATTGTTCGCCGATCGTGCACGCTTGGCCAGCCCCCAGCCCCGGCCGGGTGATGACTAGCTGCAACGTACCGTGCTCCACGCCGGTTACGGAGCATTTCTTGTTTCCCGGCCCAGTTGCATTGGGCGAATTGGTGGCGTCCCTTTTTGTAGGGGGAGGAGGTGAGGATTTGGAGTTTTAGGGGGCAGGCACCATCTACCACTATACCGGCCGGCGCCGCGTCGTCGCTGTCGCCGTCCCGTCCCGTGTGCGTGTGGGCATTTTGCGTGGGCGCGGGGGTGTGGTGCGTAAAGTCCAGTCACCCCCAGCGCCCGCGCCCGCGGCGACGGCGACGGCTTCGGCCGTGCCCGATCTCCCCTGCGAGAATGCGAGATTTCCACGAGCGGATACGGCCGATCCATCCATCGTATCCCGCGGTCCGCGCCTTTGGTCGGGTCGGCGTCGCCGCTCCCGCGCGATGGGGACGTGGTGCTCATCTGTTACAGCTAGGTACGCGATCGAGAGCGAACTCGTCTCGTCACATTGGCGCATGCAGGCGCGCAAGCGAGCAGAAAATCGATCCAAGGAAGCGAACGGAAGAGAATTTTTAGCATTTTTAATTTTTATTTTTTAAAAATTTGCAAAAATAATTTTAGGTTTGAAAAATTTGCAAAACTAATCCCCAATCGTCCTTCGCCCTCCCAGAAAGCGATAAGGGGTCTAACTGCAAATTTTCAAACCCTTTGCATCGGTTTAATTTAAAAATTAATAATACTTATTCGACACTCAAAACGATTTTAAATGAAAAAGTTGTTAACTATAAAGTTTGTAGATCTCTATGAGATCTACAAACTTTATAGTTAACAACTTTTTCATTTAAGATCGTTTAGATATCCAAATATTCATTACAAAATCTAAAACCTATTTAAAAAAAATCTCAGATCTACATTTTAAACGACATCGGATGGAGATAAACTTTATATGAAAGTTATACATCTCACAAAGATCTACAACTTTGTTATTAACAACTTTTTTATTTAAGATTATTTAAAGTGTCGAATAAGCATTATTAGTTTTTAATCAATTAAAACCGATGCAAAGGGTTTAAAAATTTGCAGTTAGGCCCCTTGTCGCCCTTTGGGAGGGCGATTGGGGATTAGTTTTGCAAATTTTTCAAACCTAAAATTATATTTGCAAATCTTTAAAAAATAAAAATTAAAAATGCTAAAAATTCCAGTTTCTGTTTCTCTTGGCCCAGCAAGGAAGTGGCCCGTATTAGTAGTGGTTGCCGGTTTTGTAGGAGCCTAGGGCACATGCAGGCAGAAGTCCTGCATCCAGCCCTGGTAGAGTTCGTTGGGGGCCTTAAACATACATACTGGGGGCCTTAAAGTAAGTAACGAAGGTTTCTTCCCAGCCTTTCAACTTTTTTTCTTTTGACTTTTGTTTGAGCGGTTTTATTTTCCTTTCTCTTTTGTTTAAGCTGGGTTTTAAGTGAATTTTATTTAAGAAATTTTAATATTTGATGGTACGGTGGATTCTATCCATAATTTTGATAGATTCTAACATCTACCCCTAACATCAAACCCTATATCTAAGATGCAGGGTAGTTTTACAAGGACATATTCAAGATAAAGCCCGATATTATCTTGTAGACAATACACATCATTTTACAACACTTGAGATAACAATAATCTAACCATTAACATATTAAAATATTTTTTATTACTTTTTTTTCATTTTCCTCGCTCCTCAGCGGTACAAATTCCATTTATGGGGACTAAGAGCTAATGTTAAGCTTAACATTGATGTTTTTCTCTCCTCTTTTCTCCCTTTCATGTTAACAAAAATGTCAATCAATAAGGCTAAAAGCACCTTATCAACAACCATCATACATGTCCTAACTAATCTTGGACATCTAAAATGCATCTGACTATTTCTTAGAGCAAGTTTAGTAAGAAGAGGTGATTGACATTTTTATTTGGGATAATTTTGTTATTGTCCCTATTTCGATATGCAATTCTGATTTTGTCCTTATTTTTTTATAGGTTTTCAATTTTATCCTTATTTTCTGAATGAACCATGTGTTTACCCCTGGTTCTCACGGAAGTTAGTGGAGCTGTAATTGTTCTAGTAAGGAAATAGAAAAGAAAATAAATAATGATTTTGCAAATTATAGATTTACCTTTGTACCCCTGGCCATTGTGCAAAGTCATGAAGCGAAGTCACAGGCAGGAGGCCACGGCGGGGCTGCTAGCCCCGGCGGCAGCGTCCCGGCCGGGAGCAGGCGGTGGAGCGCAGGAAGCCGTTGCGGCGAGCCGGAGGCCGCAGCGGCGGGCAGGAAGCCGCGGCAGCGAGCAGGAGGCCGGCGGTGGCACTCAGGAGGCTGCGGGGAGCAGGCAAGCAAGCATATTGGTATCAGCTGCTCATAGGCTGCTGTGTTCTTTTACCTGCGTTACAGGAACGCACGGAAAGCAACATGGTCTATTAATGCGTGATTAATTAAGTATTAGTTAAAAATTTTTTGAAAAATGGATTAATTTGATTTTTTAAAGCAACTTTTGTATAGAAATTTTTTGTAAAAAAATACACCGTTTAGTAGTTTGAAAAGCGTGCGCGTGAAAAAAAAAGCTTTGAATTGGGAAGATGAGGTAAAGAACTGAGGATGCCCAAAAAATTGCTAGCAGATGAATAGAAGCGTTAGAGTATGCAAATCTCCACATAATACTCATCTGTGTAAGATCTTTCTGATGTGACAACATTACAACAGAAACAGGTGAAACTGAAGCGAAATTAAGAGGATCTTTCATTAATCTGATGCAGTTTGATAGCTGATGCTTTTTTGCTATAGCATCCCATTTTCTTATGATCTTAATAAGGTCATGTAACTGCAATATTTGTCGCATGCCTTATGGATCACACGTGGTAAGTTACACAGGATGAGGGTACAAAGGAGGGGGAAAACACAATTATTGAACAAAAAAGGTGTAAATGTGCAACAACATGAAAGAATAAAAAAGTCTTTTCACCAATGACCTAACACCGTTAACTTTATCATCCAAAGTATGAGCAAAATGATGCTTCATTTCAAAAAAGTAGGACAAAAACAAAAACCCTAAAAAATGAGAACAAAATCACAATTGGATTTCAAAATAGGGGCAAAAACGAAATTGCCCCTTTTTATTTGTATCCACAACATCTACTCATTAGTTAGAAGATGTCATATTCAACACAACTTATGTACGCCTGCCTCAATACACTATAATAATTTTAATTCATTTATTTTCTCTTGATCTATTGGTTTTTTTTCTCTGTTAAAACTTGTGCACATGTTGTCTTTTACACAAGGCACAATTCTTTCTTTCTCTTCCACGTGACGCCAATGTACATAATATTCTTAAGTTGTTAGTACTTGAGGTCTTATTGTAATTGCTCTTGATAAAATGCTGCACTTGAAACGACCCTTATCGAACTTGATCGGCTCTATGCGGTTGCTCGTCCACTCTGATCGACTACCTACTCCCACGAGAGTACAACGGTGCTTATAGATATGAGCAATATATATAGACTGATTTGGCCTTAAGGTGGATCCCATGTAGACCTCACTGAGGTGTGCACCTATTTCACAACGGTTGTGTTCGACTACATGTTGCAGCTGGTACAACGTGGCTAGTCGGTTTGCTGCTACACAAAACACCTTTCGAGGCGGTTGCGTCGCAGCCCGCGGTAGTGCAGCAAAACAAGTCCAATGTATATAGCAAGGAGGGGCTGTTAAGTTGGGTCCCACTTTTTACCATCCAAACCAGGCAAACACTCTTTTCTCTTCTCTCCCTGTTCAATCCCTTCTCCCCTACCAAACGAGAGACATGCAACGCTTAGATCTAGCAGCAGCAATGGTGCCCGTGGGAGGAAGAGAAGGAGGCTGTAGCGGCGCCTACGAGTGGAACTTTAGATTCGACAGCGGCGGCTGGCGGGCTCGCACGAATTCGGCGATGGTGGCGTCCGACGTCCTATGATGGCGATTGCAGTAGTGCTCTTAGGCGGACCTCCGATGATGGGGGAGGTGGCACTCGCGGGCGAAACTTCGATGGCGTCAGCTCGGAGGTGCCCTCCTCCCCTTTCCTATGGCAGCAAAGCAACTTAGAGAGAAGTGAGTTCCACAGGAGAGAAATGGACCATGTGTTTTTATTTCTTATGGTCGGTTCTTAGCTATTAAGAATAGCTTACTGAAAAATATATATATAAAAACCACTTCTACGGTGTGTATGTACTCCTTGAGAGGCTTAAGACTCTATTTCTATATTATGGATGCTCTAATAGATACCATATGAGGTAATAGGCCTGTTTGGTTCTCTACCATACCAATATTTTTGATAGTGCCAAATCATTGATAAATTTTGGCACTGCTAAGTTATTGGTAGGGTAGAATTTCATTTTCGAATACCATTTATTACCAATGTTGAGCTGAATTTTATAACAAAGTGAAGAAAATTTTAGAATTGTGCCAAATAAAACATGGGCATTACCAATTATTTGACATCAAATCAAACTACACATTTACTATTTGAACTACTGTAGTGCATGTTTTATCATCAATCCAAAACAGCATAATATGACCGAGCATAGTTTAACCATTCTATCGTGGAAGAGGCTCCTCTGACTTACTGTCCTCTGATGTGGGTCGCTGATATATAGATCCACGAACTACAAAACTTATATACCAGTCACTCAAAATCAGACAATAGTAAGTTAGAGGATCTATTTCCCTTATGGAAACGCTAAAAAAATATGGTGACAGTTTTGTATTTACAAATCCGTCGATTTTTGTTCCATCAGTTTTGTGTTAAGATTTGTGCTAGGGTATGAGAGAAACAAAATCAAAGCGTGTAAAGCGCAGAGACTTGAGCTCGGGACCTCTTGGTCACATACATCACGCATTCGCGACGCAAGCAAGCGGCCGTTGTTGAATTGAAGCTAAACTTATATACTACTTACACCCCATTTACACTCCAATAACTATATAATTACATACAAATTATAGCACAACCTCCTTTATTCAAAGAAAAATCATATGAATTTTGGAGGATTTCATTTCTATCGGATTTTTTTTCTATATAGCTCTTTGAATCAAAGGATGAAAGGATTGAATCTTATGGAATCATATGAATTTTCTATGAAATGACTCGTTCTATATAAGTTTTAAAAAAATTTAAAACTCATGGAAAATTTTCTTTGAGTCTTTATCTCTCTTAAAATTTCTATGTTTTTTTTAGTCCAATCGTTTTGTAATTTTATGTTTTACACTTGTATTTCTGTTAAAATTCTGTATTTTTTTATTTTTTTTATTCTTACGCTTCGAGAGGACGTGATAGATTTTTTTTTTTAAAAAAAACTGTCGTCATATTTATAGATTGGCCCTTTTCCCTACTGTACATCTGCACGAAGTAAACAGTGAACAATCGTGCGTCCCTTCAAATTTTCTAGTCGCCCAGTCGTCACCTCAATCAAACGAATTAAATCTCCATGACTCCATTCTCTCAAGCAGGACCCGGTCTCCGGAGCCGAACCCCACAGTCCATCGCAGCCGTCCATCCCAGCGGCCAGCCGCAACACCTTCTGCTCAATCTGGGCCGTCCGCTTCCCGCCACCTGCCTCCCCGGTCCATAGACCCGGTGTACGGAGCGGGCCCAGCAGTCGTCTCGGCCCGTAGACGCGCAAGTCAAACGGGGCTCCCCCCCGAAGTCTTTAATTGCCGCGCAGCGGCCTAGCCCCACCACTTCTCCAGTCCACGAAAGACACCGACATCGTGGGCCCCAACTCATCCTGGCCCCACCTGTCGGTGAATGGGTCTCACTTCCTCGCTTGGACCGTCAAGTATGACAATTCTTTGCACCCATCGCATTTGTACACACCGGGTCTACAGCACGGAGGGGGTTCTATCCGTCGATCCCGCCTCGAGATTCGTGCAATACAGGCTGTGGTGTACGGACCGGGTCTACGTAGGGTGTGGGCCAGCCGGCTGCTCTCCCTGTTGAGTGTTGACCCTCGGAAAGGCATAGACTTCTTCGTCCCGACGCGCAAACTCGATGGAAAAAAAATAATTAAAACCGAAGCACCAAAGAAAGGCTCAGCTTCTTCTCCTCCTCGACCGCTCATACCACCACCACCACCGCCCGGACTTTGCACTCCTCCTCCTGCTCGGTTCATCTTCCCTGCAAATCTTTGAGCTCTACGAGTGCCGGATCGACTGGTAAGTTGATCTGTTTCGCGGGTATGACGAAAAGTCTCCTCTTTCTTTTTTGTTTTGTTTTGACTTTCTGTTTGCTGAATTCTGCTTCTGGTTCCGGTCTGCTGGATCTGCGGTAATCGGGATTTTCCATGCGGACGTTTGTTTCCAGGTTGCGATATTTCCATGAAAAAGGCGCGGTTTTGGGACGGCCGTGGTGAGCAGAGCCGACCACGGTGGTTTCCCGAGGGGAGGGGTCTCGCTGGCGGCGGGGGGTTCTGAATTTTTTCCCCCCGCTCTTCAGTTGTTTTGTTTCTGTGTTTTTAGCCCTCGGACTGGTGCTGAGAGGGACTTTGGAAGACATGTGGAGGTTTTGCTGCTTCGGTGCTGGTTGCTCCGAGGTGAGTCGACTTTTGATCAGTTGCTGTAGGTGTAGCCCCGGATATCATTAATTATTACGTCTCATCTGCATGGAGTATTGGAGTTGATTAATATGAGAATATCTATCAGGATGAGGATTTAATTGTATGGTGTGTCTTGGGTGTTTATGAGTTAGTATACTTTACTTTGATCTCTGAGAATGTTTCTTGACGAGCAAAAACTGTATACTTTCTTCAGTTATTTGACTGACTCTTAACAGTTGTATAGCAGAAGAGCGAATGGAACTAAGCATTCTCAGATGCTATTTAACTCATGAACTGTTGAGACCTGTAACTATATTGGAATTCTAAGGAAATGCGACCTGTAGTACAATAGCACTTCGGTTTACTCGTGCTGACTATTCTGCTTTATTACAGTTCTCGGGGCATGCATCAACCAGCTCTGGTAAAGGGAAAGGTATTCAAGGCCAAGTGAAGGTAAGCTATGGGTTTTACCTCGTAAGAGGGATGACGAATCATCCAATGGAGGATTATCATGTCGCGGAACTTGCGGAAGAGAAAGGAAACGAACTTGGTCTTTTCGCTATTTTTGATGGCCATCTAGGAGATACTGTTCCTGCATACTTGCAGAAGAACTTATTTGCAAACATCTTGAATGAGGTTAGTACTGTCATTTGTTTCTCCTCAAAAAATATTTCATTCTCTATCTTTTGCACTGATTTTATTTTTCATCTTCATCTCAGGAGGAGTTTTTGACTCAACCAGATAGAGCAATCATAAAAGCTTATGAAAAGACAGATCAAGCAATCCTGTCACATACTCCAGATTTGGGACAAGGTGGCTCCACTGCTGTAACAGCAATTCTTTTGAATGGAAGGAAGTTGTGGGTCGCAAATGTTGGTGATTCACGAGCTGTTCTTTTGAAAGGCGGTAGGGCAATACAGATGTCGACCGACCATGATCCGAATGTCGAGCGTGGTGCTATTGAAAATAGGGGTGGCTTTGTTTCAAACATGCCAGGTGTGTCATTAAATCTGCCAATTTTTGAAACAAGATATTTTGATTGAAAATTTGAAATGCTCACTGCACCATGTCATTTGTTTAATATTTAATTGACCCACCTTGTTGTAAAGTTTAAAAACACCTATAATACATAATTTCCGTGAAAAGTACTGGTGTCAAAAGATCCGAATGTTTCTCACATTCTTTCCTCCTCTGTTTATTCTTGTCAAAGGCAACTGTTTATCATTCTCTAGCACCTCGCATGCATTTTAATATAAGTTGGAACAAGTCCCTACCTTGAAAAGGCAACAGAATATATGCTCTTTGGTGCCAATGGTATACTTGTACATTATATGTTTCTGAGCATATTCTTTCTTTAGATACTCGCCTTTGATTGCCTCTTATGTTATAATTGTTAGTTTGTACCTGATGTTTATTCTGTACAACTTCTAGCTCTTTGAAAAGGACAAGCTAGAATCATGTGTAGGGAACTTGTGTCGCTTTGATTGGTAGATAGTGGCGTTATGCTATTGTGCATTGTCTATATTAACATGGAACTGACATCTGTGTGCTTCAGATCAATGTTTTGTTCGCTTAGGCTGTGTTCGGCAGCCGGATTTCCCAGCGCGCACAGTACTTTTCGCCCGCGCACGCTTTTCAAACTACTACACGGTGCATTTTTTTTGCAAAAAGTTTCTATACAAAAGTTGCTTAAAAAAATCAAATTAATCCATTTTTGAAAAAAAATAGCTAATACTTAATTAATCACGCGCTAATGACCGCTCCGTTTTCCGTGTTTACTGCCGAACACAGCCTTAGTGTCCACCTTTTCTTCATTGTTGCCTTTGTTATCACTGTCAAACATTGTTCAGATAAAAAAATCGGTGTGACTATAGGATACTAGTGATGTCTAGAATGCACATGCGCAGCCACCTTTAATTGTTTTTAAACCAGGTGGAAAGTGAATTTTGTACCAAATTATTAAAGTAAGCATGAATTCATCATTATTAGCTTACTAGTGAGTAGTAAGTCGTTTTCGATCTATCCAGCTTATGTACCGTAAAATATGCATGAATTCACCATTATTAGCTCGATGCATTGTCTTCAGAACTGAAAAATGTGAATATTGAACTAGTAAAGTGAACTACACAGATTTGTGAAAACATAATATTTTCGTTTTCCAATTCATGCTATGAAGTTCCTTGGCCACCTTGGGGAGAAACCACTCACGTTGTCTTGCTCCTCATGGGGCGAAAATAGAAAGTTAGAATTTGCTACTGCTTCCAGTAACTTCAGAATCTCAGCCTAACTGGGTCATCATTGTTAGCTTACTGTGTGCATTACTCTCAATGTGCTACACCCACAGAAGCAGAACCATGGCATATTGGCATTTCATGGAACTTTGTTTTTTAAGCATATTGACAATATGTGTCAGTGCGCTATTTTCACTGACTCAGAGAAAATAATGTTGAACTCATGCTTGAATTGTGATGCTGTAAAATTCAGGAGATGTTCCCCGAGTCTGTGGTCAGTTGGCTGTCTCCAGAGCTTTTGGCGACAGGAATCTAAAATCACTCTTGAAGTCAGAGCCTGATATAAAAGTTGAAGATATAGATTACACTGCTGAGCTACTTGTTCTTGCGAGCGATGGACTTTGGAAGGTGTGTATGACCTTTTGTTTCTGCATTTGTCCGAATAGTTGAGTACGTAGTTGATCTATATGTATGTTTATGGATATTTTCTTATGAGTTCTCTGTGTCATCTAGGTAATGAACAATCAGGAGGTCGTTGATGTGGCCAAAAGATTCAAGGATCCACAAGCAGCTGCCAAGCAATTAACAGCTGAGGCATTAAAAAGAGACAGTAAAGACGACATATCGTGCGTCGTTGTTCGGTTCAAGATGTGATTGGTTGCAGGCAATCACATGAAGAGGCCAAGTATGTGATTGGTTCACCTTCACGTGGCCTTGAATACCGTCCCATGAAGATTTGGATTGTCACCGAGTGCGCAACTGGTTATAGAGCAAATCATAGGCTGCCTAACAAGTTAGTGGTAATCCAAAAAATAATTCCCTGGGATGTTGGTTGTAAATGATGTGTTGGCTCTATTGTATGTTCATATATAAATGCGCTAGAATTCTTTGTTTGGCGATTCAAAGGTACATGTGTGAGGCCCATAGCTGTCTAAATAGCTATTATCTTCTGTAAATAATGCTTGCAGATATTTGGAAGTTCACCTTGCTTCATGGTGTGAGTACCATTTAGTTTGTATTGCTCCTCTTGCTTTGTATTGAATTGGTACTCAAACCACATCTTTCTACAAATGCGTTAAAAACAGCAAGAGGACGGCCGGTATGCTTAATATTTAATAACTTATTGTTTCTTTCTTGTTAGAACGACGTGATGAATTTACTCTGATACAATAGACAACAGCAAAGTCCATTTGAGTGTCATCCAGCATTCTAGCTATAGGTGGCTACTATGAAATGAGAAATGTTTTTTTTATGGGGAATATATTTTAGAGAATTGCGGCTTGGGTGGCAAATTTGCCACTCGTTACAGCTTGGAAAAAGTCCATATAGGCATATACCCCACATAAACATTATATGTGAGTCTATGAACTTTAAATTACCGGATATCTAATCCCCTAAACTTTATAATGCCCTTTATATTACCGTCTAAAGTAATTTAGGATTGTGGTTTTGCATATTTAGAAACTTAAACGATTGGTTTTAAATAACTGATATAATATATTAATATATCATCAATCATTGGTTCTCAATTTATATAGTGATGTTATACTAGTATTATGTTGATACTTGTTTGTATGCAAGAGAAAACAAGTCGATAAAAAAAACAAAATATTTAAGTGACAATTTTAACATATTTGTGTATGCTTATGTGATATAGTTAAACTCATCCAATACATCTATAAATTAGAAAAAAAATAATTTGTAAAACTACCTTTGGGTCTATATGAATGGTATTATAAAGTTTAGATGGTTGGATGTTTGGTTTAAAAAGTTTAAAGTGCTAGATAATTTTTTGATGAGTGACGACTAAAGTTTAAGGGGGTATACGGAATTTTTTCCGTTACAGCTTTAAGCGAGGATTTCAGGTAGCGCAGTTTACACAAAAACAACGCAACTCTGTTACTATCAGTCAGTCTGAGATGACGGGTCCACCTATCGTGTTCATGTGGTCAGCTTGGACTTTTACAGTATGCCAAGCAATTGTCCTGATCGGACATGCACACAAGATTATTAAGAGTTAATCGATCATTGGCATGTGAGCTCTATTTCTTAAGCCAATTTCTTAAGCGTTACGCAAATCTGCTTCTAGACTTGGTCGCCATATATGAGAACACATGCTCCAATGGCTGGGTAGAAACAGGTGAAACGTGCAAGCCTGCAAGCATAGAAGAATTGGAGTGCCAATGCAGTATAATCTTTATGCAATGCTGCAAGAGTGCAGAGTGTGGAACGATCTCAAAATCTTTTCTCTCGAATAGGACACGGTCTAAAAATCTGACAAATTCGGAGTTTCAGATATGTTTTTGCCGGAAACATTTCATCATCTGTCTATATAGTACTATTAAGTACAATATTAGATTCTCTTACATCCTTTCCAGGAGAAAAGAAGGGGGCATGTACAAGCCGATTGATCAATCAATCGATCAAGAAGCAGACTCATACGAGCTGCTTCCAAAAACATTGATCTGTCTCGCTCTGTGAAGAGAAAGGGCTCAGGAATTAGGTAGGCTGTAGGCATGGTTCAGCTAGAATTGCATCGACTCTCTAATGGCCATGGACGCCACGGCCTTCGCCCAGGCGACCAGCTCCCGCTTCATCCTCCTCTCGTCGCCCCACATCGTCGGCAAGTCCACCGACATCGCGCCCGCCGTTGCCGATGAGTCGCCACCGCCATTGCCGCCGTTCACGGACAACGGCCTCTCCTCGCCGTCGCCGACATCGACGGTCGCCACCTCCGCCGCCGCCGGCAGCATGGCCCTTGCATCCAAAGCCATATCCTCACCAACACAAACGCTAATTGAGGAGATAGCGAGAGTGGTGGTCAAGCTGGATATATCGCGTGAGAAATGGATCAGTGAGGCTGTCCTTTCGCTGCTAGCTAGCCCACCTTCCGGTTGGTGTTGCTCTCAGTGTGGCGCGAGCTAGCGCTCCAATATATATATATACCGGCAAGTGGCGCGTTTAGAAGCCACATGTGATGCACGAGCACGACAAGACACTCGCATGATCTTGTACTCGTCTTCTGTTTAATTAATTAATGGACTTTGTTAGAACACTTTAGAGCCTTGACCACGGTTTTTTTAAACTTAACATAAGAATAGGACACATTCACATCGCATCAGCAAACGCATGTGTGTGTGATCAAGCGATGAAATTAACAACGGAGTAAACAGTACTGTGCGTTGCCTCGGTGTCTACAAGGGCAAAAGGAGATTAATTAGGCTAAGTGCGTGATGAACATGTGTGGATTAGCACACGCGAGGAGGACACGGAGCGCGACCGCTAATGCAGCGTTTGACATCGCACAGGTGGCACTTGTTTAATCGACAATTATTTTTTTCCTAGTAGGATATATATCGATTGAAACACACGCTCAAATGAAAGCGGATTAGTTGGGGCGATGAGCTTTCGTGTCAGTGTGTCATGGGCGTGATAAAATTGATAAATGATGCACGCGTTAGGTGCCAGGTCCTACTCCGTATATATAGACGCGGGGCGCCGTGGCGAGGATCGGACGGCTTGGGCTGCGCGCCCGGACGTCATCGGACGGCCATGAAGTAACGAGGATTAACGTGGGCGGCGCCTGATCACACCTGCGTACGTGTTGGGCGGCACGGCGTATATCGTCACGGTGCGCGTCAGCGCCGCGCGCGAGCGAACGTGGCAATGTGGCATCGGTAGCTTAGCTAGACCGACCGGTCGGATCGATCGATCCTTTGTGTTCACTGCCGCGTCGTCCCGAACGAATTATCGATGGGCGCATGCACGTCGGTGCGTGAGAACTGAGAGGTCGCTGCTGGCCGGCGACTGCTTACCCTGCCTCCGATGGACCACAAAACATAATTGACTATTAGCTAGTCCAGATACTGGCTTCGTCTCGAAATAAAACAATTCAAAATATAATATAATATCACCTATTATATATAAATCTGCACTATTTCAAGAAAAAAAAAGTAATAAGATAAGAGTGAAGACAAGGGAGGCGAGACTAGCCTCCCTCGTGTCTTCAAATTTTCCACTAAATTTACTTTAGAATTAGCAAATTTTGAAATAAAAAAAATTAACACTGTTTGCCACCATCAACCTAACATATTATGTTTAGGTTTTTTTCGATTATACGGTAGATGCATACGAACACAAACAACTACACACGTAACATTATACTCACATCCTAATGCTTCCTGTAACACATGTTTTAAGAGATGAAAACCAACAACATATTTTTGATCTCACTAATTTTTTATAAAAAATATATCTACATGTAAATAATATTCGTGTGTACAGTTTAAATCCTAATGGATAAAATCATACTCCTACGCTCATCACACCACAATGCTTATGCTTATGCAAGTATGCAACTACTGACATTGCACGTCGAAGCAGACGCTGCATGTGAATGCCGAGTGAGCAAGAGTACAGTTAGCACGTGGCCCAAACGTGAAACGTGAACGGTGCACAGCGTTGACGAATGTACTAAACAGGTGGCACTTGTTTGTCACATTTATTTCCTCCTAGGAGATATCAACCGAAACATACGACACGGCGACATGCTGAAATGGAGGGAAAGCGAATTTACCTCTGAGCAATTAAGCACGGGTGACAACTTGTGACAAGTAAACGACCGCACCCGGACCCAGCACACAATCTGACGTGAGGCCACAGCACCCGGACCCATCGGACGGCTAGAAACTCTTTATCGTGCGTCATCGTTCGTGTACAAGTATTTATAGGAAAATAAAAATATATGATGCAAACCATGTAAGTAATGAAAAATCTATAAAATATCATTAGATAAACAAAGATGTTTGAGGTTTGTCCAGGTCACTAAGAGAAAAACTTTAACTTTCAGATTGAACCATTCTTGGTGATATGGACAAATTTTATACGTCATTTTCAAAATCAACAATAGTTTACAGGTTTTCATTGGTTTGCACTGTATAGGGCTTGTTCAGAGAGATATCATTTTGAACTATACCATTATTTAATAAAATTGACAAATATGTAGTTGTATTTGGTTTGTTACCAAATATTGATAAAGCATAAGAAATTTTGGCACAAAATATTTATTTTATTTTATCAAAATTTGATAATGCTATCAACTTATCAAAATTTTGGTATTACCAAATTTTTAAAAAGTTTATTTTAGCAGTAATCTGAACAGGCTCATATTTTTCATATATTTCTGAGCCTATCGATGGAAAATGGGCCGAGTTTGTAGGCCTCCCTAACAAGCCAGCCCTCGTGCATCGGGGCTCTTGGGCTGGGACGTAGTTTTTGGTCTTGAAGTATCAAAAAGCTCATGCAGTTTGAGAACGGCCCAAATCTACGTACAGATGAATGAACCAGGAGGATAAACCATTCAGCGTGTCGTTCGTTCATCTTCTGCTGCTACAACTTTGCAGGGCCGTTCAGAAAATGTGTATATATGGGCATGAAAAGAGAAGGTAGAGGTAGATCGGGTGATCCGATCTCCAGATCGGCGCTCGGAGTGCGTGATACTTCCTCCCTGCAGATGTTTTGACTTTTTATTTGTAACGTTTGATCATTTATTTTATTTAAAAAATTAATACAAATAAAAAAAGATAAGTCATACTTAAAATATTTTTGATAATAAAGCAAATCATAAATAAAATAAATAATAATTTCATAATAACGTTTGATCATTTATTTTATTTAAAAAATTAATACAAATAAAAAAAGATAAGTCATACTTAAAATATTTTTGATAATAAAGTAAATCATAAATAAAATAAATAATAATTTCATAATATTTTGAATAAGACAAATGGTCAAATGTTATAAACAAAAACTCAAAGCGATAAGTATTTTAGAACGAAGGTAATACAGATCTATACATATATCGATCCGTATTATAACCGTATACCTCACGTGCAAGAGGGAAACGATCCAATAGTTGTTGCCGAGTTGTGCGACCCTGTAGCTGAATTATTGTGCGTTGGATGATCTTGGGGTGGCAACACGGACCACATATCGTAACAGCCCGGCGTCCCGGCCGTTGGAAGTTTGCTTTCTTGGAGCGAAACAGCTGGTATACGGAGTCACGGAGAGAGTGAGAGACACGTCTTCTCTCCGTTTTATATATTATAAATCGTCAATTTTTTTTAAATTAGACTAAATTTATAAAAAAACAAAATAATATTTTTAACACTAAACAAACATACTATTAAAATATATTTATTATTAGATCTAATAAAACTATGTGTGTTATAAATGTTGTTTTTTTTATAAATTTAATTAAATTTAAAGAAGTTTGATTTTTTTATAAGAAAAATAAAAGCAGTTTATAATATGAAATATGACTGCATGAGCGATCTAGATAACGGCTTCTCGAGCAGAATTCCATGTGGTCACGATCGGTTTGTCAATTATATATTTATTTATGTTGTTTTCATCCCTCTATGCCGGCCACATTAATTCCAATGCACAGTTAATAATCGTCCTCTGTATTTTGTCCCCAACCAGAATGACATGGTTGAGTATTCTGCTTAAGCCGAATTACCTAGCAAGGTGGCGCTAGTTGAGCCCGATTGTAAATGTATCAAAATTGCCAAGTATTTTCGTAATATTTTATGACTGTTTAATTAATTTTTGAGAAGTGAGAAGCAGGAACATATGTCAACTTTGTTTACTGGCGTCCTATATATTACCCTCGTTGTTTGAGCTTGAGCTTATGAGTAAACCTACAAACCAACCAAAAGGCTGAAGCCCTAACAGACGGACAACTTTTTTTTTCTTGTTTGAATTGAAGATAATTTTTGACAACTTCGATATTATTGCATGGATGTTTGGTTTGAAGCCAAATTTAGTTTCTACTCTAACAAATTTGGTAACGTCAAAATTGGCCTAGGTTTTAGCACTATTAATATATTAATTGGTTGGGTAAATTTTGACTTCAAACTAAACTAGCTCTTTATTTGTAAAGCTATAAACAACTTTAGCAATTAATATTAAATCAAATGCTAGGTTTCGATAGCTTTTCTCCTCTAAGAGAAAATCAACTTTAGCTAGGTTTTTTTTTTAAAAAAAGCTAGGTCTATAAACTACCCTTAAACTTACGGGTTAAAAGCCACAGAGCCAAAAAAATCAACTTAAAAACCCGAAGATGAAACAAAGGGGGTCTATGTACCACTACGAGGATTCGATATGATGACACAACTTTTTCTTAGTGTCATTTGTTCATATCTATCGAAAAGATGTGCTGACCAACAATTTGTTCATATCTTAAGTCTCATGTCTCTCATTATGAACTTACCAACAATTTCGTTTTCAAGAGAGATGGACTGCTCGGTTACATACACTGAATGCATTGAACAAGTAGAATTGTTAGGTAGCTTTCAGTTCAGCGTCTCGGCGCTAGTGGCAAAGCCAGAATTTTAACATGTGAGGCGGCCAATTTATTGAGTAATAATAATAATAATACTTAAACCCTCATCAAACAGGAGTAAAAAATTCATTAAACTTCATTAAAACGCTCTCAAGTCGCCACGTGACGTTTTAATAAATTAGATAAATTTATAGAAATTCTGAGAAAAAAAGCAAAACATCAATCCCTTAATTTTCAATTAAACCGATGGGTCCAATATCATAAACCGCGTTAGATTAGATTGATCACCCCACCTCCTCACGTAAAGCCCCACCTCTCCTCTCACATAGTAGTACTTATGTATGTACTTAAAGTACGTATGCGTCGCCACCCATCTTCCCTTCTATTCCTCTTTTCTTTTTTTCCTCTAATAATCAAGATAACAATTATTATTGGTAATACAAAATTTTAAATAATTATAATAATACAAACGTAGATTATATCATCATATAACTTTTTACAAACATATGTAACTAAACTACCTCTACAATATTTCAAAACTAACTTTTGCACCATAAAATTTTTACACATTAAATTAATAATATAAGATAATTTTTATTTAAATCGATGGACCCATTATTTTACAATATTATTTCCAAATAACACGGTGTTTGAAAATAAATTTTACACCATTATATTCTATACCCACTAATCAACAATGTAATATCTATATTGCCTAATTTATACTTAAACCACATTATTTTAGACCATTTTTAATAACATATATGTGGTCATCAATTACTAATCAAAATGGTGGACCCATTATTTAGACCATCAGCATCAATGTTTGTTGAAATCCAAAGCAAAACAAAGCATCAAACACTGCTCTCTAGACCTCTGCACATTACACGTGTCTGCACCATTAAATTTTTACCCATTAAATTAATAATTTAAGACAATTATTTTTACCCATTAAATTAATAATTTAAGACAATTTCTGCTTAAAACCAGTGGATCGGAGTATTATTTTCAAGTTACACAGTGTTTGAAAATAAAGTACACACCATTATATTCTATACCCATTGAATTAACAATTTAAAGTCCATAATAACTATTTTATACTTAAATCAGTGGACCATTATATTAGACTATTTTTTAATAAATATATTTGGCTATCGATTTCCACTTGAAATGATGGACCCATTATCTTGACCATCATCTATCTTTTCTTGAAAAACAAACCTCCAAAGACCTCTCTCTAGCCCTCTACACAATGTACGCATGCATCTTTGACTTTCACACACACTTTAAACACCATACCTAAGGTAGCTAAGGTGATTTGCCAAGATGATCACGACCAATGTAGCACTACCGTCTTTCCAAGGTAAAAAGACATATCAAGCCATCAATAGATATTGGTTTTGTTAATAGCGTGAAAATAAATTGGTTCAGATTTTGTAACATGCATGTCAGATAAGTTAAAGCATAGAGTTGATTACCTAATTATAATGTACCGTGGTAGGTCATATCTAGATTTTTACTATTTTTTCATGCGGAGGAAAGAAATCTTTATGATATGATTGTGATCACAATATTAACGAATATCAATAGACCTCTTATCGGGATGTTATAAGAGTCTTTTTTATTTGAATTTGGATTTTCTTTGGCACGCTTCCTAGGGTTCTAAATGGTATATTTCGTGCAAAAAATTTGTATATAAAGTTTTCTTGGAGTACTTTTCTAGAACAACATTTCAACTATTTATATCATAAAAATCAGATAATCATAG
Source organism: Oryza officinalis (assembly GCA_008326285.1). Lineage (NCBI taxonomy): Eukaryota > Viridiplantae > Streptophyta > Magnoliopsida > Poales > Poaceae > Oryza > Oryza officinalis. The sequence continues at coordinate 25,170,231 of BDMV01000004.1, read as the reverse complement.
TTTATCAATTTCAACTATCTTAAACCCTTAGTGGTACATATATTTTTTTTATTCTAGTCATGGTGATCAACGGGGAGTCAAAGTCATCAGATGAATCTGCTACTCTAATTATGTAAAGAATAATTGTTAATAGATATCAACATTCATCGCTATTAGACATCTAATGATCCAGTGGACGAAGCTAAAATGAAAACTATCATGTGGCCCATACGTAGATTAATGTTCTAATTACACGCGTTAATAAAGAACATGCTTTTGGAAAAAAAAACATTTTGGTCCTTGTGTCCCATGCACCACGGAAGAGCAACAGGCTATTGCCTCACTACCTAAACTAAATATGGTATTTACGATGACAAAGGGTAGGCCAAAGATGAGACAACCGTGCAATAAGTGGACAAAGAATAATAAAAACATATCTCACAGCTATATATGAGTGATGGCATCATGTATCTTAGTGTGCAAAGAATTTTTCATTGATTATGAATAGCGACAAAGACGCCCATAAGAAGAAGAACATGTGCTTATTTGAATTGAAAAAACAATACAAATTAGGCAAACCATTTTTTTAAAGTAGTCATGGTTTGTTTTACTAAATTTAATTAATTCTGGTAATGTAAACCATATTAAACTTATTGATTGTAATTTACACTACAAAATTATATCCTTGATATAAGCGGATTACATGATAGAAATAAACTTTAGTATAAAACACTTCATATCAATAATTTACACTACAAAACTATATCCTTGATATAAGCGGATTACATGATAGAGATAAACTTTAGTATAAAACACTTCAAAATTTATAAGTACACTACATGTCACGCCCAGAAATTCACTACCAGAATTTCCAAAGCAAATTGTGTATTAAAATCCCTGTCCAGGACCAGCCAGGGTACACAAATGACAAAGTTGCCATACAGATCCACGTCTTACAAAACAATAAAAATCTCTTACAAAACTGCAGCGGTAAAAGGAAACAACTATTCTAATAAACTAAACACTCGCAACGTAGCGACTCCACTCCACAGGCATTCCTCGACGGTAGCAACAAGCCTACTCTTCTGAAAAGTCTTCCTCTGAAACATACTCCAACTCTGGTGTGGGGAAAAATAAAGCAAGACTGAGTACTACCCACTGTACTCAACAAGTCATACCGGAAAGAAAAATAATGATGCAAGTAATAACAAAGGAGAGCTGCAATGGTTATTTTGCACAAAATACGCATTTAAAAACAATAGTTGAAAGCAGTAAAACAGTTGAATTACTTAGTCATAATTAAACCATCACTGTCCAACGCTACATCACGTTGCGACAGGCCCAACCATCCACCTGAACTAAACCATTTCCATTAAGTCAAATTATTAAAGAGTTCAACTAATCACGGTGAATCTGGTTGATCGCCCATAACCGCGGGCACGGCTATTCGAATAGTTTTACTCTGATCAGAGGTGTACAACTGTACCAACAAGACACAGTCCTACAACACGTTACCGTGCGCCGACATACCACCACGGTACACCGGAAAAGGAGCTGTGACAGGACCCTTCGCATAACCCTTCCTAACCAATCGCACCACACCTCAGGTTTCGCCCCCGCTCCCTCTCCCGGCAGCGGGCAGCCCCCTCACGTGCCTTGGTGAATCCGGCAGCCAAGCAACCGGTATATCCCCGGCCAACTCAACTCCATCACGCCCACCCTTTCCGGGGAACGTCGGCTAGGAAAAAGCTATACTCCAAATTCAGCCATTACCCACGCTGGCTTGTGGAAAGTACGGTAATTCTTCCAGGGTTTCCCGCGAACCGGTCCTTAATTGTCATGAGCACGACCATCAAAACCATGTGCTCACAACCCACCATTAATCAATATTTTATTTGAAACAATGATTAAATCACCCACGATTAACCATCGCGAGCCAACATAAAATAACCATCACTAAATATTAATGAAGCTTTAATTATCCCATTAGTGAACTAATGTTTCTAAGCAGGGCTAAGCAAGTTCTATTTTAGTAACTACTCAAATTATTTCCCAAGCTATCAAAGAAATAAGGTAATCGCAATATAAGGCTGAGTACAATAGGTAAATTAACCCATAGATGACATTATAAAACAATGCAGTATTTAGAGGAAAATAAGACTGTTTCGCAATTTAGGTACAACATGATCAAATGAACAAGTATGACTTGCCTTGCTCTTGCGCTGGGTCGACTTCGGCAACGACTTCGAAGTAAACTGGAGAGTCGGAATTAACGGAATCTATACGACAAACAAAGCAAACAACAATACATGCTATAAGTCTACTGAAACAAAGAACAAAACTATTTTTAATGGATTCTAGACATCTTTATGAATTTTCTGAGACTTGAACAGACTAAAACGGAGTCCGGATGAATTAGTTATGAATTTTTGAAGTTATCTGTGTTTTTACTAAAACAGAAAAATCCTTAATTAATTATTGCGCAATAAACCCGTAGGGCTGACGTCACTGCTGACGTCAGCGGCTAGGGCTGACGTCAGCCGCGGCGGCGGCGGCTGCGCTCCACGTGGCGCACACGTGGCGCCGACGCGGCAGCCACGCGACGCCCACGTGGCGGCCACGCGGGGCGGGAGCGGGCGGCCGGGATCGGCCCGAGTGGCCGATCCGACGGCTGAGGCGCGCGGGCGGCCGAGCGGCCGGCTTGGCTGAGGGAGCGGGGGCGAAACCTGAGGTGTGGTGCGATTGGTTAGGAAGGGTTATGCGAAGGGTCCTGTCACAGCTCCTTTTTCGGTGTACCGTGGTGGTATGTCGGCGCACGGTAACGTGTTGTAGGACTGTGTCTTGTTGGTACAGTTGTACACCTCTGATCAGAGTAAAACTATTCGAATAGCCGTGCCCGCGGTTATGGGCGATCAACCAGATTCACCGTGATTAGTTGAACTCTTTAATAATTTGACTTAATAGAAATGGTTTAGTTCAGGTGGATGGTTGGGCCTGTCGCAACGTGATGTAGCGTTGGACAGTGATGGTTTAATTATGACTAAGTAATTCAACTGTTTTACTGCTTTCAACTATTGTTTTTAAATGCGTATTTTGTGCAAAATAACCATTGCAGCTCTCCTTTGTTATTACTTGCATCATTATTTTTCTTTCCGGTATGACTTGTTGAGTACAGTGGGTAGTACTCAGTCTTGTTTTATTTTTCCCCACACCAGAGTTGGAGTATGTTTCAGAGGAAGACTTTTCAGAAGAGTAGGCTTGTTGCTACCGTCGAGGAATGCCTGTGGAGTGGAGTCGCTACGTTGCGAGTGTTTAGTTTATTAGAATAGTTGTTTCCTTTTACCGCTGCAGTTTTGTAAGAGATTTTTATTGTTTTGTAAGACGTGGATCTGTATGGCAACTTTGTTATTTGTGTACCCTGGCTGGTCCTGGACAGGGATTTTAATACACAATTTGCTTTGGAAATTCTGGTAGTGAATTTCTGGGCGTGACACTACACATAGTAATTAAATTTATATAATTATATTCTTATTTCAAAATAAATATTTTTTTGAATAAAACAATCAACACAAGGAAAGAAGAAAGAAATTGGTCTTTTGATATCGTGCACTACTAAACCAAACAATTGTGTTGGTAATTTATATGATAACATACCTAAACCTTTTAAGTGAATGCTACCTATAATACCTACCTAGTTTCATATTAATATATGCACCTATGTTTTGACAATTTAACAATACAGAGTAATCATGTTCAAGCCAATCATTTGGCAATGTGAAGTTTTATCACCATGAATCAGGTATAGCAAGGCAGCTAACACTTAGTAATCAAATTTATGATTGGAGCCATAAAACGTGACCGTTCCAGTGTTCCATGCCCATCCATATGCACTAGGCAGCTAGCACAAATTCCACAGCCAATGGCCTTCGCAAAAGCCAAAGACTCCATGTATGATTAGCTGTCATTTTATGTGATTTCTCTCTTTATATTTTTATGTGTTCAGTGTCCTATAACAAATTATCATATTTTTAGTGTCCTCGGACAAATTTACATCTTTGTGGTGTCCCACAGCTAATTACATATTTTTTGCTAGGAAAACGAATGGTCGATGCTAGGAAAACGAATGGTCGATACTCGGTAGTCTGGTCGATCAAAGGTCATACATTGATATGCTAATCTTAACTACTTAAAAAATCCGTAACTTTCCGATCGTCACCCAGGCGCTTTCGTCCATCGTGCGAGCATCCGCTTTGCTCAGGATCCCCTCCGCCCTTTGCGCTTCCTTCATCGTCTCTCCCGGAGAAACCGACAAAATCAGATGCACAAGAGGACAAGGCAACAAAGATGAAAACATGAACACATGAACAAATCTAACCTGAATTTCCTCCCCAAAACCCAATCATGTGAACGCGGATCTAAAAGACAACATTATGGTAAGACCAATTTAATCCAAGAAGAAAAGAAGAGGAATCGAGTCAGAGAAGAGAGAAAATCAAATATACACTCGATCCGGTGGAGGGGGAAATGTGTTAACGCCAAAATTTGGTAAGCCCCGAAGTCATCATCGGCTTAGGAATTGTATCGGCTTAAGAATCTTATGATGAGCCGATGGACATATCAAGTTGCCAGCAGTTGGATTCTTGATGGAGTCGGTTAAGGAAATTAGTCAATTAAAGAAAGCTTATCCAGAAGAGACCGAGTTTGATGTGAATGCAGCATGGCAAGTTATCTACTAATTATGCAGAGTCAATTAGTTTTCTTTTACCTTTAGGAAAGATTGTTTAGAGTCCGAATAGGACTTGTATCCTTTACTTTATCTTTAGGAAAGTTTGTGTCTTGTTCAGTAAAAACTAGTATCTACTCATGGGTATAAATATGTATATCCGGGGTCTATGTAGGATATCTCTCGATCAATATACAACTTTCGGCGCATTGTCACCCTCTTTCCCGAGGTTTTTACTTATCAACCGGCGGAACTTGGCACTTGACGCGGGGCTGCATCGGCTTTCGATCTCCAACAAAGGGGTAAGTCGTACGTTCCGCCGGCCTTGAATTTACTTGTATCGGCTGGGATCTGCTTTAAGGTTTTTTATCGGCATCGGTTAAATTGTTTTGCTAGATTAGATTAGCTAAGGTATCCACCACTCTTAAAATCAGTCGAAGGTTTGATTGTCTACATATTATGTTTCTTTTCATACTTTTGCGTTGCATCAGCCCAAGTCATGCTTAGAACCATAATCTCTGGCTTGCTTTTTGATTGTCAATAAGGGTTTCAGCCGATGAGTTATCTGGACGTTGCATCGGCTCACAAGGATTACATGCAAGTTAGCTGATGACAACAAAGGTTTTATTGATTATCTAATCGTATGGATTGAATGACATCGAACCTCCAGCCGATATATGCTTTAACCTTTGGATGAACACTTATTATATCATATGACTATTAGCCGATTGGTTTCTATTGGATTATATTATTGTTTTATCGCATTATCATCAGCCGATTGTCTTTATATTGTTATTTACATCAAGTGTCAGAATCTACATTGATATATAGCCGATTGTTCAAAACCCTATCGACATCGGCTAGTATCGGCATTGGCTGAAATTACTCTATCGGCTGGAATTTCTCCATAGGCTTGTCAACCGATTGGCTATTTGATCTATTGTTTATATATCTTGTCAGTTGCAGGATTAAACTGACTGGCATGCCCGCATCTCATCAATTTTAGGACCTGCACTGGAGCTAGCAGATCTCCCAGGTCTTCGTGTGCCACACGCAGGATCTATATCAACACATATTTTGGCATGCTCGACGGGATAGATTTTGCGTCAACAAAATCGTTGTCGTCTTCAACTGGTGTGGAGGCCGGCAGGCAGTGGCCATGCTCGATCCATGTCACCGGCGCCCAATCTAGGCTTGATCCACTTCACTGATGCCCATCTCTGTGTCGCCGGCCGGGAGAGGAGGAGAGCAGGAGCACTGACCAGGGAGGAGGCTCCCTGGCGAACTCTTGCCCAGATTTGCGCCGACGCCATCGAGCTCGACGTCCGACGAGAGTGGGGGCACCGGCCAGGGGAGTAGGAGAGGATGGACCCCGGCAAACTCTTGTGCCATCGCCATCGAGCTCGTCGTCCAATGAGAGGAGAGGCAGTGATGGTGGAGGCAGATGGCGAGGGGAGAGGCGAGCGCCGGCGCTGACCCCCAAGACGTGCTGCCATGGGACCCTCTGCTGATGGCTCGCACCACGCGTCTGCTAAGGGACCGATCCGGACACCGGTGCTTGGGGAGGAAGGTCGCCGGAGAGAGGGACAAGCGGCGGCTGGGTCACCTCGTGGGACAATCTTGGAGACTTGGGTGAGTGGTGGATTCAGCCGTGTGTTGGAGCTGAAGACAGATGAGGAGGGAGAGAGACTGAGAAACAAGGAGTTGATAAGAAAATCTATGGAGAGAGAGAGAACGAGAGGGAAGAGAAAGAACGAGAGGTAGGGGAAAAGGGAAGGGACGGTGACCGACAGCTCACGCACAGGTGCCTCTCGACTATTTTATCATTTTTGAATTTATTGAGACAAAATCATCGATTCTTAACTTAAATATATGCTGAGGTAAAAAATCATCAAGTGTAAAAAAAAGTTATAAAGTTTCAAAAAGAAAATAAAATGCAAAATAATTAATGACATGCCAATTAAGCTTACATACTAAAAAATACCAATTTTTTCGTTCGTTACACAAATTTTTGCCCATCGCGCCATCCATATCCTGCACGTATAGAGTAAACTAATTATCCAAACATAAACATGCTTTTGTGGTCAATGTATGCGTCTTCTCGTCACCGCTCCACACTTCTGCACGACCAATGAACGCCTCATCTTTGAGTGACCAGCCGCATGTGAAGAGGAACTCCACCTTGTCCCCTCCGCGCGCTCATACCTTTTGCTGACGCTGCAGTAAGAGTAGGGGAACCTGCCAGCTTGGGAAACTACAGGTTAGAAATAAACTCGCCGACATGAAGGTGAAGTTTACTCGTCGGTATATGGGAGATTTAAGGGGCATTGTCTTGCCAGATCTGGTTGAAGACGGGCGGCCAGGGGGTCGGTGGTGGATTTGGCCTTGGCCGATAATGACGAGTAGAGGACAATGGCAGTGAGTGGTGAGAGACGAGAAGGGAGAGAGAGACTGAGAAAGCGAGAGAGAAAGATAAAAATCATTGGTTCTTCAACTTAATCATCGATTGTGAAAAATATATATAAAAGTTTCATAAAAAATGAAACGACAAATAATTAATGACCTCATCCTCCTGTAAAGGTTTGAGATTATGATACCCAGCCAGGTTGTGTTTTGTTTTTAATTATTACTGATTTTTTTTGTTGTCATATAAAATTCCATCCAACACCTCTTGTGCAAAGGCAACCACGACGTTCACATGTCCATTCCTCTCATATTACAATTATTGGACCCGGTACATTTCTCATACTTAATTATGATCATGTTGAGTGCTTCGGTAAATCGAGAATAAACCTTGTCTATCATATCATTACCCAATGCAACGCACGGGCATAATGCTAGTACATTATAATTATGGTAGTTTGGGGTGAGCACCCGTGAGCACTTTCTAGAGGACAGAAAGGTTTGGCTAAACCTTGCTAAAGTTTGGAGTGAGCACCTGTGAGCACTTTCTAGAGGCCAGAAAGGTTTGGCTAAACCTTGCTAACAAATATCATGACTTAGTGTTATCAGAGTTCTTTCATTTTGATACTGTTGTCACTATACGTGTCGGTTTTTTTAGAAATATAGTACAAACACAAACGCTCATAATACGCGCGCACTCATCTCTATGAATGCACACACGTACATTCTATCCCTATGAGTACCTTCGAAATACTGGATCGGACGAAGTCATCACGGACATCAGGAATTTGTTGATCATTTAACAATATGATGTTGATCGGGATTTATGCAGGTACGCAAACACAACACACGAACAACACGTACGCAATTACGCGCCACAGAAACTACTAGCAATGCAACAGGTTACAGGCGGCAGTCACGTGCATTGCCCTACCGAGCCTTGCCACCGGAGAGGAGAACGTCGGCGACCAGCGCGTCGAGGTTGGCGTGCGCGCGGCCGCCAGGGCGCGTCGCGCGGAGGCCGGTCTCCTTCCACTCCTCCGCCCGGCGGCGCATCTCCTGGCCCTTGTCTCCTCCCATCGCCTCCCGTATCTTGGCCTCCACCGCGTCGCGCCGCACGTCGTCGTCGATCTCCATGGCAACGCCCCACTCGGTGCAGCTGTACCGGCGGTTGGTCTGCTGCTCCGCGAAGAATGGCCAGCACAGCATAGGCACCCCGCCGCAGAGGCTCTCCATGGTCGAGTTCCAGCCGGAGTGCGTCAGGAACACGCCCACCGCTTCGTGCCGCAGCACGGCCTCCTGCGGGCACCAGCTTGCCAGCAGGCCGCGCCCCTCGACGGACTCCAGGAACTCCGGCGGCAGCACGGCGGCGTCGCCGTGGATGAGGTCGGGGCGGACGATCCACAGGAAGTCGTGGCCGCTGTTGGCGAGCCCCCACGCGAACTCCACCAGCTCCTCGTTGGTCATCACCGTGACGCTGCCGTAGTTGACGAACACCACCGACCGGGGCGCCTTGCCGTCGAGCCAGCCGAAGCAGGAGGCGTCCTCCTTCCACAGGTTGGAGCCCAGCGCATCGAGGGGGCTCCCCCGAGGAACAGCCTGCTCGGCGAGGAACCCGAGCGGGCCGATGGTGTGGATGGACAACGACGGCGGCAGCATGGCGCGCATCGCGTCGAGCGCCTCCGGCTCGAGCTCGTCGAAGGTGTTGAGCACGGCGGCGTCCGCCTCCGCCAGCCGCTCCGTCACGTGGAGCGCGAAGTGGAACATGTACTCGTCGGGGTCCGTCGAGCGGAAGAACGACGGGAAGTCCTTGAGCCGCAGGTGCTTGCTCATCCCCGGCGTCCAGTCCACCGGCGCGTCCAAGAACCCGTTCGTCAGCTGCTCCTCTGCATGCGTGCGTGTCCACCATGAAGCGATCGATTTCTTCTCGTAAAAGCTCAGGGTCTAGTGGTTTACTACTTGTTACTACTTACCTTTGAGCGGGAAGATGCCCTTGTCGAGGAAGGAGCGGTAGTAGCGGTAGCCCATGTAGCCGCAGACGCTGGCCGTCCAGAAGAGCGCGCACGGCACGCGGATCTCCCTGGCGGCGTCGACGGCGAAGCTCATGACGTCGTCGGCGACGACGCACGTGACCGGCGGCGCCTCGGGGGAGGCATTGGCGTTGAGGTCGGCAAGGAGGCGGCTGAAGTGAGGCAGGCACGTCTCCTTGGTGGAGCGGCAGAGTGGAGGCACGTCCTGCGTCGCGTCGGCGTCGGACGGGGGGAGGCCGTCCGGGATGGCGGCGAAGCGGAAGCCCGGGAGGCCGTCCAGCGCGGCGGCGCCTCGGGAGCGGAGGAGGCGGCGGTGGTTGAACTCGGTGTTGACGAAGGTGATGTGGAAGCCACGGTGGTGGAGGATCTTGGCCAGCTTCAGCATCGGCGTGACGTGGCCCTGCGCCGGGAACGGCAAGCACACGACGTGCGGCTCGCCGTCGGCCGCGATAGAGCCCATGTCTCTGTATGCGTCTCTGTACTCGTGTGGACTGAACCGTGTCCTGTTTACTGTTTTCAGTTGTGAGGGCAAGGTGATGGTTGAATGCTGGTATTTATAGATCTAGGTCCTACTCTTTGGCTATCATGCTTGCGCTATATCGCGTTGTCGCCATCTCGCAAGGAGGCTGGTGCACAAATGCCCAATCAGTAGAAAGATGGGTATGGTAAAGTATTTTGATAATATAATGTGCCTAGCTATCGTGTCACTGACTGCTTTAACTCTTTGATAGGAACTGTATAATTAGGGATCCCGTATAATTAGCCAAAAACAGTACGCAGCTACTAGATGGGCCAGGAACTCTGAATGGGACTCTCCAGTCTCCGCACGAGAGTACCAGTCATCCCAGTCAGGCGTCTGCATCATTCACTGTTGCAAAAACATGTACTAGTACTAGTACTTATTTTCTTTGTTTGATATTTGTCACTATGGATTAACACAAATTAGTACCGACCAATAATTTCCAGGTCTAATATGGAAAAAAAATGGCTTTGATAATATAAGCACTTCGTTCAATGGAGCAAAGTGCCAAGTATTCTACATGCAGGGAACATGTACCTTCAAAGATCCTTTAGCCATATGGATCCATGATCTATCCACCTGGCTAACACAGTGAACCCTTTTTCTTCTGTATCATTTGGGAATAAAAAGAAATCATGTAGAATTTAGAAGTTACTGTCCCGTTGGCGCCCACCATTTCAGCTTATAATAATATGAAGCAGCACTAGGTCAATTCTTCGAATCGTACTCATGATACGTGAGTGTCAGTGTGTCACTGGCCAGTAGGAGGCAAAAAAAAACTGCAACTGCTGGGATACTTGATTACTTATGACAACAGTTGCACGAACAAGACTAGGGAGCAATCCTGAACTCCCTCAATCTTTACCAACAGAAACGATATATTACTTTGCACGGCATCCGCGTTGCAGATTTTTATTCACCAGCTGCGCTCGAGCACATGCACATGCTAGATGAATATATACTGGACACCTATCCAAGGTTTGAGCTGTGAACCGTCTCAATCATGGGCACCTCGTGGAGCATACAGAAATTATATAATCAACTGTGGCTAGCGAAGTATCGACTAGAAGAGATTCTGCACAATAAATATTTGGTATAACGATGTATTAGCAGCTTAGATTGGCATGAAAAGTCGAAGCATGAACATTCAAGCATGCATGTAGTAACCACTAACAACTTCCATTTTCGAGAATAACTATTAAAACTTCATCGAAAATATATGAGATTAGTGGTAATCTGGTAATCGGAGAGCATAGAAGGCAGGATAGACCGAATAAGCACATTAATCAATTATCCACGCCTCAATAAAAACCTGTATCATCCAGGTAAAATGAGATGACAAGGTCTAAAAACCTTCCCAGATTTAGTACATATGTCTAGTATTCAGCCAAAAAGCTAATTAGCTTATCCTTTTCCATGTGATCTGCACGTGGAACTTAATGCATAGCATATATCAATCCATAAAGAATAAGGCTTGCAGGAATTAGTTACAAATAACAAGATCATGCATGGGAAATTTTGTAATGCAACCAACGGCAGATATAGATCAGATATAACAAACAATACAGAAGTGATATATGCTAGAAGTGATGTGTAAGGCCCACTCAATTGACTTCCAGTTTTGAGTTCACAATCAAGATAAGTTTATGGCAGTGTCCTATAAATGCCATAACAGACAGACATAGGACCGCACTAATACATGGGGAAAAGTTTCTACCTGCCACTCGTTGCAACCATATTATCTCTTCTGCCATCAAAGATGCACATCTTTCTTGTCACTAATCCATTATTGCGTCTCTTTCTCTCCTTTAACATTGTCCCCAAACAATAGAAGTTGAAAGTCTATAAATCAAAATTTCTCTACATAAGTTCTAAAATTTCATCAAGATTTTATGGTGGAAAATTTTTGAGACTTTTGGGAGTTATGTTATTTTCTTGAATTTTCCAGTTTTCCAATTTTTGAAAAAATTTGCAACGACATACTTGTCTTTGGGGGGCAAAATTGACAATTCATTGAATGGCGATTGCAGAAGTCTACCAAAGAGCAGAAATGGAGAGAAGCACCTCGAAGAAAAAAAAGAACTCTGTTGCGATTACCACAGCCATTAATCATTCAAGCTGATTACAATAACTACTGAAAGGGAAACCAACAGAAAAATCTCGTGAAAATGGCAGGAAATTTTAGGATGCATTGAGCAATTATTAGTATTGGACTACACCCAAAAAAAACTGGCAATCTCTAGAGGTATGCTAACAATGTTCGCCTCCCCCTCCTGTCATGTGATCAGACTTCTCTTTCTTATGCAACTCGCTTGTCAATTACTTTGGCTTTAGTAACACACGAGATTTTGATAAATCTGTGTAATAAATAAAGGAAAACAGAAGATATATCTCACTCTTAAGAACGTTTACCTTAGCTCAATTCTCTATAGGGGATAATCCTCCAAGTATTAAGGGTAGATGATCATTAATTCACTATAATAGAAAAGAGCAAGCAAAGTGCTAGCTTGATAGATAGTTCATCTGAGACATGCAGATGCTATATATCTCCCCTCGTATAAAAGGTAGTCGTTTTAAGGGAAATTATGAGGATTATGTGCCAACCAAATAGATGTCATGATTGTAACAGCATAATAATGGCATGAAGGAAGATAAAACACAATGACATGTGCCAAATAGATCTAATCAGCTATCTAGAAGATATTTCATGATCTTATCACAATCCATAAATTGTGGCATGATGGAAGGTGGCAAAACACAATAACATGTGCCAAAAAGACCTTGTCATATAGGGTCTGCATATATTATATTCTAATGCTAGCATACTAATAATGTGTAAAGTGAAAAAATAACTGTTGAATGCTAGCATACTGATGTATAACATGAAGAAGAAATGTTGAAGAAAGAGAATAATGTCTTCAGCGTGTGGCATCCACAGGTCCAGAAATGTGCCAAAGTGCTTGTTAGCGCATAGTAACTAGGGAGCAGCATGTGTGACAGTCATATTGACCAGCTCAAGAGACTATTTTCTTATCATGTAATATATCTATGGTTGCACAGTAACCACAGAACACTCCCACATTTTCACAACTTATTAATGTGCAGGAACTAAAATGAGTCACTGGAGTTTGGGCCACAAATAATCCAAGCAAATTTGACTTGATTGAGCCTGAGTGAATTCAAACCACAAAAAAAAGCTCAACCATCACTCAAATGCACCAAAGGAACATGCTAGCAAAAAGCAATAACTCTCTCGATGGAAATTAAGCTCAGTTTGTGACGCTAGAGATACACAAAAATCCCAGTATGATTTTTTCTTTAGTGAAGTACACTAGATGGGGAACCCCATGGCACCTCATATAAAGGGTTACAGATAATGGACAGAGCTTAAGCACATACAGGGTGGGTAAGATACTTACCTAGCAATGTCATGTGATGGTTATAGCAGAGGCGTCGCGTCTGTTTGATCTTTCAAGGCGGAAATTTTCTTCATCTCTTATCAAAGGAGGGATATTCCATGTGCCATATGCATGGCCTGACATTTTTCCACCTGCAAGATGATAACAAACATGGTTGCTTTAGCACCCCACCAATTGAAGAATATCACCCAAAATAAGATGAAGAAACTAATTTTTGTGTTCAAAATGGGTGGAAAAGACGCACCTTCCTTTGTAGCTTCCTCGCATCTTCTCCAATAACTTCCTGAGAGGATAGGATCCAATTTCTTAGAGAATCTCTCATATTTCTCCTCAGCTTCACCTATGCACTTGGCCTGTAGCAGCCATTCAATGAAAGAATTACCATCACAAAGTAAAATTGGTTATGTATAATTAATCAGCATGATCTTGTAAACCAACAAAAATGGAACTAGATATTTTTAACTCATTGGCATAATTGACAAATTTCTGTAAACTGACGGTGATCAATAGCAATACTCACAATGTTACATAATTGAATAGTTTTAGTTTAAACAAGATCAGTACTTACTATTTAGTATTTCATAGATAAGAAGATCAATACATTGACTGCAAGTTTCTTGCAATTAGATACTCACAACTTTACAAATAAGAACCGCATTTACTGAACTAGAAACATTAGGAACATGGCAGTAGTATTGTCAAAATAAAATAAGTGCCATTAGGTCGAAGACAGATAAATTGTTACTCACCAACATCTTTGGTGCCTCTGAAGGTCCATATATTGCAGCAAACATACGTAGGATGTTAAAAGTATTGTTCATCACATCATCCTGCATCAGAAATTTAAACTAGTTTAATAACAGTTATACATGCATTGCTACATTGACAATATCAACTAGGTATTAGCAAAACCTCACCTCATAATCATACCTGCAAGATAATTACAACATGTCAATAGTGCAACAACTGCTTTATGTTTATGCTGTAAATTCTGAAATACACCCACACCTTCAATATTTAGTGGTTTCTGTTTTTCTTATATCATTTACCAATTAGGTTTCAGCATGAAAGTCAGACAAACCACAACTTCATTCATAACAAACTTCTGTTCAAAGTTGAATATATCACACATCCTTGTCAGGATAATGCAGCTCTTGAAGATTTCTGCCTTAAGTTCTACTTCCATATACTTACACCCGTCACTGTTTCCCTTGAGCATTACCTCCAGAAGATCACATGTACAGGATTTCTTCAAACTAAACAGTTTGCACCATTCTATGTAGATATAGTACCAATTCAGTTATGCATGCAAGATTAATATTTAGAGCACACTTACAGATCATCAGATATCTCCACTAAAAACTCTGAAATTGACAAGAACTCCATATGCACTTCATTGACCTACAAACATAAAAATATGAAGAGTTTTAACTAGACAAATGTGAACAGGATTTGGCAATCAAAGCATATGTACCTGCTGACCAGTTAGACGATACATCAACAGATTAAGAACTCGGTAATCAAACGATTTCAGATGGGTTGCTTCCATCACATCTTCAATTGATATCTACAGAGAAAAAATAAGCATTGTATTTAAGTCTGGCAGAACAGGGGAATACATTATCAAAGGCATTCTATTTCAACAAAAAAGGGGAATGGAAAAATGCATGTTTCAAACTTTTTTGCTCATCAGTTGCTTTACAATATAGCGTGCAAACTGCTAAGCTCAAATATCAATTCTCCTGAGAGACAGTCTTGCTTAGTCTAGTCTCTGCTTTTTTCAGTTTTCAGTCGTATAGTTTGATGCTTTTGTCATATAACTGTTGATGCCCTGATAAATGAACATATGATCCAAGAGAGTGGCTCCATGTACCTTTTCATTTTTCGGCAATGCTTGGCAAAGCTTTCTCTCTAGAGACCAATACTGAATGCCGGACTTTAGTTCATTTCGCAATCTAAAAACAGAGAAAAATAAGGAGTCCATTCAATAAAATATGGTGGATTTTCTGAATATTTACAGGTGCATAGAAGAGTTCCACAAACTGATCTGTCATTAGCCCCTGGTGTTGAAGAAGATCGTCAAGGACATTGAGCATGCCAGTCAAGGACACTTCATTGAAAGTTCCCTTTTCCCTTTCCAACACCTGCATCAGTAACATTAGTGTATTAGAAAGTCAATGAACAAACTATCATCCAATAATCAACATAGATTGTACCCACATCTAACAGGATAATCAAGTCAAGTGACCAAAACTTACAGTTAAGGAAGCATCGTTGCCTGGGACCATCTGCAAGTTATATTCATTTAAATCATCTAACTGCAACAAGAAAGGCTGAATTTGATCAGAGAAAAAGCTTAAGCTGTCAAGGACAAAAAAAGTGAGCATTTGAGCAAAAACCTGGTATATGTAGCTCTCAGTGAAACAAAGAACAGGAAGAAACTTGAAAATAGATTGTGCTTTGTTGACGTCTAAACCATGAAACATGAAATACGACCTGCACTGTCATTTCAAGTAAATATTGTCATCGACTCATCATTATAAGGAAAATATCTAAAAGAAATTCGCAATAAAACAAAAGAGTGAAAATATGCTTGCAAAAGAACAATGAAAATCTATAACATCACACTGAAAGGTGGTTCAAGAAATGGTAAGACATGCTCCATGTTAAGTTATCTTGTTCCGACATGAGCTTCAAGGACGTCACTAAGTGAGTTCTATCATTTTGTGGCACAAGCAAACCCATGACAGCTTTCATAGAAGATAATAGAGCAGTGCTAGCACATAGTTTTATAGAAAGCTGATGACAATTAAGGTTGTTAGGTACCGAAGAGTACGCACAAAATCTTCAATCGTAGAATTAGCTCTCCTCATTGCATGAAACCCAACCATAGGTGCCTCCAGAACAGTTAATTTCTCGGCATGCAACTTCAACTTCTTATTTGGCTGCAGTGGATCTCCCGAACATATATCTTGATCAGCTGCATTTTAAGGGCCATCATCTCTATGGAATACAATCTCATTTAGCAAAATATTTGCTAGATTAACTCACAAGATGAAGCAGGAATGATCCTTCCTTCACCACTAGTAAATTCTATGCTGGCAAGGTGGCACACTTCTTCAAGAGTATCAACATCAACCTTATAAACAGAACTCAATTACAAATGCAGCATAGAAAACATTTTCAAGTAAGAAAAATCAAAAGTGGAGCAATGGAGCACCAAAATTACCTTTCTTAACAGGTCAGAGACCAAGAAAACTTTCTTCTCCATGCTAAGTGAATCAAACGGTTGCACCTGTGTCCCCGAAAAAGATGGGGATTATCCTTAAATCATATTTAGCAAGCAGAACTCTAAATGCACTTGGTTAAAAAGTAGGGACTTCTGATATGCCAGCAAGAGGCATTGATATTCAGGCAATTCAGCATAGCAATGGGGGAAAAAATAGGCAAACCAATTGAGATGATACTGTAATAATAAAATAAGAATTCATGCTAGTGTTTCAACTTCGCTCAATGGATTATTATCAACATAATTTGATTAACATAAGCCTGGCAAACCAGTATATGTGGAAATTTAGTTTTCAGTTGTTGGTATTTAGAAAAATATCAAAGAGTTGTGCTTTTCCAGGTTGTATATCCTTTTTTTTCCTCTTTTGAAGGACTTATTAGGAAGTTGTAATCCAACCAGAGGTGATAGATCCTCATATATTGGAAGTCCAAATCTAGAACAGCAGCACATATGTTGTCAGTGAGAAATCATCAGACACAAGCACATGTAAGCAGAATGCTTCACATTCACAAGCAGTTCATGATCGTGCACCAGCATTCACCATCTCATCAGATTGGCCGCGAGTCACACGAAATTTCACAAACTCCCGGCGTCTTACACAATGAAACACCGGGGCACACGGCTCACCGACTTCACCAAGTAAAAATCCCCTCACTCCACCATGCATGCGCAGACGCCTACCTACTCCTCTCCTCGACAAACCAAACCTTCAAAAAACGAGCAGGAGTCCAGGATGCAGACGAAATGTCATCCGCGCGAGCACACAACACGAGACGCCATAAGCATAAACCCTCGGCCAACCGAAATCCCCTTACGAGACCAACCGCCGTCGTACTATCGGAGCCCCAAACGAGCGCCCCTGCGGACGAGCGGAACAGGCAGTTCGAGGCTTCGAGCTCGCCGGAACGCGCTGCGCGCGCGCACGCGAGACGCAAACACCCCGAATTGATGGAATCCGCGGCGACTGGAGAGAGGAGCGGGGGACCCGGGAAACGCGACTTACCAGGAAGAGGAGGAAGTGGGCGAGGAATCGGTCGCCGCCGCCGCCGCCGCTGCCGCCGCCGGAGTCGGAGCCGGAGAGGCCACGCGAACCCATGAGGGAGAGCACCCTCTGCACCTTCTCCAGCTCCAGCAGCGCCTCCATCGCTCCCCACCTCTCTCCCCTTCTCGCTTCGTTCCGTTTGGTTCGGCGTCTCGGGTTTTCGCGAGCGGATTCAGTTCACCACTGAAAACGGGCAGAAGGCTGGATTGATGTCGTGAGATATGCAGAGATGGGCTTAAAATTCGGTTAGTCGGCCCAAATATTGGGCTAGGGCCTAGACTGGACCGGCTTTTGGTTGTGTTCATCAGATAGGCCCTGGGCCAGATTACAGACGGCTCGATAGGCCTCTAGGGAAAAAGAACTCGCAGATCCAGAAGAAACTGCAAGTCTGAAACTGCTCACTTCTACTTTAGGCTGCATGGCTGCAACAGACAGATTGTCAAGTTAGTGTTTTCTTTTGTTTGTTTGAAATGGAAGATAGTCATGTTAGTTACTACTTCTTATATTACAAATAGTTTGACTTTTTTCTTAATCAAAATTTTTTTAGATTAGCCAAGTTTATAAAAAAAAGTAATTTTTTTAATATCAAATTAATTCTATTAAATCTAACATTGAATATATTTTGATACTTTGTATTAAAAATGTTAATATATATTTTTATAAATTAAATCAAACTTTAAAAAAAATTAAAAAATCAAACGATTTATAATATAAAATGGAGGAAATACTACTTTAGTCTGCATCGATGCTTCAGACATCACCCACTCAGAGAGATAGTTGATATATTACGTGGGATGTGGATTATTTTCATCCCTCGAGGGGATGTCCCCTCGTTGCTTGTATGTCATCTAAATAGTTATCAAAAAATTTAAAAAAAAATTGACAAGATAGATTAATAAGATATATATCACTCCAAAAACATGTAAGACCAAATTCAATTTTTACAAGTTGCAATAAAAAAAACAAATTAAAGTGAAAATATTTATTGTACAATCATAGTTATATTTGTTATTTTTGTTATAACTTGTAGAAGTTGAATTTTAGTTTGCATGTTTGTGGAGTGATATATTTCATATTAATTTATCTTGTCAATTTTTTTAAAAAAATTTAATGATTATTTAGGTGACATGTATGAAACAAGAGTATATTTTCAAGGGATAAAAACACTTTCCCATATTAGGTGCATATAAATCCACAGAAAGGGTCAGCAACTCAGCACGGACACAGCTGAATGAGAGCACGCGATGCGTGTGACAAGAGCATTTCGGGCGTCCAGCGTCCTGAGTCCCGCGAGTCCCGACGTCCGGTTGGGGCCTTGTGGTTGTGGGGGAGACGATCAGACGAGTTCTTCCAACTCCTGGAAGACCACGCCATGGGCGTGAGAGAGACGACGAGATGCTGCCAATTGGCCAGATACAACTACAAGCAGCAGCCTGTCTCTGTGTGGACCGTACCTGTTTATGCTGAAGCACACATGGACACATCGCCTGATTGCCGGTTCGTCGTTTCCATATATACTGGCCGCCGCTACTGGACGAGCCAAATTAGGCTCAGAGCTTGGACCGTGTCAAATTGGGCATGGACACTGTGGCGTACTGCACGTCTGCATGTCGAGCTGACGACTCTGGGAGGTTTCTTTCAGCGGGGCAGCATGGCTGAGTCACTGGCTGACTGCATCATCCGCTCCCGTGTCAGGTGTTGCCTGTTGTTGATCACTGCTCTGTGTGTTTTCTTCTTGTCTGCTACACGAATTTTCCTAAGTTTTTCTGGGATGATGGGATATTATAGTAGAGGCTGGGAGTACTATCCGTCGTTGGTCTTTCAACACTGTCGTATGCTATTGGCGGGCCGACAAATATCGATCGAAATTATGACAGTGAAGCAACTTGTCTGATATAAATGCTACTGCTCTTAATAAAATACTTTGGGCTTTGGCTAGCCATGATATATCATCGTGACTCTGGATTGAATTTAGTTGATAATCGAGTTGTGTTTATCTGATTAGTTATTGATTAGTTATTTCTAACAGAAATTCCTATTAACTGTAGACCAATGGGTGAGAAAATATGTTTTATTTTTCTCACATCATTGGTCAACTGAACCTCATCAGCAAACATAACCGTTGTAAATATATGCATTTACTCATCAACATGGGGAATACTGCATTGCTGGGTGTTATGCTGTCGCAGATCTGAATTCGGTATGCACACATGTTTTTTCAACGGTGCTTCGTCGCCACTGTCTGGATGGGAAGATGTAAAAAAAAAGCCAAGGACAAGTGAGTTAACCGCGGTTATGCACCGGTAATTACGGGCATTATGACATGCCGATTTGATTATGATTTGATCTTCATCATCGTTGACGCTCGCTCTGCGCCACTGATTCCACACCTAGAAGAGCGTGATGACTCGCTCGTTTACTCTTCAGCAAAAACCGATGTCCACGTGGCTGTGGTCGGTTGTCCCCTCTTGTGTGCTGGAGCCTCTAGAGTTCCAACTCAGAACATACGAGCTTCAGCTTTCACTGTCAAAGTTTTCAAGTTACAGCAGTACACAGCTTATAGGCAGTAGTAATCCAGTTAACATCTGTCTCATCCGTCAGCATGCATCGTTGTCAAGGCCGTTTTTACGAATTACTTCTACGATATACTCTTGCTTCAGTGAACCCAACGAATTGAACGGGGAGAAAACAACTTGGGATCCATCGATTCACAACGTGGTGTTGACACAGCAGCTAGTCAGCCAGGTGCACTGAGGGAAGGGAAGCTTCATGCCGATGGACAAAAACATGGCACGACGCGGTGCCGCCACCCGTCTACCTCGTTCAACAGTCAGCGAGCCGCCGACCGTCGCCGCGACCTGACCCGATCCCCACCCACCGCATACGAGACGCGCCGTGCCCCCGCACTCACGTGAGAGCAGCTTCCACGGAATTTTTCCACGATCCCCCACGGCGCCAAATCGAATCCGCGGCACGGCTCGCGACCGCGAACAACCGCGCCCACGCATCCCCCCGCCCGATTAAAATTTCTCCGCCCCACGCGCCCGTCATCCGCGGCAGGCAGAGGCAGGCGCCCGCGCGCACGGCAAAGCGGGCACCGCGCCACCGCCCGGCCAAAGCCCCGCGCCGCACAACCAACGGAGCCCCAAGAAAAAAAAAAACGAGAGGAGAACGCCTCTCCCGTTGACCCCCTCGCCGCCAGTAGCCAAACGCACGGAGGCACGCGCGGACGGGCCACCCTCCCCCACCCTCCCACCCACGCGAGTCCACACGACCCGCCCTTTGCGGCCTCGCCCTCTTGACGACGCGGCTACTAAAAAAACCCAACCCACCTCCTCCAGTTGATCGCCCAAGTGAGTGAGTATTAATGGCGCCATGTTGGGCAGGGTCTTCTAATTCGGTTTCCCTGACACGGCTGTCGCCGCGGAAACCGTTTCTTTCTTCTTTTTTTTTCCTCCCCTTCCTGCCTCGGACCACGCGCCGCCCTTGTGCCCGCCCGAGATGCCCCCCTCCATGCTGCCGAGGTGAGGGAGTTTTTTGAAGAGAAGAGTGGCTCGCTCGAGTCGACGTGCCACGCCATGAGCGAGAGCCCTCCTCCTCCTCAAGATCCTTCTTTTCCGGCCGTGTCTCTCTTCTTTTATTATTGCTTGACTATTTAGTGGTAGTACTTCCGCCGATTCGATTCGATATGAGCTGGGATTCGCCGTGCAGATCCGGCTCCTTCGAGGCCGGGCTCCGGGCCGCCGCGCCACCTACCGTTTCTCCCAAGGATTCCAAGCCTTCCCCTCGTCTCCACCGCAGCCGCTCCACCGCCGCCGCCTCCAAAGCCCCGCCGTCCCCGGAGGTAAGGCTACGCCACGTTACCTTACCTTCAAAGCCGGTGCCTTTTTTTTTTGTCTCTTGTTGATTTTGATTGACGTGGTTTTTCTTGCCAGAGGCGTCGCGGCGGCGACGGCGCGATGCGGCAGAGGGTGTCGGAGATGGAGGAGGAGCTGAGGAAGGAGAAGGAGGAAAAGGCGCGGGCGGCGCGGGAGCTCGAGAAGGACACAGCGGAGAAGGTGCAACTCTTGCAGCGGGAGGTGGAGAAGGCCAAGGAGTCGGAGCGCAAGATGCTCGAGTCGCTGATATACCAGACGAAGCAGCTGGAGCAGACGAAGATCTCGCTCGAGGAGGCCAAGCTGGAGATTACCACTCTTCAGCAAGCCAACGCGAGCCTCGAGGCCTCGGCGGCGGCGAGCCGGCGGGGTGGTGTGGTGGAGCAGAGGAGCGTCAAGGACCTCGTGTTCGGCGGCGGGGACGATGAGATCAGGGCCCTGCGCTGCGAGCTCCGGACGGCGATGCAGGGGGAGGAGAAGAGCCGGAAGGCGCTCGACGACCTCTCCGTCGCGCTCTCCGACGTGACGATGGAGGCGAAGCAGGTCAAGATGTGGCTCTCCGAGGCGCAGGCCGAGCTGGAGGCCGCCAATGCCGAGGCCGAGCGACTAAGACATGAGCTGGCTGCCGCCGAGGCGAGGCTGCGCGCCGTGTCCGACGAGCACGACCGGTGCAGGCTCGACGCCGAGGAGTGCGCCGCCGCGTGGGGCGACAAGGAGCGCGTGCTCCTCGACTGCGTCCGCGCGTCCGAGGAGGAGGTGAACCGCGCCCGCCAGGAAAACACCAAGCTCGTCGAGTCGCAGCGCGTGATCCGCGACGAGAACGCCCGGCTGCGCGACATCCTGAAGCAGGCCGTCGCCGAGGCCAACGTCGTCAAGGAGTCGCTGGAGCTCGCCCGCGGCGAGAACGCCCGGCTCAACGACGTCGTCGCCGAGAAGGACGGCGCGCTGCAGAGCCTCCGGCAGGAGTACGAGTGCATCAAGGTCAGCGAGGCCGCCGCGCAGGGCAGCCTCAAGGAGCTCAACAGCCTGCTCGCCGCGACGACGACGACGGCGTGCAGCACCCCGGCGTCGGCGAGGACCGCCTCCGTGGCGGACTACGGCTTCGACCAGCACCTGCCGAGCGTTCGTCTCGTCTCCAGCGCCAAGGGCACACCGGAGGCGGCGTCGCACCGGTGGACGGCGGAGAAGTCCAGGACGCCGAGCAGCCGGAGGTACTCGATCGGCGAGCCCGCCAAGTTCAAGGGCGGCTTCTCGCAGTCGGCGAGGATGGGCAACCTGAACCACAAGGACCGGGTGTTCGCGTCGCTGAGCAACATCGCTGACCTCAAGTCCGCGGCGGAAGCCGCCATGAGCGACTTCGACGATGAGTTCGATCACGTGGACGAGAGCCACTACGACGGCATGGATCAATCCATGAAGCAAAAGAAGAAGAGGCCGATACTTCGCAAGTTCGGGGATTTGTTCAGGAGGAAAAGCTTCTACAAGGCGAATTTAGCGCCAGTACACACTTAGAAAAAAAGAAATTATCTCCCATGTAATGAATGTCAATTTGTTTTGTTCTTCTCAATACACAAGAAATGAAATACTTTTGGATCCAATTTGATTCCTTTTTTTTTGTGAAGAAATCCGAATTGTTTGTAGAATTATCGTACCTATCACTTTCTGGAAGAAAGATCAACTGATTCACATTTACATGGAGACATGGCTGACATACTTATTGAAAAAGATGGAATCTGAATGTGATGCAACAAGATTTAGAAGAAAGATGTTGCTACTTTTGATATGTTTCGGGTAGGGTTTTCCTTACCGTGGGAGGAGGTTAACCTCATCCCGACAATAAGCAAGGTTACCGTGTGGTAACCGTGACAAACCATATAAAATTTCTCAAAAATTTAAATTATTTTTTAAATTTATTTAAATTTAATGAGGTTATCGTGATTTTATCTTTATGGTACCGATGGTAAATGTGATTATCACAATAACCGTGTTGTTACCGCTGATTTTGTAGACTCTGTTTCGAGTTTCAACCTTGCCTTTTGAACATCCAGTTTCTAGAAACAAAAGGACAAGTCAAGTTTTGCCAAGTTTGTCATTTGTTAGTGCATATGTTGATCAGTACTTGCAACGTACTCTAAATTATTGTGTCGTCATTATTTTCTTTTGCTTGATATGCAATATGAAGAAAGGAACGCATACCAAAGTCTCAGCTGATACGTTTTCATTATTCTTCGTCCTGCCTCTGAAATAATCTGTCTTCATGTTCTTTTTTCTTCCTTTGAGACATTATGAAGTGACATACATTGTTGCTTTCGACTTCATGGTTCTCTGACTTTATTTTGGTTCAATTCATTGAAGGCCTAGTATTGTGTACCATTTCGGACCAGAAGACACCGGAAAAATCCGAGTATATAAAGTCACATGCTTTGATGGCTCGCCAGCTCGCCTTTCAGTTCATCAATATTCATAAGTTCATCTAATAAAGATCGCTCGGAATTTTCAGCACCATCTTTTATTCTTTTTCCCGGGCAATACGATGAAAAGCGTGGTTGCAGATAGACATAAAATGTTCAAAGCAGAATGATATGAACCAATCAACCAAACATGCTTGAACTTTGAAGCACAGTGGATTGTTTAGTTCTTTAGCACCCAAAAGAAGGCCTGTCATTGATTCATATTCGATCATATTCTGTGATGAGCATCATCAAGTGATGGCAAACCAACCAGTAGCTGGTTTCAGATCAGTTCGATCTAAAAAAATGCTCTCTAGCTTTACCCATGTAACACCTGTACAAATGTCGGTGCTCGCTTCTTCGTTAACAGTAAGCATGATAGATATCAAAGCGAGCCATAACTCGTACTAGTACACTTAAAAACAGTATATGACTCTTTTGGCGTAAACTGAGTGATTTAAGCACAGTGCGTGGTTTCGGTACTTTCCCCATCACGAAGTAATGATGAGCCACTTTCGGCGTCAGAATGTGTACTGATGAATATCCCACATAACACGGAATTCAGTAGGCATTTGCGCGTTCGTAAACAAAAGCACCATGGTTGGATCATTCGCATCAAGAGTCATAAGCTCTGTAGACGCGTCATATTCAGTGACCAATTCTGAATGTGATTACGCTACCTTGAAGATGATTTTCAGCCAATTGATCCCTGTTCGGTGAAAGGGTTACAAAAAGGATCGTATGACGTATCATTCCATCAGTGATCTCTTGAGTGCAAGAGAATGCTTTGGGAACATTCGTGCTGAACCACATCGTACTAAACCTACTAAACCCCGGTACTTTTTGCTCCTCGAGAAATGCCGGACATAGTGCTGCCAAAGCTAACGAATATACTCATCTTTGCAGGCGCCTGCACGAGCAGAGAGCATCAAGCACGTCCTCGGCGGCCAGCAGCATTCTGGGGGAAACTGGCAGCATACTGCGTACACATCCACTGATCCACCTTATTCCACCCTTGAGAAGTACTAGGATGGTATGTTTCACAAGTTCACATTTCTAAACCATGTTAGGATTTAGGAACGGTAAAAGGGACTCACAATGATCGGGACTCAGGACCAGCCAAAACTTTTTGACCCAGCTTTGCTCACTCTGCTGGTTTTATATTGATACCAGAAGGAAAACATTGTGTAATGGGGTTATGGGGTAATTTGAAGCTGTAATGGGCGGGAGCAAGTCTCAGTGGGTCGCCGTGGGGGACTGAAAAAAGTGCAGGCAGAGAAAGAGAAAGAAAGGGGAGGGCGAAGATGGGGCTAGTCAAAAACTTTGGATAGAGATGCTCAGAGTGCAGGGTAACAATTGGGATGGAAGGCCGGCCAGCGAGGCAATGAGACAAGGATTTGGCGCGTGCCAAAAGACAAGTCTTTGTGAAGACGGCCTCGCCTTTTCATGATCCGCCTGTTTGCCGGCCTGAGCTTTGTCAATCCTGCTCGTCGGGTACAACTGTTCCTAACCGCAGAAGTGCAGGCCCCAACTCCATGCACTCAGTCAGTTTAGACAAAACGGCGTACCCAGTAGCGCCTACTAATTCCAAGCTCCAATTCCACCTTGTATTGCATTCGGGTAAAAATGAAACAAACCATTCAGGGCAAGGTCTTCGAGCATCACACATTTTTTCTAAGGTCCATTCCACAGGTAAATTCAAGGTCAAGGTCAAGTTACACGTCCATCAGATGGATGGATGAAATCAACAGTCGAGACAACTTACTAGCAAAAGAACCAGTTCTAGAACACAGAAACAGAGTACTTCACTAACAATCTACTACTACGTGTGAGTAGTATTAGCACCGTTCACGACACCAAATAAGAGTTCAGCAGCAAAAGCATAAAGTAGTCACAGATGAAACACCAGAGCCCCTCCCGGAGATGAGAAAGCCTAAGCCCTCTCGCCACGGATCCTCCTAGCCAGCTGAATGTCCTTGGGCATGATGGTCACACGCTTGGCATGGATGGCACACAGGTTGGTGTCCTCGAAGAGACCTACTAAGTATGCCTCCGCAGCTTCCTGAAGGGCAAGCACCGCATGGCTCTGGAAACGAAGATCAGTCTGCACAAATGGAACAGTGTGAGAAAAATGATATTAGCTTACTGCATGTGTTGGACAACCCAAGCACAATTATAAATCTGACCTTGAAATCCTGGGCAATCTCCCTAACAAGCCTCTGGAATGGAAGCTTCCTTATGAGCAGCTCAGTGCTCTTCTGGTACTTGCGGATTTCACTGCAAAGTCAGGCATGGTGTTCTAATAACTTGTCATCGGCAAAATAATTACAGGAACTCAGATAACAAGTACTATATGCTTTTACACACCGAAGAGCAACAGTTCCAGGGCGGTAACGGTGAGGCTTCTTCACTCCTCCAGTTGTGGGAGCAGACTTACGAGCAGCCTATCAAGACCACAAACAAGTGATGCCTTGTCAAGCAAACATACTGACATAATCAAAATACTAGTGGTAGTTTAGCACAGTCGAACAGTATTAACACCTTGGCAATAGAATGTGCAGGGTATTATGTGACATACCTTGGTGGCAAGTTGCTTCCTGGGAGCCTTTCCTCCAGTGGACTTGCGAGCGGTTTGCTTAGTACGGGCCATCAGCAAAAGAACTTTGGTTTACCTAGACAAAAACAAGGGACATGATCAATGACGTGCATAGTCAAGACTCTAGACATCACACATCTGCAACTTTCAGATGACAGTACACAAAAAGTGTTTGCTTGTTGCCAACTAACTAGCTTATTATTATCAAGTTTGCAATTAAGCAAAAAATCTGAACGACTATTAATCAGTTCATAATTTCTATTGCATTCACAAACTTAAATACTTTATAGGAGACAATTTTACAAAAGGAATCAAAGGTTTCTTCATACAAGAGCTATACAGGGAAACAATGCCTCACAAAAAAACACAGCAAGGTTGAATTTTACCACTAACAATCATAAGACTACAATAACTTTTCCAAATACTAAAATATACCAACTGCAGTGAACAAAAGCATTAGGGCATCCACAATGTGATACAAAAGTAGTCCATTGGTAATAAAATATTCCTTTCAACCACCTAATAACATTGTGCAACTAGTCCATATAAAGAAAATAACCAAAGGTACCCATATGCATATGGACTACCCATATAAAATAAATAATATTATCTATCTCTACTTCTCTCTCTTCTACTAATGCTACCTTGTACCCATATACATTGTGAGGATTACTATGATTAAAGTTCATTTATGTGGGTCCTATCTATATGGATCACTTTTGTCATATATATATTGGTGATGTCCTTACAGGCACCGAAATTTCAAAAGTAAGATAAGAATAGCAGGAAATTTAGCCAGTACATCATCCCAAGATTTATTTTCTTATTACTCCAACATCAGTTTCCAAAATTACGAACCTAATATTTAGTTTCCCCCAAAATGAGCACTAGCTAAAAGATATGCTAATCACATAACATGTAACACCTACACATGACATATAACCATACTAAGATGTTGAGCATGCAAGAGGGAAAGGAGTGACAGGCGCTGACCAATTTTGAACGCAATAAAGTCACTAATTAATGGGATGTTCTATTCACAGATGATTGGAAGTAACATGGCACTCTATAGTTTTGAAGGCAGAATCTAAAGCGGTTAGTTACATGACAAAATTGACCTTACCATTTCAAAGCATCGATATGCATATTTAAGTTTCACAATCAACCTAATACAGAATCCCATTCTCACCACATACACACAAAATCCAAATCCAGAATTCGTATTTCAAAGCTGACAGTATGAAGACAAGCATAGCACTTTGCATCTTATCAACCTACAGTAGGAAGTAATCGCTTCCGCACCCAACAGCACATACCAAAACCTCAACACCCATACCAAACAATTATTTCGAAGAGAAATTTTGATTCAACTAATTGCACAGGAAGTTAAGAGATTTGCGGGAAAATCCTAATTAATATGCGCAAATCTCGTAGGTTATAGAATCACGCGATTCCAACTATGTAATCTCGTAGCAACAAACCACGCATGAAGTACAGACGACTACCCACAACCAAGCGCGAAACTAATCGTGGGTAAAACAAACAGGATAAATCCCTCGAAGTGATCAAACCGACGAACAGTGCACAAACCCTAGCCGCGAGCGCACCATTCAAAATCCCCCCCGCCCATCTAACCACCCCACCGAAGCAAGCGCCACGCAGCGAGATTAACAGGAAGCAATCACCAATCAAGCAGCCGCAAAACCAGATTAGACCTACCAAAAATCGAAGCGAAGAGGAGAGCAGAAGAAATCTCACCTCGCGCGCTCTGCAAATCCCAAATCCGGCGGCGACTTCCGAGTTCTTTTTCCCTCTTTCTGACCTCCGGAGACAATGACCTAAACTTGACAGCGAGGCGGTTGAGGTGGGTCTTTATAGTCAAGCGACGAGGCGGCGCGGCCGGGGCCACGTCGCGGGATTAAGACGGACGGCGGAGATCGAGTGCTTTTGTGCTTGGCCTGGCACGATCGGACGGTGGAAGATGGCCGTGAGGACGTGACGCGGATCGCTGCGGGTGAATGCCGCGCTCCTATTGGCTGGGGAGCGGAGGACGCGGATAGTGGATAGCGGATTAGCGTGTGCTTAGTTTAGTTGTAGTACGAGGCTATCTTGTACTCCTATTCTTGTACGGTGTTGATTTCTCGTATCCGATGGGAGGGGACGTGACACTGACACGTGGGGACACAATCCATTCACGGTAGTACTATACTGGTATTCTCGAGTCTCGAAGCTAATCGTGTTCGTATCAATCTCGCCCGTGGCTGCGTGTGGGCCCACCAGCCCAGCATGACTGTATGGGCTAGTTTTCTCCTCAAAATGGAAAAAGTTCACCTGAGGTCCCTCATGATGTCGTCGAGTTTCAAAATTATCCCTGAACCGAAATACCAGATATAATACATCTCTAATCTTGTAACCCTAATCTTGTAAAACCGGGTCACACTGAGTCCCAGGCAGTATTGCTACTGGTTTTGGTTGACATGGTGGGCGAGCCAGTGTGGGACCCATGTGGGCCTCATATGTCAACACCTTAATCTTCTTCCACCTTTATTCTCTCTCTTCCCATCTCAATCTATGCCTCCAGGGTGCCCGGTGGCGAGCGAGGAGAAGGGTGGCGAGGCACACGGCAGGGAGAAGCTCGACGTCACAAGTCCACGGTGAGTGTCTCCAGCACGAACACCTTGGTGGACGGCATGGCGGCCACCGCGTAGTCACAAGGGTCAGCGAGCTCGGCAAAGGCCCCTCTTGTGTTGGCGACAGTGGAGCTTGGGACGGGCGAGGAGGACGGGCTTGATGAGGAAGGCGAGGATGTTGTCAAGCACCCATGTCGGTCCCACATGCTCACTCAGCCGGTTGGACCAAGTCAAACATGTCACGTCATTGAAAACCATTCAGAACCATTGAGGGGATCAAATTACATCGATTTGTATAGTTGATGGATCAAGATATTCGATATTGCGATTGAGAAATACGAATCAGATTGAATTTATATTTAAAGGAGTCCTAGTAGACTTATTTCCGAAAAGAGGTCAAATGGGTCGGCGACCACCATCATAGGTCAGAAAGCTGCATACAGATGCAGGTGTGACCACAAGGAGACGTGTCGTGCGTGTATGCGTTTCAACAACTCAAGCTAGTGCACTGCAAGCAAGGCTGCAAGATTACCGGCGAGCGACTCCGTCCGGGCGGCATCGTTGGACATGGACGCGATCCCGACGGCAGGCGTGAGCACCTGGACGATCTCGGCGTACGTCGTGCAGAAGAAGATAGCCACAAATGCAGAGCGCGCGTGAGAGAAAATGAGGTCAGAGGGATTCGGAGTTAAAAACTCCGAACTCCTTGGATCCAACCTTTTTGGCTTCAAAAATGATGTTTCGCTCGCTTATGCAACGGATCAATGGTACTTAACTAGTATACTTAGTGCGCTTCATTAGCAAAAAAATTCAGAGAAGGAACCAGAGAAAGAAAGAAAGGGCTAGCTAGCTAGCTAGGTTTTTCGTATACGAAGACTTTCTTTGGGTGCTGATCGATCGATTTCTTCACCATATGTGGCCATATTAGCTTCAAATGTGCATGCGTGCGTGAGCGTGATAAGGAGAAGAGAGCCATATATAGGTGGTTGAGAAGGAGACATGCATTCATGTGGGAAAAAAGAAGCAAGGGGGCTCGGAGTTTTGGCCCCGTTCGATTCTCCTAGAGGAGATAAAATTCCAGATTATCGTGACACGTTTTTTAAACTGCTAAACGGTATGTTTCGTGTGAAAATTTTTTATATGAAAGTTGTTTTAAAATATCAAATAAATTCATTTTTCAAGTTTGTAATAATTAAAACTCAATTAATCATATGTTAATGTCACCTCATTTTACGTGAAACACTTAATCTTCATCATTATCTTCATCTTCAGGAGATTCAAACATCCTATTGCCCCTTTGCCCCTGACGGCTTCTATGAAAGTAGTTTATATACGCTTCATCAGCAGAAAAATGGCGACACACCTCCAAGCTCGTTGTCGCCGCCGCAGTTCCTGAAGAGAGAAAAGCTAACAATGGCCGCCGCCGGCTATTCAGGCTTGCAACATCTGAAAAGAAGGCTTGCACGGTGAACCAGAATATATACTGAGTTATTCAGACAAATATAACGATCCATCAAATCCCGATTTCAGCAAGCCAAGCTAGCAGAGCATTCATTTCAGTAGGAAACTTTTCCTCCTTTTCAGATTTTCATATCAAGACCTGCATAGAGGTATGGCCACAAAACCACAAGTTCAAGTCAGTTTTCAGATCAAGGCCCTGCATGGCGACATGACCTGATATTGGATTTCCCAAATCCATTTCAACATCATTCTGGCTTGTACACTCCTCAAAACTACAAATGCACACACACTAGTACATCAACCCAACACCACATGTTAGAGCAAGGATTCCAAGAATCACATCCACCAATACATTTGCTCTGCACTGACATTTGGTAAGTCCAGGAGTCTTGGTAATGAGCACTTTGAGTTGCAATGCACCAGGTTAACTGATTCAGCCTTTGCAGATGCAGGTGTGACCACAAGGAGACGTGTGTGTCCTGCGTTTATGCGTTTCAACACCTGAAGCTAGAGCCCTGCGAGGCTGCAAGACAAGCGAGCACACGTCTCCGGCCGGCATCATCGGACGTGGACGCGATTCCGACGGCCGGCGTGAGCGCCTGGACGATCTCGGCGTACGGCCATGAGAAGAAGATAGACATACGTGCTTCCGTTCTAAACTCCAACAAGATTCACAATTTTTTTCGGTTTCCATTAGCGCGCGTTTGAAACTAGTAAACAATATGTTTCGTGTGAAAATTTTTTATATAGAAGTTGCTTTAAAATATCAAATATATCTATTTGTTAAGTTTATAATAATTAAAGCTTAATTAATCATGTGCTAATGACTTTCTTATTTTATATGCGTCAACTTAATCTTCATTTTTATGAATTTCAAACACCACCTACGTGAGAAAACAAGAGGTCGAAGAGGTTCGGAGTTTAAATCTCCGACCCATTTGGCTTCAAAAATAATGTTTGCCTCACATGTGGTTCGCAATGGTACCATGTGTTTCATTAGCATCAAAAATCCTGAAAATTTCAGAGATTAAGGAACCTGGGAAAAAAATAGATTTTTTCTACAGAATCGCTAGAAAACATGCGGCTGTTTTTCTCTACCAAAACTTTTAGATTTCTGGTCATAGGATCTCCTTCAGTTTTTTGGCTTTAAACATGATGTTTAGCTCACTTATTTTTTTCACGAACGCGCAAAAGGATTGCACGTCAATATATTAGAAGAAGGCAGAATTCATTTACACATGACATCACAACTAGCTAGAAGGCCATTGTCGGGGGACAAGGAGAAAAGAAACAAAAAAGACTGATAAGAGAAGAAAAGCTTGAGCTAAAACTGGACGCTACTCCTATATTGAGGAAGGGTGAAGGCAGAGCCCCACTATACTCTCAACAGGTCCCCAAAAGACGCGGTGCCAGCAGCTGATCACATACAACCTTCCTGCAGAATGAACTCATGAGCCACTGAAACCAACAAAAGAGAGTAATTGAACACCTTGGAGTTCCGCTCCTTCTATAGCTACCAGGAGACATGGAGGACTAAGAAGTTGAAGCCCTTGCAAAGATGCTCAGGCAGGCAGGCCCTAAAAGTCAGCCATTAGACCTAAAGTGAGTAGCCACGGGTAGGAGCAATGTCAGACCAGCCAGACAGAGACAGAACACAGTGACAGACCTGACGAGCGAACACACAGTTGAGGAGGATGTGATTCACTGTTTCGAGATCTTGGGTGCAAGATGAATTGGCCGAGTGGCTGTCGATACCACGCTTTTGCAGAAGATCGGTCGTCCAGCAACACTGCTGGAATGCAAGCCAGAAAAAAAACTTGCATTTAGTAGGGCCTTTAGCCTGTCAAAGCAAATCGGCGTAAGCAAAGGATTGTTGCCCAAGAAAGAAAGCCTGGTAGGTCGAGTGAGCCAAGTAACGTTGGTCGCTTGTCCAACGCCAGACAAAGCAGTCCTCCGTGCCCAGAGAGAGCTGGATAGGAAGCACCGCATCCCAAACCACCAGGAATTGAGAGAGGACAATGACTGTGAGAGCGCCACGGATGTCCCTTACCCAAGAGTTATCAACGAGGGCAAATTCGACCATGCGTGAAGCCCAGAGACGCACGGGCATGGTAAGGAGAAGGTCTGGCGCTAAGGAGGCCATCGAACGACCCTCGATCCACTGGTCCATCCAGAAAAGAGCCGACGCACCGTCACCTGGTACGAAGAAGGTGTACGCCGCAAACATGTCGAAGACGCTTCGCTCGAGGGGCGCCTTCAGATCAGCCTAGTAGGGGTGTCCTGAACGCTGAAGTCAGAGCCAGCAAAGACGTAGAGTGAAGCTCGTTGTCCTTAGGTTAGCAAACTACCGACAGCTTTGGGGCGGCAAACATTCGTCCAAGATACAAGGCACCGTCCCCCCTAGATTGTGTCCGTACCCGTCCATAAGAAAGCGTGACATTTCTTATCTATGGCCTTGATAACCTAACCTAGCAGCCCGATCGCTATAGACATATGGACCGGGATAGAAGAGAGCACGAACTGAATTGCCGGTGGGAGACCTTGTCAACGAGAGGCTGCAGGGCCGCTTTTGGTAGCTTGCGGACCGACAACGGATGCCGAGGTAGGTGCAAGGGAACTCAGAGATGGAGTAGGATAAGGAGCTCTAGACCAGCTCCAGGTCCTCGGTCAAACAACGGATCGAAGTGATCGAGCATTCAACAAAATTAGTGCATAGCCCGGAGGTCGAATCAAAGATGGAGAGGATGCCTTGAATGAACTCCAGATCCTGCTGGACGGGGGAGAGAAAGAGGACCAGGTCATCGGCATAGAGAGAAGCACGATATCGGAGAGCACGATCATTGAGTGGAAGAAAATCGCCCGAGTCGGATGCCTTGCAGATCAATGCATTGAGCGCATCTATGACAAGGAGGAAGAGCATGGGAGAAAGAGGATCACATTACCGAAGCCCCCTCCGGTGGAGAAAACGGGGACCCGACACCCGTTGACTAGCACCCGGGAAGAGGAGCAACTGAGAATCAGAGAGATCCAATCATGCCAACAGCGACTGAACCCAAGATGCGCAAGAACTTCGAGTAGGAACGGCCAGCTGACCGTGTCAAAGACCTTCACAATGTCCACCTTGAGGAGCAAACGCAGCGTGCGCCTGGCATGAAGCGCCTTGGCCACAAGCTGAACATAGTGAAAGTTGTCGTGAAGATAACGGCCTTTGATGAAAGCACTTTGATTGACCGCCACCAGCCCATCAAGATGAGGTGAGAGATGGGAAGCTAGGATCTTAGAGAATAACTTGCCAAAACTGTGGATGAGGCTTATCAGACAGAAATCCTTGACCTCCACAGCCTCATCTTTCTTCGGCAAAAGGGAGATGAGGGCATCGTTGAGGGAGGTGAAACCCTGGCCGTTTGCCAGAAAGTGGGCTTTGAGAGTAGCCAAGATTTTTGACTTGATCATCAGTGAACAAGATTTGTAGAAACGACTTGTAAAACCATTAAGGCTGGGCGCCTTATCTAATGGTAGCTGCTTGATCACCGCCCACACCTCGTCCTCAAAGATGGGGTTGTCTAGGCCAGCAAGTTGTGCAGGGCAGAGGCCTAGAGAGTGGAAATCAAGGCAAAGATCACGCTTGACGCTCGTCTCCATGATGCCGCCGAAGTGAGAGGAGGCAAGCTCTTGCAACTCATCATGAGAGACGGCCAGCCAGTTGCCATCGCGAAGGCACATGATGTAGTTCTTCCACCACCGGGCCCTAGCATGCAGATGGAAGAATTTGGTATTGGCGTCACCCTCTTTGAGCCAGACCAGACGCAAACGCTAGCGTGCAATGGTATGCTCCAGCGAAGCCAGTCCGGGGCACTTCAGTTTAAGGTCTCGTCGTAACCAAGACTCTAGGGCAAAGAAAGGACGAGACTCTTGCGCAACTTCGAGTCGGAAGATGAGCTCTTTCGCCATCTGCAACTAGAGGCGGACACTGTCGACATGTCGATCGCTCCAGCTCTGCAAGCGCTTAGCCGTGTTAGAAAAACACCACGCAAGCGCGGCCATAGGGGGGAGATTGGTCGGGCGCTGCCACGTGTCCTGCATGACCTGGAGGAAGCCGTCGAACTTAGGTCCTGCACTACCTACACGTCTAGATCACTTATGCAACGGATCAATGGTGCTTAACTACTTACGTGCGCTTCATTAGCAGAAAAATCCTAAAAAATTCAGAGAAAGGAACCAGAGGAAGAAAGGGCTAGGTTTTTCCTATACGAAAAATATTTCTTCAGGTGCTGATCAATCAATTTCTTCACTATGCATGATAGAAGAAACCGAGAAGGGAGCCATGGATGGCTGAGAAGGAGACATGCATTCGTGTGGGGAAGGGAAAAAAATGGTCAAACGGGGTCGGAGTTTTATTCTCCGAACCCCTTTGAACCTGACAGTGCCACGATCCCAACCACGATGTTCGGCTCTGGCTGCAGAAAATATGTTTGCCTCATCTGCAATAGTATGGTAGTTAAGCACATCGCGTATTCACATGCCATCTCCAAGACATTTTGAATTTCCATGGTTTTTTGCAAGGGAATCTCACATCCTGCATTTTCAAAGCCTGATAAAAAGATCTAATTGAGAAATTACCATCTTTGGTGATATATGTTAAAATGATTTCATCACATTACTTGGAAAGTTTTATAGGCGATTAAAAACATGCATAGATCGAAAAACTGAATAATGACTTGATTTGTCCATATCTTCTGAACCTCCAGAATGCAGACAACATCATATATTTCACGTAATACAAAGTTGCACATGCATACATCCAGTATTTTAGTTCAGATATTTTACATCGATAATCAATTGACCAAGCTAACTATCAACATCTAATGCAAGCGTGAGCACCTGGATGATCTTGACATACGTCCTGAACCTGAAGAAGGTACTCCGTATCCAATATCCATGCAAAGGGGGAGAAAAAAAAGGAAAATGTCAAAGGACAAAAGGGGTTAGAATTGTTTAGTCTTCGACCCCTTTATCCCCGAACAACTACTCTGTTCATCGTCTATCATCTCCTTGCAGCCCTCTTTCAACACGACTTCCAAAAACTTGAAAAAAAACACATACACATACACATATAATAGATTTGACCATTTTTGTTCAAAACATGTAGCATTCATCATCGATTTTGCAAAAACCATAGCCATGCTCTGGCTGCTCAGTCTATGCTGATTGTAGTCTCTTTTTTGGTTCCTTCTGTGAACTTTCAGCACTTTTCTGCTGATGAAGCTTAAGGGCTTAACTACCATGCGTTGCAGATGTGGCAAACATATTTTCTGCAGCCAAAGCTGGACAACATGGCTGGGGTTGCGATGCAATGATGCTAATATGGTGGAGAAATAGACTCATCAGCACCTAAATAAATTCTTTGTATATATAGGGAAAATCTAGTGCTTTCTTTCTCTGGTTCCTTCTCCGTACTTTTCAGGTTTTCTGCTAACGAATCAATCGCACATAAGAGTTTAGTACCATCGATCCGTTGCATGTGAGGCAAACACTTATTTTTTTTCTTTTGAAGCCGGAGCTGGAGACCAGTTGGATCCAACGGGGTTTGTAGTTTTAAACTCCGACCCCTCTGACCTCATATTTTCTCACGCGCGCTCTGCATATGTAGCTATCTTCTCCATGACGTACGCCGGGATCGTCCAGATGCTCACACCGACCAGCTGGCCGCCGTGATTGTGTCCATGTTCGATGATGCCGGCCGGAATCGCTCGCCGGTAATATTGCAGCCTTGCAGGGGAAACTCATAGCTTCAGGTGTTGAAAAATGCATCCTTGTGGTCACACACTCACATCTTGTTAATGCCAAAATTTGATAAGCCCTAAAGTTATCATCGGCCTATAGTCAGTATCGACTTCAGAGTCCTGAAATCAGCCGATGAGAAATATCAAGTTACCAACAGTTAGATTCTTGATGGATTCAGTTAAAAAATTAATCAATTAAAGAAAGTTTATCCAGAAAAGACCGAGTTTGAGGAGGATGCAGCATGACAAGTTATCTATTAAGCAGAGTCAGTTAGTTTTCTTTTATTTTTAGAAAAGATTATTTAGAGTTCGAATATGACTTGTATCTTTTATTTTATCTTTAGAAAAGTTTGCGTCTTGTCCAATAAGAACAAGTATCTACTCATGGGTATAAATATGTACACCCGGGGTCTAGTAAGAGATCTTTCGATCAATACAATTACTCTCGGCCCATCACCACCCTCTTTTCCGAGGTTTTTATTTATCAACTGGCGGAACTTGGCACCTGACGCGGGGCTGCATCGGCTTTCGATCTCCGGCGAAGGGGTAAGTCTTATATTCCGCCGGCCCTGGCAACTGTATCGGCTACATCGGTGTCGTTCAAGGCTGCATCGATTCGACCTCTTTGATCGCTTTGGTTCGGTAGATATATTTGCCTACCTATTTATCATATATCTTAGTTAATCTAAGTCGATTATTCAGTTTACTTGTATCGGTTAGATCTTTTCTAGGGTTTTGCCGGTATCGGCTAAATTGTTTTGTCGATCTAGATTAGCTAAAGTATTTACCACCCTGAAAATCAGTCTAAGCCTTGATTGTCAGATATTATGTTTCTTTTCATACTTTTGCTGCATCAGCTCTAGTCATGTTTAGAATCATAATCTCTAGCTTGCTTTTTGATTGCCAATAAGGGTTTCATCGGAGTTTCCGATGAGTTATCTGGATGTTGCATTGGCTCACAAGGATTACATACAAGTTGGATTTAGCCGATGATAACAAAGGTTTCATTGATTATCTAATTGTTTGGATTTAATGACATCGGATCTTCAGCCGATATATGCTTTAACCTTCGGATCAGCGCTTATTCTATCATATCACTATTAGCTGATTGGTTTCTATTGGATTATATTATTGTTTTAGGGGCAATTGCACATTTGACCCTATTTGGAGGTCCAACTAACGATTTGACCCTGTTCTGGTCACTTTGCTCATTTGACCCTCATTTTCAAAACTGAAGCTACACTCTGACCCTCTTCTGTTAAGGGCATTTAACGGTGTTAACAAAAGCCCCAAATACCACTTCTACCCTTACTCATTTGACCTTACTTTCTTATTTTCCCAAAGTTAATTCTTCTCCTTTGGTCCAATTTTGTGCGGAAGAAACCGCGGGCGGCAAGCTCACGACGGAGATGCGCGCGAGCGCCGGCGGTCCTTGTCGCCAAGCCCACGGCCCCTTCGCCGCCGCCGGTGGTCCTTGTCAACGAGCCGACGCCGCCCCTCCCACCCTTCACGAAGCTGCCACCGGTGGTCCTCCTCATCGTCAAGCCGACGCCGAACCTCCCACCCTTCGCGAAGCCGCCGCCTCCCGTCCACCTCTGCCACCGCTCCTCTTGCCTGCAAAGCCGCCGCCGCAGCCCCTCCGCAGCCGCTGCTGAGCCATCGTCGCTCCTCCGCAGCCACTGCCGCTCCTTCGTAACCGCCGTCGAGCTGCTGCTCCTACCCGCGGAGCCGCCGCCGCAGCCCCTCCGCAGCCGCCGTTGCTTCTCCTGCCCTTTGCGCTTTGGAAAGAGAGAGAAGAAAGAGAGGATAAGGAATGACCAAATGAGTGGTAGAGGATAGGTTGATGTAATAAGGGGCATTTTAGTCACTTGGGCTTATAAATATATGTTTTTTCTTTGTTCTAAATGAATAACTCAGGATGCAGTGAAAGTAGGGTCAGATAGAAACTTCGGTTTTAAAAAACAAGGTCAAATGAGCAAACTTAAAAAAATAAGGTCGAATTGATAGTTAAGTTTCAGAATAAGGTCAAATGAGCAATTGTCCCATTGTTTTATTGCATTATCTTTGGCCAATTGTCTTTATATCATTATTTACATCAAGTGTCAGAATCTGCACCTGGCATTGCGAGGCCCAGGCATCAGAGCCTCGAAGCGGCACCTGGATGCATGGTTGACAAGTAAATTTTGTCTTCGTAATGGCCGAGAGATTGGTTCTTAGTGAGTTAGTGTTCTTCATGTGTTTGCTTTGTTTCCACCGCCTGTGCAGCTACAAGATTCAATAAAAGTTCCTTTGGAGCTCACAAATTGATCCTTTCTTCTTTAATTTTTTTTAGGCTATGAATTTCTTTGGGCTTGTTGGAGGCTACTGCTTGTGCGGCATTCATGCTAAAGCACTTCACCATGTCGTTTCTCACTGCGCAGCCTGCCGGCCTTGGCCCTCTCATCGTCGCTTGCTACGCGGCCTTGCCCCCTCTCTGGCTCGCGAGCTCAAACGAGCTGGCTCAAGCTACTGTCAAGCTCGAGCCAAGCTACGTTTTCTGCTCGTTTAGATAACGAGCCGAGCTGAGCCAGCTCGTTAGCTAAACGAGCTAGAGCGAGCTGAGCCGAGCCGAGCCGAGCATCCACCTCTACCCAGCGATAGTGGTGGTGGGATTCTAGCCAAAAGACCTGGTTTGAATCCTTACTCCACCATTTTTTGACAAATATTTGCAATGCAATGTACTTTGGGACTTTAGAAAGGAAAACCATTCGGTTCAGCCGGTCCACACCGGTTCAATTACGGGAACAGTCTTCTCAAGTTCGACTGTCGATTCGATCTGGTTTTTCGTACTATGATTCCTGGTGAGACACGAGCAATGGATGCCGAGTGGGGTCATGCATGCCAACTGGCGTCGCATACTCCCGTGAGTTCCCTCAGGCCGGAGGACGGCCAACTTATGGATCATGTCAATGAACTCGTCAGGCTCGTGTTTACCCAACCAGAGTCAGATGCGTGTGCTTGTGGCAACAGTAGCACCGATCGGCAGCACACGCAGGCAACATGTTAGTGGCGGATGTGTGAGCCGTCGGAGTGCTCAAGACAAATAAGGGGATGTCTAGTGATCAAGAAGCTAATGGCATACAAGGAGGAATTGGGGCACGGAGGTGTCCTAGCAGCAAGATCGTTAATTAGCGATCAGCCGTGTACCCCTGCGCATGCATGATCGCTTCATGGCCCGTGAAATTTTCTCTCTCTCTATATATATATATATACACACACACATACATACATATAGATTTGTACCCATATGTATAATTTTTTTATGTCCAGAGTGTGGATATACACGTATAAGGTTTATACATATAATTTTTTTATATGTGTATATATAAAATTTATACATATATATTTTGTATATATACATATAAAACTTTTTGTATGTGTCTCTCTCTATACACACATATACAAAGTTTATAGGTGTGTATATAAATTATATATATACTATAGGGTTAGGGTGTGAAGCTTATCACGAGCGGTCAGCCGCGTATCAGCGCTTCTTTTAAGAGTTCTCCTAACTTGCTTCAGAACTGTCCCCTCCTCACCAAAATAAATATAAGAACACAAGCTTAACGAAAAGTAGATCGAGCTTCTTCATGTAGGGCATGAACCATAGGTTTGTTTAGTTTGTGCCAAAACCAATCATATAAAATTTTAAGAACACCAAATTTTGATAAGACAACAAACTAAACAAAACTATATATCACAATTGCCAATCCCTAATGATAATGGGTAATTATAGAAACTTGTACTACTCACAAAATTATACCAAAATTTGTAAAGTGTCGAACCAAACACCACCTCCACAGCCAAATATTGGCTTTTACCAGCAAATGGTACGGTTTATTTTGACAATGAATTAAACAAGTCTTATGCATTTCCCTTTACTCATGTGTGATGCATGTTAACGGAAACATTAACACGTTAAACAGGCATTTGGCTCCATCATTTATTGGCTTGCCAAGCCGCAACTAAAATTTAAAATTTAAAATTTAATTTAAGAGTTCATTTTAAGGCTTTTAATTGAATTTTGTTTCTTAGGATTGATTTTTAAATCACAAAAACATAGAGGTCTATTCAGATGCAGTTTCAAGAGAGCTGTATTCGTCCTTTGTATGACCGAATTCTCTTAGTTCTGTTTTGGATGCCGGATATAGTAAAAGTATTGTCTATAAATTATTTTTGTTATTTGATTTATTATTGCCGTATAGCAAACGATAAGAAAGAAATGCGGGCACCACAGCCGCTTGAGCTCTGATGAAAAACCCTGGGGGTGCCTCGGCCTGCAGCCGAAGACGTCAACACGACGTGCGTCGCAGTTTCTGCTAATCTCGGACTCTCGGGGTGGGCGAAAACTAGCTGAAATGTTCTGAATCGATTCCGAACGGATTATCCAGGCTCCAGTTGTCTCTTCCACGATTCAGAACATTTCGCCATCGAGCAGACGTGCATTCATGCCTCTATACACATTGTAATTGCTTCTCTATACGTAGGAACAGATCAACAGAGTGTCGATCACGTCGTACACAGAAACATCGTCGACTTCTATAGCTGTCCAACTTACAAACAATCGGTGATTAATTTTGTTGATTAGGAGGATCTTCAACGATGCTAAATCCATGTAACGCAATTCTCTCGGTTTCAGATACAAATCGCCGGTTACGTTGTTTGGTTCTCTTTTCCTAGAATTTTCTTAAAATTAACGGCTGTCTTTCAGCTCATATACACGCTGTCCTAGCTGTCTCTCGCCTGTCTAATAATCTTTTCATAAGCAGGACAGAAAAAAAGAATGGCAAAAGGAGTACCTTTGGAGCTTTGAAATGGCAATATTCTCTTGTTATCTTATACTGTATCTCTCAACGAACCTACCTATATACACCAAAGCAATGCACATGCTCCAGTGTCACAGAGAGACCGGGGTCCATCCTGGCATGTGGACAGCACCGAATACCGATAGACTCCAATCACCTGGTGGGACCGCGAGAAGCTGCCTGCTAATTTTTCTTCAGAGCGGTTTGTCTTTCAAAAGATGCACAGTGAAAAGACAAGTGTTATCCCTCGAAAAAAAAGGAAGACAAGTGTTATAGAGCTAATAAGCTAGTGTTTGGCATGACTCTAAATCCATAATTTGTTAATTTAGACGTGTCTCCATAAAGTATTCACCGTCTCATAGATTTTGATCTATGTAAAGGGAGTGTTTGTCTAGAATTTAGCTTTAAAAA
Organism: Oryza officinalis; assembly: GCA_008326285.1. Classification (NCBI taxonomy): domain Eukaryota; kingdom Viridiplantae; phylum Streptophyta; class Magnoliopsida; order Poales; family Poaceae; genus Oryza; species Oryza officinalis. Next base: position 25,128,776 of record BDMV01000004.1, on the reverse strand, counting down.
CTTACAAAATGTGAGTGGAACTGAAAACTTACAATGTACGAGTAGGGAAGAAAACTTAAAGGAGTAAGGTTAAGACTGATTCATCCCTGCAGTTGTTTTCAGCTCTGCTATAGTCCTCAATCCACTCTTTATTTTTCGACCGGTAAATCATTTGTGTCTTGTTTGGTTTGAGGCAAAAATCCCTGATGTGTTGTTTGGTTAATATCATGAGATCATACCATCCGTCGTCGTGTCGTCCCACAAACATAAACAACATTAGAGGCCTTAGAAAGCCTCAAGTCAACCTAAAGGACCAAGCCACGCTCAAATGTATCAGACGTCTCCATTCTTTTAGTCTGTGTTCTTTTGCTGGCTTTTTCAACTCATTTTTTTCATTTTTTGTGCGTATGTTTTTCAAACTGTTAAACGTTGTGTTTTTTTTAAAATTTATACGAAAATTGATTTTAAAAAATTATATTAATCTATTTTTTTTAAAAATAATTAATACTTAATTAATCATGCGTTAATGAGTCATTTCGTATTACGTGTCAAAAAGATTAATTCCTAACTCACTCCAAGAAACGCAGCCATGCTGAACCGACTACAATGGAGACAACCAAACCAATGGATACAGCCATTTCGACTACAATGGATACAGCCATTTCGATTGTAAACATGGTTGAAACGCACCAATATTTTGGTCACACTGTTGGTTACCGTTGCAGCTCCTCCAACTCCAACGGCGATGTACCACCTGAAAAGAACACCGGTCCCACCATACAGAGCGAAAAAACTGTCCGCTAATGTCAAAGAGATCCGATCGTTAGGAATGCCCCATAGTTAAACTATTCCCCTTCCCTGGCCTCATTATTTGATCTTTCCGCGTAATTCCAACAGAGAAAAACCTCCCAATAATGCATCGGCGCCGATGATGAGGACGCAATCATGCAAGTCCGCATCTGAAGCTGAACTGTCGCGCGACGACGCCTCGCTTCGGCTTCGGCGTTTCGTTTCTTTCAGCTCGCGCGAACCGCGAAAGCCCAGCGCTTTGCCGCTTTATAAAGCCCCCGCCTCCCCCCCTCGACGCTCCCACCCCCGCACACAGACACACACAAGCTCACTCACCCGCGCAGCAAGAGGCAGAGGCAGCAAGGCGAGAAGCGAGCCAAGGAGTCGTCTCATCTCAGCAACCTCAAGGCGACAAACAATGGCCGCTTCGTCTCACCTCGCTGTGCTCGCCGTGCTCGCGCTCCTGGCCGTGGCCGCCATGGCGCAGGCCCCGGCGTCGTCCCCCGGCGCGGCGCCACCACAGGCGGCCATGCCTCCCACGCCGCCCACAATGGCGCCGCCGACCGTGGCCCCCGTGCCCGCCCCCAAGGCCTCCGCGCCGGCGCCCGCACCCAAGGCCGCCGCCACCCCGGCCCCGACGCCGTCCGCCGCCGCGCCGGCGCCCGACGCCGCTGTATCTCCCAGCCCCAGCTCCGACGTGTCGCCCTCCCCCTCCGCCGAGCCCCCGGCCACGACCGGCCCGGCCGGTGCCGCCGCCGGCCTCCGCCCCGCCGTCGCGCTGTTCGCCGTCGTCGCCGCCGCCGTCTACGCCTTCTAGATGATCCGATCATGTTGATCTCTCTTCTGTTTCTTGACCATTTCGTTGTTTCTTTCTCTGTGTTTTCTGCTCCCTCTCCTCTTTCCACCACTCGCATTGCTGTACCTTTTGCTATATTCTGTTGTAATTATGAGAATTGGTTTAATTTATGCATTTATCCATTTTTATTCTTAATAAGTCAGTGTACACTAGTTCCTTAATCTTTTTATCTTTGGCTTTGGTTTTGACTTATCACATGCTGAGTACTTCCTAGATTGTGAGGTTGTGAGCTTAGTAAGAACGGTTGCACAAAAGGCTAGTAAAACTTAACTGAGAAGAGCAACAAAATCATGTAAGAGCATTGACTAACTTGGTCACTAGTAGTTCAGATGGATCGTGCAAAATTGCAGCGCTAACCAGAGCTACAGATCAGGGCACAAGCTTACTTTGACGTTTTCGAACTCTAGCTGGCGTAAAGTCGACTGACAAAACTTAATTTTTGTAAAAGCCAATGCATGATCCACCCAAATTTGGCCCAGTAATCAGCTGCGTACGTAGTTAGCTGTCACCAATCATCATTCCCTCTCGATCGCATAGTTTCTGGGAAAACGACTAATTTCAAGTGATGTGAATTTATCACAAGGAGAAGTACATATATTCCTGTTTTTTTTTTCTCCCTCATGGAACAGAAACCTGCAAGTCCTGGTCAGATTCATCGCCCCTAGCGCCCCTCCCGTAGCAATACTATACTATACTGTAGCAGCACAAGTAGTCGCTCAGCTTTAGTACACCGAGATGGGCGAGATTAGATCCCAGGCTGTCATGTGGCTGGCTATTAGCTAGCAAGTAGAGGCAGGCCGGGGGGATCGGATCAGCAGCACGCGACGCGGGGGACTATAGAAAAACTGCAGAGTTTTGTGCGGTTGCGGCCAACCTACTCTCCCTCCTACACATTGGCACATTCTTCTGCTCCTCCTCCCTGTGCAGCTGTGCTGTGTGTGCTCTGCTCCCTCCACTTGCGGCGCGCGATCGAGCGGCATCCGGCGGTAGGTAGGGCCGGTCGCGCCTCGCGCGCTGGCGTGTCGACTTGTCTAGGTGAGCCGGACCGCGAGGGGCGACAGCTTAGATGGTTCGCGTCGCCATGTGCGGCGGCTGGTTCGCGTCGACGGGAAAGGGATCTTTTTACGTGAGCTTTCCCCTGACGTGGTCGCTGACATCTGGGTCCGTGGACGGTGGGGTTCACGTGTCGATGACCACGTCCCTCTGACTTCGCGGATCCAGGGATGCCGCTTCGGCGCTGGATGCTGCGGCGGCGCCCGGCCATGTCATGTGGATGGACGCGCCGCGCGCGCCGCACAGGGTGCAGGCGTCGCGCGCTAGTAGCCGCGCTAGCCCGCTGCTGCTACACTCGCTCGCTGCGCCATCCTGCCTTGTCCTCCGGTGGGTGTTTTTGTCGCGAGATGATCGCTTGAATTTGTTCAGGTGAGAGGTGCTAAACTGGCACTATGCCGTGCTTCGCGTGGCAACTGACAAGTATCCGCTACGGTAAATTGATAATGATAACTACTAGCATGGAACACGTACACACGATGACCTTTGTTGCTGCAGCCAACAGGAAGGCAGTACTGCGGCACTGAAAAAATATTTTGCCGATCAGCGGTGTATGATGGCAGTTATTAGTTACTAGTGTTATTACCTTCTTGTGGCCAACAGGAACGGTACAAACACACCTGCACTGCAAGCGTATATAGTACTATCAATCATCAATCAATTAAGGAGGCAGAATTATAAGGGAATGCAATGGCATCGAAGGCGCATTTTTTGCCTGTTGTCGTGGTGCCACCAAACTAAAAAAAACTGTGCTGTAATAGCGTATTTTCTTTGCTAGTGTATTTAGTTTCTGTTTGCTTTCCTCCTGCTGGCAAGGGCTCTTCCCCTACAGCTCCTCCTTGTCGATCTTGTCAATGATGGGATCCACTATTGCATCCACCTCTTTCTTTATCTCGTCAACCTGCCCAGGAAAACGGTGAGAACTGAGAAGCTCAAACTTTGAATTTTACTGAGTATCGACAGCAAATATCTTCAAATAATCACATGGAAACATTCAGTAAAGTTTGTGAAACAGACATTCAGTAAAAGTGTGCTACTTGTAGTCCTAAGTGAATTTGCAAAACTTAATTCTATCAAAGAAAACAATATAACTTCTATAAAGCCTGCATCCACATTTGTATCGTGTACTACCCTTGTTATACTTCCTAAGTTGCCTACACTTGTGAGCTGCCACCTAATGTTTTCTTTAAGCCATTCACAGTGAGTTTCATCCCAATTTTTGTTGCCAAGTAGCCTATTAGTCTATCTCCTGACAAAACAATATACAATTTCTTTTAAAATGTGAACTTCTATTAAAAGGAGTGAGATGTAGCAAGTCCTAATGTAATTTTTCTCCACTTGTTCTGCGCCTGTTTAACGCATGTCTCCCTCACGTTGCTAAGGCCAAGTACAGGTTAGTACGCATCTCCAAGGCTGCAACTAGCAAATATAGCAAGGAACAGAGCGTAACTTGCACGCCTGTACCATGTGCTGATTAAGCAATGATGCCACCGTTAGCATCGGGAGCTGTCGTAAGCTGGCTAGAAGACTAATGAGCCTTGGATTAAACATAGAGACCGAGTCAGGTTAATTTGCAGTAATAAACTGAGCAACTGTACTAACCTTCTGGATTAAGGCCTCGGCTTTCTCGGCATCATCCTCTATCACATCGGCTACGGTCTTAATCTTGGAGGCAACCTCCTTGAGATTTTCGTTGCCGGGAAAAGCGTCGGCCAGCTCGCCGGCGACCTTCTCAGTTGCCTCCGCCACCGTGTCGACCACCTCGATTGCTACCTCCGCTGTCTTCTCCACGGTGTCTACCAGATGGAGCACGATTCACACAGCAAGAAAAATGGAGCCGAAATGCATACTACGATGGGGGGAAAGTCATTAAAATATGATTTAGATTGATTACCTTCCAATGTTCTTATCTTCCTGTAGATCGGTATAGCAACAATGATGGCTCCAACTATCCATTTGGCCCTGACAGGTTCATAGGTTGGAATGCAAGAAGATACTAATTGAAGAAATGATAATGAAAACTGCAAAAAAGATGAACAAGAAAACACACACAACTCACCATGAAGGCATGCTGGGTATTGGGAGATTTCCTCCTGACGGTGCTGGAGGACCAGAACCAACTGCAGGGATTCTGAACCAAAACAGGTGAAAACTTGTGCAAAGTTTTTGCCATACCGTGCAAGTTTGTCAAAATTTTAATGTGCAAAAAAGGTTATGTGCAAGATTATGCATCAAACATAGCAATCAATTTAAGAAGCTTGGGAGATATACACGTATGTACTTACTGTGCAGCTCCTCTGACCGGCAAAGCACTATTGATGCCCGAGGAATTCATCGTTAAGCCGGTGATCAGGATTTGCCGGCGATGAGCCGATGCAGATACCGGCGCGTTCCGGTGACGCTGAGCAATCGCTGGAGCGTACAGCGCCAAGCCTTTGCAAGCAACAAGAGATTTGAGCACCGCCATGGGATTTGAAGAGTTCAAGTTTCTTCTGCGTTGAAGCTACTCTTCTATAAGTTTTTGTAGCCTCAACTTGGCGCAGTATGGTTGTGTTGCTTTCTTCTCATTAAACCTAAAACTTAATCTGCAAGACTGCAACACCTGCACGCACGAAGATAGCAACCTGCTCCAGTACACAGAACCATGCAGAGCAGACCTAATTTGTTTAATGTTCAAAGCAATCTTATTGGCCGGGATGCAAATATGCAATAAGTTGCGTTTGGACTTGGGTTAAACAAAATGTTACATTACTTATGACTGAAGTATTTCAAGCGCAATAAATACTGACCTCCACAAAAAGACCGAGTTGGCTGTGTAGCAATCTGGGTTGGCATAATTATATATTTCATTCAAAACTATAAGAAATGGAAATAAAGATTTTTCAGAGAAGAATGTAAGTCAGAGAAAAATGCAAGTACTGTTAGAACAATTAGAGATGAATACTTGATAAAGTCAATAAAGTGGATAAACGCAATAAAATAGAGTAGAATGAGCAGTAGAAGAAATGTCTAGACTACTACAAGGGAATTCAGTAAATTCAGTAACACTTGAGAGAGGAACAGAGCCTGTGACAGTAACAGTGACAATGACAAATTTGAGTTAAATGCACTAGAACAGTTTCTCTTTGCTTTACCTTGAGAAACTTCAATCTAGAAATAGAATACCATAAAGGAGTGAAGAGTCAGAACAGAGAAAGTAAGAAGAAAGAAACAGAACAACACATCTGGAGTATGTCAGGTGCAAGGATATGGAAATGAGAAACATGTTGCTTCAAGCAACCTGAATATGTACTACAGTACTAAGCAAGAAAGTTGTTTACAGAAAATTCATACTTACAAAGTAAAAAAAAAAACAAGGATAGATCATGCCAACTCCATGTCTCCATTATCATAATGAGAACTGCATTTCCTAAGGTTGATAATAAAAAGAAAAAGAAAAACATTGTCAAGCATGATGAACAAATAAACTACCGAATCATCATCAAGCTCAAGCCACTTCATGCTGCTCAGTGTCGGAAGGCCTCTCTAGTTCCAGGACTGTGTTGGAGCTAACAATTTTAACCACGGGACACATCACAATGGAATAATCAGCATGGCCACATCAGAGGGGATTAATGAAAATCATCGACCTAACTTTATTTGCTGACAGGGTAACATTGACCTAACTTCATATAATCGCCATGTTGCGTAATCCCCTGCATCTCTGTTACTCCTGGCCATGTGTCTCATGCTGTGTTCTTAAAAATGAGTTCCAGGTTGTCAGACAGAGGGTTAGTCTGGAATGGCCCAGGTCTAGTTCATTGTAAGACAAGGCATTCTCAAACTGAAGATGTCTAATAATTCTTTCATCCCAACCATATCACTCTTAAAGGTTGCACCATCAGATAAGGGAAGTTCCACTGATCCAATCCACAGTTACCTGTGAGAAAAAAAATATTTCAGTTTTAACCGTCATTTGAACAAACACATACTGGGCTACAAAAAAATGCGACCTCATGGTATTGTCATTGTCAGAGAAACCAATTCAAAACGTCCATCTTCGACACTCTTCTCAGGATTGACTGAAATTTGTAAGCAGAACGGGCTGTTCTCGTGTTGATTCAATAGACATTTAATTACTATAAGCCAAATGAGATGCCAATCAGGCTTTTCTTTTGTCCTTTTCCTTTTTATAATTCCTGTCTCGCCACTGGAAGTGTTCAAGTTGCCACAGTCACAAGTATCTAACAACATACGATGACCGTTCTTATAGCATTCAGATACATCACTTGCCATAATGTTTGCAAACAAGATCTCTGCAGCTTTATTCCTAACAAGAACAGGAACTTGTCCAGATTGGTCTCGCACATATATCTGCAGATGATGAAAAGACGATTTTACTAAATTATGTTCAAAGAAAACTTTGAAGGTGGGTACGACTTCTTAAACTCTTTACCATGAAGGGTTTGTATATCTGGTCAATAACATGAAGATATTTTGGATTTTTTGGGCAGTCAATGGGATAAATGGTTTCTCCATGAAGGTTTCTGCATAGAGATTTACCATATCATGAGTTCATGGCAGAGAAGGCAGAGATTTTTTATATATAGCTCATGAAACATTGGCAATACATGTAAGGTGCATACTTTGGATATAAAGGTAAACCACATAACGTGCATCCAGCAGTAATTAAATCTCTGAAAATATCATTATGTTCTTTCAGGGAAAATCTTTCAATGACTGAAAACTTCCCATTGAAGTGAGACGTCAGAGAACCTGTAAACACCATTTTGGAAATGGATGCATAAACACCAACATTATGTAACTTGCTCTGAGACAGTATCTCTGAGATAGATAAGAAGTTTCCCGAATCCTTTTCTTTTTCATCTTTCCAGTTCTTCAACCTCACCTGCAACACAGTAGCATAATAGTTTTGCCATTTAAACAAATTAGCTTTAAAAGAATGGATCAATGTTGCAAGTACTAAGGTATCAATAAATAAGTTTGAAAATTATGTTTCACTTCTACCCCAAGGAAACCTATCAAGTAAAAATGCTTTGTTGAATTTGCAGTCTCATGTATTTCCAAGGTAAGAAGTAGCAAAAAGACAGGAGACATGCAAAGGACTTATTACTTATATATTGCTATATCAAAATAAAAGGCTCATGTGAATATTGACAATTCGTTGTTATGACCTCTAAGAGAAATGTAACTGAAAACGATGACTATGAACGAAGTTTAATAATCCCAGTGAAACTGAAATGGCATTATTTCAGCATAGATACCTTATGGCAATTTTCCAAAAGAGTGCATTTGTTGTGTTGCATCCAGGCCCACTCTACAACTCTTCTTAACTTTGATCTAGTATTATCTCCCACTTTACAATTAATCATAAGTTCATCAATTCCTATAAAATAGCTCATGGTAAGTTACTAATGAACAACCATAATGCTGACAATGGCTGTCGCAAAGTGGGGACAACCCACACAAAGTATAAATAAGTTACAAAAATGCAGTCTTAGAAACACGGAGTGAAAAATAAATAACACACATGAAAATACATTCAATTAAGCAGCATTCAACAATGTGCGTCCAAATGCAGCAGTCAACTACTAAAGCTACAGAGGGTAGCAGCCACGTTGTTTGCAAAACAACAATTTTCAACAATTAAACATGAATTGATAACTGTTTGGTTAATGCATGTCTTTCTGTGGCATATATCAATGATGGGACAAACCTTGACATAATTGCTCCTGGAATACTGTGTTATATCAGTAAATAAAAAAAAAGTGCAGTTCCATACCACTTTGTTTCACCAAGTCTTTGGAGTTCAGCAATACTTGGACAGCAGATATCTGAGAAGCTCTTCCCTCCAAGCCATTTCTAAATTCAACTATCTTAATATCTGAAACAAAATATTAAGAATCAACCCCTAAGAAGAGGATTAATAGCTGCATGACATGTTGACATACACTACTAGCTGAATCACCACAGATAAATCGAAACCTGGCATAAACGTCCTAAAATGGGAACCAATATCAGGGATTTACAATCACATGACAGGTTCAAGTTGTAGTAAAAAAGGTAGAGGAAACAACTATTAATACTATTAATATGAAATGATATCAATGAGTCGAGAAGACTGTAGATGAGAGCCCTCAGATCCTTACTTTGCAATAGTAAAGCATCACCGGCGAGTACGCTCGAGCCATGCTTGGGCCAAAGCGAGACGCAGAAGCTCGACCTCGTGTCGTCACCAACCTCAAGCATAGTCTTCTGAAACGCCCTTCCATCTGCAGCATTTTGTTCCTAACAAACGAGAAATCTAGCCTCAATCCGTGACCACAAGTGTTACGGCAACAACAATACACCCAAATCTATCTTCCCCCTCCAAAATACTTCCACCCCCAAACACTACTACGAAGATCCTCCCCGGGCAGCGCCCGCCCGGGTGTAGCGTCGCTGATTACCTGCTGGGGAAGCACGCGTCGAACGGACGCAAGCAGCTGCACGAACCCGCCCAAGTGCCCGGCCGCCGCCGAGAGGTCGATCAGCGGCCCGTACCAGCTCACAACCCCCGCCATCGCGCCCGCCTACTGCCGCCGCCGCCGTAGCAGAAGCACACCGCACGCGCGGTGGCGGCCGGCGCCGGTGTCGCCTCGATCCGCTTCGAAACGGGCAAACGGCTGTGAACGGGAGGATCGCGTGGGCTCGCGGCGCAGTTTCTCTATTCCGCACGGAGCCCAAAGCCCCTAAAATCTACCGGGCCGGAGCGAGTTAGTTGGGCCAAAATCGCAATGAAAAAGGCCGGGACGCAGGCTGCTGGGCTGAACTGAACAGGCCTAGACGTAGGCAGAAGAAACATTGGCCCACATTAGATGAGCCATCACGTTGACGATCGCGTCAGATCACATCAGCACATACGCATCCCATTTCTCTCGCCAAGTCGTCGTCGTCGTCGTTGGCAAATACCATCCGATATCATATGCCCGGCGAGAAAAAAAAAGCTTACCCCTTTGCACGCCACCGTGCAGGGGGCAACCACCGCTCCGGCCAAGCTTTTCCACGCGCGCCGAGTCCAACTTGGCCACCAACTCGCGCCAACCTCCCCCAGTCCACCCCCTTTCTCCCTCAAGCCAAGCCACCGCCGTTCTCCTCCCGCTTCGTCCCCCTCCTCGCGTAAAGAGAAGACTCGGCCGCGCCACGCACGCGTTTGATCCCGCGACCTTCCTCCCACTTTCCTATCCTCCTCCCCACGCCCGCGCGCCGATGCCGCCGGCGAGTCGTCGCAGGTCGTCGCCCACCTGACGGCAACGATGCCGCTCCACCACCGCCGGGCGCTCCACCCTCTCCGCAGCAACGACTGCGACGACTGGGGCGGGTATGGCTGCTCGTCGCCGCCCTCCCCTCCTCCTCCGAGCGTCATCCTTCCTCCCGTCGCTTCCCCTTCGCCGCCGCCTTGGGCTTGCCCGCCCGCTTTTCTTGCCCCGTCGCCGTCTCCTCTCCATGGCGCCGCGGGGGGCAGGAGGGACCAGGGAGGAGGATACCACGGCTACGGCTCCCCACCAGGCGGCGGCGGCGGCGGTGATGCGGACGAGCACCGCCGCCGCCTCATCATCCTTATCGGCGTCGGCGCCGCGGCGCTCGTGTTCCTCTCCCTGATCCTCCTCGGCGTGACCGTCGCCGTCCGGCGGCGGAGGCTACGGCGGCGGCGGCAGAGGCAGCAGGCGCTCCTTGCCCCCGCGGCGCCGGCCGACGCGGTGACGGTGAACGTCGAGGACGGCGGGAATGACGATCCGGAGGGCCGCGGCGGCGGCGGCGGAGGAGTGGTGCACCACATCTGGTACATCCGGACCGTCGGGCTCGACGAGGCGGCGATCGATTCGATCGCCGCGACGCGGTACCGCGCGGGCGCTGGGCTCCTGGGCGCCGCCGACTGCTCCGTCTGCCTCGGCGAGTTCCAGGACGGCGAGCTGGTGCGCCTGCTGCCCAAGTGCGGCCACGCGTTCCACGTCCCCTGCATCGACACGTGGCTCCGCGCCCACGTCAACTGCCCGCTCTGCCGCTCCGACGTGCTCGACCCCGCCGCCACGGCCGCCGAGTCCGGCGGCGGCGAGACCGGCTCCATCCCACTTGCTGATCCCGGCGCGAACACCTTCGCCGCAACCCAGCAAGCGGCTGCGCGGGGCGATGCAATCTTGGAACGCGAAGAAGAAGAAGAAGAAGAAGAAGCAGAACAGGAGGACCAAGAAGCGCCGCCGCACCTGGAGGAAAACCGGCAAGAGCAATCCAGCTCACCGGATCCATTGCCGCCGCCGCGCAACGTGCGGCGCGCGGCTTCCATGGACGCGGCTATCGTGTCGACAGCGGCAGACGTCGCGGCGTTGGAGCGGCTGCCGGAGGCGGATGCCGCCGCGGCTCCTGAAGAGGAGCAGAGCGGCGGCGGCGACAAGCGCGGCGGGGCTCCTGGCGCGTCTTGCCTGAAGGTCTCGAGCTCCGGCCGCCTGAGCAACCTCGGCGCCGCCGAGAGGCTCCCGAGGTCGTTCTTCTCGCGGCATTGCCGTGCCCGGAGCTCGGTGCTGCCGCTGTGATGAGATCCCTTGCTGAATTTTGCTCGCTGCGAATAAGGTTACACCCTGTTCTTGACAAGGGATTGATCAGTGTGTAAATATTTGTAATCCTAAAAGGTGAGGATTACGAGTTTGAGACCCCAAATGCAGTAAAGAGAAGAGCTTGAGATCTAGAAATATACATACATCTGTACAGTTTTGTTCTCACCTATTGGTTAAATTCATGAATTGTACTGTTGATCTCGTGGTTTTTGCTTGTTTCAGTACAGAGATTAGCCTAAAACAGGTGTAGTACAGATGTTTGAGTGATCTTATCTGGGACTCAGGCACTGAATTTGGTCGGATCTTTGCTTAGTTCTGTCTAGGATACTGCTTTTTTTTTCTGTCTTGCATTTTTCTCTTCATGAATGATGATTGAAACTAGTTTATGGTATCATGTGGATGTGGTGCATCGAAATCTGATGTTGTAGCTGTTGGATTTTAGCACATCTGACCAACTGTTCAAAAGCCATTGCGGTCAAGATGGTGCAAGGAGTATTTCGCTTTCTGTTTTCCATCACTTCTTATCTTGATTCTTGGAAGCCTCTCCAAGTATTTGTAGTACTATTTCATTTTCTTGAACGCATGAGTATGTATTTATTATGAAAATGACAATTAGTTCGTAATTCCAACCTTTTCCGGTAGTACTCCTTGAATAAATTATAATTAGAAAGTTAGAACACAAGGGCCCCTTCAGAATGCAATAATTTAGTTTCAATTCCCACAAAATACCTCCATTCCAAAGGAAACCTAGTATGTCTTCAGCCCTCTGGATCAATATTTGATTTCTGCAAGCGCGATGTCGTTTTTTGTTTTTTTTAAATAAAAAGCATAGCTGCAATTGTGTTCAGACAATTTGAGCTTCTATTTCTGTCCACGTTACATTCTCTTTCATCCCTCATGCATTTCATGTCCTGATAATACTTTGCCGCAAACTTTAATTAGCATGTCAACTCTGAAAATTAAACTGATTTAAAAAGCTCAATAGTGTTACGGGATCCCAATTTATCAGGGCGACCTGCATGTTCATTCAGAAGTCGTATACCCATGTCATGTAATCTTTACAAACTGACGAGTGATCTCGAGGGTTTTTCTTTAGGAAAAAGACGGCACACGATTGAGCTAGCAATGTCAACTTCTGTCGGTTGAGGTGCCTCGGACGACATGTGCTTTTCTTGTTGCGTGTGTCGTTTGGACTTCGGAGCAGAGGTACAGTTAGCAACTCACTGCTTAGTGCAATAGGGCTTGCTTGCAAAGTTGCAATGGTCTTGGTTCTTGGCCGGATTGCTTGTGTGGTCCAGGAACCGTGAATCTGGATCGGCTTTGATTCGGTGGAGGCGTTATTGTTGTTGCCTTGACCATTGTTAGCGAAAGTGCAAATGTGATGTAGGCCTTTTGTCCGAACGAGACACTAATTTGGGCCAAAAGATCATTGGCTGGGCAATATGGGTATGACTGGTCATCTCGCACCATGCATGGTCCAAGACAGATTGATGTTACTATGCTACTACTTCCTCCGGCTACAAATATTTAGCGTATAGGATATGGTTGTCATATATGTATATTTTTTTTAGAATTTTTAGTAAAATTTGCTAGATGGTGTACACGGTGTGTACACGAGAAGACTTGTGTGCATACAATATGTTCCGTGGATAAACGAGAACATATCTTGTGCACACAAGACTTCTCGTGTACACACCGTGCACACCAACTAACAATTTTACCAAAAAATCTAGAAAAAAAAATATAAGTACTTTCAATAGAATTACACTTATGTATAAATTTTTTAATCCCAAATTCATTATATTTTAGCCGTAACAAAAAAAGATAAAATTTCTGACAGTTTTGAGAGTATAAATCTGTCAGAATTTTGTCTTTTTTGTCGCTTCTTATGTATAATGAATTTGAAGATGAGACTTTACAATAGTTGTAATACTACTAATAGTACATATACAATTTTTTTTAGAATTTTTGGTAAAATTTGTTAGTTGATGTGCACGGTGTGTACATAAGAGCTTGTGTGCATAGGATAGATTCCTAGTTAAACTAATTAAAAGGCGATCATTATCAGTGTCCTAAATATAAGATACTCGATACTTGTGCACTAAACTTGGCGAGGCCCACCATATACCAAGTTCTATACGGAATCAAACTCATACATATGACAAACGTCCTGAGCAAATAAGAAAGGTGTCGAAAGAGAAGTAGGGTTCTACTCGAACACAAGAAGGTTTTCTCGGATCATATCCGTATTTGTCACCTAGTTATACTTGGACAAGAGGACATTCAAAGGTATAAATATGAGAGCCCCTAGGAGGAGAGAGAGGACAAGCAGCCACAAAAGCCAAGACACGATTCAACAAAGCGCTACAAAAGTTAGGAGAGATCTATAGCCACCTCCAATCTCACTGAGTTCCTATTCAACGAAGCTCCACCGCCAGACTAACAGAGACTAGATTAAATTCTCTTCCCCATTGTACTTGTGAGAGATTGTGATTATATAATGACAACACCGACTTCGGCCAACAGGAGTAGGACTATTACCTATCATTAGGGGGTCCAAAACTGTATAAAAATCTCGGTCTCCCGTCTCTTTACCGAAATCTCACGTATGCCCTAGTATCAACTTACAAATACTATAGTCGGGTGCAACCCATCGACAATCATCTTATTATTAAGACAGCTTTAAAAGAAGACACTACGTTCGTTGCGAAGGTTAGAAATTTCTACATTAATCAAAAAAAAGATCTTAACCGTTAAATCATTGTGGGTTCGAATTATAACAATATAGATATATAGATATATTGATATAGTTGTATAAAAAATAAATTATATCTATGGAAATATAGGTTGATTGATATAGCTATATACAAAATACAATTATATATAAATAGAAGTTAAGAGTTTTATATGAAATCTAAGCCTATAAAAATAGAATCTATGAGTTGTATATGAAATTCAGACCTTATAAAAATAGAAGCTAACAGTTATATATGAAATCCAAATATACTTTTAAATATATTGGTATCTATAGAAATAAAATTTCAGAGTTGCATATTAAATCTAACTCTATGTGAATTATCTAGTTTCACGCAAAACTATGTGGGGGCAATCCCCTAGTTAATTTTATACTAGAATAAATCTGTAGAATCTAAGTTTATGACCCTATGATGTACTTTTCAGGTAGATTTATGTTTACCAATTTTATAAACTAAGCTTTTCCGAAGTGATTAATGTAAAAGTTTCAAAGACTTCACAAAATCTTGTATTAAACATCAAATATCGAGTAAAATACACTGAGGTATCATCTAGATCCATAAACTTGCAAAATGTGTATCTAGATCTATAATATTTGGTTGAATGTATTACCCTAGATCCAAAATACAAGATGACGTGGCTCAAACGCTAATATGGTTTGTCCATGGTGATGAGAATTTTGCACGTAGCTTCCTTCACTACAATATACCCCTAAAATTGACTTCTACCACCCCTCAATCAACAAATATGCATTTCTCATCATCCAGAAAATTTAAAGTTTAAGTCATGCACCAAAAGATTTGTGTGTGGTGTGAGTTGGCTTGAAAGCATACTATTGCAAAATCTCACCATTGTGGATGGTCAATTTTGGATCTCGGATTATAAACCAAGATAGCTAGGGATCAAGATGGGTAATTTACAATTGTAATTTATAAGTTCATGGATCTAGATGATACTTTAGTTCAAATTTAAAAATCGACCATGTATTTTGCTTTTAAATATTTATGACCATAGGCCTAGTACTTTATGTGCAAGTGACAAAATGATTTCAATGATGCTGTTTGGAGATATTCTAGTGGCTGCAGTTTCTTCGAGAGTAGCCACCTCCATAAAAAAAATAAAGTAAAAAAAACTGGAAGTTGAAATCTTTGAACTGAAAACTGAAAGCTAGGATCTCCAAGAGTAGCCACCTCTATGTTCTCTTTTTTTCGAACGGTCGGCCGTTGCCGACGTTTTATATAAAAAAGAAGTACCCTATTTTAAGGAGAGAACGAAACCAAACCAAACAATACACAGTTAATTAGGAAAAACTGGGCAAAAACCACAATTATCATGACACTCTGCCAACTAACCTAAACCACTAAGGATACGAGAACATAACAACCGAGCACAACCCTCAACAAAAGCCGTTCACATGAACAAGCAACAAGCTAAAGGAAAACAAGGCTCCCACACAGTGACAAAGACACAACGTTATCATCATCACACCAACACTTGGGCGACTCCGACTTCGTCAGAAAATGCCAAGTCAGGACAACAACCTAGCCCGTGCTGAAGCGCAACTCAACTAGGCCCATATCATCGTTGTCACACGTCAAGCCCCACCAACGCCGTAGCTCCGACTTCACAACCACCAGTCAAATTAAAGCAAGGCCGAGTCAGATTGACAAACCTTGTAGACCGAAAAACTCATAACCCCACACCAGAGCAAAACACAAATGACGAGGTCCAACTTGGGTCATCGTTGCCAAGCTCACAAACGCGAAGCAGCTTCGACTTTTCAAGAGGACAATGGCAAGACCATGCCCAAAACCAAGCAAAGCTACGAGTCATCGTTGCCGAGCTCGTCGAATGTCTCGACGCAACAACTCCAACTTCCCGAAGGCCCTCTTTAGGTGTCAAAGTGGAGCCATGTTCTCGTTAGTTGTTTATCGGAATCTTTGAATTTTTTTAAGCAGGGTTAGTCTTGATGTCACTGGTACATAGTAGCTAAGTTTGTCGATTGTCGCGATAGAGTCGTGTTGGTGGGTTCAAGTGTTCGAACTAAACGTTAGGAAGTGGCATATCAGTATAAAAATTTGAATATGAGTTTGTTTGCACGGCTAGTAACGTCCTTAGTTGTCATTTTCAAGTTTGTTGGATAAGTATATGTAGTCGATGGATGCAACTGTGATAAGCCACACACGCTTTGTTGGAAGTTATTAGTAGAATAGTAGATCCTCCGCAATAACGACAAAGAGATACGGTAAAGCGAAAGTGATCTCCACCGTCAGATCTACGACCAATGGGCCCAATACATGGATCATCACAGATTGTTTTTTTACTGTACACTGATGTAGTAAAATACTACTGTCATCGTGTTGCTATAATACGGTGACACTGTTTTTGTAACGTCCTGAATATTTCGACTTTGGAATACGAAATTAAAAATTCAGAATAACCAAAAATCTTTTTCAAAATACATTCATGCCTGAACTAACTCAATTCGATCTGTCGTTTTTCGTTTACACGTGGGCTAATAGACGAACATCTGAGGATACGTCGGTATTTGATTTCAAATATTATTTATTCAAGGAGCTATGATTTGCATATGTCAATTATTTTCGAAAAACAAAAACCCTCGGGCATATTTACTTTATAAATAAAGCTATATATCTAAATGTATCACCATTTTGGATAAAACCCATTAAGGGATAGTTTATTAAAACAAATATTGTTCCACTAAAGAAATAGTTTTGATTATTTTCTATGCACCTTTATATAGAGTGATAAGCTTTTGGAAATTATTTGCAAAATAATGTCTATTGGTAAAATATTTACTAGAAACCTTAATTGCGAAATATAAATTTCTTATAGGCTATTTTCAAGGATATGACCTCCTCAGACAAAGTCTAGTCCTCAGGCATAATTTTAGTTTGCTTGTTTATTGTTTATTTGTGTGTGTCTAGAATCTGTGCCAAAAGATCTCGATTAAATCCTTTTACCGAAAAGGTTGTCCTCTGTACAAATTCTATCTCAAACCCCCTTCAAATTTTCAAATTTCATATCCCAAAGAAAATATTCGAACATCCTATTTCTTTGGGCCACATTTCCCTCTGTTAGCCCAACCCATTCCGCAAAACAAGTTCATTTCCACTCCCTCTACTGTGGCCTTCCTGCTGGGCTTTTTCTGGAAAAGTCCATGTTGCCTCCCCGAGCCCTTTCATTCCTATTGGGTTGGTAGTAAAAATAAAGTCTAATTCTCCCCCCATACTGTTTTCGGTGGCGACGTCGCCGCACGCCGCGCCGCTACGACGAGGCCGCTGCGACACCACCGGCTGCCATCTTCCGCTCCCGTCTCACCGGCGAACTTGCCGGCCATTCCACGCACATCCTGCTCAACCTCGCACCGCCGCCAGCCATGCAACAAGCTAGTTGTGCATGTGCATGCATGCAAGCAAGTCAGCCACGAGCATGCACCATGCAGCTGGCTAGCTATGCGTATGCCTGCATGCAAGCGGCTAGTCGAGCCTAAGCTGGCATGCGCACCAACCCGCGCGGCCGTTGCAACCACCCCGTCCCTGTCTTCATGGCCATTCAAGACGAGCTCGTGCGGTGAAGTCTATATAAGGGCAAACATAGCCGAATACGCAACCGTCCCTCTCCATTCTTTCTTCTCCTCCTGCTCGTTCTGCATCCTCTCAGCCACTTCCTCCCGTGCACGCGCTGCCGTCTCTCCGCTTGCTCCACCGCGGCCGGCTCCGGCTGGGCCTCAGTTGAGCAAGAGGACGGGTAGGCCGCCGCACCGTCATCTGAACCCCGAGAACGACTAACTTATCGAACGGCTAACCTCTAACATCTAACATTCGACCCATTGACTCACTAACCCGCTGACCTCTAACTCACTAACCCGCTGACCTCTAACTCGCTAACCCCTGACCCCTAACTTGCACTAACCCGCTAATATTTATTCCTTAACACTGTGTGTTCGTTTGTTACCATCGATCGAACACGTGGTGTGCGAGGACGATCCGCGGGTTGACCATCCCCAGGCTGTACCTCGACGACCGTAGTTCATGCGAGGACCGTCGCCCGGTACGCCGCTACCCGGCTGCCGCAAGGTGAGCTCCTCTCCTGCTCTTCCTCTTGCTTTTGCTTCCTTACCGCATTCCTCGTCTACCGTTGTTGCCGCGGCGCGGTGACGTCGTGAGGCGCAACACCGTACCCGTTCCTTGCGCGGCCGCCCTCCGCAACGATCGCCGCTTCACCACCGGCCATGCATGCGCCATACAACAAGCTAACCGTGTGCATGCATGCATGCAGGCAGCTCACATGCATGCAACTAGCTAGTCGTGTGTATGCATATGCATGCATGCAAGCAGCTCACATGCATGCAGCTAGCTAGCCGTGTGTATGCATATGCGTCGTCGTCGTTCGGCCGAAACCCCGGCCGGCGTCGCCCCTGTCCGGTGAACCGTTTCGGCCTCCACTCCGCCGTGCCGTCCGGTGCCAAGCAGCTCGCGCACGGCCGACGTCGTGGCCAGCACGTCGTCTCCTGCCGCGGCCGCCGAGTCGTGAACCTCGGCTACGCCCGGCCATCGCGCGCGCTCTGCCGCACAGCCGCCCCCGGCCTCCTCCAGCCCGGCCGAGCCGCGTCACCCCTGCGCCCGGCCGATGCCGTGGCCCAGCTCGTGCCGAGCTGCCCCGGCCGACCACCTCCCTCCCGCGGACATCGGCCAAGCCGCGCGCCACCAACCTCCTGGCCGTGCCGCGCAAACCGAGCCAGCACCGACCCGCCTCCCGGCCGCCTCGGCTGCGCGCCGCCGCCCCTGCCGTGGCACTGCCGCGCCGTGCCGCCATGCTCGGCCGCCCCTCCAGCCGCCTGGCCCGGCCGAGCGCCGGCGCACGCGCGCCGCGCCCCTGGCCGAGCCCGGCCACCACTGCCGCCTTTCCCGGCGCCGCCTCCTGGCCGCGCGACGCGAGCAGTGCCGTCCCGGCCGGCGCAGCCTCCCGGCCGAGCGCCGTGGCCGGCACCCACGCTGCCGCGCGCCAGGCCGGGCCACCGCCTGCCGGCCAGCCGCGCGCTGCCCCGGCCTGCACCGCCGGCGCCGCTCCGCCCTGCCGAGCCGCGCCGCCGCCCCGGCCGAGCCGCGCCGCCCGGCCGCCGCACGCGCGCGCCGCGCCACCCGCGTGCTGCCACCGCGCGCCCGCAGCCGCCGTGCCGCCCGGGCCGAGCCGCGCCGTTGCCTGCGCGCTCCCAGCCGCGCGCCCGCGCCGCCGCCGGCGCCGCTCCACCCCCGGCCGCGCCGCGCCCAGCCGCCCCACCGCCGGCGCCCTCTCGCTCGGCACCCTCCTCTCCTCCCGGCAAGAACAGCAGAGGAAGCAGGAGAAAAGAAAGAGAGAAGAAGGAGAGAGAAGAAGGAAAGGAAGAAAAAGAAAAAGAAAAGGAAAAGGAGGTGGGACCCACTAGTGGGCCCCACATTTATTCTCTCCCCGCGGGCCCCACTTTGACCTAGAACTTGCGAAAGTCTATATTGCCTCCCTCACGATGTCGGGCTAAGCCCATGAAAATCCCTACAAGTCTACTTGATGTCCCTCAACTTCATTGGGCTAGCCGACCTGATATTATATCCACAAGTCCATGTAACCTCCCTTTGGTTCCTCGGACCAAGACCATGAAGTCACTTATAGAAGTCTATACAACGTCCCTACTCATCCATTGGGCTGCCGACTAAAAAGTCGACATTAACTCCCTAGCCGACCTCCCTCATCTCTGGGCTAAAGCCCAAGCCCTCCCAAAACCAAGTCCACATTGCCTCCCTCTTACTTCACAGCCAAAAGAATATTCTTGGGAATATTCCTTTCCAACTTAATAAATTCATTTTCGCATTCCAGAAAATCCATTAATCTTCCAAAATTCATATCTCCTCAACCGTAAGTCCAATTGACTCCGTTCAACTTCCATAATTTTTCTAAAAATGTGATCTATCCAATGGCACAATTAGTTTATAATAGTTATTATCTGCTTTATAGGGTTTTGGATGTTTTTCTCTTTTCGATCGCGTAGTGGATGATCCGGAAATTCTACTGACGCGGGATTGTTGGAAGATATAGGAACCTAAAAGCAAGGCAAGTCACTACGCCCCTTTCCTCGAACATGTTGATCCTACTTTTTATAAATGTGTTGATTGCAAATAAAATTGCATGCTAATTATAAAACACGTACCTACATTTGCTTAAAGCCTTACCTTTGATATTGTTTATCCTTATGTATTTACACACCTTTGTGACCTGAGTATATTACTTTACGCGTGATTATTTACTCACTGCTTAGCCCTGCTTACATAGACGTTATACACTCCATATGTGGGATATGTGGACGTGGTTATACTGATCACTCGATGGGAGTGATTGCTAGAGATCGGGTGGAGACATAAGCGCCACCCACAGCATGAAAACCTTTGTGAAAACCCAAAAACCTAATTAAACAAAAGTGATTTCGACTGGGGCGGCACGGATAGAATATGGGTGGTTCTGGGAACGGTAAGCCGCCGACCCTGGTCAGTTAAGGACCGAGTCAAGAAGCTAAGCAGGAAACGAACCGAGTACGACCACACTTCTTGAGTGGGGTTAGACCCGGTGGACTAGGTTATTCTCGTGGGGTGGCACCCCAGACATGGTAGGTTCTGGATATCGGTATGGAAATGTGGAAGTGTGTGGTTTAATGACGTCAAGCTTTATATATGTATGATGTAACCTTCAATCTCGGGAGCGCCAGGACTCCCCTCACAACCGGCTCGAGGTAGGAATGTGGCGCCGGGGGTGCAATGGGGATTCATAGTCCTTGGAGCGGGTGCCGCCATGCGAGGGTAACTGAAAAACCGGGCCGTGACAAGTCTCATGTGTTGGGTGCGTCACGGAGTGTGGGATTAAAAGCGTACATCCACTGCAGTGTGAGTAAATTAAACTATTCGAATAGCCGTGCTCGCGGTTAATGAGCGCCGGGACTTGCATTACTCTTGACTAGCCTCGTCAATTTGTAATATTGCTAAAATATGATGGGTATGGAAGGCGTGACCTTGCCTGATGTGCAAAAAGGTCGTAGTGGTTAAAACTGTGGAAATTGGATGCGAGGGTAAACCGGACCAAGCGAGGCTTGGGGAAGGTGGATGAACCCTCGCAGGTTAATGACAACTTCAACTTAACGTGGTTTTCAGTTAAAACTGTTATGGCATAGGTTTGTGAAATAATTTGTGAAAACTAGCTTTATGCAAATAAACCAAGCCATCCTTGAACCCCTATGAACATTATATGCATTCTGTAGTGGTGGCTTGCTGAGTACGGTTGGTACTCACTCTTGCTTATTTACATCTTTTAGAAAGGTGTTGGTGTCGACCTGTACATGTGCTATGCTGGCAAGGAGTTACCGAGGACGGTGGAATAGGGACCTAGGTTCACCAGTCGATGCGTGTGGGATAAGATGGACCGCCGCTGCTTCGCTTCTGCTACTTCATTTAGTTGTTTTGGTATTTTGTGTTGCTGTCGACCATGCTTGGTCTATTCGGGTTCCATTTGGGCTACTCTTATATTATTAATATATTGTAAGACCTGTAAGACGATGTCAGCTTGAGATATACAACTGTGCCATGTGTGTACCATCTACTGATCCAGGGAATGGTATTGTAATACACATGAGGTTCCCGGTATACAAAACCGGGGACTCACAGTTTTGTACATTAAATTACTGTGTCCAAAGACGTAAGTAGTTAACTCGCACACTTACTTATAAACCAAAATAAGCAGTCTATAAATAGGTTTTCACGGGTTAGCCACGTATACTCTTAACTGTGCATCTCACTGTACCAACTGTGGTCTCTTGCAATAACATCATAACCTGTTACTTTAGCTTAGTTATATACTTTTTCTGTTCTAAAATGTAATAATCTAACATTGGATTAGAAACAACGGGTCTGAATATACTCCACTTCCAGCCAAACTTTTATCCCTTATAAGCAGCAAAGTTTAGCAACAGCTCAGTCGAGCAAAACAAAATTCTCTCTCCTTGCCACTCGGTGTGTAACGCTTTGGAGTGTTTGGACAAGCTGCCCAATAAACAACCTCCCAAAAATTTCCACAACAAAAGCATGATGGAATTGCTTGTGCGTGTCACCATGTTCTGTCTCCTACCACCACCCGCTAATCGCCTCTGCCCCTTCAGTCCGGTGCAAAGCTATCGTGCAGATTCTTGCGCTGCTGGCCTGCTGCCGGTGCTAGATACCACCTTGGCATCAAGCACAGCCGCTACTCATCAACGCAACGTAATCCCTCTGTAAATTACTGCCACGTCCTTATCCGCTAATTATCTCTCGTTAATCCCTGTGTCCGAACACGAAACTTCCCCCGTTGTTTACACGCGAATGAACTCGCCCTCCACATGAATCTTTCAAAGGCGTTGATTTGATAACTTGATAAGAACCCAAACCATTATAAAAACCGCGCAATTCGGCGGTAGTATGATGGACAAGAATGATTAAAGAAGCATATCACTAGCTCATCCGCACCGCTTGATGGGAATGCAATTATGCGAATGATTCTCCCACTAACAAAAGGCAGGATACGCGTCCAGTAATTTACAAGGGAAATGGGGGTGAAATCCGGAGAAAATCTCCGAGTTCGTCTCGCTAGCCAAGTTTTTCCAATCCAGTGGATTTTTTTTACAAAGCCGAACAGAAACTGAACTTTTCTTTGCGAGGGTCAAAAGAAGTTGGAAAATTTCAGGCCTCACGATGCAAGAACAGTGTATGGATTAGTCTATCAGAAATAGATTCCTAAATAAAAAAGGGAAAAAGAAATGGAAGCAAAGCACGCATTTTTTTTGTTTCTTTTTGCGGTTCCCGGCGCGGTGGCGAAGGCCGCGTCGGCGGTGATCACGGCCGGCCGGCCGCCGGTGAGGTCGCCCCCTTTCTGCTCGACTCGGCGTCATCTTTTCCTCTCCTCGTCGAGCCGTCCCACCCCCTGCGCACCGAGCCGTCGCCTCCGCCTCGCGCCCATGACATAGTCCTCGCCAAGAATGCCTGCCACCGCCGGCCGCCGTGGCTGCTCCCGCCGCCGCCGCCGATGCCGAAGGTGACGCCTAATGCTCGCCGTCCACCCCTCGAACTCCCCTCGGAGCTCATGTCCGAGAGGTTGACCAGGCTGGTGGCGTGGCGGAGGCGGAGCGACCTGAGCACCTCGTCCCGCACGTGCTGCGGCAGCCGCAGCGTGAACCGCTCGTGGTCGCCGGACTCGGCGGCGGCGGCCGCCGTCGCGATCAGGGAGTGCCCCGTTGAGTGCGACCTCGGCAGCCGCGCGGCGCGCCGCTCGCTGCGCAGCATCTCGAGCTCCACGGCCTCCACCTTCCTGTCGTCTTCGTCGCTGTCGTCTTCCTCGTCCTCCACCGGTATCACCAGGGCGTGCGGCGGCGAAGGCTGCCACCGCGGCGACTGCTCCGGCGAAGGGGCCGCCGCCGGTGGCGGCGGCGGCGGAGGCTTCTCGAGGTTGGCTCGGCACAGCGGGCACGTGACCCGCGACTCCAGCCAGGGGTCGATGCACTCCGGGTGGAACGCGTGCGAGCAGTGCGGCAGCAGCCGGAGGTCGTCGCCGTCGTCGAACGACGTCAGACACACGGCGCACTCCAGCACGCTCTTGCCGATCTTGTGCTTCACCACCTCCATGTACGGCACGATCGGGAACGTGGCCACCACCGCCGGGTCCAGCCCGCGCTTCCCTCTCCTGGACGGCCCTCCTCCGGCTCCCGCGCCCCCGGCCGCCGCCGCCGCTGCGGCGGCGGCCCGGGCGTCCCCGGCCTCGGCGAGGCGGCACTGGTTGATGTACGCGCAGAAGAAGAGCAGGAAGAAGAACACGCTGATGGACACCGTGATGACAGTCGACATGGTCCGCCCGAACGGCGTCTGCTGCCTCACCGTCGGTGCCTGCGACGTCGTCGGCGCCGGCGACGATGAAGAGGACTGCGCGTCGGCGCCGCCGACGGCCATGACGACGACGGCAAGAACGACGAGGAGCTCGCGCGTCCCCATCGCTCCAACCGCACGAACCTTCTTGTCTACCTCGATAGGATTCGGGCCTTGACGACAGGAGAAATCCTGAAAGAAATCGGCGCGAGTGGGAGCCGAAACCACCAATTCTTTCCCCAATTGCCAACCTCCTGCTTATCTTTCCTCCTCTTGGTTGGAAGCTTGGAAATGGAACCTCATCATATCCCCTTCAATGGATGCCTGACTGGCTGACTCTAACCTGTTTTACCTGCCTTTTTCTTTTGCTCTTTTATCACACAAAATACAGAGAACCTGACTTTCTTTTTTCTCTCCATCCGCATCCAGAGCAGCCGAATTGATCTTTTGGGGTTGACTAGTTAAGCCTGACACTGTGAATGCGACGTGTTCGCAGGGGAGCCTACTTATTAAGTAGGAGCACCTTACTTGTATGTACCTGTAAGTTGTCAAGCGTGTGCTGACACTGGGAATATTCTAGGTTTTGGAGGGTACCAATGTCCATGTCAATGACGATGATGATGCCTGATGAGGCAAATGAAAGTACCAAGAGAAAGGTCTGGAAATTATGTGGACTGTAAGTGTAACAGGGTTTTATATGGAGTCTCATGCCTAACCATCCGCGTGGTGAGCATACGACGAACTTGGTGAACTTGGTGAGGTGGCCATCACAGGTGATGTCGTGGAGCAGCTGTACCTGTCATGTTTCTGAAACTAAACAATGCATCATTGTAGCTAATTAGTAGCAGGCCAGAAAGAACAGGAGAATGTAGTTAGCACGGCCATACAAGATCTCCAGGTAACAACCAACTGGAAAGTATCTATTATTATTGCATCATGTAATGACATACTCGGATACTCCGACTCAACAGTTTCGAGAGCCACTCAGGAGGAGCGATCTTGCCTGCTTGTCAGTATACAGCTCTTTTGCAGCATCAGTTCCCTGAAGCTATTTGCCGTGTCGGTGAAACCGGCGTTCAGTAACGCATCAAACAGCCTATTGCATGCAGAGATGTCGAACTCTGGGGCTTTCGACCGCTGCCACTGGTCGACAACTTCCCCGGCATCCTTCAGCTGCCCACATATCAGGTAGGAGGACAGCACGCAGATGTAATTTCGACTCGTCATCCTCTGTGAAGTCATCAGCATGGATTTCCAAATGTCCTTGATTCTATCCCGGTTGCCGAGCCCGGTGTGTAAGATGACGAGGAAATCGTATGTGATCCACTCCCTCTGGCTGATCTTCGCCTCTGCTTCCACCAGCGAGTTTCCAGAACCAACAGCAAGCTGACCGGCGTCGACGTAAATCGCAGCGAGGTTCTGGTACAGCTTCCACCCTTCATTGGAGTTTGGATCTTTTGACATCTCATCAAGGATTCCTTTGAAGCCATCCAGGTCCATTGATGCCGCAGATGCGCTGATCCGGAGATTGTATGTGAAGAGGTCCGGTGAAACATTTTGCCTTTTCAGCTCATCAGCAACAACCGGAACTTTGTCAAGCTCGCCAACAGAAATGTACAGGGTCATCATTTCATTGTAAACAAGGATATTCATGGAAAGGTTGGCATCCTTCATTCTTTTAAACAACCTCTCAGCTTTGTCTGTCATCTTGGATCGAGCATAAGAATGCAGGAGAGCTGTATATGCTTCCAGTGATTGCGCACCGGCTGGAAGTTTCTCAAAAAAATCTTCAGCTGCATTAGCACCAAAAACTCTGGTAATCAAGTCAATGCGTATCCCATAGTCATTCTCAGATAGATCGGACTCATGATGTGTCTTCATCCACTCTGCTACCTGTAAAATTTTATGCTATGAGCTGACTATTTTGAGTTTTGACATAATTTTATTAGATGATAAACGTACCAGACATTACCAAATTGTTTTATCATGCTTACAATGCTCCGCAGGGCATCAGTATAAACAATCAAATAAACAAGGGACTAATGGGCATGCTCTATTAACTCCAGCCAGGCAAAGGTTTGGCGGTTAAATCTTTTCAATTCATGATTTACAATTATAATTCTATCATGATTGTTTCCAATACACCAAGAACAAATACGCTGGCCTTTTTGGGTGGGTGTGTGTGAGAGAGAATCTGTCCTATTTACTTTAGTAATGGTGTATATAGAGACCTAAAGATAGTAGCTCAGCACGTAAATAACACCTCTCATGATGGTTGACATTCATTTCCAAATGAAGTGAAATAGCATGATATGGCATGGATAAAATGTTCAAACACCTGCAATTCTGATGACAACAAATTCAGTAATGGTGTATGTAGACTGCAGAGACCTAAATATAGTAGCTCAGCACATAAATAACGCCCCTCCTGATGGTTAACATTCATTTCATGAAGTGAAATAGCATGATATGGCATGATAAAATTTTCAAAAATATATTGCCTGCAAATTTGATGACAAAATATTCAGTAATGGTATATGTAGACTGTAGAGACCTAGAGATAGTAGCTCAGCTTGTAAATAACACCCCTCATGATGGTTAACATTCATTACCAAATGAAATGAAACAGCATGATATACATGGATAAAGTGTTGAAATGACAGTATTTGGACTGCAATTATGATGACAACAAATTACAGCTCCTCATACGTCAATACTAGATGTCTAGATGAGTTCATCAAAAGCCTTTTCACTACTACCTAACAGTAATAGAAAATGTAAGGGCAAAGCTAAAGTGCGTAAATGACCGGAATGCTACATCACAACAAGCAAGGTGGAACGCAGTAAAGACGCCACCTAACAATTTTCAACGACTAGATAGAACTGCATCACCAGTCACCAACATTTCCTAGCAATTTCAAGGAGTAGAAGAAACAGATCACAGCGACATGCACCAAATCTGCGCTGAATCTTCCGATAGGTCTACAGCCGCGCAGAACAGATGAACAATCAGAAGAGATCAAAGCCACAGGGGTTCAGTCGGCCAAACCTCGAGCGCGTGCTTGTATCGGCCTGCGCGGCTGAGGTCGAGGGCTATGCGGCGGAGCTCCGCCGCCGGCGCGGCGCGGCCCTCCCCGGCCCACCTCTCGAGCGCCGCGGTCGCGCTCCGCTTCGCCAGGCGCAGCCGGAATACGCGGCTCCTCAGGTCGTCCTCGTCCCCTCCCACGTCTGCGGCCGCGGCCGCCCCGCATCCCTCGTCGCCATCGTCAGCCGCGGCGGCGCGGGGCGCTGTGCCGGGGACGGGCGCCGCGGTCGTAGGGCAGGCGGCGCAGGAGGAGGAGGAGGAGGAGGAGAGGGGGCTCGGGCTCGCGAGGATGGCGCGGACGAGCGCGGAGGACCTCGTGGCACGAGCGGCGGCGCGGAGGAGAACCGCCGCCATCTCGCCTGCTGTGCTCCGCCGCGTTCCTCTCGAGCGAACCGCGACTATCAGTGTGTGCAGGTGGGCAGGGTGCAGCTGCAGTAAGCCCATACACGGGCCTGAATCTCTTTACGTGGGCCGCCCATGCGGCCCATTACCAACGTTGATGGAACTTTGCAAAATTTTGGAATTTTGCACGGTACATTTTTGAATTTTGCAAAATTCAAAGAACACCATATTTTCACAAAATCTCACGAAACTACACATTTTAAACAAAGAGTGGAATGCACTTTGAACCATTTTTTATTACCTAAGTTTAACTTAGTTTGGACTACTCTATATTCAGTCTTTTTATTTTGGAGTAGATATTTTTATCATTTTTTATTTTGGATCACCCCAACTAATTCCGCAAGCACAGGTGCACAACAACAGTATCAAGTACATTGGCACCCTTATGCTGACGATATTCTCTATTTACATGCAGCTCACATATTTGTCAAAAGAGAGATTGGATATAGCTAGACAAAAATATTAGGATGGTCTAAAGTACAACAAGGTAAAAAAAATTGGATAGAAAGTGATCTAAAGTGAAACTTAGATAACAAAAGATGGTCTAAAGTATAATTCAATCTTAAACAAATATGTTTATGATGCCAAAACAGTCATAACATAACGATAGATAAAATATGTTAGTAGGACCGAGCTAGTTACTACTCGAGTTCTCGAGTTCGAATGAATGAGCTCCGTTGACCATTAGGTACTGGATTTGTATGCGCAGTGTGCTGCAACTGCAATCTCAGACACGGTGAAGAAACAAATTGAAGAGTAGGCATCCATTCTTTTGCGTGATTATTCAATAGTTTTCAACTCTTTGCACCACCGCATAAACGAGGAGGATACAAGTACAACAGTATGCTTGTCTATAGTATGAATTTGGTGTGTATCTGGACTGGACACTAATCTTCTACCCTATCCCAAGCACATTTCCTTTTCGTCAACATCAGTGGATGAATGCTCGAGCGCCGTCTCCTTCTCAATCTTGTCGAGGAAACTGAGCATGATTTCCAGACTTTTCTCATCTGCATAAACAATATTAAGAATGATGTTACTTTGACAGTTTTACACTGATATGTGGCGAAATGAGATGGGATGTATTTGATAGTGCAGTGATAAAGAGTATATGGTTTTAATCCCGAGATCTCGTGTTTAATTTTTAACACGTTTATAATTTCTTTTTAAAAAATGTTTGGAGGATGTCTGTCTCCAAATCTCTTTTTTTTTGAGGAAGTTCACAAATCAAGTTAAGCCCACTGATGATGTATTAAGTTCTTCTTTTTCACATGCGCACAAGGATATGATTATGGAATTAGGCCGTGTTCGTCATTTTAAGTTGGGAACTCACCCTCTCAGTACGTAAAACAAAATGGCTTATTAGTGCATGATTAATTAAGTATTTGCTAATTATTTTTTGAAAAATGAATTAATATATTTTTTTAAAGCAACTTTCAAACTTTTTATAAAAATAAAATCATTTAGTAGTTTGAAAAAAGAGAGAGATGAGTTGGGAGTCCAGGCCAACGAACACAGCCTACTACAACGACGCCGCCTCTCATGTTTCTTCTAAATCCTTTTAAGTACTAAGCATCGATTTTGGGACCGGTGGGCTAACCACTCCCTGTACGAACTCCTATAGGACAGATGAGCTTACCAAGCCTTGGAACAGTGTGGCCCTTTGGATGACGTATGATGAATGGATCCACATATGATTCTATAAGCTTTTCGCCATGGGTTTTCAGAAAGTCAGTGTCACCTGCAAATAAGATTGAAACTTTCTCAGTGACCATCCATTACTTGTTAACCAGTCGGTCCTACTAATTTTCTAAAAGAAAAGCTGACATGAAAATGGTACTAGAACGGTACTAAGGGCTACCAATTTAATTAACTGAAACTAACTGAGCATATTAACATATAATTACTTGCTGAAGAGCAGAGGAAGTAGTCAGATCAATATATTGTTTGTTTATATATTAGTACTCGTTCGTTCGCTAAATTGTTATGTATAGTCAAAGTTGTCCAATAGTTAAGCACTTAATTAGTACCAGTGAAGAATGTGTTGAGCTTCTGGAAGATTTGACTGAAAAACATGACGCCAGAAGCGAATAATTTTTCATTTTAGGAAAAAAAAACTGTTGATGCAAGTTTTTTTTTTATGCACACAGCCTCAAACAAATAAACATTCCATACACAGGCTGATTTTTTTTTTAAAAAAGAAAAGGTAAAAGCACCGCCCTGGAAGCAACGGTCAACTTACAAGCCAGCAGGAAATATGCGAAAGTGGCGACAACAAACTCGAATAGCATCGACGCAATCTTTTTTGTTGTTTAAAGAAGATAGTGAAGTACCGAGGAAGTGAACCGAGGGGCACTTGATCTTGTTGGCATACGCCTTCTCGGCAACCGTCGGTGACTGAAACTTGGCACCTCCTATTATTATTATGTACTTGATCTTAGGAACTCTAGTCAGGGCCAATCCCTGCAGAGGAAATACAGAGTTAAATAAAAGGACTAAACGAATCTGTAGGTTTTGGGGGTATATGTAAGTAAGAAATAAAACGGCTGTGTTCATGTGCTAACAATTAAATGGCTTACTTGTTCTTGGAGCCCCGGAAGAGCACCAGATAGAATCGAACCCTGGTATAGCATGGAAATTTGCAATATTTAAATCGGAAACTTGTCACCATATATGATACGGTTGAATGAGAATTAGTCCAAAAATTAATTTGTTTTAGACCAAAAAAAAAACCTGAGAGAAACCCATCAATCCATCAAAGGGCCCTTCTTTAATCATCAGTTCCTCGATGTAGTTCAGGCATTTGTCGAAATTCCTGTACTCTGTAAAATTCTGTACCAAGAACAGAGGAAGACCATGAACACGAGTAGGGGAAAAAAAATCAAATTCAGATCAGCTTAGAAAAAAAAATCACATCAGGTGAAAGGGCGGCGGCGGAGGCGGACCTTGTCGAACTGGAACCACTCGTAGTAGGGCGGGTCGAAGATGCCCTCGACGTCGGACTTCCCCTCGGCGGGGAACGGCGCGTCGGCGAAGACGAGGTCGAGGCGCGCCGTGACGTCGGCGGGCCACTTCCCTACCACCTGCTTCCGCATGATCTCCCCGCTCGTCCGGAACCCGTGCAGGCACAGGAACCTCGGCCTCCGCCCCTCCGCCGCTGCCACCGCCGTCCCCTCCTCTCCGCCAAGGCTCCCCATCCTTCCTTCCTTCCCTGCCGGGCTCGTCGCCGGCGGATCGGAGGAAGAAGGCTGGAAGCTCCGCCGCGCCCACGCGCCGGCTCGTGGGGGGTCGAGGAAAGCGTAGAGGGGTCCGAGGCTGGCCGGAGAGGGGGAATTTGTGGCGATCGTCACGGCGGGTTGGACCCTTGGACTTGCTTATATTGGAGGCGTTGGGGGCGTGGACCGCGTGCCGGTGTGGCGCAGTGGTGGTGTCCTCCTTGTGGCGCCTTCGTGCTCTCGGGGTGTGTGGGGCCCACACGTTGTTGAGGAGGCCTGTGCGCGGTACGCCATGGGTGACGTAACCCTGCTCGACGTCAGGGGCCCACGGGGCAGGTACCGCACGTGGCTGTGAGGGGATCGACGTTGCCCCGTCTGTAGCCGTTGGATCTCCATCGGAGCAGCGGGAGGGGCTGGTTTACGCTGTCTCTGTGTACGTCTGGCAGTTGAGGGCTTGAGGCCAAACCTGCCTCCACGTGGTATGGGACGAAATTACCCACGTGTATGCAGCCATCAAGTCTAGCAGCCGAGTTGCTTATAAGCAAATAAAAAATTATTTATGAGTAAAATTTTTATATACGTGTCCTTATCGATTCAAAAGCAAATAATATAAAATAAACTATGATAAAAAACATAAGTTTTAAAATTCAAATTTTAGCATATATAAGCATAAACATAACCCGATATACTATCTCCGTCCCTAAAAAAAAATCTAGTATGAGATTGCTGATGAGAAAACACGGCGGCGCAGGAGTTCTGCTTAGTTCTTGTGCAGGTCCAAATCTTATTTTCGGGTTCAGGGCGTACCAGTTGGTTTGATCCTGCAACCAACAAAATATACAAGAAAACAATGTTAGT
Organism: Oryza officinalis; assembly: GCA_008326285.1. Lineage (NCBI taxonomy): Eukaryota > Viridiplantae > Streptophyta > Magnoliopsida > Poales > Poaceae > Oryza > Oryza officinalis. The sequence goes on along the minus strand of BDMV01000004.1, from coordinate 25,097,268 downwards.
AAACGATAGTCGATCGGTTGGTCGGTCGATGACGTATCATTTGAAACCTAGCCGATGCATAAACTGAATCAGTTGTTAGGTGAAAGATGCTATACATAAACTAGATTTAGATCAAGTATAATCATAAATAACTTTTCCTTAACAGAACCAATCTCATAGATTGAACCCAATCGATACAGCATAAGATTGATATCTTTTAAAATCAATTGTCATACGATTATATAACCTAAATAACTAGCCAATGGATAGATGTTGTAGATTAAACTCAAACCAATCATGATCGACTGTAGAAATAAATAACATGTAATCACTTATTTAATCTTTCTCTTAGATGCAAGCAGTTACGATAGAGCGGACCCAACCGAGACAGTATTAACTGCTTATAACCAAAATCAGATAAATCAATAATTACATGAACTTATTTCATAGCCGATAATCTGCTTTAGGGTATTTTAGATAACATATCAACTAGAACTCTAATACAGCCTTATATAAGAATATCAATCTTATCAAATACATTAAACAAGTTTCGATCTCAACAGGTCGGACTTAACCGATGGCAGCGTAAGGTTTGAAACAAACTTAACACATTTAATGGATTAATATACTCATATAAAATGATAGATATAACATGTAAAGCAAATTAAAATATAATAACTTAAATACGAAACAGTTATACCAGGTAAGATCGGCTGAAATCCGATTCTGCCCTTACCTTAGCTAATCTAAGCCGATGGAACGATTTAACCGATACCGACAAACCATGAAAAAGGCTTGGCCGATATATGATATAACTTAGCAAATCGAGCCACCGAGTTAGATTAGCTAAAATATATGATAACCAGGGATTATACAAGATAGATTAGAACATCTAAATCGATGCGCTAATCCGCCGATACAAACCGTTGTGACAAGCCATACCTTTCATTGGAGATCGAAGCCGATGCAGCTCAACTTGAAACAAGAACCCGTCGAAAAGTAAAAGTAAAAGTGTGATGATGCATCAAGAGTGTATTGAACTGTTGTTAATGTGACAATGACTACCATTGATATAATCATAACTAACATCATAGGACAATTGGAAGATATCAAGATTGAGCAGCAGAAGTTCTGGAATCTAATTCGGCCACCTACAACAGTGCTAACTTCAAACGGCCGCGAAATATGCATACGAGCTCCGTTTTCGGCCCATGATGACTTGATGAAAAGCTCTTGGAGTTTTCTTTCTAATGGATCTAGCCTCATCTTCAAATTCTATCTTAGTAATCCACAATTGAAGAAACAAGATGTTGCGTCATCTATAATGATCCTATGGGCTTGTAACTTCATCTGGGACCTCGGCTGTCACACCTTGATTTTTGTTTCAGGGATTTATAAATTATTTCTAGAATTTATATTAAATGTTCATTAATTTACAAGTGAAGTTTAAGGTGGAAAATAAAATTTTCTAAATAAGACATGGTTGGTTTTAATTTTATTAAATTCTCCAAGGTTAATTACACTCTCTGAAATTTTCTCGGATTTTTTCAGAGATAAATTACTAATTCTAATCATAAAAAGAACATTTTAGTAATTATTTAAATAATAAATTAATCATTAAATGGTCTGGTTGTAATTTTTCTAAATACTTTGAATGTCCAATTATTTTTAGGATTTTTGTTGAAATTATTTGAGCATTGAAAGTATTTTTAAAATTCATATATCATTTCAATGATTAATTTATTTGGAAAAGTAATTAAAAATCCTCTCTTTCTTGGGCCAAATTCACAAAGTCTACTTTGTATCCTCCTATTCTCTCTCAAGCCTGCCTCTCTCCATAGAAGTTTGCCTCATCTCCCTCCTTCATTGGGGCCGAAGCAAGGAAGCCCAAACTGAAGTCTACTTTTCCTCCCCGCGCACAGCGTCATCTTCAAGCTCCAGCCGCCTCTCTCCCGTGTTCTGTAACGCCGTATCCCGCATCAAATCCGGTCTTCCCGTTGCTCCCCTTCCAAAATTAGTTGCGGGAACTGATTCTCCTCGATCTCCTCTATCTTTCCCTTCAAGTAATCGAAGAAATCTCAAAGTAAATCCTCTCAAATAGGAGCAATTTTAATATTTCCTTTTCCGGTGAAAACCCTAACTTTGCTGAGCTCTAGCCACCACATCCAAGCCGGACTCCCCCTTCTCCACCTTTTCCCCGAGCTTTTCCCGTGCCCTAGCAGTCTTCCCGCGCTCGCCTTCTCTCTCCACCACCGGCCATTGCTCCAGCCGCATCTCATCGTCGCCTTGGTCGTCTTCGCTTCGTGCCGTTGCCACCGTTGGGTTCGCAAGAAGGAGAGGAAGCCCAGTCACCCCCTTCGTTTCTATCGAAGTCCACCGGAAAGCCACCGCCACCGCCAACCCGACGCCGTCGCCGCTTGAAGCTCACCGCCGGCCATCTTCCGTAGTCGTCCGTCGTCGCCGTCGTGTTGGTAAGCTTCACCATGTTCCCTTCTATCTCTCCGTGCGCTTCATTTGTGCCGCCGTGCCATGGTCTGCCGACAATCGCCGTTCTTGTGCCGCCGGTCGTCGATTCCACGTCGTTGCCACGTCATCGCCACCTCACCCTTCTCGCTTGTGTGGCCGCTTGTGTGTCCTGCCTATGTGGCACCCATCTTGATCAATCTGAGCTGTCGGATTTTACGTCAATTTCGGTCAAGATCAATCTCAGCCGTCCAAAATCATATATACTTTTTTCCCTCTCTTATCAATAACATATTGGTCTTTTTTTGCTATATGTCATCTACCAAATTTGATCTAATCTTTTTTGGAGGTTTTTTTAATCTTTTTCCTCAGTTATAAATTATTTAAAAATTGTTTAATTAATTTGGAATAGTCTTTTCTTTAATGATTTAATTGGATTAAATCTTATAAAATTCATAACTAATTCATATGAACTCGGAATGAGGCCGTTCAAGTCTCTAAATTCATCTAAAATCATGATCTACATGTTTGTTTACTTTTTGTGTACTATTAATTTGGTTTTTATTAGTTTTTTTTCCTCATTTTGTATGTTAGCTTGTCGTTTCCGTCGTTTCGGAGGTTCGTGAGTGTGTTGGATGTGTTCCAGAAGACGAAGTGAAGACCGATTATTGCAAGGCAAGTCACACAGATCCCAAACACAATTCCTTTGAGCATGTTGATCCTATATTTAAATACTTTATTTATTTCAAATGTGCATTTATTTTCGAATGTCATTGGGTGGTGTGAACCTATTCCTTTGTTATGGCCAATTTATATTGATTACCTTGTTCCTTGATTCCTTGGGTTATAAATTTGACTAGTTGAATTTTGTATATTGGTTCAACTGGATATACTAGGACAATTGCTTAGCCATGCATAGAAACTCTAGTATCATTTTATGTGGGAATAACTAATGATTCAGTCATGATTAATGATGGTTAATTATTGGTAGCTCACGACGATTAGTCGTTATTGGTTAATAATATTCCAACTAAAATGTGATTGATGGTGGGTTGTGAGTACATGGTTTGAGATTTGGATGGGTGTGCTCATGACAATTAAGGACCAGTTCGTGAGTTACTGTTGTGAAGCATTAACCGTATTAACCACAAGCCAACGTGGGTAATGGCTGGATCTGGAGTATAATACGTTCAGTAGGAGATACCACGATATGTCATTGTTCTTTTATCATGGCAGACAACTAAGTCCACAGGTGGCAGACAAGTAAGTCCACAATTGTTTTGGGCACTGAGTAGTCTCTCTATCTAGGTAATTGGCCGTCCCTACCGGAGACAGATGTTTAGTGGGTGTCATTCTGTTGTGCGTATTTTACGAAGGGTCTTGTCACAGCTCCTTTCCAAGGTACCATGATGGTATTGAGGCACATGGCAACATGTTGTGGGGTTGTGTCTTGTGTGTAAATTTGTACACCTCTAGCTAGAGTTTAAAACTATTCGAATAGCCGTGCCCGCGGTTATGGGCGGGCCTAGCAATGTTTTTCGTGATTAGTCCCACACTACTCATTAATGATAATAATCTGGTGATGATAACTTGTTAGCTCCTGGAATGGAGATAGATCTATGCAACCGGGATTGGTTGTCCAGAGATGGTTGGGCTTGTGCAGCATTGGTGTGCTGTTCAGTGATTGGTAATATTGTTATTTAATTATTCAACTGTTTTACAATTCTTAAATATTTGCAAAATGCTGCCTTTGTAAATGAATCTTATTATTGCCATCCTTTGTTATCCCTGAGCACTTGCATACTTGCTGTGTGGCTTGTTGAGTATTTCATATACTCACCCTTGCAATAATTAATCAACCTCAGTTGAAGAAAGTTCCATTGGAGAAGACGTTTGGCTTATACCCCAGTTGAGCTGCCTATGGGAGTGGAGTTGAAGCCATCGCTAGATCGTTTTTCCGATGTTGTTTTCTTTTTTTTAAAGTATGTAACGTTGTTACGATGAATCTGTATATTAAATTATCGATTTGTGTACCTCGGCTGATTCCTGTACAAGGATTGTATGCACAAAATAGTTTGAAAATTACTAGTGAATTTCCGAGCGTGACACTGGCCCAAGTAGGGCCCATGTGGGGTGCGCCCCAATCTGGTGGAGCACGACCCTAGGGATCCCTTGGTCGTCCTCTCACCCCTTTAAATAGCTAGGTACCCCTTTAGGGTTTCTCGGGTTTGTTTAGGTTAAAATTTAGCTTCGCTACTTTGCCGTGTAATCCCATGATCGGTTAGATTGTCGGTTTGCTCGTTATGAAACTCCAACTTATCATTTGTGTGCAATTCCTATTTGTAATTTAGATTGTTTTTATCTTGTTCTTACTTGTTTCTTCGATTTGCTTGTAGGAATAAGGTTGATCTGCACCGGCAAGATCAACAACCCATGGAGAGGTGTATCGATCGCTAAGATGTAACACAACAACGCCTTATATGGTTGCAGTCGGGTTGTCAACGTTTCTCCCAAATTATAGTTATCATCAACTCATCGAAAGATTGGGCCAATCAAAGTCGTGAGCTTATCAAGGGGTGCTCAGGGTTTATCAGTTGTTCTCTTACAAGACCCTGAGCACATATTTATACCTGAACATACAAACCTTATCCATGTCGAACACGACTCAGAACTTGTCTAATTACAAAATAAACAAATAAGTCCCTAGGTGGACTCTTACTACGAATTCCTAAAAGGAAACAAGTAACTCTTATTCCCAATTAATAGATACAATTGCCTCTTTTGAACTCAATCCTTGTTTGGCAATATCTTCAAGTCCCTTCCTGAGTCCAATATGAACTCATATTACCTGTATCGACTGACTGAGTCTGACTCTGTATCGGCCGATACGGCTCCTAACCGATGCGCTGCTCTATTTTTGGAAATAATCTTATCTCCTCAAATCCGTTTCGAACCCATCTTCATCTTTGCGTATCTTTACCAAATTTTGCCATTAGTGACACATGCTAGTACTACGAATTTAGATAGATGTGTCACATCCCATATTAGGTTTGTTTTTATGGGACGAAGAGGGTAAGGTAAGGGCTAATTTATTTTTTTACCACTTTTAACCCCCAATGTGTTTAGTTTAAAGCCATACCAAATTCTGGTAGAGTTTCTAAGTGTTAAAATAAATAAAATCTGGCAGGGTTGCAATGATAAGAATACATGGCTGCGTTCATTAGGGAGGGTTCGGAACCCTTTCCTCCTGACATGCAAAACGGAGCAACGGATTAGCGCATGATTAATTAAGTATTAACTAAAAAACTTGAAAAATGCGAAGTGAGCGTAGCTCAACTGGTTAGGTTTCTTGTGGTGAAACCGGCTCACTGTTGGTATTTATTACGAGCACAGAATAATCTGCAAGCTCACAGATACCGTTGTAGCTTTCACCCAAGAGTATTCCAGGGAATCATATTCACAAGGAACGTGTGTGTATAATCTAAGAACATGATTCATATTCACATGATTTGCCCCCCAGTCTGATTTCTTAAGGCAATTACTCTAGAAACTATCTTCTCGATCAAACCATGTAATGTACTCACCAAAACTCCAGATCGATCAAACACAGTGCGACGAACGATTTCATCAACTGTCTTTTGAAGCGTCTCATCGTCCATCGGCTCTTCTTCTTCCTCTATCGGCTTGAAAGACTGTTCTTCCTTGGCCTTGACTTCCTTCTCAGACATCTTGTTGCAATTGTGGGTTCCACGAGCCGTGTAAAAATCTGTTGTCAAAAACACGGTCCCACCAGGCGTGCCAAAAATGTGTTGACGCCGAATCCGTACCGCCGACGATGATCCGGCGTGCGAACACACGAAGGCCTGGGAGATCTGCTTAGCTCCAGTGCAGGTCCTAAAATTGATGAAGCGCAGGCGTGCCAGTCAGTTTGATCCTGCCACTGACAAGATATACAAAACAGCAGAACATATAGCGTATCAGCCTATCGGCCAATAGCAAAAACAGCCTATCGGCCGATGAGTCGATAGGGCAAAAACAGCCGATCGGCCGATGAGCCGATGGCGCAATTCCAGCTGATGCCGATGCCAGCCGATGCAGTTAGGGTTTCGAACCATCGGCTGTGTACTGAGCAAACATCTATATGGAGGCGATCGGCTGATGATAATATGATGATATAGCAATGTAATATAGCATAATCCAAATATATGATAAAATAAACATTGATCTGAAGATTAAAGCACACATCGGCAAGAGGTCCGATGGCATAAACTCTAAACAAGCAGATAAACAATAAATACACTGTTGTCATCGGCCAAATCCAATCTATATGTAAAACTCTTGGGCCGATGCAACGTCCAAATAACTCATCAGCTGAAACCCCGATGAAACCTTTATTGGCAATCAACAAGCAGGCTAGAGATTACGGTTCTAATCACTTCTTAGCGGCACTAAGTATGAAAAGAAACACAAGATCTAGACAATCAAGCCCTCGACTGATTTTCGGGATGGTGGATACCTTAGCCAATCTAATCTAGCGAGGCGATTTAGTCGATACCGGCGTAAACCCTAAAGCGAATCTTGGCCGATAAGACTAAATCGAGAAGCTGAACCAGATTGACTAAGATATATGATAGTAGGTGCTTATGTTGACGAGATCAGAACGTCGAAGCCCTAGCCCCGATAGCGCAGGTAGCCATAACGAGACTTACCCCTCGCGGGAAGGGCATGAACTCGCCGAAGAAGACGAAAAGTAAAGGGTGGCGATGCGCCGAAGTTGTATTGATCGTGAGATAAAAATTACATGAACCTCAGGCTTACATATTTATACCCATAGGCTAACACAGATCCTAACAGAATACGACTCAAACTTTCCTAAAGATAAAAGGAAACAGATAAAGTCATTATTGGACACTAACACACTTTTCTAAAGATAAAAAGGAAACTAATAAATTCATCCTAATTAATAGATACAAGCCGCATCCTCCTCAAACTCGGTCTTCTCTGGATAAGATCTTCCCGAATCTAACAAGAATCCGACTGCTGTTAGTGATTGGTTTAAGAAAACCCCCATCGGCCGATGTAGAATTTTAGGCCGATACTAGTTTCAAGCCGATATGAACCTTGGGCCGATGGAGACTTCGGGGCTTACCAAATTCTAGTGTTAACAAAACGATGGGGCCGTCAGACTATAGGAAACATAAGGAGCATAACGAAACGAACCTTGACTGCCCTCATGTGCTTTTCCTACTTACAATGCATACATACTAGAATATGAAACCATCTTCATGTTTAATATTTTGTGACAAGCAATTGGCTTTGCAAATGATTTATTTGTTGAAAATTTAGTTTGGAAAATTGATGAATGTCGATGTTGAGTGCGTGGGTGTAACACCTTGAAACTTCCTAACAACAAAATCGCTAAAATTTTAAACTTCGCGAAATAAATCGCATAAAATAAATTTTCCTTATTAACCTAGAGCAAAATTCTAATTTAAAAATATATTTAATCAAGTGGAAATGGCATGGTGGGATTTTTCTTGTGTTTCCCATATTAAAATACATTAACAGAATTTTTAGTGGAATTTTCAGAGCCCTAGAAATAATTTTAATCAATTAAAAACCTCCACCGCAATAAATAAATCCCTGAGAAATCCTCTTCCTTTTTTCTTTTTCTTTTTCTTCCTTTTTCGGGCCGTCGGCCCATCTTCCCCCTTTCCCGGGCCGGCCCAAGGCCGCGCGCCGCCCCGCCGCTCCCTCCTCTCCCTCTCCCGGGCCAGCCCGAGGCCGCGGCCCGAGCCGCCCAAAGTCCACGCCGTCTCCCTCTCCCTCCCGGGCCACCGACAGGTGGGGCCGCCGCCCAGGCCGTCTCCCCCGCGGCCTGCCGCCGCCGTCCCACGCGCCCGCATCTCCCGCACCACACGCGCCTCCGCAACCGCCGCCACCCACCTCCCCGCGTCGCCCGCACCGCCCGCTCCCGCTCTTCCCACTCTGCGCCACCTCCCCTGCGCCGTAGAGGTCGGGATTCGCAACCGAATCCCGCCCCCTCTCTCCTCTCTTGCGCTGAACTCCGGCGAGAAATCCGGAGCCGACGGCCGAACCCTAGCCCCGACCCCCTATAAATCGGCCACCCCGCGCTCCCCTCTCTCTTTTTTCCCTAACGCCGCCGCCTCCCGTGCACCCTAACGTCGACATCGCCGTCGTCTTCTTCATCTCCGGTGAGCGCCGCCTCCACCCTCTATCCCACTCCTCTCGGTGCCGCTAGCGCGCCGCCCCGCTCGGTCGCCGCCCCGCTCGGCCGCCGCTCGCNATCCGGCCGCCGCTAGCATCGCTGCCTCCCGCGCCGGCCACCGTGCGCGCCGCCGCGCCATGGCCGCGCCGTGGTCGCGGTTGGCGCCGCGTGGCCGTCGCATCGGCGCCACGTCGGCGCCACGTAGTGCGTCGCCCGCTGCCGGCCGGTGGACTCGGTCCACCGTGGACCAGGACCCCGTGCCATCGACAGGTGAGGCCCACCTGTCAGCGCCGCTGCCCTCCCGCTGACGTCTGCCCTGGCGTCAGCGACGTCAGCCCTAGGGTTTATTGCATAATAATTGAATAAGAACTTTTCTGTTTATAGTAAAAACACAGTTAATCTTCTAAAATTCATAACTAATTTATCCGGACTTCGTTTAAGTCCATTCAAGTTACAGAAAATTCATAAAAATGTCTAGAATCCATTAAAAATGGTTTTGTTCTCTATTTCAGTAGACTTATAGCCTGTTTGCTTGTGTTCTTTGTTTTTCGTTTAGATTCCAGTAATTTCGACTCTCCGGTTTACTTCGAGGTTGTTGCCGAGGTCGATCCAGCGCAGGAGCAAGGCAAGTCATGGTTATTCACTTGAACATATTGTACCTAACTTGCGAATGTCTTATTTTTCTCTAAATATTGCATTATTTTATAATGTCATTTATGAGCTTATTTACCTATTGTACTCAGCCTTATGGTTCCATTATCCGACTCCATTGATAGCTTGGGAGGTAATTTGAGTAGTAGCTAGGTTAGGACATGCTTAGCTCTGTTTGGAAACATTAGCACATCATTGGGATAATTATTGTTTCACTATTATTTAACAATGGTTATTTAATGTTGGCTCACGATGGTTAATCGTGGATGATTAAATAATTCGTCCAACTAAAACCTGGATAATGGTGGGTTGTGAGCACATGGTTTTGATGGTCGTGCTCATGACAATTAAGGGCCGGTTCGCGGGAAACCCTGAAAGAATTATCGTACTTTCCACAAGCCAGCATGGGTAATGGCTGGACTTGTAGTATGGCTTTTTCCTAGCCGACGCATCCAGGCGAGGGTGGGCATGATGGAGTTGGGTCAGTGGGGGTTTACCCGTTGATCAGCTGCCGGATTCACCTAGGCACGAGAGGGGGCTGCCTGCCTTGGTTTAAAGGTGAGGGCGAAACCTGTGGTGTGGTGCGCTTGGTTAGGAAGGGTTGTGCGAAGGGTTCTGTCGCAGTTCCTTTCCGGTGTACCGTGGTGGTATGTCGGCGCACGTTAACGTGTTGTGGGGCTGTGTCTTGTAGGTACAATTGTACACCTCTGATCAGAGTAGAACTATTCGAATAGTCGTGCCCGTGGTTATGGGCGATCAACCAGGTTCACCGTGATTAGTTACACTTCTAATAACTTGACCTAATAGAACTGGTGTAGTTCAAGTGGTGGTTTGGGCCTGTTGCAACGTGGTGTAGCGTTGGACAGTGATGGTTCAATTTTGATTAATTAACTTAACTGTTTTACCGCATTCAACTATTGTCTTTAAATGCGTATTTCTTGCAAATAACCACTTCAACCTCCTTTGTTATTACCTGCATCGTTACTCCCTTTCCGATATGACTTGTTGAGTACAGTGGGTAGTACTCAGTCTTACTTCATTTTTCCCCCCACATCAGAGTTGGAGTACGCGTCGGATGGAGGCTACTCAGAGGAGTAGGCTTGTGCTTGCCGTCAAGGATGCCCGTGGAATAGAGTTGCCACGCTGCGAGCGTCTAGTTAACTAGAATAGCTTGTTTCCTTTTTCCGCTGCGTTTATGTAAGAGATTTCTATGGTGTTTGTAAGACGTGGATTTGTATGTCAACTTTGTCGTTTGTGTGCCCTGGCCGGTCCTGGACGGGGATTTTAATACACATTCTGCTTGGAATTCGGGTTAGCGAATTTCTGGGCGTGACAATAACGAAACGAACCTTGACTGCCCTCATGTGCTTTTCCTACTTACAATGCATACATACTAGAATATGAAACCATCTTCATGTTTAATATTTTGTGACAAGCAATTGGCTTTGTAAATGATTTATTTGTTGAAAATTTAGTTTGGAAAATTGATGAATGTCGATGTTGAGTGCGTGGGTGTAACACCTTGAAACTTCCTAACAACAAAATCGCTAAAATTTTAAACTTTTAAAAACTTTTACATCATGTCGGATGTTCTTGTATTATTGCTCGCCAAAAACTACAAAATGCCACAATGGAAAATTAAATTATACTCCTACATCTAAGTTGAGAAATATAGCTTACAAAATGTTAGAAATTGTTAAATTTATAAATACACGTGAGAGCAACCCAAACAACAGACAAGTTAATTATCAACTTCTAATAATATATAAATTTCAAAACCACCCTTAGGGTGAGTTCGAAGCTACCTCTTCTCATCTTCTACACTTTTGTTTTTCATGTGCATGCTCTGAAACAGCTAAACAGTGTGTGTTTTTACAAAAAAAATTCTATAGAAAAGTTGTTGTATAAAATCATATTAATTTATTTTTAAATTTTGTAGTTAATACTTAATTAATTATGCGCTAATGAGCCGTCCTGTTTTCTATGCATAGCGGTGACGTTCTCAACCTCTCCTCCCAAACACGTCCTGTAATATATTACAGTTATACTAATTTTACGGTTGAGGGATGTGATTAAACCTCGACACATGTTTAAGGGATGAAATGTGAACTTTATTCTCTGCAAGCATCTTCGGAGTGACATTCGTAGAGTCCACCTCAGCCCAGCCTGGCAGACTGCGTCTCATTTTTAAGCCTCCTCCCACTTGTTAACTCGGGAACCTCTTGCCCTGTTCGGTCTACAATTGATGTTAAAAGCCGCCTCCGTTCATCCTCCTCCCCAAGATCCAGACGACCGATCCCCACCCCCAGCAGTGGCCAACCCTCTTGGTGCCCTTCAAGAAGCGCGCAGCGACCATGGATGAGAAGCCTTTCACCCTCCTGGTGCCCTTGAAGAAGCTGCTATCCCATCAGGGTCAGCGTGGCCCTGGATAACCTCGTGTGCGGCGTCATCATCGCGCTCCTTGTCAATGGCGACACCTTGCACTTTCGGGATCTCTGCACCATCATTGTCCGTTTCGCCTTCCCCTCCAAGGACTTGGCAGTCCGGAAGCTTCTCCTGCTCTACCTCGAGATCGTCCTCACCGGCGACGACATCTTCGGCCGCGTTCCCCCGGAGACGGCCCTCGTCTGCAGCCACCTCCGCGACAACCTCGACCACCCACTCCGCGCTTCCTCTGGCGCCTCAGAGGTCGCCTGGATCTGCTTGAGCCGCTCTTGGACTCCGTCCTCGCCAATCTCAACCACGGAGACCCCTTCGTCCGCCGCCACACGCTCTCCGCCGTCTTCGCCATCTACCACGTGCTCAAGCCCAGCGGCGGCCACGTCCTCCCCGATGCGGTCGACCGCGTGGAGCGCGCGCTGGCCGCAGAGCAGGACGCGGCCGCGAGGAGGAACGCGTTTCGCATGCTGTCCATCTGCGCGCCGGAGCGGGCGGCCGCCTACCTGCTCGTCAACGCCGATCGCGTCACCGAGTGGCCCGCTCTCCTCCAGATGACCGTCATCAACCTCATCGGTCGACTCACCTACTGGCCCTTCCGCAACCAAGACGGCTACATCAACATCATCATTGCCCTCCTCTCCAATCCCACCACTTCCAGCTGTGTTATCTACAAGTGTGCTGGCACCCTCTTGTTCCTTTCCTCTACACCGACGGCGGTGCGTGCGGCAGCCAACGCCTACTCCAAGCTGGTTTCCATGTCGTGGGACGACAAGCACGTGAGGTCCATTGTCCTGGACCGCCTGCACGAGGTGCGCATCAAGCACAGCAACATCAAGATGATATAGGCAACAATCTAATCTATGTTTTCCGAGAAAATTGCTATTGTGCCATCTTCAAACATGGTTTTGCTAGAATGTTATCCTGCATTTTGGTTTCGCTAAATTGAAGAGCCGATAGAAGAGCCGGCCTGTACTGCTGGACGGTGTGTGGCTCAATGACGGGTGCCAGTGGCAGGCTGGCTATCCCTCTCCGACAGCACGCGATGACGACGGTTCAAGCTGGTGAGGTAAGACCATCAGAGTTGAAAGAGAAAGAGAGGACGAGGGGCATTTCAGTCCATTCATATGGAAAAGGGTATTCTAGCGTGTAACATCTGTTTGAAAGTGACAATTTAGCGAAACCAAAATGTAGGATGATATTCTGACGAAACCCGTGTTTGAAGATGGCACAATAGCAATTTTCTCTTTCCGAGGTACTTTGGATGTCTACTACTTTTTCTGATATAATATATAAGATTTTAGAATGTTGCTCTGTGTTCTGTTATCTAAGATTTTAGAATGTTACTCTGTGTTCCGTTTGGATTGCGGGTTTGATTGGAAAGGGATATGAGATTATTGTTTTTGACACGGGAGAGTTGCATCCCAATTCAGGAAATCTTATCAAGGGAGGGCCTGATAACAGCTTACAGCAGCAAGCAAGTTCTAAAGCTCTGCATCTGCATACACAAGCTCAAGAGTTACAAACATTAGATCCTCCAATGCTATTTGCATATGATCTGTGATAAGCATGAAACTATAGACTCTAGAATAGAGGAAACGATAAAAAGGCAGGAACAACTTAAATCTTTACTACTACTTAAAAAGAATATAGTGGTGACGATCAGTCTTGCATCTATTTTCTCCACCCCATCAAGGAGGGTGCTTCCACACTAGTGCTTTCTGGTGACTCAGCTCATCCCCGCCACTCCTCTACTTCCTCTCCATGGTGGATGGCTGGATGCTCTATCCGTTGGCACATAAGGTTGTGTGCTCCTCCGCTACGTGGTGGCAGGGAGCACTACACAGCAGCTACTCAGTCTGTTGCCATGGCGGCTAGCTCCCGGCGATGGCGCACTCCTCAACCCTCCTCTTACCTGGTGCACGGCCCCATCCTCCTTTGCACCTAAGCGGCAGGTGTGGGCTCAGGTGCGTCTCAATCAGTTATATTGTTGCGATTTTCTTGGCTTCTCAAATTTTCTGTTTCTCTTGAGGGGCATTATAACAGCCGCGTAGCATATGTCCCACTTAATGCTATCAGCTTTCACGTATTCACAATCCGTTGAGCTTTCCCTGATAGTGGTTAATGCAGATGTTGCTCCCCCCCTTGATAGTGATAGTACAAAAGTACAAGGGGAAATTACAGCCTGAAGTTAATCTAAACCGTGCAGTGACCAGGTTCCCTCAATTTCTCTTGGTCTCTTCTTTTTCAAGAAAATGCATAAAAATATCCAACAAGGAAGATCATAACTATCAGATATAGAAATGGCTGTGAGTGTAGTGTTCTCATTTCTGTAAACATATGCTGTGATGTACTTCTTATTTTTGTGGAAACTTTGGATGCTTTTATGAACCAGAGCTATTTTTATTCTGTACCTCGAAATAACAACTGTAAAACATTGCCATTTCCTTTCTGAATGTGTATTGCTGAAAATGCAACTGATTCATGTTTCTTTCTCTGATGATTTGTTTTATACAAGCTTTGCCACAAGGGGAAATCACAGCGACCACCAGGTCTTGTTCTCCCTGCAGTTCTCTTAGCCCGTGTAGGGTTATCTTCTTCAACATTATGGAAGGTTGGACAGTCTTGTGAATTGTCATTCGTAGATTGGATCCAAAATTCAATTGGTCATGTTCGTGGTCAATTTCAATTGATATTAGCTGGAGATAATTAGTTTTCATATCTATATCCATATGCAGTTTCTCACTTGTAGGTGGTTTCATTGAGGACAGATCACGGGAGAGAAGAGGTCGACTTTTAGTTAAGGCACTATTGGCATCTTTACCTTCCTCCTTGCATGACCAGCCCCCTTATTTAGCACAAGGAATTATACTCTTCATAATAGGTAAGAACTCTTAGCTTGTTGTGTGATGATATACTAATCTATTGATGTATGTAATTTTATCCCTAAAAAGGTTGTCTTAACTATCCCACACCATGTTGTGTTGTTATAGGTCATTTAAGTTGATTGAAAATTGTTTGTGCTCTGAGAAACCTAATTTTTGGTTGGTTACAATCAAACCAAACAAAAGGAATTTTTTTGGTTGTTCCTTCCTGTTTGAAAATCTGTAATACTTGTATTGCATGATAAATTCATTATGCACTTGCACTGTTTACCTGAATTATTTGTACAGGAGTTGCTTAGTAAAAACTCTTAATAAACTTGTCGTCACCTGTACAGCCAGCAACATGACTTAGCGTAGAGTTAGATTTGTCTGTTTGATTGAAACGACACATGCACAACTGTAATTATAATGTGAATTCAATAGCTAAGTTATACTTTCTTCACTGTGTAAGCTCTTTTTAATTAGCTAAGATGTCTGAATGTCCAAGCCAACAAGCAGGAAATGAAAACAGGTTTTCTGTGACCGATGCATTCTGGACGAGATATCATTACATGTATGCATTTTTTAAAACTATCTTTTAATTTCTATCGACAATATTTTGCTGCAAATGGTTCCTATAAAGGATTGTGTTTGTTCCTATTCAGAATTGAAGTAGCCAGTTTTAGTAGAATCTACTATACATTGCGTAATGCATTGTTAGCTTATAGTGAAATGTATTTCTGTCATCTTGCTCTTTTTTAACAATTAATCTCTATTTTGAACTGTGTTAGTATGGAAACATGGACAGGTTTAAATATTTGGACAAGTTCTAGAGAAGGGTCCAATTAACTGTTGTTGCTAAAGGAGATTATGTTCTGGAAGTCATCGTAGTTTGCACGTTGCAGCCAGCATTTTTTTTCTTTAATGCATCTGTTCTCAAGTTCCTGGGCGTTCTTAAAAGTAGGAAGATACCATCTGAACTTTAGAAATATTCAGGAATGGAACTTTATGATTTGGCATCTTAATTTGCATGAATTGGAAGACATCGCTTAAAGGAAGCATTTTTTTCACGAACGCGTAAAAGGATTACACGTCAATATATTAGAAGAAAGCAGAGTTTAAGTTACATAACACAAAAGCTAGAGAGACCAATGCCGGGGGACATGGAAAAAAAAGGAAAAAACTTAAGTTCGAACTACGAAAAAGAAGTTGCTCCTATATTGAGGGAGATTTGTGGCGGAGGAACTCTCACTATGCTCCCAACAGGCCCCCAAACGAAGTGGCACCCGCCGATGACCAGAGCCAGTCTTCCTGCAGGATGGACTCCAGAACTGTCGACATCGGCGAGAGCAAGGAATCGAATACCCTGAAGTTCCGCTCCTTTCACAGCTGCTAGGATACCAGGAGGACTAGAGAGTCAAAGTCCTTACGAAGATGCTCTGACAGGCAGACCCTAGAAGAGGGCCACTAGACTTGAAGAGCATCCACGGGAAGGAGCGAGGCCAGGCCAACCAAGGGGGACAGGACATGGTGCCAGACCTGGCGTTCAAACACATAGTAGAGGAGAATGTGGTTCGCCGTTTCAAATTCTTTGGCGCAAAAAGGACATGTCGAGTGGCTATCGATGCCACGCTTCTGCAGAAGATCAACCATCTAGCAACGCTGATGGAACGCAAGCCAAAGAAAAAGCTTGCATTTGGTAGGTCCTCTAGCCTACCAAAGCAGATCGGCGCAAGCAAAGAAGTGTTGGCCTAGAAAGAAAGCCTGATAGGCCGAGTAAGCCGAGTAGCGCTAGTCACTTGTCCAACACTAGCCAAGGTGGTCCTCTATGCCCAGACCAACAGGAATTGGAAGATGACAGGGATCGTGAGAGCTCCACGAATGTCCCTCACCCAAGAGTTGTCAGCGAGGGCAGAGACAACCGTGCGTGTTGCTTGGAAACGCGGGGGCACGGCAAGGAGGAGGTATAGAGGAGGCCACCGAACGACCCTCAATCCACTGGTGCGACCAGAAGAGAGCCGACATGCCGTCACCTGACACAAGGAAGGTGGACGCCACAAACATGTCAGTGACGCTCCACTCGTGGGAGGCCTTGAGGTCGGCCTAGTAGGGGTGGCCAGAGCGCTGAAGCCAGGGCCAGCGTAGGCGTAGAGCAAAGCCAACCGTCCTCAAGTCCGCAATACCCATACCTCCGACGACCTTTGGACGGCAGACGTTCGTCCAAGACACAAGGCACCGTCCTCCCTGAACCGAGTCCGTACCCGACCACATGAAAGCATGGCATTTCTTATCGATGGCCTTGACGACCCAGTCTAGCAGACCGATCGCCATGGACACATGGACCGGAATAGAAAAGAGCACGGACTGGACCAACACAGAGCAACCAGCCAAGGTGGTGACCCGACCCTTCCAGGAGGCAGGCGGTGGGAGACTTTGTCCACTAGAGGTTGCAGGGCCGCTTTTGGTAGCTTGCGAGCCAACAACGGGATGCCGAGGTAGGTACAAGAAAACTTAGAGATAGAGCAGGGAAAGGAGCTCTAAACCACCTCCAAAAGGAAGCAATTTTGTATCCAAATACTTTTGGAATTCCAAAATGAAACACGTAAATACTTCATTGTAGATAACCTATGAACTTCAGCATGCATCTTGCACCTTTTTACTGAATTAATAATCTTGGACTTGACAATCTATACTTTTTTAAAAAAAAGATAGTGGTGGTGACAGTGAATCTATCATCCCACCAACTTTTGTTGTAAATTTTACAAGCTACCCCCATAAACTTCTTAATATTAAAAAAGATCAAATCTAAATGAATAGCCACATAAAAAAATTAAGATGAATATTCCCTATAGCAAAAAGATGGGTAACATATTAATACATTTTCTTTTATTCGTAGCAAAGCATGAGTATTTAGCTAGTCTCTTCGAAACTTAAAAAGGTCTCTTACATTATACATGTATTTCGTAGAAAATTAGCATCCTATTCAGAAGGGTTTATATTAATCTGTTATTTGCAAAATAAGGAATTAGACATTTGTGTATCTCTTTGTCTCATTGTCTATTCAGTTTACTCGAATGTTTCTTCTCCAGGGTGAGCTCAGTTGTTTGCCTTGCGTTGCAGTATTATGATGCAGACATGCAGTCATGTTATGCATCCGAAACAATGCAAATGAATTGAGACAAAAGGCGAGTAGGAAAAATTCTGCACCAAGGAAGCCGATTTTTCTAATAATATGGGTGGACGTTGGTGATTAAAAGAGTTTGCCGTATACAGTATACAAACTGTACACATCGTAGCAACTGTAATGAGCTCTAGCAGCTGATGACCTCGGCGAGGAGCTTGTACCTCCTCACCCTGACCTTCACCCCCGTCTTCTTCCCCGCCGCTTGCATCTCCTTCTTGTTGCCGTTGTTTCCCTTCGCCGGCGCCGCTCTCGCGCCCGGAGCCTCCTCCCCCTTGTCGGCGGCGGTCGCCTTCTGCTTCTTGACCGGCCGACCCAGTCCCGTGCCCAGCGCCCTCCTCGAAGCCGAGCATCCGACCGCGTTCTGCAGCCGCTGCCGCTCTGCCTCACTGGACATCGTCCAAGTCTCCTGACCCGTCATCGACGACGACGGCGATGATGATGCCGCCTTCCGTGGCACCGTCGGTTTATCCACCACCGCGTGGACATGGCCGCCGCCGCCGGGAGCAGGCTCCCTCAGGCACCAGTTGCACCTCCTGTACGCCGTCGCCCTCGGGTACAGATCGCTGCAATACCTGTGTGTTCCAAGCACGCATGCACAAAATCAGGTTCCTGCAAGGTAGCTAGCTAGCTGATGGATCGGCCCAAGATCGAAACGCCGGCGCTCGACCTCGCCTCGCCTGTATGTTAACGTACCTGTGCTGCAGCCGGACGCGGCAGAGACGGCAGCGGAACAGCTCTTCCGGCAGGCCGTGGTCGCCGCACATGCAGCACACGTCGCCGGCGCCGGCGCCCGCCCCTCCTCCGGCCGAAGTACTCGGCGACGACGCCATGGATCGATCCGTACGCCGCTGGAGGCCGCCGATCGATCGAGGCACGGCGTGGTGATCGTCGATCAAGCTATATATATAGGAAGCTAAGCTAAGCTAAGCTAGGCAGTGACGAGCCATGGACGCGCTAGCTAGCTGGCTCGACGTCTTCTCCGTGGTCTCTCGTCGTGTGGTCCGAGAGGAAGAAAACGAAACGAGATGGGCAAACGATTTATATTGACACTCCGAGACTCGCAATCAGAGGGAGAGAGAGAAAGAGTTGCAGTGTGAACTATCGTGAGACTGAGGAGAAGACTAGCCACAGAACTCGATCGTTGGATCGATCGATCGATCGGCGATGGTGCATTATATTGCTCCGGCCACCACGTCCGATTAGACAGCGACGACGCTAACATTCTGTACGTCCTGGAGGATAGCGACGATCGATGATTAACATATTGGTCTAGATGTAATTAAGGCGGTTCGGCGAGAAAGCGAGCTGTTTTTATGATTACTTATCTTTATCGTGGCGCATCGGCGCTGAAATGACAGGGCGCGAAATGCCGGAATATCTCGCCCACGAATAAAATCTCTGGTTTACAATATAAAAAACTAGGCCGAAATCATAAACAAATTACTTCTCGCCGCAAATATTCCCGGGGGGAAGTGAGTTCGGGAAGCACAATTAATCAAAGCATGCACGGGACAAGGCAGGATCAGCTCTTGGGTCTGAAAGTTTCAGGAAAAGCTTAAACATTTCTTAGCGCATCCGGTAGGAATCTAGTAGCTAGGACTACTTATTATTTATCGTTAACCTCTACATGTTGAGTGTATACTTAAAAATATGATTCGCGAGTGTGTGCTAATGTAGTAGTGTGTACATGTGTCCTACATATATATCGTTTAATCGTTCATCTAACAGCGAAAAAGAATTAAACATTTGTGATTGGCGCGTGCAAGCGCGTGCCTGACGATGGATGTGCCGTACAAGGAATGCCATGGGGCACACGCCAAGACTTGGCGACTTGAAGGCCCTCGTTTACTTCTTCAGGTCTTCCTTGGCCACTAAGCGACGATGCGCTAAAGACTTGGGAGTAAGTAGCTAGCTAACCCCATCAGACGTCATCATTTCAGGCTACCGGTGTGTGAACTGTTGATCTTTAGTTGCTATGTCGAATGGTAGACGGTAGCCCGTGATATCACGCATTGGCAAGTCTATGGAATGGGTCCTTGCAAGTGCGCATTTGTGTTAGCAGAGAAATGTTGACTATTATGT
This sequence comes from Oryza officinalis, assembly GCA_008326285.1. Taxonomy (NCBI): domain Eukaryota; kingdom Viridiplantae; phylum Streptophyta; class Magnoliopsida; order Poales; family Poaceae; genus Oryza; species Oryza officinalis. Next base: position 25,077,380 of record BDMV01000004.1, on the reverse strand, counting down.
GCTTGTTTGCTTACGGGAGAGAGTATACAATATACAATGACTGGGACTTGCACTTTCCTGAGCAAATTCCTCGCAGCGATGTTAAGCAAGAATAATCATAATTGTTCGTGTGCGATAGCTATTGTTTCAGTAAAGGTGATCCTAGAGCATCTCTAGCAGTCTCCAAAAAAACACACACCCCAATAAAATTTGTTGGGGAGCCCCAATACCAATAAATATTTCAGCATTGTTGCGGACGTGCTTGTGTTCGTTATTTGTGGTTGGGAATTTTTTTCTCCTCGTAAAAAAAAACGAGGTAACTCATTAGCATATAATTAATTAAGTATTAGCTTAAAAAACTTGAAAAACTTGAAAAATGGATTAATATGTTTTTTACAGAAACTTTTTTATACAATTTTTTTGTAAAAAGTGCACTGTTAGGAAGTGTACGCGTGAAAAATGGAGTAGAAGTTGGAAAAGTTGAGGAAAGATCACAGGCTTAAAGTAGATCCCAATAACCTCATCCCAACAACTCCAAAACCCACCATTCCCATGGACAAGTCAACAAAACCCTTGCCTCCCAAACCGCCGCAAGCAAGAAGACCGAGCCCATTGGAGGCGGCTAGCATCACCGCGCCACCGCCAACGCGCATCTCACCAAGTCCTACGTTGCTGTCACCCGTGAGAAGACTGTGCCCAACCATTAAGAGGTTTACTTGCATACTATTCCCGTCCCTCAAGTGCAACTGCAACCACAACCCCAACGCCGACGGCATTTGATGACGATGGGGAGAAGACCTTGACACAACACAACTATGCCAACCCCTCCTCCAGCCACTTGTGCAACCCTACTACACTTTCCCTATTGCGCCTCCTCCTTTGTTGATGCTCATTTTCATGCCAGCTGGGGAAGCAAGGCACGTAGATGACCTGGGACACTGAGAAGATTAAGCACAATGCTCAGAGGGGAGGAGCGGCAACCGGTTGTGGGATCTGGGCAACGACAGTTAGGGAAATCCGGTCGGCAAGCTTGTAGATGCCACAAGAAGTCGGGCTACAGGGCGAGGGAGGGCCGACGAAGGTTGCACCAACAAGAGGTCTTGGATGGAGTTAGTTGGTTGGCACTGAAAAAAAATGCTATTTGGATAAGAGATTTCCCCTTTCTTTTATGGATAGGGACTCGGGGCTGGATTTTTTGTTACCACCAAAAACATATTGAGACGGAGCGATAGAGGGCGTGGGCGACTGATGGAGGTCGCGTCGATGAGCCAGGACGCCAGCAAGAGGGTGGTAGTGGGAGAAGCTCGAGTGGAGGTGGTTGTTTCTTTTTTGGAGGAGGGTGTTTGGGGCGTTAGGGGTTAGGGCAATCAAAAGAAGCTCGAGACTCGCAAGCTGCTCGAGCTCGACTCATCCTAGGCTCGAGCAGAGCCCAAACCTATGCCAAAGCTTGCGAGCTTTGTTGAGCCAAGCTCGAGTAGGAGTGGCATTTTTTCCTGTGGGGCCAAGGACCCATCCCTACGGGGGCGGGGGCGGGTGTTGATTTCGACCCGCGGGGAGTCGGGGCTAGGGCCCTGGCCATGGGCGGGGGGGGGGGGGGGGGGGGGGGGGAGGACAGCCACCCGTGAGGCCCCGTGGGTGTATATTAGACTATTAACACTACTATATTACAAGCCCGAAAAGCCCATCTAGCTTACCTTAGCAAAACCTTAAATTTCTCACCCATTCAACCCTATCCTCATTTCCTCACCCTACCCAAACACCCAGCCACTACTCTCTACCGATGGCCAACCTGTCTTCCTCAAGCGAACTAGTAGCGGCTAGGCATGTGCGGCGGCGTCGGCGGCCATGCGCGGGCGGCTGCGTCGGTGGCCACATGCGGCCATCCGTGTCGGCGTCAACGGCCAGGGGCAACACATTCACATCGGCGTCGATGGCCAGGTGCGTCCAGGGGTGGTGCATCCGGGGCGGCGGCCAGGGACGGTGCATCCATGTCGGTGGCGAGGCACAGCGCATCGACGGCGGCGGTAGCAACGCCCGGTCCCCAACCACCCCATGGTCGCTGCCCTAGCCCCCATCCTCAACTGTGGGCCACGCCTCCTCATCTCACCAGCCATCTCGTCGCCGTCCGCCATTGCAGCCGCCCCCAGCCGTCGTGGCCATGTCGCCATCCCGAGCCGTACTCACCTCATCGCCGCATTGCCAAAGCTCACCCATCATCGTTGTTCCTTATCTCTGCTCCTCGCTCGTCACCCCAACGGCACAGTCGGGTGGTGCGGGGCCCCGCTCACCCATCGGGTCCCCTACGGGGGCGAGGACAATGATGTTTTCCACCCGACCACCTCTGCAGGGCCAGGGCCGAGGGTAGCAGTCGGGGAGCGGGAGAGGGGCGTTCTAGCCCAACCCGCCCCGTTGCCAACCCTAAGCTCGAGCTCCTAACGAACCTGACAATATATGATTTTAATTATTTAATTAATAAACTAGCAGATCAAAGATACCATTTGTATGTATCCCACACAATAAAGTAGCTTGTATTGGTACCATATATTTATCTTACTAGCATATTGCTCGTGCATTGCAACGGGATTTTAATTAAAAAAATATTATTAACTCATTCTTACCAATGTACATATTTGTTACTGACATGTGTACCCTTTGACCCCACGCTGTGCTTTTTTCATTTTTCACAAAAAATAGAGAGATGATGAGTAATTTACATGTGAGGTTCTGTCCTTTTTTTTCTCTTAAAAAAAGTTGAGAGTCGGTGGTGCCTCCACCACTACTACTCTCTTTTATAAAAAAAAAGTATTGATTATTTTTATTATCTTTCAATGTGATTAACTAAAATTAATTATTTTTACAAGAGATTATTCTTGTAATATGCATAGTTTTACTTTACGCCAAGCTTGAGCTTGATCAAGCTCAAACCAGACATGTTTGAAAGCTTGAAGGTTACATAGGCTTAGCTTGAGCTTGTATCAAGCTCAAGACTAGGCAGGCGAGCTCGCTCGAGCTCGGCTCATTGATAGCCCTAATATGGATTGTAGTTTTGTGATCACAAGAAATATATCAGGATTAGGAGGTTATCAGGGCTCCGCTGGAGCACCCTAAACCCAATAATGATGGCTTTTTTGGTACTGGAGGTGTGATTGGGGATCTGCTGGAGTTTTATCGATGGAAATTGGTAAGCCGACGAGACCTCCAGAGCTTACTCAAGGCGCTTCCTCCGGTCATCAATACTTCTAAAGCCGACGGGTTTTTTTGCAAAAGAGTATGCCACGTGGCAAAAAGTTTAACGACGCGTGTGCCCTACCCCTAGCGCGGTCACTCCGCCCCAGGCACGCATTTGCGAGCCAAGCTGGGCCGCCCCAGCTGGTTGGGCCTTTCTTTTTATTTTTTATTACGCTTTTGCTATTCTGCAGTTGCCAGCAAAATTATAATCCATCAATTGATTCTTCCGTCCGTCGATCATGACGTTAAGATCTGTGCGCTCTCAGACGTGCTGGGCGGCCCATTTCCTCGTCCCATTACAATCCACGGGCTGCACTATCCAACCCCACGGTCACGGTCCGTGCCACCACCCCACCGACAGCAAGCGTTGGATGCACATTTGACAGTGCACAGAATCGACTGACAACCATCAAAATTGCAGGCGAGTGCAGAATAGGTGGTCCCTTTTTATTATACTTTTGATTTTTTTTTCTTGTGTCGTTTCTTCTACAATCAAATACCAGCAAGTCACTACCTCCTTCATGTTCTATGATAGAGCCGAGCGTGATTTTTAATACACAAATGCAAATGTAAATTTTATTATAAAGAATATCACAACTCTTTTGGTGATTAACTAATTTTAATAATAGGTCATCTATCGAAACAGATCGTAAGGTGTATTTTTTTTATATAATCACGTTTGAAGTAAGAAAAGACATACTACCGTACCAAACTTTTGAATACATTGTAGAATTTTTGCATCAACAAAAAACACGACGACTTGAATCAAAAATTTTGTACCACCAAATATTACTCCACGAGTATATGATAGAGGAGTAAACCAACCGAAAAGTTTTTTTAGCTTAAAATGTTATTTAAAGCACAAAGAATATAGAATCCTAGAAAGAATATCTTTTGCTTAAATAGTAGTGCACTCTTTGGGCTTTTGCCATGTAGACTATCCCCTTGAATCCTTATCCTAAAACTGGCTGACCTTAGAGTGTGGGCACCCTACACTTCTCTATTTCTTAGGACAAGCGCAAAATTACCAGAATTTCTGATCTTGAAAATACAATCAATTTATTACTATCTTCTGTGCAAGAAATAAAAATATAATTGATATCGTTGCATGTACGGGCTAAGTAAAAAAGCGTGCCAAAAAGCACGTCAATTTTCTAGTAAATATTTGGGAGTAATAAGTTTATGATAGTGTGATAGTACTTCTCAAGGCACACGTAGTGCTTTTTCATGTTGTTAAACTAAGCATTTGAAAGATTATAGATGGCCAAAGTTTAGTAAATCTAATCAAATCTTGACTTTCAATGTCAAATATTTTGGGAAAAGTCTGATTTACTCCTTGAATTATTGAGTGAGTACGAATTACTCCCTCAGACCCAAAACCAGATATCTTTCACCCAAAACTATTAATACCGAACAAATTACCCCCTGACTCAAACCGGAGAGGTTTTTGTCCTACGTGACAGTCCAATTAGCAATTCTTTTTTTAAATTTGACAGGCCCCACCTGTCAATCTCATCCTCTCCATCTCTCTCTTTCCCCAAACCTCTCTCTTCTTCATCCCCTCACCTCCATCTCTCTCTATCACCAAGGAGCCGACGAAGGGGAGCCGAGGACGACGGTTGCGGGTGGGGACGGGGAAGGCAGCTTGGAGCGGCGGTGGCGGGCGGGGACGGGAAAGGCAACTTGGAGCGGCAACGGTGGGCGGGGACGGCGGAGGCAGCTCGGGACGGCAGAGGGAGAGCCGAGGACGGCAGGGGCAGCTCGGGGCAACGGAGGGGGAGCCAAGGACGACGACATGTCGACGCTGATGCTCGATTCTTTCCCTTTCAACCCCTTCTTTCTCTTCTCCCTTCCTGCGAGGGACAGGTTTTCTTGTGCAAGTCCGGAGATGGCCGCCGCCATCGTCCTTGGCTCTCCCTCCATGCGCTCCGAGCTACCTTCACCGCGAGGACACTCGCAGCCACCGGAGCACGGCTCATCCTCGGCCTCCGTCGTGAGGACGCTCGCAGCCGCCGGCGCGCGAGGCTCCTCCTGGGCTTCTCACGTGAGAGAGAGGTGTGAGAGTGGAAAAAGAGAGAAGAGAGAGATCTGACAGGTGAGCCCCATTATTTTTTTACCTGTCCCATTAGTTTTTTAATAAAATAATTACTGACTAGACTATCACATAGGACCAAAACTACTTGCAAAGATGCTCGAGGAGATTTTTCATCCGGTATTGATAGTTGAGGGTAAAAAATGTCTGGTTTTCAAGTTTGAGAGGATAATTCATACTCACCCGATAATTCAGGGATGTATTCGGACTTTTCACAAATATTTTTAACTGGAGGAAGGCATGGAACCATCCCGAACTAATAACCGAAGATATAATAGATTAATAGTTACGAAAGCAAACCAAAAACGATATAAAGGCCGCATATAAGCAAACCATCTCCATCTTCAAGGCCAACGGTAGTAACTGGCAAATTACTTCGCACAATGGGGACAAATCAAATGGGGGCACACAAACAATAGTTTAATTTATTAGCAAGTCAAAATTTCTTGAAAGAATACCATCGACTCACTGGTGTCTACAAGCCTTGAGTTATACTTCTTGCAACACAGACAACACTACAGATACCATACATTCATTTTATCTCTGTTTCACTCCCTTTTAGGACGTTCTATAACCTCACATCTGGCGCTACTATGCTGACTGGACCAAAACCTTGTTTTCCATTGGAGGGAATGGAATGGAGCTCTCTCTCTCTCTTCACTAGCTCACTAGCTGCTGACTGCCATAGACAGGGTAGGCTCCATATGCAGCAGCATACATGTTAGGGTGCGGGACGGGGGAGGCATAGCCGTATCCACCGTAGAATGGCGTCCCGTAGTACATGTTTCTTCGGTTGCCAGAATCAGCCCTAGACTGGAAACATAACAGCAAATTGAGTGATATGGATGGGAGAATGACTATATTCAACAAAAACATAGTTCTGTCCACTTCCATAGTGGGGAAACAATAATTCGATATTAGATATGATGAACATTTACTGATGTTACCGACAATTGCGTGAAATTATTAGATTTTGTGCAGAAAAAAAGAACTCATGGTGACCTAGTTTAAAGCCTGAATCATTCAGAGTACACTATATTCTGGACACTCCCAAAAGCCCCAGAAATAGCATCGCTAAAATACTAAAAGACTCTCAGGCCATGAACTTTTAGCTAGTTATAAAATCATAGACCTAACGTTTTGGAGTAAGCACTGGTCCAAAATGATGTACTGCAGTTGGGCTATGGGGTGCTGCAGGTGTATTAAGCATTGATTAACTGGTTGCTCTCCCACACAATAGGTACAGTTGGGCCTAAGCCAGGCCTCGTGTCTGGAGTAAACTTAAATAAATGAGGCATGGGCCATATAAAGGTGCACATGTGAAAGTTATTTGATTGCACACTAGAAATAGCTAGCAGCCTTAAGGTTGGAATCTTGTCTAAATAATACTAGGATACTGGACAATGAGGAAGCACTGAAGCAGGAGTGCATCACGTCCCAAATGAGTAAGCCAGCACTCAATTAGTCAAAAAGCAACTCGATCTAGACAGTTGACGAAGCAGCATTGAAGCAGGAATGCACACCATATGACATGGGTAAGCAAGCACTCGTTTAGTCATAAAGCAACTAGATCACACTACAAAATAGCTTTTTCACAGGAAAGATCAAATCACATGACAAATTATCTTGCCCAGGCCAGTTGTTTACTTGGACTAAAAAAAATTCAAATACAACATTTGTGCCACACTGCAACTGGTTACTGGTCCAATAGCAAAGATGACATAAAACAGAAAATAGCGATGAGAAGCATGGACGAACCTGTTTATGTGATGGGCTGCGGCCCCATGAAAGGCGAACTGCCTGCTTTCCAATGACTGATCCATTCAATCCTTGCAGTGCTTCTTCCGCATCAGTTCTAAAGACAAAGTTGCAAGACTTAAATACCATTTCCAGCATGTCATATAAAACTAAGTAGCCAAATAAGAACAGCCTCAGATACATACCTGCTGACAAATTGAACAAAGCCACATTGCTTCCCTAGAGGAATTTTTACAGAGGCAACATCACCATATTTGGCAAATGCCTTCCTCAGCTCATCTTCGCTGACATTTGGATCGAGCCCACCAACATATACCTAAAGGAGATTGACAACTACAGATTAGAAATTATCAAGCAACAGGGTGACAAACACCATGGAAAACCAGTAGTACCACACACCGTTCTGTTAGTAGAATCGCCATCTGAATGCCCAGGTGTCGAGGAGCCAGAATCACCTGAAGTACAATAATAGTGAAGCTGGGTAAACAAATGATTAAACCAAACTGATTCCGTACAACAATAAAACAAATGTGTAGCACCCTACACAAAAGCAAGATACATAAGTACATCATATATAATATGCTCTGGGAACATTAACTAAACTTTATTCAATCTAGTGCTGTAAAACAATGATTATGAAGATAGGAACCTATAGTAAGTAATTCAAGGGGCAGTTAAAGAAGCTGAAACCACCAAATATTAGAAACACTAGCCATGAGATGGGATCCCCATGAAGCAGATCTTGCTTGGCAGGTACAATTCTTTAATTTCTCATCTTGCAACTTGCAAATGGTCTTCAAGGCATGGGTCCAGATAAATAACAGGACGAATTCGTTATTTATTAGAACTTCACTGTGTGTTCCAAAAAAATAGTTGGGGGTACTAGATGTACAATTCAGCAACATTAGGAGGGTACAAGGTGAAAAAACAATTCAGACCTTCCAAAATTTATAGTGATACTTAATAATCTGACAAAAAAAAGGTCAGATTGAGTACAAGCTAAACCACTAATAACATAAAGCATCAGATGGTCCATGGACAAAATAGGAGAATTGCAATACCATAGTGCTGAAAAATCAGGAAATAGGAGACCTACCTGAAGACCTTCTAGGAGTTGCAGGTCCAATACGAATTGGCCTTGTAGAGCAATACGCACCATTCATTTCAGTCATTGCATGAGATTTGTCATTGTCATCTCCAAATCTAACAAACCCATAGCCCCTAGAACGGCCTGTGTTTGCATCAATAATAACTTTAGCTCCTTTCACAGAGCGGTACTTCTTAGCAAAAAGCTCCATCAACATTTCATCAGTAACATCAGCAGCTAGATCACCAACGAATATTGAGTAGTCAGAAGCAACTTCAGATCGCTTTTCACCCATGCTATATGAAGCCCAGTTTAACTTGAAAGGTCGATCAGTGTTAGGCATCACATGACCAGTAAAATTCTGAAGAGCCTTCTCTGCCGATCCGTGAGAGTAGAACTCTACAAAACCATATCCCTCGGATTGTCCAGTTTGTCTATTGCGGATAACTTTTATTGTCACTACCTATAAAAAAAGGGTGTCGAAAGGCAAGAAGTTAGCATTCAAGGAATAGCACTGATACACACTAGCATCGGAAAAAAGAAGTTGATGAACTGATCTGTGGTTGTCCTTAGTTCTGTGATTGAATAAACCTAACAACCACAGATGTTGGTATTTCAAATACAGAACAGAAACAGTTCCCTGCAACTAGTACAGAAACAAGAATTACAGTCCACTTTGTGTCTTTGTTCATTAACCCTGTCCCTGAAGAAAGATCGCATCAGTTTCCATCACAATGATCCTCTTAACAGGCATCATTTTTCTTCCTGTCAACATCGATGGGCACAGTCCCAAAAAATACAGCAAAATAGCTAATGCTGTCATTATGGCTTCCTTTCGCTCCTCTAACTGTTCATTTACTAATTATGTAACCACCAAAGTACAACAGCTAGTTTGATTAATTCAAAATGTTTACTAAATCATCACACGTCGAGACCAGTTCCTCCAAACAACTCATCAAATTAGACATGTACATAAATCCCAGCACAAAGTCGGCACCTTTGGCAGCTCGAAAGTACCAATTCAAGAGAAAGGGTGCCCCATTTCCAGTTTCATATAAAATAACTATAAATAACAACTCAACCAAATAAAAGAACTTACTTTCAAATTAGTCGGCAGTAACAAAACAAACCAAGAGACATAAATCACTAGACCAACAAAAGCATTACATCATATGGCATTGAACGGCCTCGAAGTAGGTGCCTCGAGCAACCTCGAAGCTAATTCTACAAATATTTTGTACCTTTATTCGCATAGAGCGACAAATAAACGCAAAAGTATGCTTTTGCGATGATTTGTGAACATCACAGACGAATTAACCCATGGAAATGGCATGAATCTAATCGTATCGATGAGATCTAGTACGGAAAGTCCGGATCGGGAGTGAAGGCAAACCTCGCCGCTGGGGCCGAAACAGCTGTGGAGGTAGTTCTCGTCCATCCAATACTGGAGGTCGCCAACCCAGATCGTCTTGTTCTCCTCGCACCCGTTCCCGCCGGATCCGGCGGGGACGGGTGGGGTCGGCGTGCGCCGCCCAGCCGCGGCGGGGGGTGGCGCAGGCGGCCCCGCCGCGAAGTGCTTGGCGTACTGCGGCGGCGGCGGTGGGGCGGCCACCATGGGCGGCGGCGGAGGCGGGTAAGGCAGGACGACCCACCGCGCCTGCGCCATGGGGTGGTGCGGGTGCGGGTGCGGGTGCGGGTGGTGGTGAGGGTGAGGGTGGTGAGGCGGCACAGCCGCTTGGGAGGAGTCGGTGGTGGTCGCCGCCATCTGCATCGCCGCCGCCGCCGCCGCCGCCGCCGCCGAGGAGGAGGAGAATGGTAGCTTGGCTCGCGAGGGGTGGAGGGCGGAAAAAAGAGGGAGCTCGTGGGTGGGGTGAGGTTGAGATATATAGTGAGTTAGCAACGGATCCTAGCCGTTGGATCGTGGAGTTAGGTGTGATCTCGGTCGTCCGATGATGAGGCGTAGGGATGACGTGTAGGGTCGGCGTTGGGATCCCTCTGTTCATGGAGCGTGGTCTGAGCGAGCGCACCAGCTGGTTCTTTTTAAGGACAAAACTAACCACTTAAAGAAACTAAGCATCTGGGTTTTTATTACTAGCCGGGTTAAATAGTAATTCAGCTCGCAACCACGGTAGATCTAGTAAGCCAGTAATACTAACTTTTTTTGTGTGTGCTATTCACATGCTTCGTCGTTTCGCTAGCCGCAGCCAATTAATTCGACTGTTGATGTGAGTAAGCTAAAGATTACTATTGAGATTTCTACGGCGCATCTTACTCTTCTAATTTTGAAGTAAGATAAAGCTAGTTACCTTATTTACCATTGCTATTTTTAGCTTGATTTTATGAGCCAATTGAAATGAATGGAGCACTAGTTAACAACAATATGATAATAATAACGACAATCTTAAGTAAATCACATAGTAATATAGGATCGGATTGGATATGAAATCTGTCGACAGAGACTAGATTCGTTTTAATTTAATCTTTCTATATTTTTGAGACAGAGAGACCAATAGCTTATGATACCATATGAAAGGTATCATTTCACCTCATCTGGTGACTGTATTTCGTATAATCCCCCAATATCACTAAGGATGAGTTTTTTTTGGTGATGAGAACTTATCTTTCGCGCACATAAAACGAAACAATTCATTAACACATAATTAATTAGGTATTAGCCAATTTTTTTAAAAAATAAATGAATATAATTTTTTTAAACAACTTTCGTATAATTTTTAAAAAATATATATAATTTAGTAGTTTCAAAAGCGTGCAGGCGAAAAATAAGAAAGTTGAGTCGGGAACTTCAACTTAAAAAACTCAGCCTAAGTTAACTGCAGAACTTAATTAGCACGCTTAAAAGTACTCTTCTCGCTCGTTTGCCCCACTCGACCCAACCCCAGGTGCAGGAGACGATGCACTTAGATAAAAAGGCAGAGGTGATTGGAGGGGGCCATGACAGCCCACCCCAGGATTAGCAAACGTGACCGTTTGCCTTTTTCATTCATGTTTGCTTGACTTTTATGCAAAGGCTTTCGCCATTGGCGAATTCGCACTTCTCATGCTTCTCCTGCCGATCGAGCCATCGAAGAGACAGACCTTTTCCGTTCCCAGCTCGATCGTTCGCTCCCAGGGCCCTGGACCAAAAGCAAGCAATCTCCTTTTCTCCTCTGTCCACCAACCGAGCATGCACCGGAGCACGTCGACCCAGCAACAACCTCGGAATCTAACCACGCACGGGCTAGGTCGTAGCTAGCGGTACGAACTCGTGATTTCGTGAACCATGTTGTGTCTACTACTTGCCCGCGACGAGTTGACTGGCCGGCGGTAGAAGATGGGATTCACGTAGCGCGGATTTTGAGGTTTGAGTAGTATACTGTGATACTACTAGTGGTTTTATCGCGGGGATCGAGACCGCGCCGGGTTAGGTCAGAGCTTTGCCTCATCGGCTGCCTCGTTTGCATCGAAGCTTCCGGCTTGCGAACGTGGTGGTGTGTGCGCGCGCGCGTGGCTGGCCGGCCGACACAAACTCCAGCCGAGCGGAGCGTGTCGCGACTCGCGACCGAACAGCGGCCGATGGATGCGGCCGTTTCGGCAAATTCGGGTTGGGTTCCACAATTCGGTGCAAAGGCCTGCTAAGAAACAGGGACTACAGCCCGGTTTAAATCGGGGCCGCATGCGGCATGGGGTCTGAAACTGACGGCCCATCAGGAGTCTCCTTTCTTGGCCCAACATGCAACGGGCTTTGCGTGAAGATTTTACGAGTCAAGCGGGCCGTGTCTTCGCCTGTTCCACGCATGCACGTCAATCCTGAATCGCTCTGATCAACCGCAACTGCAACAAGTGACCGAATTCAACGTCGAACTCGAACCATGATCAGTTCCATCAAACGCTGACACACACGCAACGTAATAGACGGCTATATGAACATACGCAAAGCACCAACCCTCTCGCCCGCATGGTCGTATGTCCAGTCACCAGAGTCCATTGATCATTTTGCGCTAATGAACGCGGCGATCCTCCGGAGCAGCTCGTCGGCCTTCTCGTGGCCCGGCTCGAACAGGTAGAACACGTGCCCGACGCCCTCCGACTCTAGCAGCTCCACCACCGCCGACGCCTCGCCACCCCTCGCCCGCACCACCGCCTCCGCGTACGCGCGGCCGCGCCACCGCAGCGTGTCCCCCTCGGCCACACAAACCATCACCTTCTCGCACGCCAGGTTCTCCAGCCGCGGCGCCCTCGCCGCGGTCGGGTTCATCCGGGGGTCGTCCGCGCCGTCCGCCGCGTCGGGGCACACGAACTCCCACAACCCCTTCTGCTCCCCCGCCGCCGCCTCGCTGCCGATAGGCTCCTTGCCCCAGAACCACGGGTGGATCAGCACGATGCCCTTTAGGCGGCGCCGGAGGTGGTGTTGGCTGGTCAGGTCGTGGTGCATGGTGAGGTGGTGGCAGATGTTGCCGCCGGCGCTGTCCCCCGCGAGGAAGACGCGGGAGAGGTCGCCGTGCGCGGCGAGCCACGGGTCGGCGGCGGACAGCACCCACGAGAGCGCCGCGGCGGAGTCCTCGTACGCCGCCGGGAGCGGGTGCTCCGGGGCGAGGCGGTAGTCGACGGAGACGGCGACGGCGGGGCAGGCGGCGGCGAGGTCGTTGAGGCAGCGGTGGTACGCGGGCGACGCGGCCGACCCGATCACGAACCCCCCGCCGTGGAAGTACACGACCACGGGGAGCCTCTCGCCCCCGCCCCCACCTCCGCCTCCACCGGCGGCGGCGCAGGGCGGCGGGAGGTAGAGCCGCACGAAGGAGGAGGCGGAGAGGCGCACGTCCCTGGACACGACGCCCGTGACGTCGTCTGTGCCGGGCGGGACGGGCGGCGTGGCGAGCGGCCGCTCGAGCCGCCCGCTCCTGTACACCACGATGAGCGGGGCGAAGTCATGCACGACCTCGTCGTCGCCGGCGTCCGACGACATTGTTAGTGCAAACAATTAGCGGCGGCACGTACGCTGCGGGAGAGTGTGACTGCGTGAGGTGGATATTTGTAGCGTGGATTTGCAACGAGCTCGCGCGTCGGCGCGTGAGATGTGTGTCGGGCCGTTGGTGTGTAGGTGAGACACGAGTTTTGTCACACGTTTGGTTGGGTGGTTGGGCGGCACGGCAGTGGTTTTTGTGGTGGTGGGTGGGTGCGTCCGCGTCACGGTGAGTTTCGCGTGCGTGCCTGGTGGCCCGTCAATAGCCGGCCTGCGATCAGAAACAGGCCGAATTGCGAGCGACTGTACACTCGTGTGCGCTGCAGTGAGTGTTGGATTGGAATAAGTCTATATTGGCACCCTCAACGAATGTTCCTGGTTGAATCGCATCCCTCAACCACAAGACTGGGTATAACCCGTCCTCCAACATTCAAAACCGTTGCAAATCGATTCCCCAGATGGTTTCGGAGGTGGTTTTATCTCACGTGGCATCTTTGACCTATTGACTGGCTGAGTCATCGGGTGGGATCCACTTGTCAGTGGCCTCCACCTCATCTTATCTTTTTCCTCACCTCTCCCCTCTTTCATCTCTTCCTCCTCTCTCACCTTCCATCAGCAACAGAGGCAGGGTGGTGGCGACGGTGCCAAGCTTTGCGGCGCACAGGGGAGGAGCTTGCCAGCCGGCCGTGCATGGGAAGAGGAGCTCGTCGACCAGCCGTGACGCGTGTGAGGAGGAGATCGTTGGCCGGCTGCGCATGAGGGGAGGAGCTTGCCGGCCGGCCACACGCGGGGAGATGAGGGTGTGCTCTTGCCTCGCCAACCTCGGCGACAACGCCGTTCTTGCCAGGAACAGAGGCGAAGACGGAGGCAGGGAGGGACGATGGAAAGGGGGCACGGAGGAGAGGAGCTCTCGGCCTCCTATTTCTCTCTCTCTCTCAGCCGTCGTCGTCGCACTGCGCACGCACGGAGGCCGATTCGGTGTCGTCGGCCGCACGACGCACCATCGCCTCGTGCGCCTTTGCGCCTAGTCACCACCACATCGAGCTCCTCCATGATCCCCTCAAACTCTCAAGCCGCCACGCCCCCGCCTGAACTAACCAGAGCGCCGCCGCTACGAGCGCCATTGTTGCCTACTTCTGCCCGCCTCCGCCAACCTCGCCACCTACGCCTTTGTCACCGCGAGATATGGGAAGGGGGTCGCCTTGACCCTTAGACCTTAGAATCGCCCTCCCATCGCTAGTCTCGAGTCTCCATCGCCGCCAGCGCCCTTGAACCGTGCCATGGCGGGAGTTGGGACAGAGGTCAGCGGGGGTAGGGCGAAGGCCGACCGCAGCAGCAGCAGAGCGAAAAGTGCGGCGGGGGCGAAAGCAACAAGCGGACGGCTGGAAGGTGAGAGAGAAGGAAGAGGGAACTGGGAAGAAAGGAGAGAGAGAGGGGTGAGGAAGAGGATGAGATGAGGTGGAAGTAGGGATGAAAACGGATCGAATTCGGACAGATAGTAGTCATACTTTGGATGTCGGAAATGGTGTGGAGCCGATGCGGACTCGGCTTGGAAACGGATTAAAATAATCGGATCTGATATGTATATATAATTGATACAAAATTTATTCATCAATACAATGAGCAATACAATACCAACATCTCAATTCACATGATAGCACACATCACATCACATTATGATGTTAACGATTAACATGTCATTTGTCCAAAAGCATTTAATCAACACATACGGTACTGATGGGAAATTGGGATGGGAGCGTACTGTATTGTGTATCGTGAAGGTTGTGAGTTTAAAAGATTTTGTGACCCGGACCTGGATGGGATGAATGTTTGGTAGATGAAATTGCTCGTGCCAAATTGGCCAAATTGAGTGGTTACATGGGCTGCAAAATCTGATTATCCGCCAAATCATTCACCGGATAATCCGATTAAAATACCGGATAATCCGCATCCGTCATATATTATCAATACTATATCCTCATCCGCATCCACACGTTACTATTCACATCCGCGTTCATATCCGCCGGATAGCTAAAAGCCCTTACCATATCCTCACTTCGGACGAATTCGGAGTGGATCGAATCGGATAATATCCGATCCGTTTTCACCCCTAGGTATAGTCTCACCTGTCACGTTAACAGAAATCGCTTCCCAACCACCGAAGTAGTCAATTTATACTATTTTTAAAATTGAGGAAGACATTATATCCGATTTTATGGTTAAGGGATACAATTCAATCAAGAAAAAAATAAAAAAGACAAAATATACTTATTCCTTTTGATTCATGGAATCATCGCCTCAGCCACAAAATGAGTTATGCTTGATAGGAGTGCCATGCATTTAAAAAAACACACACATTAACAAAAACAAAAGGATTTACTTCAATCTCTGCACGGCAGCAACCAGCAAACTGGGCAGCAGTACAACATCTGCAGGATAGCTCAGGCTGGTTCTATAGTCGAGACCAGGGTAGGACTTACCGGCGATAACCATGCGGTTACCGCCCGTACCACGGGGGTACGGTTACCCGTACCGCGCGGTACGGTTTAATGAAATTCGTTCGAATTCAAAAAATTTTTTTTAAAAAAAAAATCAAAAAAATGGTGAAGGTAGTGCTTGATTTGTAGTGTTTTATGGTGAAGAAATTTCTCAAAAAAGAGTAATATTTATTTAAATTTGAGAGCAAAACAGAGAATAAATTTGAAAATTGAAAAAAGAAAAAAAAATGGGCCGGCCCGTTACTGTGCGGCCCGTCACACATTGCGCGGTAACCACGCCAAACCGCGTGGTTACCGCACCATATCGCATGGTAACCGTGGTCGATACCGCGGTTTGCCCGAATTTTTGAATTCAAATTTCGATTTGTAAATTTGTCGCAGTTTTGCGCGGTTACCGTCGGTAACCGCCGTACCACCGGGTGGCGGTAACCGGGCCCTCGGCGGTAAGTCCAACCTTAGTCGAGACAGATACAGACCGTACCATGGCGTATCATTTGCCTGAATTCCTCTGGGAGATGATACGGAGTACTTGTCGCACATGAGCGGGGTCAAACATGCCATGCATCACATTAACGAAAACAAAAGGAAGTTGCCCCCGTGGAAAATATAATTTGTTTTATTCGGTTGTATTCTATTGATTCTCTCCAAAGTTATATATAGAAATACATGTAAGGTAAATATTTGGAGTACAAAATAATTTAGAGTAGATTTTATCTCTAGGATTTTATTTTATCTCTAGAATTATATCTTATCTTTATAATTTATATTTAATTTTTATCTCTAACCAACATACTTGTACTTCTAACATCCCCTGACACAACCATTTCGTGCACAGTTCGTTCTTCTGAGTTCAGAGATCACGGCCTATCCAAATAAGACAATTCCCTGACATTTTCCCAAATCCTGGCAGATCGCCGCCTTGGCTAACTGCCTGGGATTGAAACGTCTCAACCGATTTTAATACCGGCCTTACAAAACAAAATCTGGATGAGTGTCATCTCCATCGTTACGCCAAAAAAAAATATATTGCTAATCCCATCCCAGCTAGTCCTGCCATTTGTCCATGGTTCTGACCAGGGTTACTAAAACCGCCGGTAACCGCGCGGTTACCGCGGTTACCGCCCGTACCGCGCGGTACGGTTTAATAAAATTCGTCCAAATTCAAAAATTTAAAAAAAAAGAAAAAAATCAAAAAAAATGGTGAAGGTAGTGCTTGATTTATAGTGTTTTATGGTGAAGAAATTTCTCAAAAAAGAGTAATATTTATTCAAATTTGAGAGCAAAACGGAGAATAAATTTGAAAATTGAAAAAAGAAAAAAAAATGGGCCGGCCCGTTACTGTGCGACCCATTACCCATCGCGCGGTAACCGCGCCAAACCGCGCGGTTACCGCGTCAAACCGCGCGGTAACCGCGCCAAACCGCGCGGTTTGCCCGAATTTTTGAATTCAAATTTCGATTTGTAAATTTGTCGTGGTTTTGCGCGGTTACCGCGGTTACCGCCGGTAACCGCCGTACCGCCGGGTGGCGGTAACCGGGCCCCCGGCGGTTTTTGAAACCCTGGTTCTGACTCTCAGATGCGCGTCAACGACACGGAGATTAAAAATGCACGTACCTATGATCTGGCAGGACATCGTAATCGTTGAAGCCTTGAAGGCTTGAAGGAAAGACAGTATTAGGCAGTGCTCTTTTCGGATTCTATAAGTTCCTTTAAAATTCACATAAATCCATTTTTGAGTGTATAGCATTTGATTCTTAAATTAATCATGCGTTAATTATAAATCTCCTTTGAATCGGGCGCTGTGCAAAAGAAATCTGAACAGAGGAAGTCAGCATAGGGAGGCTGCAAACTGCGAACCCGGCTGGGTGGCTTTCACTTTCACATCATCTCCTCTCTGAAGTTTCTGCAAGTGAACGCTTGCAGGAATGTTTTTCCAAGAAGCTTCTGACGTTTGGAGACTGGGCTTCGCGAGGGAAGAAGCTTCAATAAAATTCAACGGGCTAACACATCATCTGTTGTCAACTTTGTCATCCAAGTTCATACTCATACTCATTGTCTTTTCTTTTTTGTTCCGGAGTACCATGTTGCCGGCTGCTTTGGTTTTATCTGAACAATCAAGCCTGGTAGTTATCTTTGCACTATTATAATTCCTTCTAGATCTGACGATGCTGATACTCTTGTGCCTTGACATTTGGGGGGTTGGAGAAGGTGACATAAGAAAGTGTCACGACAGTATTAGTTGTGGTAAACCTGATCGAGGCCCCTATCAGCTTTTGCTGTTTGTAAACTGTCCTCCTCCGTTTTATATTACAAAATAAAATCTTCTTAAGTTCGATCATATTTATAAAAAATATAACAATATCTATCTAATTGGTTTCATTAATTCTAACGTTAAATATATTTTAAATATATTTTGATATATATATATATATATATATATATATATATATATATATATGTTTTATGTCACACCTACTTGATGGTGACAAAAGAGAGAAGGAGCTTGTTTTGGAGGAGTTTTTATTAGTTGCGGCTTCTCTGATAATTAAAAGTTATTTTTAGACGGTCTAACTTTTTTAAAAAAATACACTTGCACAATAAAAAAAATAAACTATAAGATATAAATTAGTTTTAGTTTCTTGCTGTGTCTCGCATCTAAAGCACCGCAAACTGGTCCAAGAGGCAGGCATGAAACCGAGCATAGGAAGACAGAAGCAGAGCCGTCGAAAGAAGGATTGGATTAATAAAGCGCATCTAGCGAGACTGCCTGCCTCCAAGGATGTTGGTGCCTTTGGTGGCAAGGCTGACGGAAGTTAACGCCGTTACCGGCCGGCCGGTCAATGGAGTTTATCCAATACCACTTGTACTGGCAAAGTTTCTCAAACTTGTTCTTGTCGAAGGCAAGGTTGATGGTAAACCAGCGAAGGGCACGTATAATTTGGAGAGATGTTCGACAGGCTGGTTGATAAAATCATAAAAATACTTGGTACTTGACAAGTCAAACACATGGTTAGACTCTACTAAACTAATGTAAAACAAATGATGCGTGATTTGGGGAGGGTGTTTATCTAAACGAGACTTGTTTGCCTCTGCGTATGGCCTGACATCATGGGAGATCGTTTTGGAGTATACGAACACGTATGCATATTTATGCAAATGAAACGTCCTTGACATGGCATAAGATTCATGCTAATATTTTACATGTGTTATCTCGAGCCTGCTAAGCTCACGCTGTTTCTTTATTTCCTTTTCTTGAGGAAGGGGCTACTAAGCTCTAACTCCATGAGAGAGAAAGCCCAACTCATGAGAGAGAAAAACATATCAAAATGCTAAAAATATAAAGAGTAAAATTCATGGTCGGTTTTTAAAGTTGGACCAAGATGCTACTTAGGTCCATAGTATTCTAAATTGTTTATTTAGCTTCGTAATGTTGGTTTAATGTATCACAACACTGGGTTTGACTGCCTACTTTGGTTATTCATGATGGCCAAAATTTTATACTCAGCCTCTCCTGTAGTCATCATAGTAACAAATTTTGCATATAACCGCTCCTCCCTCCATGTCAATCCTTATGGACCTCACCTATTAGTGCTCGAGACCAACTCCTTCCTCCCTTGCTCTTTTCCCAATGTACTCGTCAGCATGATGGTCATGCCCTACCGTCTTCATTGTGGCGTTGATCCACGACGTAAATCTCAAACACCGCTTTGCATGTTCATCAGGGGAGAACAAGAGGGGCTATATGAAAATTTATTGCTACGGTACCTAAGGGAGTGATTGAAGGCAATGTTTCGGTCATCATGGACAGCCTCATAGATAGTCAAACCTAGTTAAAGATGCCTTTGACATGCTATGATACATTAAACCAACATTACGAATCTAGATGAGTAATTTACAAGATCGTAGATCTTAGTGACTTCTTGGTCCAACTTTAAGGACCGACCATGAAGTTTACTCAAATATAAACATTTTAGTCTAATAATTGAGCTTAAGCTTTAATATATCATATTTAGTAATATTACAGGAATAGCGCGTGAATAAAAAAGCACACATAAATAAAATGCCATATTTTGTAAAATCCTATAGATTGCAATATATAGAAAGTTACAGGAGCTGGTGCTTTTGGATGGTTCATAGAAAACAAACACATGAATTTTATTATAACTTGCTTATGGTAGAGAGGAAGGTGCATTGGATTTTTCCAAGGATACAAGGTTTGAGCTTATATTTATTTTTCTATGAAATTAAAGGCAAAGGAGTCCGATCCAACAAAATATATTGAATTTGGTATTGCATTCCTTTGTTCCAAGTATCTCATATGAAAATATTTCTAAGGATTTCAGTTTTCCATAAATCCGATAAAAATCTTTTATTCTATAAGTACATATGGCACGGGTGAATGCATGCATGATTTCTCATCAACATTAAAATTTAACCAAATCTGACTTAAAAAATACTAAAAATATTAGTTCTTTCTACCATTCTTAACTCAGTTTTATGCCATAATGTTCGTTTGTGCATCCATAACTTAACTCAGTTTTATACCATAATGTTCGTTTGTGCATCCATAATGTAGATGTAAAGTGGATAGTAAAACCCTTACTACCACTTTAACATTATGGAAGTGAGTATTTCTTCCATCTCAATATAAATGAACCTAATACATGTGATATATTTTAGAATTATGAATCTGGATAGTGACGTAGTAACTATAGCAAGTAGTAACATTAGTACAATATTAAACTTTTTTATCTCATAAAGTTGAAGTCCAACCAAACAGTTTCAGTTCAAATAAAAAGAAAATAGAGCTGGTTGTAATGCTCTCATAAAATAAACTAGAAATATAGATCTAAGTTTAGACAGCTACACAACTTTACTTCAGACTTAATTCTTAAAGTTAAATTTAAAAGTTTGAGCTCTATCGTGAAAAATAAATAAAAATTAAACAAAAAAGAAAAGGCAAACCCCGAGACTTCTCTTGTCTACTCCTTGAGTCCTGTCCCCTTCTGAGTCTGCTCGTCTCCAAGAAGGCAAGAAGACGATTACGCGACGCGCGAGCATAGCAACAGCGCCGCCGCGGCCGCCGCCGGCCGGTTTGACCCAACCCAAACCGACGAATCAATCAAGAACCCCCCGAATCTAATCTTTCTTTAAGAGCTCCCCTTCCCTGGAGCGGCTTCTCCCGCAAGCCGCTGAATTTTCCGTCCCGCCACCACCGGTCGTCGCGGATTCCCGCGACAGCGAGGACGCGCGCTTTCTTTTCATTCTTCTTCATCTTCTTTGTTTTTCCCTCGTCCTCTCCGTCCGTCCTGCAGCAGCGGCCGCAGAAAGCTTCCGTCTCTGAAGCTGTCCTTGGTTCTTGCGGAGGTAGTCCTTGGCGCCGCTGCCGCGCGGTGGATGTGAGACGCCGGCGACGGACGAACGATCGATCGATCGAATCGATGGACAAGGTGAAGGCGTGGGCGGGCGCCAACTACGCGGAGCCCATGGGGTCGGTTCAGCAGTCGCTGCGCGTCGCGTACGTGGTCCTCTCCTTCTGCGCCGCCTTGTTCCTCGGCGGCATCAAAGGCACGCACGCCCGCCTCCCTTTTAGTCACGTCTTGGGGTTCGTCGGAGCTGTTGCCGTGTGCTTATTTTTCTTGGTTGGGAAACCGATGTGATGCAGCGGCGGTGGTCGGGCCGGTGGCGGCGGCGCTGATGGTGCTGGGCAACGTCGGAGTGATACTACTCCTCTTCCCGGCGCACGTCTGGTGGACCATTTACTCCCTCATCAAGTAAGCCAAGAAAATGTCGTGTTTTTTTCCTTTTTGATTTTTGCATTTACTTCAGTTGGATATAGGTGAATGAATTCGAGTTCTTGCTTGCGACCCTTGATCTCTATGGTTCTCGAAATTTGATTTTTTTTCTGTCAATTTTGACCGTACCAAATGATAACTGTTGTTCTGCATTCTTAATCCAGGACTGAACGAATCAACGCCGGCCTGAAACTAGCGGTGCTTATCGCGCTGCCGGTGCTGTTCGGCCTCTGGCTGGGGCTGGGCATCTTCGGGAGCGCGCTGGTCGCTCTCGGCTATGGCTTCTTCACGCCGTGGATCTCCACCTTCGAGGCGTTCAGGCAGGAGAGCGAGGCCAAGAAGTTCGTGCATGGCGTCGTGGTAAGGACATCTGGACACGATACCTTTCTCCTTCTGAATTACAGAATTAGGCAAGAACACGAGTTCAACAAGCTTGCTGCAAATCAGCAAGGCACTGTCTTTGTTAGCGATGTCTCCGGGCGCTCATTGAGATAATGATTTGGTTTGAGCAGGATGGGACGTGGGGGACGATTAAAGGCAGCTGCACGGTGGTTAGAGACTTCGCGGATTTATGCTTCCACTCGTATCCTGTTTATCTGAAGGAGCTGCGCGAATGCTCGCAGAATTGCGAGCCCCATTCCATCAGGTAATTGTTATCCTACTAGACTAGAACAGTATATAGTTGTCTCTCTTTGGTTATTCAGGAATCAGTCCCATGCTGTGTGTAATCCATGTGTTAAGCATGGCCTTGTCATGAGGACTGGCACAAGAATTCTGCCATTAAAAACTCTATTATGGTCATATGTCATTCCTCATGTTAGACTGTTAGTACAGTCTATTCTGGGGTGATGGTGCTGTCATGATCATTGCACATTACGGTTGCTTGAAATTGCGATTCACGAATGCCGTAAAATTCAAGCTGAATGACTGAATGTTTTTTTTTTCTACAGGGTGTTGGATGTGCCCTCATGTATAGTTGTTGGTCTCTTGGGATTAATCGTCGACATTCCGCTGTACACCGTAATTGCACTGATAAAGAGCCCATATATGCTCTTCAAAGGTTGGCAGAGGTTACTTCATGACCTTATAAGCCGTGAAGGTCCATTCCTTGAAACAGTTTGCGTGCCGATCGCTGGCCTGGCTATCCTTTTCTGGCCTCTGGTGGTTGTTGGGAGTGTCCTACTAGCTATCGTCTCGAGCATTTTTGTGGGTCTCTACGGAGCAGTCGTCGTCTACCAGGTTTGCTGTCTTAACATAGTGTGTGCTGTGTTGTTTCAATTCTTGGCCATTTCCTTACGTGTCTAAACAGGAAGGAGAGATTGAGTAATAGTAACTTGTGTTTATGGATCTATCGCAGGAGAAGTCGTTCCAGAGGGGAGTTTCTTATGTGGTTGCTATGGTTGCGGAATTTGACGAGTACACCAATGACTGGCTTTATCTCCGCGAAGGGACAGTTCTTCCAAAGTAAGTTCAGACCCTGCCTCTTTTGTTGCTGAACTTTTGTGCTCATGTTGCTGATTCCTCAGTGAAAATATTGATTGTCTGCTAGGCCATCCTATCGCAAGAGAAAATCGTCCAGTTCCACTGAGTTTTCGGTCAGAACGAATGCGTCTGTTAAAGGAGGCGACCACCCTAACTCCAATGAAGCTCCAGCAATGTTGGTTCCAACTTTGGCCCCAGCAAGGTCAGTTAGAGAAGCCATACAAGAAGTCAAAATGGTCCAGGTATGTTTCTCGGATGTGCTAAATTCTTATTATTTCGTCTTATTTGCACAATAATTGCCAAGGGCACATCATTAATTCATTGTACAATGCCAGCCAAGCGAAAAATAGTGTTCTCTCCGAGCAATATTTCTGATAGTTAAACTTGGTAAAAAGTGCATTCATTCCTGTAGTACCATCAATATTTGCCCTGCCTTGAAAGGAAAGGCATCTAATACTAGTTACAACACTTGTTCCTTAAAAGTATAGCTAGACATTTTTATTGGTGCATAACTGCATACTTGCATCAATGTACTCAGATTAGGTGAGCTAGTTCTAAGTGAGGTACTGCTATAAATGTGACGATGCCATGAAACCACGGATAGTAAAGACTACTATCTTGTTGTTGGGTCCATGCTCTCTTAGATTTGGTGAACTGGTTCTAATTTAAGAAATATCATAAATGAAAGAGATCCTTGAACATGTTAATTGTTGTATTTACGATCCTTAAATTATGTGAGCTCTCTATTAGAGGAAATATTTCAAATGAAAGAAACCCCACTATCATCTTTTTTTAGATGATAGTATCATTTAATTGTGGCAGTATCATGACTTATCAGTGAATGGAAGCCCACAAAAGAAGCAATGGTTAGTAGTTAGTTACCATTGCACGTTGCTCCTATAGTTGAAATGAAGCTTAACGTGAGAATTCAAAAGCAGTTTTTCCCTAGAGAAGTGTGTGGTCCAACATAAGCAACAGTTGAAGTGAATATGTTATAACCGAGTATCAGGAAAAGTGTTTTTATCCCTTGAGGAGATATCCCTTCGTTTTTTGTATGTCACTTAAATAATCATCAAAAAATTTTAAAAAAATTGGCAAGATAGATTAATATGAAAGATATCACTCCACAAACATGCAAATTCAAATTCAACTTCTACATATTGTAACAAAAATAACAATATAATTGTGAATGTACGTTAACTATTTTCAGTTTAATTTATTCTTTTTTGTTGCAACTTGTAGAAGTCGAATTTGGCCTTGCATGTTTGTGGAGCGATATATTTCATATTAATCTATATTTTTAATTTTTTTATGAATATTTAGGTGGCATGCAAGAAACGAGAGGATGTCCCCTCGAGGGATGAAAATCTATTTCCGAGTATCCATCTTTCTATGGTGGCTTATCTTGGTAAATATATATATTTTTTCAACCAGGAAAAGCATAGGGATTTCTGGTTTTGGAAAAAAAATCAATATATCATATTTTACTATACAAAATAGTTTGTGTGGACATAAAGATATTTAATAAGATGAACTGGAATTCGCCTTGTTTTTACTTTTTAAGTAAGACAGAGGCACCGGCTTACGAGGAGTTGAGGATAATTTAGGTTTTGTGTTATTTATACATTTTAGAAAGGATATATGTTCCACCAATCTGGATCTTGTTTAATGGTACAAACTTACAATCCACACATTCTTGGTTATTCCTTTTGATTAATTAAGTTCTGCCTGAAATATTGACTTAGCTCCTTGATTTGTAGATATGGGAAAATATGATGAAGAATTGTGAACTGAGGGGCAGGGATCTTCTGAATTTGAATGTCATAACAACTGTTGATCTTACCGATTGGTTAAGAACAAAGGAAAGTGGCCACGAAGCAATAGGACTGGGAGTACCTTCTTATTCTCTGTTGTGTATCATCCTCCATTCGATCAAGGCCGGTTCTGGAGGGTTGTTGATAGGCAACGGCATTGAAATCAATCAATATAACCGCCCCCAAGATCGGTTGGTGGACTGGTTCTTGCACCCTGTGCTGGTGCTGAAAGATCAAATACAAGCGCTAAAAATGACGGAGGAAGAAGCGAGGTTCTTGGAGAAGCTGACCCTTTTCATTGGTAATTCTGAAAGAGCAAATGGGTGGGATAATGGTGCTGAAATCCCCCAAGATCCTGTAAGGGCAGCACAGATTCAGGCCATCAGTAGAAGGTAAGCTGTTTCCTGCTACGTGGCTACATACTTATACATGTGTTATTGGAAAAGTGTTTTCATTTCTCAAGGGATCTTACATTGTCATCCATATAGTCATAAAACTTATAAAAAATTGACAGTTAATATGAGATATATTTTTCTGCAAATATGTATGTTCAAATTCAGCATCTACAAGTTATAACAAATATAATTGTGAATGTACATATAGTAGTTTCAATTTAATTTGTTCATTTTGTTACAACTTATAAAAATCGAATTTGACCTTGTATGTTTATGGAGTAATATATCTCATGTTAATTTATCTTATTATTATTTTTATAAATATTTAGGTGACATGTAAGAAATGAGAGGATGTCCTCTCGAGAAATAAAATTAATATCCATCTCCTGTGTTCTATTGATTTCAGTAGCAGGGTTATTAGTGAAGTTGCTTTATCAGATCCTTGGGAGGTTGTTCTAATGCTGTTGGTTTGCAGGTTGGTTGGAATTGTAAGGAGCATGTCAAAGTTTCCTACGTACAGGAGGAGACACAGGCACGTCATGAAACTGCTCGTCACGTACTCCGTCGAGAAGGAAGGGTCGTTCAGATCATCCGCGTCGAATCGATCAGTGCCTATCTTTGAGATAACGCAATTGGAAGTGTAATCGAAAGTTTGAAACCATATTCAGAAATCAGAGTCAGATAGGTCCCTTATTCAAATGGTCTTAAATGGTCTTCTTTCTTCAGTAAATATCGCACGCCGCTTTGTGAGTGCCTGTATTTCCCAGCTTTAGGAGGTTTTGTATAGCTTTTTTACAAGGAGAGAGATTCCCCAATTCAGAACTTCTCGCTGTGAGATTCATTTGCCAAAACTGCAGGCATGAATGAATCATCCATTGTACATTTGTACTGTAAATTCTGTACATACTCCTTGATCAGATCAGATACACATGTATGTTGGTTCTTTTACCTTTTGCCATCTTGTTCCTGTGCTCTCTAGCTAATATCTACTCTCCCCCAAAATAGAAGCATTTCTAGAATTTAATTTCATACAAATATAACTATTTCTAAGATATCGATTTTAATATACAAAAATATAATCATTTTGAACTATTCAGTTGCTTAGGAGAAAAATTTCGAGCCATATAAAATTTAAAAGTTGACCAATAAAATAATGAAAAGAAAATTTCTCTTTTTTAGAAAATGTTTTGTTATTTTTAATATTTGCTAGATAACCTAGAAATACTTATATTTAGGAACGAGAACTACAAGTTAGGGCCTATTCTAAATAGAAATTAGAAACACATAATTAGTCATACGTAAAACAAAAAACCTGATCAGTATATAATCAATTGAGTATTAATTATTAAAAATTTTAAAAAACAAATTTATTTAATTTATTTTAAAATATTTTGTATATAAAAAAATTTTGAACAAAATGTATCGTTTAACAATTGAAAAGGCATGCTAACGAAAAATCAAATCGAGGAAGTACCCAAACCAATTCACAGTTCAGAACGGGCCCTTAACCTGTGCAAGAGAGTTGTCTGACTGAGTGACTGTCTCACTCAGCGGTTGCCGCTGTGCAACGGTGGATAAGCTGTCATGATGGTACATGTAAGGTGCCAAAAGTTGCCGAGTTTGACGGGGCCAAAGACCAAACAAAAATCCTCATAAGATTGCACATGCGTGCTCCGACTCGGGAGGCTCAAAGCAACCAGGTGCCACCCAATGTCTGGACCGATCGTTATCCTGGCAATAAACATCCCAGTTTCCTCGAACCGTTTTCTCTGGCATTCTGCCAACCCCGGCGAGATTCACGGGGTAATCACGTCGGGTTTCCTCTTTTCTTGGCTCAGTTGGTAGCAGAATTTTCATGTGAGGATACCGTGTTTAAGGATACCAGCTGGAGAGCTAGGATTTGTCGTTGAAAACGGGTTCAATCGATGACAAAAACTGCTTTTTTTTTCTATTATGCTGGTGAGAGGTGCCTTTGACAACATCTAGGCTATGGTGGCTTCAGCCAATTCATATTAGAGCATATACTTAGCAGGGCTCTTAGTATTTAGGAACTAAACAAATTTACCGATATGGAAGAGAGGAAAGAAGAGAAAAATATCGTTGTTTTAGTTCACAACAGTTTTAATAATGACTCTTAGCAAGAAAAACGTGAAGAAACCATATAGCTCTGGACGTTGTACAATCTAATCTTTAACGAATGTTTGTGACATGTGTAATGATTTAGTTAGCATGTATTAATAAAGAGTCACCTAAAGAGAGAATTTTTTAAGGTATTTTTTTTCTAACATAAAATGTCTAAGTTTCTCTATTAACATTATCTTAGAACATGTCCTTAGATTGAGAACTTGATACGGCAAAAATAGTACAATCTACAGTGGGTGGGACTATTTTTGTCTACCTGATGACATGATCGTTACAACATGGGTTTGGGTTAAGTTTTCAAGATAAGTTCGTTTGTGGAAGCTCGATCGCGTTCAGTCCCTTCAGGTTTTGACGTGAAGCAAAAACACATGCAATTAATTAAAACCCCAAGCACCGGGCCGGAACGAGAAAAGCCACACAACCACTTTCCTTTGTTGCATCCATCCATTTAAGCAGAAAAGAAAAACTCTCCTTAGTTAGTTACCTTCACTGTCAGCCTCTCCAACTAACTTCCAGCCTTTTATTTGCTCCAACCAGAATCACATCTGGCTAAGAAGATCCTGTCACTTTCTCGTACCGTAGTTAAGAGGACGTACTCCCCCCTCGGTCTTAACTCTCAACCACACATGAAAACAAAACTCATAGGTTAATCCACCATCAAAGATAGCAAAAAGAAATCAAATACACCCACGAGATTCAAATTACTAGCAAGCTAGGAACAACCTTGGCATTACTGTTAGCCAGTTTCCATCACATTCATAGCAACAACTAAAAAAAGCTTGCTTACATACACACAAAAGCATGATATGCGTGCGTGATAGTTAGGTCGTATGTTTTTACATAAATAACAAATAAAATATTAAGGGCAATTATAAATTTATCACCGTTTTAAAATCATTATCGTAAAACTTGTATATTACAGAACCACCATCAAAAGTGTCATTTGAATGACATTCTTATTGTTAAAAACCATTCACAAATTTACAAATGCCCCTCAATAGTACGATTTAGAAAAAAAAACCTTTGTTCATCAATACTTGCCGGGATTGCTTAGAAGGACAGTTTAAGTATATTGTTTTTTCTGCTTTGTGATATATTCTAGTCTATTAATTTATTTATGTCATTATATAAATATTATTATCATAACTTTTTTTATTTCCATTTTTAGCGCGCGCGCGGGACTGGAGCGGGGGACGGGCCGGGATTGCGCGTCCTGTAGCCGGGCGCGCCCCATGTGATTCGGGTGGCTGCTCCCGCAAAGCAACAGCGCGCCGAGCAGAGCAGAGCAAAAAAAAAAAAAGGCACCGGAAAGAAAGTGTCAAGTGTGCGGGGACTTGCGCCGCTGGCACTACTGGCACTCGCCGCTGCGCTTCCCGACCAAACCAGCGGGGGGCGCGTGCGCTTCCTCTTCCTCGGCCAGCGATGCGCGGGCCCGCGGCGCGATCTGCGGCGGCCGGGATCTGAGGAAGGGGGATGGCGGCGGCGGTGGGGGCGATGGAGGAGGCGGGGAGGAGGCGGCGGAGCGGGAGCGTGGCGCTGGGGGACCTGCTGCGGCGGGAGGCGTCGGCGGAGCGCGCTTCGGCGTCGGCGGNCAGGCCTGTAGGGCTAAGAAGGGGGAGGACTTCGCGCTGCTCAAGCCGGCCTGCGAGCGCATCCCGGCCGGCGGCGCCCCCTTCTCCGCCTTCGCCGTGAGCGCTCGTCTCCCTCTTACTCACGCTCGGTTCCTATCCGTTGCAATGCTCGCGCTGTCTGCGGCTTATCTCGTTCCGCGATCTGCTCGCTCGCTCAGAGGAGTTTTTTGGTTTTGGTTGCAGCTGTTCGATGGGCACAACGGGAGCGGCGCCGCGGTGTACGCCAAGGAGAATCTCCTCAACAACGTCATGTGCTGCGTTCCTGCCGATCTGAGCGGCGACGAGTGGCTCGCCGCGCTCCCGAGGGCGCTGGTGGCCGGGTTCGTCAAGACAGACAAGGATTTTCAAACGAGAGGTATAATTCTTCCCGACCCTGGGACTAATTGGCTCAAAGTTCTTCACACTTAGTATCACCAGTAGTGCAATTTACTACTTAACCATGTCTAGTCTCCTATGACCAGCCGTTGCTGGGTGATTGCTCTCCACCCCGCAACAAGAGCTGACTGTACTTTGTCTAACTCGTTATGTGCGTTTCAGCCCATTCTTCAGGAACAACTGTGACGCTTGTCATAATCGATGGGTATGTTGTGACCGTTGCATCTGTTGGCGATTCGCGGTGTGTCCTTGAAGCCAAGGGTACCATTTACCATTTGTCAGCTGACCATCGGTTCGATGCTAGCGAAGAGGAGTAAGATTGCTTACTCACATGATGTTTTGTTGTTCTCTTGTCATATATGTGGCTGGTTCTTACCGCTTGCTGGTTATGATTGGTAGGGTTGGACGTGTAACAGAATGTGGAGGTGAAGTTGGAAGGCTAAATGTTGTCGGTGGAGCTGAGGTTTTTGCTCTTTGACTTTTGTGGTTGCTCATATTTTCCCCTCTACTTTGCACCGCTGGCAGCAAAGCCAAGGAGCTTTCTATTGTTGAAGTTTCACGTGTGCAGTGTTCATTGTGTTGGAATAGTTGTAGCAGTATGAGAAGTTTTGATGTTTGTTAACAGCTGATATGTCATATAAAACTTTATCCAACTCATATTGTTTTCAGTGGCTGAGTAGTATTTCTGTTTACTTCCAAGTTATGCTGACCGATTGGTAGATGCAGTTCTCAGCTCTTAATGATGCAACTAAATTTCTCCCGATATGTTTCTTTTAATTTGCACTGTTGGAATTCATTGTTACATATGAGCAAACTTCTTGTTGGTTAATCCGCTTAGTTAGTTTATGTTGTACATGCTGTTGATTGTTGAAAGGTTCATAGAAAATTGTCCCTGATTGACACCTCTTAGTTGACCCTTCTTTCTTGTCCATACAGATAGGGCCACTTAGATGTTGGCCGGGTGGCTTGTGCCTATCAAGATCAATTGGTGATCAGGATGTAGGGGAATTTATCATTCCCGTCCCTTATGTGAAGCAGATCAAGGTATTATTAAGGCATAAAAGCTTCTTCATAGCAGTTATTTAGAACCTAATCTCTAAGCATTCACGATAACAATGTATTGTGGGAACAAATCCAAATACCAGAAATTCTGCTGTTTTTGTATTCTTGCTCTTTTTATTGTCTACTGTAATATACGGTGAATTGTCCATTTGTAAATAAACAATAGTAGTAGTAAGGATAAACTACACATGTTATTGTTATCCCGCATCTTCATGATATTATCCAGATATAATCTTCTCAGGCTAGATAATTTGCCATTCATGTATAAACTAACCACCAGTTATTTCCTTCTTGTTCCCCTTGTTGTTTCCAAAGTTTGTTCATGGTTGTAGCTAGCCTGTGGTTTTGCAAGTGATCTTTTTCTCTTGAGAGTATTTTTTAGTTGTCTTGTCATTTTCTTTCAAGTTACTTGAAGAGCCTCCTTGATTTTTTTTCCATACCATAAAAATATTGATGTCTACTAGTGATTTCTTCAGCTATCAAGTGCTGGAGGCAGAATAATTATTTCAAGTGATGGTGTTTGGGATGCCTTGACTGCGGATACGGCTTTTAGTTGTGCACGAGGGCTTCCTCCAGAAGCTGCAGCAGATCAAATTGTCAAAGTATAGTTCACCACCTCATTGTGTGCAACCAGAAACCTCAAATCATATTGTTCCTTATATTCTGCTTCTTTTGTAGGAAGCAATTGCATCAAAAGGATTGAGAGATGATACGACTTGTATTGTCATTGACATAATACCTCCAGAAAAACTAAGCCCCACTGTGCAACCTCCAAAAAAGGCAGGGAAAGGACTTTTCAAAAATATATTTTACAAGAAAACGACATCAGACTCACCATCTCATGCAGATAAGGACCAATGTACTCAGCCAGATTTGGTGGAGGAAGTCTTTGAGGATGGGTGTCCTTCCCTTTCAAGACGGTTTGTACTTTGTACCCTTTATCCATCTTGACAATGGATGCAATAGTACACCAATAATTATATGATAAACTTTAAGCAGAGCAAATAATTTTTTTGCATAAAGATCACTGCACTATGGTGGTAATTACCAACAGTCGATTAAAAGTGTGATGAATCGTTGTCTTATGAGATCTGTGAGAGTGAGATGCCATTTGAGTTGGAAGGCAGTTCTACGAGGGATTTTTCTTTGCTTCACCCTTTGAAGATTGCGCAAAAACTTTCCATGTTTCCAACTACTTACCTATTCGAGTGTTTGCAACTCCTATTGAAGGGGGTGAAGCATGGAACATCAGGGCCCAACCTTTTTGGTCATAGGTTAGGTTAGGTATTGCTATTGCTATTGCCTGGTCTCTACTTTCTAGGTGTTACATTTGTTCTTAAGTACATGGGGGCTATTCTAACATTTTGTCAAATCTATGAAATAGCTTATACTCTATTTGTAGCATTGCAATTAGAAGCTACATGATTGATTGTGAAAGAAAGAATATGTCTATTTTGATTGGTCACAGCCTTTTCTGATGGGGACTTCATTTTAACAGTAGGTCATTTGCTTATGTGTTACTATGTAGGTAGGCCATGAAGCAAGAAACTAGTTAAAATAGCTGATCTTATGAAGTTGAAATCTCTGAAGTTATTTTACCGGAAATCTTTGATATTATTAAGATAGCTCGAAAAGAAGGCACCACGTTTGCCCTGGAGGGCTAGAAATTCTCGAAGGAAAAAAACATTGTTAGATCATGGTGGGTTCAGATTATAACAGTGTAGATTGATCAATATACGAAGTACAATTGTATCTATGTAAAATATAAGCCAAGAATTCTATACCAAATCCAATACTACGTTTAAAGCCTATTGTATATGAGATACAAATGTATTTATGGAAAAAGATCAACCAGAGTTGTATACCAAATCCAATTCAAAATTTAAAATCTAGCTCCACACAAATTGTGCGGAAAATCCACTAGTTTGGATAAGAATGCCTTGTTTGACTTTTTTTTTTCTGCTGTTCAATGCAGACTAGATTCTGAATATCCAGTTCGGAATATGTTCAAGCTCTTCATTTGTGCAATTTGTCAAGTAGAATTAGAGTCTGGTCAGGGTATATCCATACATGAGGATTTGTCAAAATCAGGAAAGCTGCGTCCATGGGATGGGCCTTTCCTTTGCCACAGTTGCCAGGAAAAGAAAGAAGCAATGGAAGGAAAACGTCACTCACGAGGTACAACTTTGTTACAGTTCCATTTTATGCAACTTCTTAGTCCAAAATCGCATTTGTAATGAAAGAGTTCTGTTGTACATGCAGATTCCTCCTCAAGAAACAGTGGATCAAGTGAATAGTAGCCAACTTGGAGTCATCTTGAAGAAATCATCTAACAGCTTTCTGAGCGATAATGCATTAGTTGCATTTCCCCTTGGGAGTCTTTCAGTGGTTCCTCGGTTCATGTATTGCTATGAAATAGGATTATATATTTATAGAATGGTACAGCTATGACAAGGTGGCTATCGGCTTATACGTTACTAAAGTCTGAAGATGCAACACATTGTGTAGCAAGTTTCTTACCGAGCTACTGTCAAGTCAAAATTTCCAGTGGGGCTTCTGACGGCCAAAGACCTGCGAATCAAGAATGGCCGATCTCTCTAAGGCTGATACATGTGTAAATTATTCATCATATAGAGGTGCGTCAAATCGCCGCGGCTTTATATTTCTCAGCTAGGACTAGAGGTATGTATTCTGAAATTCGTTTTGGGGAGATATTACATTATTAAGGTCAAAGTAACCTGTTCTCCTGTTAGAAATTTTCACCATTTCATCCAATTCTAGTTTCAACGCTGTACTTATATCCAAGGAGATTCTTGCAAACAACTATCCTCATTGTTATCCTCTTTAACCTGTGTGTGATGTAAATAAGCTTGAAGTTAGGAAATTGTTGCTCCATTGCACATTGCACCTGAATCTGCTGTCACTTCTCAATTCTCTGAATCTTCGGTCATTGAACATTACTGGACCAGTAACTTTGCTCGAGTTGCCATTGCTGCCACATGTTTCCTTATTTCATTCTTCTGCGTGCAGCGGTATCTTCTTTACCAAGCATTTTGCATGAGTGCTGGTATGAGGACTGGTGTGAGTTCAGTACATGTTTGCTTGTTCTTGAGTACAGAAGATGCGTTTACCGTAATTTAGTTTTGTGACAACTTTTGTCCACCATAGAATTCATTGTGCGTGATGACTGCATACGGTTTTGATGGTCAAAGTCTCTAAGGTTATGTGCTTCCCGAGGTTTGACGATATGAACAAGGTAGAGAGGTAGGAGGTTAAGGTAGCAAAAGGATAATCATGCGTGCCTCTTTGCTGAATATCCAAGCTGCTTGATTGTGAAGGCTCGTAGGGGTAGGAGCCACACGGACATGTAATTTGAGACGCTGAGCCACGTAGCTCCGTAGGTCTTTGCACCTGACGATTGTTTAGGATTAGCGACGCATCTGATGCAAAGACCTACTGAACCACGTGGTATTGGCGCCAATACCATCAAATTAGTTTGAGACCCTGGTGGTTTATTCATATCCTGGTCCAGTACGTCGGACGTACGCTGCCAGAGTCGCCAATACCGACGACTCAACGGAGGAGGTCTAGCAAGGAACTTGTTTAGTTCTTTTTAACTGGTCTTAAAAGAGTGTAGCTTGGTCATCACACACACACCCCAAGCCCTAGGCTGGCCGTCGACGCTGTAAAACACTGATGGTGCGGTATGCTTGATTTTTTTTAGATAATGTAAAGCTTTTATTAAACTCAGTTAACTATATAAGATGATACAACTCTATTGAGAATACTCTTAATGAAGTATGCTTACTATAGTTGCAACGGACCAGGATCCTCTCTACAGTAGTGTAGATGAGTAACATAGCTATATTCAGAGGTCAGTTGTGCTTTAGCATAGTCCATAGGGAATGTCCCCTCATATACCTTTTCCTCTCAAATTTGATGCATTTGGTTGTGAAAAATTCTAAAACAAAAATCGATGTGGAGTAGAGTACTAACATCTATCACTAAAAAAACAAGTTTAAACTCGATCCACACAATTAAAAAAAAATCAGATGTGAATACTACTAGCACTGTTTATACATTGAATTTGTCCTTTTTATTTACCCATGCGTGAGTGGTATATGTATGTTTTCAATTTTTTTGAGATTTTTATAACTATTTAAATGGTATTTGAACATCCCATGGAGGGATTAAAAGAGTTTCTACTCTACCATGGCTACTATAATGATATTAACCGTACGTCGCAAATCAAACGGTGTAGAGGGTGCAAAGCATACTATATTGTCCTATGCGGTGCATATATGCATGATTCATCTGCTCTGTGCGATCTGAATTTACCATCTTCTCTTTGGTTAGTCGGGACAAATTCTTGCGTTCAAGTTCAGTACATATATACGTATTTCTCACCCTTGCATTGCGCCGGTACATTGCTGCAACTCCACATGGAGAAACGAATCCTCATCAGTTTATTGACGTGTATATATACACGTAGAATGTGAGACGA
This sequence comes from Oryza officinalis, assembly GCA_008326285.1. Lineage (NCBI taxonomy): Eukaryota > Viridiplantae > Streptophyta > Magnoliopsida > Poales > Poaceae > Oryza > Oryza officinalis. The sequence continues at coordinate 25,042,578 of BDMV01000004.1, read as the reverse complement.
ATTATCTCGTCGTTTCGGGGTTGTCACATTGAAGCTAGCGCGATGAGTCCTCGGGTCAGAATGGCGGTGGCGCGGTGGCTGCCAAGCAACCCCGCGCACGGCAAGACCAAGAACCGGCGCTCGTCGTCGGCCGTGCGCCCTACGCTGCTGGTGATCGCGGTGGCCGTGATTGCCGTGCTGCTCCTCGTCGTCGTCTTCAGCGGCGCCGGCCGGTGGACGCTCTCCGGCGGCGGCGGGAACACCGCCAGCTGGGTCTCCGCCGGAGCCCGCGTCGTCATCAACGCCGGTACGTACGTGTGTATTTCCGTTCATCTTGAGCTCTTGACAGTCACGAATATTTGGCTAATCTCCTGTTCCTGACACTGAACAGAACAGTTAGTAGCTTAAACTGCGAAGAAGTAAACAGTTTCGCAAAGAAGTTTTTTTAGCACCATTTGAGCACGTTGCACGCAGAGTTTCCATGCATCCATGAATAAGGCAGAGATACCGCGTGATGTAATTTGACTATTTGAGTAGCTGACACCAAGCATTTTTAATTCTCTCCCGTTCCTGCATACTTAGTGTCCGGTCAACAAGGCGACGGCGACGATCCCGTCGCGACGGCGGTGGAGCCGCGGAACGACCGGCTCCTGGGCGGCCTTCTCTCGCCGGACTTCGACGACAGCTCCTGCCTCAGCCGCTACCGCGCCGGGCTCTACCGCCGGCAGTCCCCCCACGCCGTCTCGCCGCACCTCGTCTCCTCCCTCCGCCGCTACGAGTCCATCCACCGCCGATGCGGCCCCGGCACCTCTGCCTACGAGCGCGCCGTGGCGCACCTGCGCTCCCCGCCGTCGAACACCTCCGCCGACGTGGACGCCGGGTGCAGGTACCTCGTGTGGACGCCGCTCGAGGGGCTCGGCAACCGCATGCTCACGCTCACGTCCGCCTTCCTCTACGCGCTCCTCACCGACCGCGTCCTCCTCTTCCACCACCCCGCCGGCGACGGCCTCAGGGACCTCTTCTGCGAGCCGTTCCCGGGCTCCACGTGGACCCTTCCGGAGGGGGACTTCCCGTTCTCCGGCATGCAGGGCTTCAACGCGCGCACCCGCGAGAGCCTCGGCAACGCGCTGCGCCGCGCCGAGGGCGCCGCCCGAGACCCGCCGCCGCTGTGGATGTACGTGCACCTGCGGCACGACTACAATCGCAACGGCAACGACCCGCGCTTCTTCTGCGACGACGGGCAGGACGCGCTGTGGCGCGTCGGTTGGGTGGTGCTCCTCTCCGACAACTACTTCGTGCCTGGCCTGTTCCTGGTCCCGCGGTTCGAGCGCGCGCTGTCGCGGATGTTCCCGCGCCGCGACGCCGCGTTCCACCACCTCGGCCGCTACCTGCTCCACCCGAGCAACACGGTGTGGGGCATGGTGACGCGGTACCACACCTCGTACATGGCCTGCGCGGAGGAGCGCATCGGCATCCAGGTGCGCTCCTTCTACTGGGCGCGCATCTCCACCGACGAGCTCTACGGCCAGATCATGTCGTGCGCGCACGGCGAGAACATCCTCCCCCGCGTGCCGCAGCAGGAGCCCAGCTCCAGCAACGCCACCACCGTCATCGTAGAGCAGCCGGCGGCGGCCGGGAGGCGCAAGGCGGTGCTCGTCGTGTCGCTGCACGGCGCGTACTCCGAGAGGATCAAGGACCTCTACTACGAGCACGGCGCGGCGAGCGGGGAAGCCGTGAGCGTGTTCCAGCCGACGCACCTGGACCGGCAGCGGTCCGGGGAGCAGCTCCACAACCAGAAGGCGCTCGCCGAGATGATGCTGCTGAGCTTCTCCGACGTGGTGGTCACGTCCGCCGCCTCGACGTTCGGGTACGTCGGCCACGGGCTGGCAGGGCTGAGGCCGTGGGTGCTCATGAGCCCCCTCGACAAGAAGGTGCCCGACCCGCCGTGCCGGCTAGCCGCCACCATCGAGCCGTGCTTCCATAACCCACCAAACTACGACTGCCGGACGAGGGCCAAAGGCGACACCGGCAGGATTGTCCGGCACATCCGGCACTGCGAGGACTTCGAGAATGGCGTTCAGTTAGTGGACTGAGCTATCCCCATGCATTCCATATGGTTGCCTGTATGTTCATTTCTTCGCGTGTTACATCTTACTACAGCAGTAAGAAAATTGAAAGCTCCTGTTATTAGGGTATAAAGTTTGATAACATTTACTGAACTGGAATAACTAGCTGCCAACCGTGCGAGGTACAACGATATCATTATATGTTGTAAAAGAGGTTGTTTATTTATTTGTTAGTTGCCCTTTTTTCCTTTATCTATTAGCCATTTTTGAACACTCAGATCACATTGAGATTCATGCAACATTATAACATAATAATCTTTGCCCTTTCTGCAATCCTTCTGTTTTACCTCCCTTAAACGCATCAGTAGTGGTGAGCCTTGCCGGTTGTGCCATTCACATTGCCTTCCTCCTCGTCTTTCATCCTCTTGATCCGTGGCACCGCTGTGGCACCGTCTCATCAACTATGACAAAATTTTGCCACCGCGCCTCTATTTCTCTATCTCCAATAGCCCATGTTGTCGGCGAGATCTACCTGATCTCCCTCCTTTGCCCTCTCTGCCTCTCCTACTCAAGCCAGCGACAGCGAGGTGCTTCTATCCCATCGTCTTCCCACTATCGGAGACGCCCTTGCCTCGTAACCACTCACTCCACTTTGCCCCCGCCGTCAACACTGGTTTACCGCTCGCTGCTAACCCTACGACTTTGGTAGTGCCATCTACCCGTTTCTCTGCCTCCTATGATCATCCCTTTAAGTTTAGAGAATCCCATCCCCCCTCCCCCCACCCTCACCCTCAGCCTAACCTAAACCCTGACTCATTGGGTTACTGCCGGTTGCTGAAGTTTGTCGGGATCGCATGAGGCCCAACACAAACAGTGAAATGGATAAGATTTTCGGCTCAGTTTTCTATCGATAGTGATTTAGCAATTCCGTATGATTAATTATTAAGATAGCTCGAAAAGAAGGCACCACGTTAACTAAAATTTGAAATTAAAAATAAGCAATATTGAAAAAAGAGTCCGTATAAGAACCCAATACATGATTAATTAAATTCAAAATAAAAAATAAAAAAAATTCTAAAATCAGAAAAAAAGAGTTTGAGAATACCACATTAATCAGAGAAAAAGAAAAGAAGAGTCCAAGTAGAAATAAAATCTAAAAAATAACTGAAATTCAAAATAAAAAATAAGCAATATTGAAAAACAGTCTATCTAAAAAAAGAGAAAAGAAAAGTTTAAGTAAGAATACAATTAAAAACTAACCGAAATTCGAAATTAAAAATAAGCAATATTGAAATAAGAGTCCATATAAAACCCAATATATGGTTAATTAAAATTCACAATAAAAATAAAAAAAATCTGAAATTATAAAAAGAAAAAAGAGAGTTCAAGTAGGAATACAATTTTAAAATAACTAAAAAAATAAAAATGATTAATGAAAGAAACAATACATGTAAAATACAGCACAAGGTAAAATTTATAAAAAAATAAATTCTGAAAATTAAAAAAAATAAAAGTTTAAGTAGGAATACAATGCATAAATAACAAAATAACAAAACAAAATCATGAATGGGGAGAATGAAAAAAAATATTGAATGTTGAAAGAACAATCCATCTAAAACACAATGGTAGTAAATAAAAATAAAATGAAGAGAAGCAACAGAAATAGGGTGGCAGTGGTTGATGGAATATATAGAACTATAAACGAAACCTCAAAATTGATTATATTCGATTTTTAGAATCCCAATGACGATTAAAAGGAGGGATAGCAGACATGTTATTAAGCAGCTCAATCACAAACAGTTGACTGGACATTTTGAAGTAAAAAATGAACCCCAATGATAATCATTTTTTATTTTTAAAATCTCCAGTGACACTAAAGAGGAAAGACAGCGGGCGGGTTGTAGAGGAGTATAGCAATGATATTTGACGAGGCTTTCAAAAATTATACAAACGAAACCCGACGAGACAATAAACTCTAGAAACTAAAATGTCTAATTTTTTAATTTTTTAAAATTCCAAGGATGATGAATAAAAACTGTGTTAGGTCAGGCAAACAAATAAAGAAGTAAGGGATAATGACTGATATGACTTTTAAAATACAATAAAATTAAAAACCTCAGGATAATAAGGTTCGATCTTTGAAAGTCATAAAACAACGAGATGTTACAAATTTTAAGTAAAATCATGTGAAGATATGTAATTTTGTGGGTGCTAGCCGTGCAATTGTGCGGGTCATCAACTAGTTGTTTTAAAGTTAAAAAGATCTTAAGTTCTAGATATGGCAAACACAACTAAATAAAAGAATTGCAACACCCAATTTGATATATTCCGATAAGCAATCCGAAGGCATAAACAAGCCATGTTGCTCCTAATTTCCTAAACCATACCTCGAATTTATCTAGGTTTTGCAATATGGAGGAAGCACAGTGGCAATACAGGGTGAACGGTGGACTACTTGTGTCTTTTCTGAATCGACGTACCCCCAAACCGGCAACTATTCATCTCCAAGGAGCGGACTTTGGCACGATCGAAGCATTGACATGCAGACTGACTTCAAACTGTGAATCTTTGATTCACCCCTTGCAGTAACGTTACCTTTGGACGCTACTACGCTACTAGCTGATCGACACAATACTGCTGCCACGGCCACCGTCAGATATGCAATCGAGCGGTTGAGACCCAGTAGGCAAAGACCCGGTTTTGCGAGCTCGCTAGCTTGCATTAGAGTAAAAAATGCCGTTTACTGTGCGTTACTCCAACCAATATTCTGGTACTTCTTGACACACACCAAACGAGGTCAAAACATTCTTTGATATACGCAGGACATGAAGCAAAGGGCATGCAATTGTATCCATTCTAGCAGGCACGGTCCAGCTGCATGCTGATGAGTCCTTCGATCAGGATGGCGGCCGCGACGTCGTCGTCGCTGGCAACTGCCGGACACGGCAAGACCAAGAGCGGGCGCTCGTCGTCGGCTGTGCGGCCGGCGCTGCTGGCGATCGCGGTGAGCGTGATGGCCGTGCTGCTCATGGCCGTCCTCTTCGGCGCACGGTGGACGCCCTCCACCGGCCACGGCGGCGGCGACACCAGCTGGGTCTCGGCCGGAGCTCGCGTCGTCCTAAACGCCGGTACGTGTCATACATCCATGCAAGCATGCAGCAGTATGTGCTTGGATGGTTTTGCTTGTTCCGTTTTCTACGAAGACAATGGAAAAGAAAAACGAAACGTTTTACTGCGCATGCAGTGTCCAGCCAACAAGGCGCCGATCCCGTCGTGAAGGTGGCGGAGCCGCAGGACCGGCTCCTAGGCGGCCTTCTCTCGCCGGACTTCAACGACACCTCCTGCCTCAGCCGCTACCGCGCCTCGCTCTACCGCCGGCGATCCCTCCACGTCCTCTCGTCGCACCTCGTCTCCACCCTCCGCCGCTACGAGTCCCTCCACCGCCTCTGCGGCCCCGGCACGTCCGCCTACGAGCGCGCCCTCGCCCGCCTGCGTTCACCGTCGTCGTCGAACACCTCCGACGCCGGTGATCCCACCGAGTGCAGGTACCTCGTGTGGACGCCTCACGCGGGGCTCGGCAACCGCATGCTCTCGCTCACGTCCGCCTTTCTCTACGCGCTCCTCACCGGCCGCGTCCTCCTCTTCCACCGCCCCGGCGATGACATGAACGACCTCTTCTGCGAGCCGTTCCCCGGCGCCACGTGGATCCTCCCGGAGAAGGACTTCCCCATCCGCGGCATGGAGCGCTTCGGCATACGCACCCGCGAGAGCCTTGGCAACGCGCTGGGCCACGGCGAGGGCGGCCGTGACCCGCCGCCGCCGTGGATGTACGTGCACCTGCGGCACGACTACACGCGCCCAGGCGCCAGAGACCGGCTCTTCTTCTGCGACGACGGGCAGGACGCGCTCCGGCGAGTCGGCTGGGTCGTCCTCCTCTCCGACAACTACTTCGTCCCCGGTCTGTTCCTGATCCCGCGGTTCGAGCGCGAGCTGTCGCGGATGTTCCCGCGCCGCGACGCCGTGTTCCACCACCTCGGTCGGTACCTGTTCCACCCGAGCAACACGGTGTGGGGCATGGTGACGCGGTACCACGGCTCGTACCTGGCCAAGGCGGAGGAGCGCGTCGGCGTCCAGGTGCGCACCTTCTCGTGGGCGCCCATCTCCACCGACGAGCTCTACGGCCAGATCGTCTCGTGCGCGCACGGAGAGAACATCCTGCCCCGCGTGCGCGAGTCCGGCTTCAGCAACGCCACCGCCACCGCCACCGCCACCGGAGCGCTCCCGGGCTCTGGGCGGCATCAGCAGCCGGCGAGGCGCAAGGCGGTGCTCGTGGTGTCGCTGCACGGCGAGTACTACGAGAGGATCAGGGACATGTACTACGAGCACGGCGCGGCGGGCGGGGACGCGGTGAGCGTGTTCCAGCCGACGCACCTGGGCGGGCAGCGCTCGGAGGAGCGGCTGCACAACCAGAAGGCGCTCGCCGAGATGATGCTGCTCAGCTTCTCCGACGTGGCGCTCACGTCGGCCGCCTCGACGTTCGGGTACGTCAGCCACGGGCTGGCCGGGCTGAGGCCGTGGGTGCTCATGATCCCCGTCCGCAAGAAGGCCCCCAACCCGCCGTGTCGGCTAGCCGCCACCATCGAGCCGTGCTTCCACACCCCGCCGCACTACGACTGCCAGGCGAGGACCAAAGGTGACAACGGCAAGACGGTCCGGCACGTCCGGCACTGCGAGGACCTCAAGGATGGTGTTCAATTGGTGGACTGAGCGCTTCCATGGCATGCCGTTGTCCATCCGCCTGTTCTTCTGCATAGTTCTTTGTTCTTCAAGCATTAAGAAAACATTTACTGAATTGTAATCAAGTTTGTATGATATAATATTTCTCAAGACAAGAAACTTTGCACATCAGCAAGACAAAATTATAGTAACTGAGAAAACAATGTTACCAAGTGAAAAGAAAAACATGTCAACTATCGTATGAAAGTCTGTAAACTTTATGCAAATGTAATAATGAAGCAATTGATTTTTTTTGACCAATGACCAGTGACAGCGAGAATTGTCAATCATAAAGTTACATGGTGGTGATTTGTAACTACTGCATCCTCAGCGATGGGTACAATACTCAGATATAGTCAAGAGTAAATGAGGACAAGCATGGTATATGATAATGCCACAAGCCGAGCTAAATAATTAACAAAATCTTATTCTAGATGCAAGATAAAACTAAGCCAGCACCATCAGAATGACGAAATTCCTGATGCTTGGCGCAATTTCTCGTAGGAAACCCAGAACACAAACTGCCATGGACCAAGCCTGGCCCATGTAGGTAAGAATCCCTTCCACAATGCTGTCAACCCCTCGTGTTTGACAGTCTTAACCAAACAATCATAAGAATTCCTGTATTGAACTTTTGCATCCTTGCCCTGGTTCATCATCCTAGTTTTGATTACATCTGCAGGGCAGCTTAAGGTTGTCGCAGACAGTCCAGATGCGACAGAGGCAAGTGTGTGAGCATACAGGTTATCGCCACAGATTTGCTTCCGGATGATGAAATGCTTTGCCTGGTCATAGCACGTCAATTCACCCATATTGACAAGAAAGGCTCGTTGGGCATTAGGAACAACACCCTTCCAAAGTCCTCGAAATCCTTCTTCCCGTATAATTTTTGTGAAGGCATCTAAGATTCCTGTATACCGTGGTTGGATACCTTGGCTCAACAGTCTGCTGTCTGCTTGCATCCTTACCTTAATGAGATCAGCAGGGCTCGCCACCACCTGCACTGCAGAGTACCTAAAATGTCAATAAATGGGCAAGGAAATGGTAGCAGATATTGAACAACATTATTCTACTTCTAACAGATCGCTAATACCAGCAGCATGTCATGTTGATTACAAAATGTCTCTCTCTAGGAAACTAAAATGTGTTGATTGTCTCAATTGCTTGCTACTGAACTCTAGGAATGACAGACTATTCAAACCTAAATGAGGGTGCTAGACAGGCGATCCTTTTCTAACCAACCTTATTCACAACCTTCGAGGAGCATCATCGAGTGCCCAAGTATTGCCTCCTTCCTATACTACCTGTCACCCTAGTAACCATGAGGTAGAGTGTGTCCTATCGCACACACCTTGCGCTACACAAGTCCTACAGCCCGACAATGTATTCCTGCATTGTGGCTCTCAGGTGTAGATGGGATCATGAGGCGGCGGTGGAGATTTGGAAGGCAAATGAGCATGTCATACAAGTTTTCTGCTTTGTGCTACTATATTTTTGGGAATGATGATGACACAAATTAAAATACCCTTAAGATGTATTTCTTGAACTTTTACTAAACGATGATGTGCATCTTGTTTGAAACCAATAGCTTGGAACTAAAAAATGCTACTAGCATGTTACAGTCTTCAACAAATCCTATGGCAAAAACAGTTCCAATCCTTGCAATCTCCTAGTCAAGTTCAATTCGATCTTTTAGAATCTAATACTAGTATACTACCAAAGCAGCTCTTACTTTCACACTGAGAAATTCATAGCTTAACTTCAATAATCCCTTCATGCCAGATCACCCGAAAAAAATAGGGTTAATTCGATCCATGCTATTATAAATATGTCATTTCAGATAAATGCCATTACAATTCATTTATTCGTAGCCGTGTCATTAAAATTTTACAAAATTAGAACTATGTCACTGCCGTCACGTTTTTCATTTTTTTTCTCATCTGCACGTGAGACCCATCAGTCAGGTTCATCTTCTTCCTCCATCCTCCCCTCTTCTTTTTTTCCCATCTCTCTCCACCACCTCGCTCTCTGCTTTCAATCTGCAGCCTCTCTCTCTGCTTCCAATGCATGTGGCGGAGGCCGTGGGAGGAGGTGGTAGCTGTCGCCGGCGAGATGGGCCCATAGCGCCAATGTGAGCGGCATCCTGTTCTCGCTGACCCCTACCCTATCGCTGACCTCGCGCAGTACGAGGAGCTCGGCGGCGGCGGGAGCAGCGCTACAAGTAGACGAGCTCGACAGGTGGAAGCTCGTCGCCAGGGACGTGTTCCGGGAGCCCAGCCACCCAGCGCCCTCCTCCTCGTCGTCGTCCTCTGCGCCCTTCTCGTCGTCGCTCCCGGTCACCACTGACCCGCCGCCCGTCGCCGCCTCCAGGCCCACGCGCCGCGCCGGGAATCTCGCCGACTCCTACTCCGCCGCCGCCGTGTCGCG
>BDMV01000004.1:24896808-25033318 GCA_008326285.1 Oryza officinalis | reverse complement strand
TCCCCAGGCCGTCGCCGCTCGCACTGCTACCGCCGTCATTGCAAAGGAAGAGGATGGGAAGAGAAGGAAGAAGACAGAGATGGATGGAAACGTGACGGCAGAGGCATGTCGCAATTTTGTAAAATTTCATTGGCACATGGTTATAAATAAATAAATTATAATGATATTTATTTAAAATAGTATATTTGTAATGGTACGTATCGAATTAACTCAAAAAAAAATCTTTACCTGAGTAAATTGAGACTAACGTGTACAGATATACATCGGAAATTCAGAGTAGAGCACAGTTCGATCTAGCTTGCTAGCAAACGAACGAGACGAATCTGCTCTTCAAGGAGACATGTTACCTGAGCGACAATGCCGGAGGCTCCCCCAGCAAGCGCCTTCTCGAGAAGGCCCGCGTCTCGGCCACCGCTGGCGAAGGTGGACCGGAGGTGCTCGTAGCCCACGATGCGGAGCGGGGTGTAGAAGAGGTGCCGGAGTACGGCGGGGGAGAGGCCCCGGTAGATTCCCCCGTCGCGTACGAGCTCTCCGGCGACGCGCATGACGCCGCCGCCGCCGCCCCCCGGGCTGCGGTGGAGCTGGAGGCGCGTCTTGACGGCGTCGATGGGGAACGTGGACGCCTCCGCCGCTGCAGCGGAGAGCGATGAGAGGGACACCTTGGCTATGATGTTGCGGCAGCCGCCATCGCCGTCAACGCCGCCGGCGGCGGCGGCGGCGGCTCGGGCGGACATGGCTGGAGCTCGTGGGGAGTGGGGAGCCTTAGCGCCAGGTCTCCAGGAGACCGCCTCGCGGATTATACAAGCCCAACCTGGCGTCAATCTGGACCGAGCAATGGTGATCCAACGGTTGGGAAGGGCTCTTACGCAGAACTAGCGGCCCAAATCTCACACTCCCATGACCTCGCCTTCGCGACGGCGACGGCGACGGCGGCGGCGGCGGCGCTCTGCGGTGGTGCATGTGGCGCATTGTGGCTGACGTTCTAGTTCAGAAATCAGATCGCATCGTGGCAAGGTAAGGCTCCTCCGCTTGGAAGAAAGCTCGGAAAAGTTCAACCCGTTACCAATCAAAGCGGTTTTTAGCTACAATTTTTTCCCTTTGGTAATTGTGTTCATGCCGTAATTACATTCCACCTTGTTGCTGTAATGTCACAACAATGTATATACAGCAGGCAACAGCTAAAATTGCCTGTCCCTATTGACTATTGTACACCTCAGTTTCTATATGGAGAACTGCAATTTCAATACGTCAGAGAAAGTTATTCAAAATCCTGTTTGGAACCTGCATTTTAGTGCAAAATTCACTGTGTTTACTGGATGCTGTACAGTAGCTGATGAGTGATGACAGGAGCCACGGCTGACTGAAGTCTCTCGCTCATGCTGCCTGCAGGATTTGCGGCCCTCTTGCAGATTCATATGGGAGCGTGCTCAGCACCTTAACACGGAACATGGCCTGCAAATTTGTAGAAATTGATCAGACGTCAGCACTCTGTAGCAAACCAATGTGATCAGTTCATCATCGGCCACATATGAAGTAAGGCAAGTTCTGAATAAAATGACGACACAATAAGGTACAGTATGGTTTCAGTAAGGCTGGTTACCTTCTTATCTGAACCAAACTCAATGACATCCGAGGGATGGAAACGGACAGGGAAGTTCGGAGGTACGCGATAGCGTCTACCTTCGTTGCTGAAGAGTCCATATGGAACTGAATTAGTAAGATGCATCCATTTTGAATTCAGGGCAAGAGCAAAGAACCATGCGGCTTTCAGAACTTACTCGGTAATCCATGTACCATGTTCACTTCCATGATCAGTCAAATAGAAGGCCTTATTCTTGCATGTGATAGTAGCATGGTTTTCTGATATCTGCAAGTAAGTTGAACAAATCAAAGGAGCATGAGCTTTTTATCTGTCGACAGAAATAAAACTGAAGATTTTTTTAGGCAAGAGAAAATTTAGGTAGTAATAAGTAAAACAAAATTCAGCTGTTGAATTTCTCCACCTAAGAACCGTTGCAATGCATTTATAGTCCCAAAGAAGTTCCAACAAATATTTGATGCCATCATTTTGCTTAACTAAGGCTGTGTTTAGTTCCCAAAATTTTTTTTCAAACTTCCAACTTTTCCGTCACATCAAATGTTTGGACATATGTATGGAGCATCAAATGTGGACGAAAAAAAAAACCAATTGCACAGTTCGACTGTAAATTGCGAGATGAATCTTTTGAGCCTAATTACGCCATGATTAGCCATAAGTGCTACAGTAATCCACATGTGCTAATGATGGCTTAATTAGGCTCAAAAGATTCGTCTTGCAGTTTACAATCGGAATCTGTAATTTGTTTTGTTATTAGTTGACGTTTAATACTTCAAATGTGTGTCCGTATATCTGATGTGATGTTTTTGCAAAAAAAATTTTGCATCTAAACACGGCCTAACCTGTGGCAAGGGCAATGCCAGGGAAGCAGCAGAATTGCTGGGATCTGACCGGCTTCTGCGAAAGAACAGTTTTATTTTATTCTACAAATCCTTGAAGAAAGTGTTACAAAAAAAAACAGATTTATTATTTAGACCTACCCAATGGAGAGTGACTTCTTTTCATCCCTGATTAATCGAATGGGTTGTGAGTCTCCAGAACTTGTGGGGAGGAGGTACCACCTGCAAGTAGCATCGTTCTAATAAGTAACTTTTCTCAAAGGCAATGGAATCAAGAAGGATTATACAGAACATATTTGACTCAAAAGGAAATCAAAATTCAGAAGACAAGTAAGACCGTACTCTCCACCCATGGCTTGTTCCAATGCATCATCATCCTCAAACCATCGACGAAGCTGGTCGTTTGCCTTCAGCATGATTGTAAATGTCAGAAAAGGAAAATATTGCACTGCCCTACATTGATAAATCATACAGAACAAAAATATACCTTGTCAGAAAGCCTGCAGCTTAACGGTCTTCCTTCCAACTTCGTGCTGTACATTGGTGACATTAACATATGGTGAGTAATAACAACCATGCCGATCTAGTGATTACTATCTACATAGTATTTTCAGACTATGTATCTACATGTGAGCTCAAAATAAAATCGAAGTTATAGCTCAATAATCACCTGTTTCCTCCTAGAACCCAGCTCAACATCAAAGGCATTCCATACTTGATGAAGAATCTCCCACCAACTCTTCCAGGATGTGGTATCCTCAACTTCGTTAAAAACTGCATTCAATAGATATTCATATTAAGGCCAAATAATTTTAGTCTGCCATTCTTCAATGATTTTCTTATGATGATGATAATCTAAGTCAAAAACTTGTTTCAGAAATCAAATAAAATAATCAGCAACAGACATAATAAGCAGTTTTAAACTGGCTGGCGGACATAAACCACATAAGTACATTTAGAAATTAGAAGTACAAAGCTGGACAAGTTCTTGACATACCGACAATGGTCCCAGACCCACACCCAAGTATGGTCTATAAGTGGTAGCCATGATTGCTGCCATTCTTGCCAACCCATGTATAACAGAAACACGTAGTATTCGCTCCTTCTCATATCTGCAGCCACACAAGCACAATAATGTCTAAGGATCACACCTAAAGAATAAAGAGTATACACAATAATAAGATGGCATTGAAGAATAATGTTGATCCGTATTGAAATAAAGTCTAGTCGACGCCAGAAGATATTCTACCTGGGTAGAACTAATATGATACAACATAAGAAACGGTTACCTCCTCAAGGAGGAAATTACATCCATAGGAGTTCCAGACTTCGCACTCTCCTGCCAGGACTTCTCAAGTTCTACAGCCAGCTGGTAACCATCCTGTGAAATCAAGTGGGAAAAAAATGCCACAGTAACATAAGTATATATGCCAAGTTTCAATACCAGGGCAAGAAATCCATCCACCATGCTGGTAATGCCATCAGAGACATGTAAAGCTAATTGTGTACCTCAATAGCCATGCAGCCACCTTGACCCAGATTTGGCTGCATAGCATGTACAGAGTCACCTAGCAAAGTGACACGACCTTTCCCCCAGTTAAAAGTAGGTGGTCGGTCATATATATCCCGGCGAAGAATTGCTTCCTCGTCAGTTGCATTTATCAGATCAACAACGTTATCGCACCAACCATTAAATATCTCAAGCAATCTTTTCTTTTTACCTGCCAATATAAAGCATTAGTAGGCAATAAGAACACAGACAGCGCATATGCGCATTGTGAATCATAACTTTTGATGAGGTATAATTCACTTAACTAAGCTCAAAAGCTTCACTCTAGGAACTCACCATTTTCAGGATCAGTGCCACCAGCAGGTTCCTTATGAAATGCATACCACTGCATTTTTCCAGCACCGACATCTGAGGAGACGAAATATTGTTTGTGACCAAGAAATACTCGGTACCTTCAACAGAAGGAAATGAGGAACATATTAGTATTTCCTAACAGAGAAAAATTACAGCAATCGTCTGGATCCACACTACATACCCAACTGTGTCAATGTCAGGAGGTACAAAGTCTGCAATGCCAGTGTAGCAAGTGTATTCTGAATAAGTTGCTTCTGATTGCCCGAAAAGCACCTTCCTCACCTGTCCAATGATTAAATTCTCAAATCATATCTGTGTTGATTATGTTTGTCACCAAAAGATTTAAGTGATTACATTACCTTTGACCATATTCCATCAGCACCAACCAAAAGGTCACCTTCAAATTTCCGGCCATCCTCCAAAATTGCAGTTACCTGAACTTGTCCGAAAGCCATAACATAAGAATTTTGCATAACATTTTGAGCACATTTCACACTGAGGATATGGCTAATTGGCCACAATGACAAACTGATCATTCACCTTGTTGCCATCATCTATAAAATCAACAACGTGGCTATCATTCAGTATAGCATCATCGCCAACTGCTCGAGCAAGAATCTGCTGCAGCGTCATTCGACTAATAACCCTTGTAACTGGGAGACCTCGCTCAGCTGCAGGGGTAAACGTATCAAACTTGATGTACCTGAATGCCAACTTGACACAGTCAAATGGATGCCTTCGGCAGTTGAATTACCATCTTAACCAACAAGCAGACAACAACATGCAAATGCAAAAAAGGTGTAGTATAACAAGCACAAAGAATATTCGCCGTATATGTCAAGTGATATAGCAACAAATTGCATTTCCTTGTACTGTACTTGAAACTATAGGTCAGTGATTAATGATTCTCATGTGTAATTAATATGCTATGATCTATCTACTAAAGTAGGTAAGCAAAACTTGTACAATCAGGACGGCCAATAGTGTAAATCAGCGAATTGTTCTTACACAACGTACTTCTAGAAGGAGCCCCCCAAAAAAACATCTTTCTGGAGTTGATACACGTATAGACGCAACAAATAACAAATTCGCCTCTAACGCTGCAACGAGTTTACTCCTTACCAGGAGCCGGAGACGCCGTCGACGATGCCGTTGACGCGGTTGCCGGTGATGCAGCCGGCGTCCATGACCTGATCGGCCGCGCCGGCGTCCACTGCCTCGAGCACCGCGAGCGCGTTGCTCTGGAGCTGGATCGGGCCCCGGTACTTCCCTTCCCCGCGCACGGCGCTCATGTCCCTCTCCAGAACCACCACCTCGAACCCCTTCCGCTTGGCCGCGAGCGCGAAGACCAGGCCGCCGATGCCGCCGCCGGCCACCAGGACGCGCGCCCTGCGCTCCGCCGCCGCCGCCGCCGCCGGCATTGCCATGGCGACGACCGCCCCGGGGCGCCCCTGGGAGCCAGCGGGCACGCGGAGCCCGCGCCTTTGTGGTGCGCGGGGGGGACGGAAGGCGAGCAGGCGGCGCGCCCGGCCATGGGGGCAGGAGGTGCCCGGGATCGCCACGAGAGAAGCCCGCGTTGAGCAGTAGCTTGCGAATGGCGCCATGGCTGGCACTGGCAGTGGAATGGAAGCAAAGCTCGTATGGGTGGGATCCAAGAAGCGAGAAACAGAAGCTACTTACTCGAAACAGGCTAGTCAATGAGCATCTCTGAAATCTGACATAGCCTAGTACTACTACTGAAGCTGAACTGCTGAAGTCAATACTTGCACGGAGATGGAGACGATCGGAAGTGTTCACCGAATTGGCGTGTTAGAAAACGACGCGATTTCTTCTCATTTGGTCGGAGACGAGACAAGACAACCTTGGAAATGAATCACACATGGGGGAGATGACAAACGGTGGAAGCTGCGAAGAATCGATCGGCCGGTCAGCGGCAGTGGCAGTGGCGTGGCGTGGCACTAGACGCCGCGCGCGCGAAGGGGGCCCCGTACGCGCACTAGAAGCCATGTCGCGCGACACGAGGCGGGCGGGCACCGGCCGCGGAATGGAAGGGCCGAATCGATCGGTGGGTGGTTTCCCTTTCGGCGCGTAGTGGGGCAGCCCGGCAACGAGGCCGCGAGTGCGTTTGGGGGACGGGACGGGAAGCAGTGGAACCGTGCCGGCGAGGCTGGGGGAAAGCGACGGCGAACACCGCCGGCGACCACGCACCAGCGGATTGATTGATACCCCCACCGTCCTAAAATATTACCGAGTACAATTAAAAATAGGTTTAGTAAACGAATTTACTCCCACCATCTCAAAAAAAAAACTAATCTATAACTAAATTTGATATAATCTAGTACCACAAATCTAAATTGAATTTGACATCATCTAGTACACGTTATACTAAATTATGTCAAATTAAATTCTAGGTTAGTTTGTTGGAAAAAAAATAGACATGTTCTATCCAAATTTATTATACTAGAATAGACTAATTTTATTTTAAATTGTAAGATTCTGAAACGATTAGAATAGATCTAATTCTATTTTAAATTGTAAGATTCTGGAACGAAGGGCGTAGCAAACCTACCGGGTGTTTTCTCAATTGCCGTGGCCGGTGGGTTAGCCTGGTAGTAGTTAGGTATGCGCAGTCGCAACAGCAACACGTGTGGTGTGGTGGTCGTGAGATTAGCGGCGCGGCAGCACAAGTAACATGCCGCAGTAAATAAAAATCGTGTGGTCGTGTCAGAGTCTGACTGCTGGTGATGCAGCAGCGAGGTTATTATTATTAAGCGCTTAATTGTGGTCAGGGTCTTTCATTAACACAAGATGCCGTGACTGAATTTATAGGTGGTTACACTTACACTGTAGTAGTATGCGAGACACTGCTAGTCGCTGGTTCACTGGACTCTGATGAACAGCAAGCGCATGGTTCATCCAAAAAAAATGGACCCAAAATGGAAAAGAGAATTAGAGAAGGGAGGGAGTGGCGTACCAGGAGCCGGAGATGCCGTCGACGAGGCCGTTGATGCGGTCGCCGGTGACGCAGCCCTCGCGCATGACCTCCTCGGCGACGGACATGTCGATGGCCTCCAGCGCCGCGAGCGCGTTGCTCTGGATCTGTATCGGCCCGCGGTACTGCCCCTCGCCGCGCACCGCGCTCATGTCACGCTCGAACACCGTCACCTCGTATCCCTTCCGCCTCGCCGCCAGCGCGAGCACCAGGCCCCCGATGCCGCCGCCGGCCACGAGCACCCGTGGCCTCCGCGTGCCCTCGGCGCCTCCTCCGCCGCCGCCCGGCGACGTCGTCTGCGCGACGGAGGCGGCCGCCTCCGCCGGCCGCATTGCCGCAGCCACCCTGGCGCGCGCCCGCTGCCTCTTGCCGCCGGCGCCACCGCAGCACGCCGACAGCGCGTGCGGGTGCGGGTGCTGCGCCTCCTCGTGGCAGAAGAGCGAGAAGCGCGTCTTGGCTGGGGCGGTCGCGGAGAGGAGCGCCATGGCCACGCCCTCGACGGACGACCGCGCGTCGATCGAAAGCTACTAACTAGCACGTCAAGCGAGAGTGGAGCTCTTCGCGTGTAGCGGAGACGGAGCAATGGCGGGGAGGGAGGTGAGGTGTTACTATAGCTGTTAAGCTCACGGTGGTTGCTTCTAGAACTTCTCGGCTGCGGTTGTGGAAGGGAGGAGAGGAGGTAGGCGAGTAGGCGACCGGTGGTGGTGTGGTGGTGGAGGGAGGAGGAACCGCAGCCAATCGCTTGATTCCATTTGGAAGGTCGGATGATGCTGGCTCAGGATTTTATCTTGTCAGGTCCTCACCATCTTCTGTGCACATAGCACGGGGTGCCTTAGCCTGTGCCGCCGTGTGCCCGTGTACAACGATATATAGCCGAGAACCTACTCGTCTCTTCACCGGTGCAGCATGATTTTATTTTAGAGGAGTAAATTCATCTCACTTGTTGTCTTATTAATCGTGTTTAAGTTATAAATTTTGAAACGTTATTTTTAAGTTGATTTTAAGGTTTTTAATATTATGGCTTTTAAACTTTGTGCCCAAAAATTATTTTTGGTTACTTAGTTCATTTTTTATAATTTATTAGCTATAGGTCAAATAATTAGAGCTAAATTTGAGACTTGTGATGAAACTAGAAACGTTGGTTACTTGGTTTTTTTAATGGTTATTAGCCGTAGATCAAATAATTAGAGTCGAATTTAAGACTTGGGGTGAAGCTAGAAACTTGGTAAAATCTGATTAATGGGACATCGGTTTTGGTGAAGTAGCTTTTCTTTTTTATCACATCACATCAGTTTTTATCTAAAAATATCGTGGTATTTTTTTGTGTCGATGTTAAGCTTAGATAGGTGTCTAACCAAGATAATAGTTGGCTATATATCTTTGATCTTGTTTGAAATGTGTAACGTGTCTTTAATTCTAGAGAGAGCAGTAATATCCACAGAAGATCAGAAAACGAACTAGAGTAGCACGCGTGGAGACGTGGCAAATTGCTCTTTCATAGGTGAGTTTGGAGATCTTTTCTCAGTTGGCGTATGGCTTCATCCGGTTCTCCTGAAGGTGCCTGTTGCCTGTTGGAGAGTGACGGACGCCGAGATGCTTTTTCTGAGACGTGGCTTTCTTCCTTTTTGATCTTTTCGACAAAAACTGTAAGACGTCAAGGAATGCACGATTAACTTCCTCTCCAAAACCAGCTAAATCTGTCATTAAAAAAATCAACTTCTAAATACAAAAGATAAATCATCATCTTCAATCAAAAGTAAACAATTTGTTGAGTTGTTTCGGTTGCCCAATACTTATTGACAGAGACATATAAAAAAAGTTATTTACAAATATACCGATTCAGATAAATATCAATATAATCCGTCCATCCATATTCATACCATTCGAATTCATACAACATTAGAATCATGCCATCATCGTTATGTTTTCGTCATCATACAAGCTAAAATATCCCTAGACGTGAGACCCATATGTCAGTTCTATCTTCTTCCTCCGTCCTCCTCTCTTATTTCTTCCCCTTTCACTTCACACGACAGGCACGAGCAACGGGCATGCGGCTGTCGCGGCGAGGGCGACGTGGTGGGCACACGGATGGCACGAAGCAGTGGACGCACGGCAATCATGGCGTGGAATTCGACGGCGTACGACGAGTTCTCAAGGTCAACTGGGCTCACGCACTCTCCATCGTCGGTTCCTCTCCGAGATGGGGCACGTCGCGCCAGCGCCATGGTGGGTTCTGGGCGTTCCGTGGTACGCGCGAGCTCCATCGCGGTCAACCCGCCGGCCACGTCGCGGTTCACCAACCGACACGACAGGCGCGCGCTTCACTGACGACGCCGAGCGACTAGGGAAAAAGCAGGGATGAAAGAACACATCTCTGCATTTGCTCCTTTCAATACTGATCTGATCGATCGATTGTTGAAGAAATAACGAAGCAGATCGATTATAACAAGCAATACATGTACATGACCAATGGGAGAGGCCGCCACTGGATCCTAGCTCGAAGACCTGTGAGGATGGATAGGGTGAGGATCGACGAAGAGACGATGCTTCCTATACCAGCGCCGACAAAGCAAAGAGAAGAGAGATTGGTAGTAAGAGAGAGAAAGGAGACAACAAATAGAAATTGATGACGAAGACAATAATGATATTTTTTAATATGATAAATTTGTAATGACATGGATCCAATTAATCCATAAAAAAATGACATACCCTCCATGGCTGAATTCAAGCCCAGTAGTGTCAGCTTCATTGATACTAGCACAATAAAGAGAGGATACAGGATTATTCACATTTGAAGAAAATAACGAATACGGACGAGAGTAACAGGATAACAACCCAGCAAAAGATAGAGCCAAAGACCCAAGGCGAAATCAACATTTCTACTGCAATAAAAAAAAAGTGGCTTACAAAAATTGAAGGATGCCACGGTCATTCACGCGCAAGCATCATTCATCGAATGGCCATCTATACTACTATCCTAAACTGTATACCGACAATACCCTTATAATTTGTAAGCCCTGAGCGTGCTTATCTCAGGTTCTTTTTTAGCAGAGATCCAATTAATGAACTAAGCATTCTTCAACAAAAATCCTTTTTGTTTTTAAACCAAAGAATCTATTTCGCCATCATCCAAAGTTGGCAGAGAGTTGTTAGAGAAGTTCGGAAGCATAGAATCAAGCATCAGGACTTCAGTTGCTCTTCACCAGCGCCAGGTGTTGGAGCAACTCCACCAGTAGTTGGCCTAGATGAGAAACAACCCAAATAAATATTCCTGAAGTTGAAAGCCAATATCAATGTTGGCAGAGGCCAGAATCAACAGAGTAATACTTACAGTCCAACCATCACTTTAAAAGCGTCATAGATACCCCACTGCGCTCCAGTGAGAGTACCGATCATCACAATACGCAAAGGGAGTCCACGCGTGAATAGACCCCACATCCCAAGCTTATTCACAGCCTGTAAATGCAACAAAAAATCATAATGACATCCAACAAATAAGTAACAGAAGATGGTACGGTAATTACAAAACCTACATCGCCAACTGTTGCGCCCTTGGCATTGTTGAGGAAAGACACAAGATTGTCTGCAGGGTGTGAAACTATTGCACAGAACACCCCTGCGATGTAACCACCCGCAAAGCTCACACCGAGCTGCAGTGGTTTGCTGCACTCACTCTTGGGGGCAGGGATCGCATA
Source organism: Oryza officinalis (assembly GCA_008326285.1). Taxonomy (NCBI): domain Eukaryota; kingdom Viridiplantae; phylum Streptophyta; class Magnoliopsida; order Poales; family Poaceae; genus Oryza; species Oryza officinalis. The sequence goes on along the minus strand of BDMV01000004.1, from coordinate 25,022,328 downwards.
TTTGTATATCATCTCAACAACGGTCTCAAAAGACGCAAACTTCATCATAGTATCTGTGTGTCAAAATGGTGAAATCATGTAAATTTCTTGAATACTGAACATCAAGAATATCAGGCTCAGTGTCACGGAAAAAACTAATTTGCATTCACAACAAAGAACCTACAATGCAAAATCCCAACATCAAATGTATTTGCTGAACATAAAGCTGGTGAACTATGCTCATGTAAATCAACAAATTGGACATTGCTACAATAAAGGAGATAAGTTGAGCAAACAGATATCCAAACTAAAAGAGAAAAGCATTAAACAAGGTGTTTGCTGCAGGCTGCAGCCAATATAAGATTAGCATGAGTTAGGCAGTTGTTTAATGTCCACCACGTCATTGGAGTCTAGCTCCACAGTAATAGAGAGAACTCAAGCAGTGTGGAAACTTTATATATGCACACATAAAATCTTGAAAATCATAGAGTGACCTCCAGAAGAACTATGTGCATAAAAAATGCATGGCCTTTATGTCCACACATGCAGATATATACAGCATGCTAGCATCGCTCAAAAATATCTTGGACTGTGTTCAAAATGTGCTTCAACATTGTATGGACATCTCAAGATCAATTGCCCACAACTTAAGATCAAAATGGGTACTAAACATACAAAGGCAGAAAATTCCACACAATAAATTCAATTCGTTTATTTTAAATAAATGTACACCACTTCATTGGAGTTTATCTCCAAAATAGAAGAGATAACTCAAGCAGTGTGGATAGTTTATATATGCACACATAAAATCTTGTAAACCATGGTACGATTGCAAGAAGAACTATGTGCATAAAAAAAATCCTACAAGACTAAATTGGAGTTGCCATGAAACATTGTATGGACATCTAAAGATCAATTGCCCACAACTTAAGATCAAATGGGAACTAAACATACAAAGGCAGAAAATTCCCCATAATAAATTTGATTAGTTTATTTTAAATAAATGTACACCACTTCATTGGAGTTTATCTCCAAAATAGAAGAGATAACGCAAGCAGTGTGGATAGTTTATAATGCACACATAAAATCTTGCATACCATGGTATGATTGCAAGAAGAACTATGTGCACCAAAAGAAAATTCCTACAAGACTAAACTGAAGTTGCCATGAAACATGTACAAAGAACTCATAGAGCACTGGTGGTCGCAAACTTGCAAGTCCGACCAAGCAATCATGTTAAATCATAGTGCAAGGCCAAGAGTTTTCACCATTGTGAAAAAGAACATGACATTACAACAAAGATGACAGATCATAAGACATATCATCTGCAACACAAAAGATCATGGTAACTGCCGGTACATGAAATAAAACAGTAAGCAATGTACACCACTTCATTGGAGTCTAGGTCCAGTATAATAGAGATAGCTCAAGCAGTGTGGAAAAATCAATCTATGCACACATAAAAACTTGAAACCATTGGGTGATTTCAAGAAGAACTATGTGCATGGAAATGTATGCATTGCTGTAACGGAAACATTGAAATGATGTTTTTGACTCAATTGTAGTCTTTCATGGCAAAGTGATGAATGAACCACTAATAAATCATCCATGCATGCCCATTGTACACTGAATATCAAAAACAAGTATCTCAGAAGGAGTACCCATACCTTCAATAACAGGATAAGCAGCGCAATCAGGTTTTGTACTAAATATTTATACATTTTCTTTAAAATGATCACTGACTGACTTTAAAAATAAGTCTATTGTTGCTACATGTACAAGCATATTCCAAGGAGCACAACTAGTTCTTAAAAAGGAGATAGGTACTTACAAGGAATTTGTCGCCCCCAGAGTGGAACAATCCCTTTATACAATCTGCACAACAAACATTGAGTTGGACGACTGATGTTATAGATCCGCTTACTTGAACTCTCTGAACTACAATACCCTATCAACTTACCCAGCATAGCCTTCTGCCTTGACAAACTTTGGGAGACCATCAGATAAACCTCTCGCAAAGCCAGGTTGAGTCTGCACACGAACCTTCACAGCCTCCATGGGGCAGAGTGCAATATCTGCAATTACTTCAGCCGAAGCAGATCCAGCCAAATAAATTAATGTCTTGTACTTAGCTGCATACTCAGGCCCAGCAATATCTGAATAGTACTTCTTAAAAAATTCATAGAAACCAAACTTGCACGCGCCCTGAGCACTGTAACCAAGCAGTGTGGGCACCCATCCTCTGAAGAAACCTCTTGTGCCTTGCTCTTTCAAGAGAACACCAAACCCAGATGAGATGCTCTTGTACTTGGCTGGATCAATCTGAGAAATCAAAGAACGCAAAATAATTGATTCAGAGCAATGACTAAATTTGAGCATAAATAGCATGTTAGCAATTTGGCATTACGCTCAGTTTGATAGAAAGCATAATCTAGGGGTACAAACAATTGAGATAGGTATGACAGTGCAATCAGTATAATTTCAATCAAATAAAAAAGGATTTTATTTGACAATGCATGCCTACATTTACATATCACAGAACAACTAGCCAGAGGGTCGTTAGGTCACAGGGTCAGAAACCACCATATAAACCTTCTAGGCAAATATGAATAGGTAATATGTACACACCAACGAATCCAAGATACATCGACAAAACACACAAATATGCAACACGACCTATAAATCAATTGCAAATTTGCAATTATGAACAAGGCAAAAGATAAGTTGTAATGGTTCATAACAGTGACAATATACAAGCAAAGCAATGAGCACACGATGTCTCCTAAGGCGTCAGGAATAGGCCAAAACTCCCTAGGTGAATATCCTTAGGAATATACCAAAGGAATATGTCCTGGAATATTCACTTGTAACGTACCCAAGGGTACATGTACCAATGTTGTTAACGTTAGAACAGACAGCATGTAAATAATGGTACTAGCCAATTGCAAGTTCAAAGAAAGGACATACCGGAAAGTGTATGCCTTGAAGGATTAGATATAACATTCATCTTCAGAATCATTAGCAATAATCATTAACCTTGCATGATGCCCGAGACTTTAAACCCGGAATAACAACTACGGATCGCGAAGTGACTCAAATATCGCATCGAAATCTCAAGAGGAAGGGAACTGGCCAATAGAACCAATGCATCATCAACATGCTACTGAGTGTACGGCGGCATTCAGAAAGCTTCGGTACAGATGTGTCACGCACAACACAATCGCAATCCGAATCGAACAAGCAAACATGCGTGAACCTCACCTGCATGTTGCACTTGACGAGGTCGAGCGGCGTGACGGTCATGTGCGTGAGCCCGCAGCTGGCGATGCCGCCGGCCGTGCACGCGGCGTAGAAGGCCGGCGAGTACATCTCAATCTTCCCCACCGGCTCGCTCGGCGAGTGCGCCCATACCGCCGGCCCCGCCAGCGACGGCGCGGGGACCCCACGTACACCCACGGCAGCCGCGGCCGCGAAGGAGGTGTACGACGACGAGGAGGAGGCAGGGGCCGCGTAGAGGAAGCTGGGCAGCAGCGCCTTGCGCGAGCTCTCGGAGACGACGGCCATGGCGGGGGGCGTTGCGGGGGTGGCGCTCTCGCGACTTAGGGTTTGAGGCCTCGTCTCGAGGAGAGGCGCGGGGGCACGCTTTGTGTGCAGCGGCGTGCGCGAGCTCCGCTCCCGCGAGGGGCTCGCCGCCACTCGCTCGCGGGGAGGGAGGGAGACCGGTGGCTCCGCGATTTGCTAGGGCATAAGCTTCCGAATGGGTTGGGCTTTTATAGAGGAGCACAGGTGGGTTACCTCATCGTGGGCCTTAATGGGCCGCACAGTAAGAATCCCAGCCCATCTGAGCGAAAAGAGTGGGCACGTGGGGTCGTGGACACGCGTCAACCATCGGATGCTGCGCAGCTCCGCGTCCCCCAGCCAAGCGAACACCAAACGCGAGAAGCCCAAAACTCGCGGGCCCACATGATGCCCCACATGGAAGTGAGATGTACGTTCCAAACTGAGAAGTAGCCATGTACTCATAAGCTTTATGTCCAAACCTGACGAACTCGAAAAGGCCGCAGCTTTTCACCGTCCGATTGTACACGTGTCGCACATCGGTTCTTCCTCTGCACTGCGCCATTGCTATATAGAGGCTAGCTTCACTGAAGCTCGGAACCCCTTGTCCTCCCCAAATTCCCAAAGAGGAAAACCAAGAAATGCAAGGGGAGCGAGCTCGCCGGAGGCGATCGCCGGCGATGAGGCGTCGCGGCTCTAGCTCGAGAGGTAGATTCACTGGGGGAGGAGGCCAGAAGAGGAGATGGCCGGGGTTCGAGGGGAAGAGCGCGAGGGGGGAGAGAGCGCCCGTGGTGGAGTGGTCGCACGCGGAGGGCCATGAAGAAGAAGCCTAGAGGTCGGGGCGATGTTGCCGTCACCGGGGACGGAGGAGGGTGGATGAGGAGGTTGGAGGAGGAAAAGACGGGGCTTGAGCTTGATGGCCCAAGCTGGGGATGCTGGTCGGAGGCGGCAGCAACGAGGCCGGCAGGTACGGCCACCGCCGGCGGCGGAGCAGGAGAGCACGTTCGGTTTCGTCCGGAGGCGGAGGCGGAGGCGAAGAAAGCGAGGCCTTTCGATGCCGGGGAATGGGGCGGAGGAGGAAGAGTTGTGGGAGGCGATGGCGACAGGGGGCGAATGTACGAGTGGAGGTGGACGGAGGCGGTGAGCCCGGAGATACTGGCGCTCATACTCCGGGGCAGGGTCGACGCAGACGAGGTGGCGCGGGGCGCGGCGCTCGTGTGCAGGGCGTGGAGGGAGGCCGCGGCGGCGCCGGACGTGTGTGGGGACGTGGACATCGAGACGTGGTGCCGCCGCGTCAACTGCCGCCCCAGGGCCGACGCCGCGGTGCGCCGCCTCGTCGCCCGTGCGCAGGGCATGCTCCGGCGGCTCTCTGCCTACCGCGTCGGCGACGCCGCGTTCGCCTGCGTCGCTGCCTCGTAAAGTCGCGTTCCCCTTTGCTCGCTTGCCGTTCACTTGGTCTGCCCAAAAGTGTGATCACTGATCACTAATATAGAGAACGAAAATATTAATTTTTCCCAAAATTAATTTTACTGTGGGCAAATCATACTTGCAGAATTGTGATATTTATTGGGGTAGAATTTAGTACTACCAGTTTCCAAGTAGAGACTGTTCGGTTGCGTTGCACTGTAAAAATCCATCCTTTACACTGAAAGCAGTGAATTTAGAGCTCAAGTTTGTGCATTTCCCTCGATCGGTTCAAATCGTAGGTTGGTACTTCTAGAAACCGTGAAATTGAACCCGATGCCATGAATGTGCAGTTCATATCTTATAAACATGTTCAGTTTTCCTATCTCTGTTAGCAGTGGCGGAGCCAGGGCCCGGGTACATGGGCAATTGCCCGGGCTCCGCCAGCTTGCATGCAGCCCTGCCCCAGTTACTAATCCTAATCACCTTGCTAATCATCTTACTTAGTCAGTGGCACAAGCAGTAGTATAGTGTACATACTTAATTAACATGCTTAGAGCAATCTAACAGAGCAAATGCTCACCCCAAACTAATCTATAGATTTTGTATAGAATTATGTGTACTTTATTTTGTTGTTAGGTTTGTCCAGGCTCATGAAATTTTTTAGATCCGCTACTGTCTGTTAGCCTTCCAAAGATAAGCCGTTACGTAAAAAATGGAATTTGTCACCTTGTAACGTCTTGCTATGAATTAAAGAGTGCAGAATGCTTGCACCACCTTTTTTTCCTTCTAAAATAATACAAATATGTGTGGAGGTATCAGATATGCTCTGTGTGTTCACACTTTGTGTTTCTTGGTCGTATTCATAGGTTGATAATATACTACTTCCTTCGGTCATTTTTATTTGACGCCAGGAGAGCTAAACTTAATTCTCCCAGCATCAAATAAAGATTACTGCTGAAGAGAGTATTAGTTTAGATGCATGTTGACATGTACTGAAATATGAACATCGGTATATGATATTTTGGATGCATGCGTCTTACCATGACAGTAATTTTATCACTGGTAAGCATGTGACTTATGGCTAGATTTGAATGGATAGGAATCCAATGCAGGACTGTAGAAATTCCAAAACAACGTTAGAATTAACTATTAAGGGCCATATACTCATAGCAAACCTCTTATAAACACTATTTGTGATCCCAATTTCCAATATGCTATTGTTTTTTTAGATAATGGATAAACTGGCTGCGACATCTAAGATGCACAAAGCCACAATCAATTGTTACAAATAGTAGCACACCATTTTGGAAAGATAAATTCGCAACAAGATCAACAAGTAATAAGGAGAAACCCAAAATTTCAACTTGCGCATATCCTATTGCTATATCTTCACATATGGCCATTGAACACCTCCATTGTCACCCGCTCCAACAAGTGACTTGCTGCAATAACTGGTGGTCACCGTGCCTCTCTTTTTTAGCCAACCAAAAACGTAGCCACAACACATAAACCGTATAGGGTTAGATATGCATTTTTTAAAACATAAAATAAAACCATTTCTATTTAGCCAAACAGTCCAACATAAAGCGGCCACCCCCAACGGAAAAAAAAAAGTTTCCTCAGCCCCACACTAATCCCCGTCAACCAATTCCCAAACATATAGGGATATGCCATTGCTTTTGGTGCATGTATTGACTTAAACAATATAATACGTTTTGCTTTCTTTTGAATGCTGAGAACATGACACCTAAACGAACATCACTCAATCTGCCCATATATTGATATTTTCTTCTGTTTTCTTCCGTTACAGTGGGAAGTTGCTAAATGTGCTCCAAATCCCAATGAGCGAGATCTCTGATCAAGCTGTGAAGAAATATGCCGAATGCCTTCCTGCGCTGAGAGTGCTGGACATCAGCAACTGCCTGAAGATCTCATCGAGTGGCATCGAAGCGCTAGGCCGACACTGCAAGCTGCTCGTCCAACTGAAGAGGAACATGCCTCCTCCAGAAATTCCTCACGGTTACAATGCGGTGCCTAATGTGGTCAACGACGAGGCCTTGGCAGTTGCGAACACCATGCCCATGCTCGAGCACCTCGAGCTTGCCTATGGCTTGTTCAGCGATACCGGACTTGGTGCCATCCTCACCAAGTGCCCTCGGCTGCATACGCTTGACAAACTTGGCTGCTGGAATGTCAGGCTTGAAGGTGACATTGAGGACAGATGCTGTGCCATGGAGTCATTCAGGGAGCCATGGGAGCCTATGTACAGTGACTGCTCAAGTACCGGAAGCGACAATGACGATGTCGATGACGACAAGGATAGTGATAATTAACAAATTCAGTTAAAACCGTCAGGATACTTTACTGAGCATTTCAAGTTCTTGGCATAATTCTGAGAAAGTTTTGGTTTGGTAATCTACTGCCAGTCTGCAGCATCTGCCCTGCCATTCACAACCTTATGCCTACATGGCGCATTTTGTTTGTTTGGGTTCAGTTACCTTCTATCTTATTGCTACTGATGATGAATATAAGCATATTACTCACTGGAAAATTAAGTAACAAACTAAAAATAGAAAGTATTGTTATTAGTACTGGTACTTGGAAAAAGATAGTTGCCCTTTATAGGAATTTGAAATTTTCAAATTTGTGATTGTGCTGCTTGTACGAGGAGACCAACTGAAATGCTCAACTGGTTGCTGTCTAACTTAAGAGAGAATGAGCTTTTTACTGTCTACTGAAGTTACTGTACTTCCTCTGTTACATATTGCTGAGATTGCTCTTCCATGGTTATCTATGATCCAGAGCTTCTTTTTTTTTTGACAGAGGGAGAGATTATGGGCATGTTTAGCTTGATGTTTTTTTTTCTTGAGGGGATGTTTAGCTTGAAGCTGAACTGTTGGAAATTGAAAGTTGGAACGAGGGGAGCAAAATTGCTGGCATATGCAACGGAGCCCACTTGGCACTAGTCCAACCTTTGCTTTTCGCAGCCAATTGTCCTTATTCAGCCATCCAGGACCCAAAAAAAAAGGAGAAAAAAAGAGAGACCAATTTGTTGTCTGGCTCTCGATTCCTGCGAGGTGAATGATTCGCGTACCCAATCAGAGAAGCAGAGCCCGCAAAGAACACTTCGCCCACACCATTCACAGCTCGCACGCGGCGCAACCATACGCGATTCCACCGGAGCGCGGAGGAGGAGGCGGAGGCCATGGCGATGTGGGTGTTCGGGTACGGGTCCCTGGTCTGGAACCCCGGCTTCGCGCACGACGCCCGCCTCGTCGGCTTCGTCAGGGACTACCGCCGCGTCTTCTACCAGGGTAAATACTAATACCTGCTTGCGGTTGCATCTCGCCCAATTCCGCCCCGCGGTTTGTGCACCTCTGTCTAATGTGTTGATCCCCTGATTCTTTTGGTTCTCCGGTCGCCGCGGTGCGGACAGGGAGCACGGACCACAGGGGCACGCCGGAGTTCCCCGGGAGGACCGTCACGCTCGAGCACCAGCCCGGCGCCACATGCGTACGCTTCTCTCTCATATGTTCTTCGTTTCTGTGCTACTCGACTTGCTAATTGTTAATCCTTGTGTTGAATTGAGCAAGGATTACATTATGCTTTAAGATTCCTTTTTTTTTTGTTGTTGTCGATATCTTTATTTCGGTACATCTGTGAAACTGAGGTACTGGTCAGCCATGATAATAAGTAAGTAAGTATGAGTTTTTGTATCGGTTATCTGATGAAAACAATAATCAGATATGTACTTGTAATCTTGTATCCTGAGGTATTTAAGAAATGGGCTATAAGGGGAAACTTTTTTGCAGTATTTTTTTAGACAATGAAAATGGAGTACATCTCGAACTTCTGTCATAAGACACACAACCATAAATTTATTAAAAAAAGGTAAAGACAAATAAATGAAAATAAGACACAAGGTGATGGGACAAATCCCCAACTCCTCTTTATTATTGATTAGTGTTAAACCATATAGATTTTGCAGTAATGATAAAAGAGTGGCACTGAGACTCTTTTGCTGTCCAAATTAAAATGGTCATTGAGACACTGAGATCGGTCTGAAGGCAGTAGAAATGGTAAAAGAATAGCTGCCCTGTGATGCAAAATGGATTAATGATCTCATAGCTATTTGGCGAATCCTCTCCATGATCTCTTCCATCTTTTTATGCTATTCTGCAGGCCAAGTAAGCCTGTTCTTAGTGCATACATTGAATTTGTGACTGAATCTCTCTATTTTACAATGTAGTGGGGAGTTGCTTACAAAATTTCAAGGGAGCAAGATAAGCAGACAGCTCTGGAGGTTAGTTTTCCAAGGCGGTAATTACGTTTGTTTTTGTTCACTAATATTGCGCCATACAATGCAGTTTGTACAACTATTTCACGATTGGAAAATCCTGATGTTGCTTACCTGTCTCTCTGGAGATAAATAGATTGGTCAATTGTCCATATGTTATGTTCAATAGTCCACTGAAATATATGATTCAGCTGATAACTAGTCAGAAAAAGCAATATTGCCCCCAAAAAACCATCTGATTGAACTCAGATAAATTTATCTAGATGCTATGCCTCTTATGGCAGCATGAAAACTGAGATAACAATACCTTGATCAGTGCTTTATGAACTGACTTTCAGTTGCTTACCTTGCTTCCATTGGTCATTTACCTTCAGACTTGACTTGCAGTATCTGGAAGTAAGAGAGAAGCAATATGATGAAAAGATTTACCTCAACTTGTATACGGTAAGATAGGTGAAATTATTATCTTGTAGCATAATATTTGATGTGCTATAAACTTTTCGAAAAGGCTTTTTTTTTCCCGAAAGGCGATATGCTATAAACTTATTGGTCACATGTCTGAATCTGCAACAGGATTCTTCACCAAAAACACCAGCCATAAAAAATGTGATGGTGTAAGTGATTTTCTTATCATTTTTAGGACTTAAGTGATTTTGTAATAATAAAATCAATACTGAAGAATAAATTAATGTTTAACTGATGGAATGCCATGCATGACCAACAGATACTTAGCCACAACAAACAAGGAGAGCAATGAAAACTACCTTGGCCCTGCACCGCTGGAAGAAATGGCCAAGTATCATGCCTACTTAACTTGTTGTATTGGCATATTGCAACTTAATCTGTGTGAATTTCCATATTAACCTGTGCTATGTACAGGCAAATTTACCTAGCAGAAGGCCCAACTGGACCTAACAAAGAGTATCTGTTCAAACTCGAGGATGCATTGAACAAAATAGGTAAGGCCATCATCTTTTTGTTGCCTTTTTATTCTATAGAAGATTCAAGTGTGTGCATCAATTATATATGTTCTTGGCAGGAGTTGTTGATCCACATGTCCAGGATCTGGCAAACGCTGTGCGCAAGTATTCAGACACTGCGCTATCTTCCTGAAGGGCCGCATTTCCCTCCTCTTTGGGAGGGTAAATATATCCTGAAGGAAGTTAGATCTATTCATTCTCAAACATCTTGAATCTTGTAATAAGATGTGGACAGCTTCTGCAGATATATTATTGTCCATCTGTAGATGGCAGTAGAAAATTTGCTTTAAGGATTTAAGTTGGGTATGAAAACTGCCACATTACTGCATGCGTTGGAATAAAACCCTTTGTACTTTCAATATAAGATTGTCAACTTATATTGAAGAACGATCTCATTCTAAAATGTTGTATAAAATGTTTATGATTCAAGCTAATCACGTATCTCTGAACATCCAAATGTGTTGCTGAGCACTAACTACACCAGGCCATCAGCCAGCCCCGATGATGATGATGATGATGCAGGGTTTACACAAGATACTAGTGACGGAATCTTATCGCAGGGCGTCGCAGGGGGACTGGACGAAGGTGACCCTGGCGCGGCGCAGGTTGTAGAGCACCTGCATGTTCTGCTGCTGGAAGTTGCCGAGGATGGAGACGCTGCCCTCCTCCGCCCTCCCCACCATCAGGCACATCATCCCGCTCTCCCTGTCCTCCGCGAACAGCCGCGCCTTGTCCAGCCGGAGCCACCTCCCGTCGAACCCCAGCGACACCGGCGGCACGTACACCCGGTCGAACGCCACGCCGTCGGGCAGGATGAAGCACAGGTCGAGGCCCAGGCTGGACCCCGTCCCGCGCGGCAGCCGGATCTCCTCCTCCAGGTCGTCCACCAGCTCGTCGTACAGCGACGCCTCCAGGAACGTGATCGTCGACGCGATGTCGATGATCATCCCGTACTTGTTCGCGTCGCCCACGACCGCCGTCGCGTTCGGTGAGGGCGTCGGCGCCGGCGCCGTCGCCGTCGTCGTCAGGGACGCCGTCCTGTCGCCGATGACCAGGCCGTCGAGGTTGAGGTAGTAGTAGGACGGGTACCGCGGGTCCCGTCTCATCGGGACGGCGATCCGGCTGGTGGCGTTGCGGGCGGCGTCGGCGTCGGCGCCGAGGACGAGCTTCCCGGGGATCCTCGACGCCGGCGGGGGCAGGCAGTACGTGAACCTCCGCACCGAGAGCTGGGACACCAGCGAGAGTGGCCCGCGGCCGAGGCCGACCACCCCGGACGCCAGCGGGGGCGGGGCGCCGCCGGTGCTGGAGGTGCTGCAGCCGAAGGCGACGCCGCGGAACGCGTCCTCGCCAATGACCAGCTTGTCGACGGCCAGGGTGCCCTCCGTCGTGGTGTTGCCGCTGTACGTGTAGGTGTACTGGCACGCGTCGTCGTCGTCGTGGCCGCACCGGTGCGCGTCCAGCTCGTCGCACGTGTCGCTGCTGCACGGCAGCGCGGCGTAGGTGGAGGACACCCTGGGGTTGAACAAGGGGTCGACCTGGTGGTAGCAGCTCGCGCAGGGCTGGCACTGCGTCCAGATGAGGTCGCTGGCGGTGTCGATGGCCGCCGTGAACTTGTACGGCGGCGTGCCGATGCCGAGCTTCACCAGGTATTCGCCGCCGGCCGGCAGGACGGGCGTCTCGGCCACGACGGCCTTGCGCGCGCTAGCCGCCTCGCCGCGCGCCATGCTGATGCCAGCCAGCCGGTACCGGCTGCGCTGGATGGCGCGCCGCAGGAGCTCATGCTCCGTGAGGTTGGCAGCGTCGGCCGCCGAGGCGTCGACGCTGGCGAGCTCGAGGCGGAAGGATCTCCGTGGCGCGCACGACGCCGGGAGAGCGGGGAGCGCGAGGAGCAGCAGCAACACGGCGGCGTTCATCGTCGCAGCGTGCCAGTGGCCAGTGCGTGAGCGCGAACTGGTTCAACTGCCGGCGTAACGCATGTGGGCCGGCGTCGCTTGGACGTATGAAATGGGCTAAGTAAACGAGGATGACATCTATAAATACGAGTTGTTGTGGATGGTTTTGGGAGCACAGAAAGGTGGTGGTATAGGAAAGATGAACTGGTTGAGAGTAGCAGCAGCAAATGGGCATATGGCATGGCATCCTTGTGTTCTTTGCACGGTGTGCTTTTTTTTTTGGGTACGGTGTTAGAGGAAACAGTTTATGTCGTGGTATACCAGCGATCAGGAGCAGCATTCTGTCCCTTTCATCGATGGAAGACAGTTTCCGAATTTACTTGATGCACCACAATATTCTGAGGGCTCCTTTGACAGCCCAGGATCCCACCGGGATTCCGGCCCATTCTCTAGGAGAAAGGCCCACTAGGAAAATTGCCATGGGCTTTATTTCTTGTCCATTTGGAAGCCCACGAGTAAGGGATTTTTCGGCCCAAGCGGAGGAACCCTAGGGAAATGACCCCGACCTCCGGAGGTCGGGAATATTTCCTCGCTCCGCCACCGCCGCTTCTCTCGCGCGACCAGGAGCAGTCTTAGCAGCGCCTCCTCCTTCGGCAAGACGCGCCACCGCCGGGACTCCTCCTCCAGCGAGACGCCATCGCCGGGACTCCTCCTTCGGGTAAGCCCTTCTCCTCTTTCTCCTCCTCTCCTCCTCCTTTAGGGTTTCCTCACCTGCGTGGTAGCTAGCTCCTAAGCGGCGGGAGGAGCAACGACGACGATGGGTGCGTGGCGGTGAAGGGCGGCACCGGTGATGGTGGCATGGGGAGCAGCAGCAAGGGCATGCAGGCAGCGGCGGCAGTTGCGACGACGAGGCGGCGCTTGAGCATGGTGTTCCAGTGGTTCTTGATGTCATTGTCTGTCCTCCTCTCCAGCTGCGCCGCTCGTTGACCACCTGGAATCGATTGGCCACGTTGGAGCCTTGCAGCCATGTTGTTCCAGTGGTTCTTTTTCTTTCTTTTTTTTGCACAGATCAAATAGGTGGTCTCAAAAAATTAAGCACATACGAAGAGATGCAGAGATGTCATGTCAAAATTAACAAACTAACTTGAATAAGAGGCAAAAATTTACACCTCAGATGCAAGCAAAAACACAAGAGAGGGCAATGGGGTTGGGGCCAGTGTCTTTTGGAGATCAGTGCTTTGCCTCAGTCTATTCCAAACCAAAAGGCTAAACTCACAAGACTGATTTCTTTGTCCAAGTATTTTTTTGGCTCAGAGAACTATAAATTTTTTGACTAGAAATTTTTAATTTGTAGTTGCATGACATCCTATGCTAGTTGCACTCCCAGCTATTGTAGTTGCACTCCTAACTGTCATAGTGTTAACAGCAGATTTTTGTAATCTACTCGGAGAGGAAAAGGAAAACCGACGCAGAGAAGGCGGTTAAGTTGGAGTCGGACCAAGTCTCGTATCGGACTCGGTAAGCGTATCGGACTGAAAGAAGCGCTAGCAGGAAGAGCATATCGGCCGATACGGATTCAATATGGCTATTGACTGATAGAGCCAGGAAGTTGACAGAGTTAACATGGGCTTGGTCTGGGCTCGAGATAAGCTTCAAGGAAGTTGCAAAATAGAGATAAGGTTCGGTTTTAGGCAACTGTATCTTGTAAATCAAGTAGGTTTAGATCTAATATGTGGCAAGAGTCTGTCGCAAAGACTTGTTTGTTAAGTTGTAGATAAGATCGTGTCCTATCTGGACAATGTTGTAATCTCGGGTATAAATATCCCAATAGTATGTACATAGAAACTCTCTCTCTCACGCAATACAATACACGAATCAATCTACTTTCGGCGCATCGCCAACCCTCGCAAGAGGTTAACCTCGACGAGTTCTTGCTTCCCCAGAGCAGAGGTAAGAACTCGTGCCTGACGATCTACATCGTCGGGGCTAGCGTGTCGCTTTAGGCACGTCAAGCCTCGATGATGTGATCGTCGTTTACCATGCTTTGGACGATTTTCGTAAGTGTATTAATTATGCTTCGCCAGCGATCTACTCGTTTTAGGGTTTATTGCCGACGGCGGTTTAATTATTATGCTTAGTTAAATCTTTCAATGCATCTACCAACCCCAAAAGCGATCGACGACTTGATTTTCTTTGTGTTAAGTCTCAATTCACACTTTGAGTTGCTATCGACCTTAGTCCTGTTTTGAGATCTAACCCAAAGCCTGTTTTTGATCGTAATTAAGGATAGCGCCGGAGTTTCAGTCGGTCTTATCTAATACATGTAATTACCATAATGTTTTTACATGTATTTGCCATTTGTATGAGTAGATTGGCTAATATAAATATGTTTGTTATAGGTTATTCTTTAGGGTTTGCGTGTGATCGATATATTTATATAAGTCGATTGGTTCATACAAGTCTGCATTAGAGTATTAGCTAGTGCATTTATCTCTTTTATCCCTCATCGGCTGATGCTGCTAAATTGACATTAACATGTTGATGAAGGCCGATGAGATTAGATCTACGTTCTGATTTTATTTATCACAGTTACAAGTGAGCCGATAAAGCTTTGCCCTATCGGCTAGGTCATGACAATGTGACATCGGCCTATCGGCCGATCGGCCATTGTTTACTTACATGGTTTGCTTGTTTATCTTGTTGATTGCAGATCAAATCAACTGGCATGCCCTACACACACCTAGGCAAGCCTTTGGACCTGCACTGGAGCTAAGCAGATCTCTCAGGCCGTCGTGGAAACGTGGAACCCGTTTGGTCGTGAGGCGGGTCTAAATTCTACGCCAACACGCTTTTGGCACGCCCGGTGGGACCTCAAGAACGCAAGCTTCGCGACAACAAGAAGACCACTGCAGGATGTCAAAGCAGAGTGAGATCTCCGAGGTGAACGTCGTCTCTGTGACCGTCGACCAGCTCAATGAAGAACAGAAAGCTGAGATGGACAAGCTGGTCGAGAATTTTCAAAATATGTACCTGCAGACGTACTCTAGGACTCGGCAAGGCACCCTTATTCAGAAATCTAAGGTGGTGATGCCGAGCCCTGGAGATGGAGCCAGCACGTCGGCGGCGGCATACGATCACACTGTCAAGACCGAGGAAAACGCCGTGCCGACGTTGCAAGACCGCATCGACTCCGCAGTTCATTCTGCGCTAGTCAACCAATTGGGGATCATGGTGAACACATTGACCAATACGGTCAAATCAATCTTAGATGGTTCCATTCACCAGTACAAACCTTAAGGGCCGATTTTCTTGCTAGAAAACAAGTTCCCTGCTTATCGGACTTTGAGGACTGATCTGAGCACGGCTCCACAGCCGATGGCGCCGATCCCACCTCCATCGGCCCAACCAGCATCAACCTTGCCGCTGGTCCTCACCAGGCAAGCGGGAGGGAGCCCCCAGCACATCACGGAGGAACAATTTGCATAGTGGACAAAGGGGAAACAATCGGTCGTCGAGCCGATGCAGCAAGTTCCAGTCAACCCGCCATCGGCCGGACAACCTCAAATCCCCATGTCTAGTAACCCTCCGCAGCCAGCTGCTTACAACGCGCCGCAAGGCTACCAGCAGTACACCGCATGGCAGTACGACGCACAGAACCTAAATCATCACTTCCAACCGTACTCCCCCAGACAATATCGGGCAGAGGGCCTGCAACAATCTTACCACCAGGAGCTCCCACATCAGCCCGCAGGATACTGGGCCGACATGATAGCCGAGGTGATGCGAGATCAGTTCGGCTTGAAGCTCAAGGAGAGTTCTACAGTGTATCGGCACCCGTATCCCGAGGAGTTCGACAGAGTGCCACTGCCGAGCCGATACAAGATCCTGAACTTCTCCAAATTTTTGGGGCAGGATAACGTCTCTACGTACGAGCACGTAAGCCGATTCCTAGCACAGTGTGGGGAGGCATCGGCCATAGAGGTGTTGAGGGTGAGATTTTTCCCTCTGTCTTTGTCAGGGTCAGCATTTACATGGTTTTCCTCTTTACCCTGCAATTCCATCAGAGGATGGATAGATCTAGAGAAGCAGTTTCACAGATATTTTTACAATGACGTACAAGAAATGAAACTGTCTGATCTCACTACCATCAGGCAACGGGTTGATGAATCGGTCCCAGAATACATTCAAAGATTCAGGGACATAAGGAATAGGTGTTACAGCCTCAGTTTGACCGATTCTCAACTGGCCGATTTGGCGTTCCAAGGATTACTGGGGCCGATACGAGAGAGGTTCTCATCTCAGGAATTCGACAGCTTAGCTCAGCTAGCACAATGAGTATCGGCCCATGAACAAAGATTCCAGGAGGCAAAAAAGTTCACGAAAAAGATCAATACAATCTATCAGTACGCCTCCGATG
This sequence comes from Oryza officinalis, assembly GCA_008326285.1. Lineage (NCBI taxonomy): Eukaryota > Viridiplantae > Streptophyta > Magnoliopsida > Poales > Poaceae > Oryza > Oryza officinalis. Next base: position 25,005,798 of record BDMV01000004.1, on the reverse strand, counting down.
AAGATGATGAAGAAGATGCCGATGTCGATCTGGCCGAGTGGGCTCGGATGAAGAAGCCGACAACATGCCAGTGGGCCAAGAAGGGCGACAATGACGATAAGTACGACTTCGACATCAACAAAGCCGACAAGATATTTGACTTACTCCTGCAAGAAAAGCAGATTTAGCTGCCAGTAGGTCATATACTGCCATCGGCTGAAGAAATCAAGAAGAGAAGATATTGCAAGTTGCACAACACATATTCCCATCACACTAATGAATGCAAGATCTTCCGACAACAGATTCAATCGGCAATCAAGCAAGGCAGGATCAAGATTGATGAAGCCAAGCGGTCGATGAAAAGAGAAGGACACCCGTTCCCAGTCAACATGGTGCAGGCAAACAGGGCCGACGGCAATAGCCATCGGACCGGCAAGCGACCTCATCAGACCTCAGAGGGCCTGATTAGAAAATACCAGCAACGGCGGGAAGAACAAGCACAAGACTACGTCGATCAAGACAACTCTTACGACCCTCATTGGGAGTGCGAGTTTTTCTGGTTCTGCTGGAATGAAGGGATGAGGTTGCCATCAATCCAAGAGTGCCCTACATGTAATGATGTAGAAGACTCCCACTAGGGCAGCTCGAGCAAACAAGTGCATCGGCTGTACAAGCAGAGAAAGTCTGTACATGAAAGATTAGGACCGATGCACCATGATCATCGGACTGAGCACGACAAGCAAATCCAGAACCCCTAATGGTGCCCAAGCGACGTGTTTAGCAAGACACAAAAACGGCGGGTTCAGAGATTGAGAAGGAAGGAGCAGATCTAGGAGCAACAGGCGACAATAGCCCATCGGCCCACCAAGACCAAGAAGGAGTGGAGAATAAAATCTGCATTCGTCAAGGCCGATGAGGGCACCTCCAAATCAACTCGAGCTCCTGCGTCTGCAAAAGGTAAAGGTATAGCATCGGCTTCTGTTAATATGGTTTTCATATTGCCAACAGAATACAGCGTGCAAACGGCCAATGAAGCGGTAGCCGACGATGAGCAGTCCTAAGCTACAGTTGTCACCAGATCAAGCCGTGTTCGACAAGCCAGTCGACACCAGCCACAGGCACCTCCGGTCGTTATACATCAAGGGATTCGTCAATGGGCGGCCGATGACGAAGATGCTGGTCGATGGCGGTGCGGCAGTGAACTTAATGCCGTATACAACCTTCAGAAAACTTGGAAAAGTACCTGAAGACCTCATCAAGACCAACATGGTGCTCAAAGACTTTGGCAGCAACGCATCCGAGGCGAAGGGGGTGCTAAACGTAGAGCTCATTGTGGGCAACAAGACGATACCCACCACCTTTTTTGTCTTTGATGGAAAGGGTTCCTAGAGCCTGTTGTTGGGATGAGATTGGATCCACGCAAATTGTTGCGTCCTGTCAACAATGCATCAGTGCCTCATACAGTGGCAAGGGGACCAAGTCGAGATCGTGCAGGCTGATCGGTCAGTCCATGTGGCCAATGCCGATCTCGCAGTTTGGGAGATGGAGGGAATCGATTGCCTGTCTGGACGAGTTTGGGAGGCCGATTTCCTCAAAGTAACTGATTGCGACATCGAGACGATAGACGATCAAGACAAACAGTTGCTTTAACAAAGATGTGCCATCCACTGCCCAAGATGAGCAAGCTAGTCCCTACACAGATGATGCAGTGGATGAATTAGATGGAAAATTGGGACAAGACTTTACGTCGGCCGATCAACTCGAGGAGGTTGATATAGGATCAGGTGATATACCTAGGCCGATGTATGTAAGTGCTAACCTGTCAAGGGAATATAAGAATAATTTGATAAATCTTTTGAAAGAGTTCATAGACTGTTTTGCATGGGAATATCATGAGATGCCCGGGTTAAGCCGAACGATTGTAGAACATCGGTTACCTATCAAACCAGGCTATCGGCCGTTTAAACAAGCTCCTAGGAGGTTTAAAGCCGATATGCACGAATCTATCAAAGCAGAGATTACAAGACTTTACGACGCCAATTTCATCAGACCCTGCCGGTACGCGGAGTGGGTGTCTAATATAGTTCCAGTGTTGAAGAAAAATGGCAAACTGAGGGTGTGTATCGACTTCAGAGACTTGAACAAAGCGACACCAAAAGATGAGTACCCTATTCCGTTGGCCGATTTGCTGGTTGTTGCCGCGTCTGGACACAAAATCATCAGCTTTATGGATGGGAACGCAGGCTACAACCAGATTTTCATGGCCGAAGAAGACATCCACAAGACAGCCTTCAGATGTCCAAGGGCAATCGGCCTATACGAGTGGGTTGTTATGACTTTCGGTTTGAAAAATACTGGAGCTACCTATCAAAGAGCTATGAATTATATTTTTCATGATCTTATTGGCTCACTGATTGAGGTTTACATCAATGACGTCGTCGTGAAGTCCAAAGAGTATAATATGCACTTGGCCGATTTACGCAAAGTACTAGAAAGAGTAAGAAAATATGGTTTAAAGATGAACCCTAACAAATGTGCCTTTGGCGTATCGGTCGGTCAGTTTTTAGGTTTCTTGGTCCATGAAACAGGAATTGAGATTACACAGAAGAACATTGATGCTATAAAAAATATCAAGCCTCCAACTAACAAGACCAAGTTACAATCTCTGCTCGGCAAGATCAACTTTGTCCGACGATTTATATCAAACCTGTCAGGCAGGTGTTAACAGCAGATTTTCGTAATCTACTCAGAGAGGAAAAAGAAAACCGATGCAGAGAAGATGGGCCAAGATTGGAGTCGGACCAAGTCTTGTATCGGACTCGGTGAGCGTATCGAACCAAAAGAGGCTATAGCAGAAAGGGTGTATCGGCCGATATCGATTCAATACAGCCATCGGCCGATAGAGCCAGGAAGTTGACAGAGTTAGCATGGGCTTGGTCTGGGCTCGAGATAAGCTTCAAGGTGGTTGCCAAATAGAGATAAGGCTCGGTTTTAGGCAATTGTATCTTGTAAATTAAGTAGGTTTAGATCTAATTTTTGGCAAGAGTCTGCCGCAAAGACTTATTTGTTAGTTAGAGATAAGATCGTGTCCTACACGGACCATGTTGTAATCTCGGGTATAAATATCTCGGTAGTTTGTACATAGAAACTCTCTCACAACAACACAGTACACAAATTAATCTACTTTCGGCGCATCGCCAACCCTCGCTAGAGGTTAATCTCGACGAGTTCTTGCTTCCCAAAAGCAGAGGTAAGAACTCGTGCCCAACGATCTACATCGTCGGGGCTAGCATGCCGCTTTAGGCACGTTAAGCTTCGATGATGTGATCGTCGTTTATTATGCCACTTACATGGTTTGCTTGTTTATCTTGTTGATTGCAGATCAAATCAACTGGCACGCCTTACACACACCTAGGCAAGCCTTTGGACCTGCACTGGAGTTAAGCAGACCTCCCAGGCCACCGTGGAAACGTAGAACCCGTTTTGTCGTGAGGCGGGTCTAAATTCTGCGCCAACACGCTTTTGGCACGCCCGGTGGGACCACAAGAACACAAACTTCGCGACAACAAGAAGACCAACGCAAGATGTCAAAGCAGGATGAGATCTCCGAGGAGAACATCGTCTCCATGACCGTCGACCAGCTCAATGAGGAGCAGAGAGCTGAGATGGACAAGCTGGTCGAGCAGTTCTAAAATATGTACCTGCAGACATACTCTAGGACTCGACAAGGCACCCTTATCCAAAAATCCAAGGTGGTAATGCCGAGCTCTGGAGATGGAGCCAGCACGTCGGCGGCGGCACACGACCACACCATCAAGACCGAAGAAAGCGCTGCGCCGACGTTGCAAGACCGAATCGACTCCGCAGTTCATTCTGCGCTAGTCAACCAGTTTGGGATCCTGGTGAACACATTGACCAATACGGTCAAATCAATCTTAGATGGTTCCATTCATTAGCACAAGCCTCAAGGGCCGATTTTCTTGCCAGAAAACAAATTCCCTGCTTATCGGACCTTGAGGACCGACCTGAGCGCGGCTCCACAGCCGACGACGCCGATCCCACCCCCATCGGCTCAACCAGCATCAACCTTGACACTGGTCCTCACCAGGCAAACGGGAGGAAGCCCTCAGCACATCACGGAGGAACAGTATGCACAATGGACGAAGGGGAAACAACCGGTGATCGAGCCGGTGCAGCAAGTTCCAGTCAACCCGCTATCGGCCAGACAACCTCAAATCCCCATGTTTGGCAACCTTCGCAACCAGCTGCTTACAACGCGCCGCAAGGCTATCAGCAGTACACCGCAGGGCAGTACGACGCACAAAATCTAAATCATCAGTTCCAACCGTACTCTCCCAGGCAGTATCGGGCAGAGGGCCTATAGCAGTCCTACCACCAAGACCTCCCACATCGGCCTGCAGGATACTGGGCAGACATGATAGCCAAGGTGATGTGAGATCAGTTCGGCTTAAAGCCCAAGGAGAACTCTACGGTGTATTGGCACCCATATCCCGAGGAATTCGACAGAGTGCCACTGCCGAACCGATACAAGATCCCGGACTTCTCCAAATTTTCGGGGCAAGACAACGTCTCTACATACGAGCACGTAAGCCGATTCCTGGCACAGTGTGGGAAGGCATCGGCTATAGAGGCGTTGAGGGTGAGATTTTTCCCTCTGCTTTGTCAGGGTCAGTGTTTACGTGGTTTTCCTCTTTACCCTGCAATTCCATCAGAGGATGGGTCGACCTGGAGAAACAGTTTCATAGATACTTCTACAACGGCGTACAAGAGATGAAGCTGTTCGATCTCACCGCCATCAGGCAGAGGGTTGACGAATCGGTCCCGGAATACATTCAACGATTCAGGGACATAAGGAACAGGTGCTACAGCCTTAGTTTGACCGATTCCCAACTGGCCGATTTGGCGTTCTGGGGACTACTGGGGCCGATACGAGAAAGGTTCTCGTCACAGGAATTTGATAGCCTAGCTCAGCTAGCGCAGAGGGTATCGGCCCATGAGCAAAGGTTTCAGGAGGCGAAGAAGTTCTCGAAGAAAATCAATACTATCTATCAGTACGCCTCCGACGAAGACGATGAAGATGATGCTGACGTCGACTTGGCCGAGTGGGCCCGGATGAAGAAGCCGACAACGTGCCAATGGGCCAAGAAGGGCGACAAAGAGGACAAGTACGACTTCGATATCAACAAGGCCGATAAAATATTCGATCTACTCTTGCAAGAGAAGCAGATTCAGCTGCCAGTATGTCATGTATTGCCATCGGCCGAAGAAATCAAGAAGAGAAGATATTGCAAGTGGCACAACACATATTCGCATCACACCAATGAATGCAAGATCTTCCGGCAGCAAATCCAATCGGCCATCGAGCAAGGCAGGATCAAGATTGATGAAGCCAAGCGGCCGATGAAGATAGAAGGACACCCGTTCCCAGTTAACATGGTGCGGGCGGACAAGGCCGATAGCGATGCCTATCGGACCAATAAGCGACCTCATCAGACTTCAGAAGGCCTTATCAAGAAGTACCAGCGAAGACGAGAGGAGCAAGCACAAGAGTACTCTGACCAAGATAGATCCTATGACCCTCATTGGGAGTGCGAGTTCTTCCGGTTTTGTTGGAACGAAGGAATGAGGTTGCCAACGATTCAAGAGTGTCCTGCGTGCAATGACACAGAAGACCCTCATCAGGGCAGCTCAAGCAGGCAAGCGCATCGGCCAGCCAAGCAAAGAAAATCTGTGCACGAAAAGCTAGGGCCGATGCACCAAGAACGTCACGACGAAGATGACGATCAACCCCAGAATCCTCAGTGGTGCCCAAGCGACGTGTTTACCAAGACCCAAAAACGACGGGTACAGAGGCTGAGGAAGAAGGAGCAGGTCCAAGAGCAGCAAGCGACAACCGCCCATCGGCCCACCAGGACTAAAAAAGAGTGGAGGATAAAATCTACGGTGGTCAAGGCCGATGAAGGCACCTCGAAATCAGCACAAGCTCCTGCGTCTGCAAAAGGTAAAGGCGTAGCATCGGCTTCTGTTAACATGGTCTTCATATTACCAGCAGAATACAGCGTACGGATGGCCGATGAAGTAGTAGCCGACGACGAGACAGAGCAATCTTCGGCTAGGCTGCAGTTGTCACCAGACCAAGCCGTGTTCGACAAGCCAACCAATACCAGCCACAGGCACCTCCGGTCGTTATACATCAAGGGCTTCATCAATGGGCGGCCGATGACGAAGATGCTGGTCAACGGCGGCGCGGCGGTCAATTTGATGCCATATACAACTTTCAGGAAGCTTGGAAAAGTACCTGAGGACCTCGTCAAAACCAATATGGTGTTAAAGGATTTTGGCGGCAACGCAACTGAGGCAAAAGGGATGTTGAACGTGGAGCTCACAGTGGGCAACAAGACAATACCTACCACCTTTTTTGTCTTCAATGGAAAGGGCTCCTATAGCCTGCTGTTGGGAAGAGATTGGATCCACGCAAATTGTTGCGTCCCTTCAACAATGCATCAATGCCTTATTCAGTGGCAAGGGGACCAAGTCGAGATCGTGCAGGCCGATAGGTCAGTGCATGTGGCCAATGCCGATCTTGCGGTTTGGGAGATGGAAGGAGTCGACTGTCACACCCCGATTTTCGATCGGGATTAAAAATTACCTAATAATACATTTTCCAAAAATTAAATAAAAATCAAAAGCAATTTAAACAAGTGAAATTAGCAAGGAAATCAAAAATTTCCTTTAAAAATCATGGCTGGAAATATTTTTGTAATATTCTCTGTGCCCTAAAGTACTCTCCAAAATTTTTCGTGAATTTTTTGGAGCTAAAGAAATAATTTTAAGTCACAAACTTCATTTAATTGATTAAACAAAAAAACAAATTAAAAATGTCCCCTTTTTGTTTTGGGCCGTTTCCGGCCCAAAACTCCTCTCTCTCTCTCCCGCGGCCTACGCGGCTTCCTCCCCTCTCCGGCCCAGCCACCCAAGCCACCGCGCCTCTTCCCTCCTCGGCCCAAGGCGGCCCAAGCCGTCCCGCCTCCGCGTCCTTCCCTTTTCGTATGGCTCATCTCGTTTATCCAAAAGGTGGATTCACTTGTGAACCTGTCAATGTCATAAGGTACCCAGAAGTCTTGTGGCAGTCAGGTAATAAGAAGGGAATATTGAGTAATTCAATCCACGTTTGGATTGTCAAGATGAATTATGACAGGTGAAGATGTGCATCTAACAACGTCACTAAGAAACCTAGAGTTTCTTTTACCAGCTCTTTACAATTTGGTCAAACCCTCAAGACGTAATCGCTAGCCGGGAAAAGAAAATAATCAATCCAGGAAATGACAAGTTGGTCAAGTTGGTCAGACCGTAGTAGCACTCGACAGGATGAGGCCTTTTCGAAGGACAGTATAAGTGGCACCTCAATAAAATGAGAAGAATGATGAAATATTTGGTAGTGACAAGTTGACAAGTTGGCGTCAGAGAAAAATATCCATCCTCTCAATCTTAGAGGTCCCCAAGAGAACAGTAGATGCAACTGCACCCTAGTGGTGAATAAGGATCAAGAATGGTTACCTTCAGTTCAAGACAACCGTTGCAGTTTTCGAAAACTATCCCAATGTTTCTAGGAAGAGGAGAGGGAATTGTTCCACTACCTCTGCTTAAAGTAGGAGAATGCAGACGTCGAGCCAAAAGAAAAGGAATACATCACCAACAAAATAGGTGGCAGAGAAACTCGCTGGATAGATCGTCTCTACTCAAGGATTGAAAGTGAACTTGCGCGATCCGAAAAACAGAAACCCTTGGTAACATCAACGTCAGTTTCAAAGTTTCAGGAACAACCCCACCGGTTTCAAGTCAACGAAGTCGATTCTCAGCTCATCAAAAATTGTAAACGTCAACTACGCAGTCCAAAGTAAGCTTTATGAATAACTGCAACCCAGATCAGGGTCAGAGCAGACAGAACCAACCAGTGCAGTTTTGGCCAAGAAACGGAACATCGAGCTGGATGCCAACAGGGTCAGTCGCTCAAGATGGGTTAATCAATCAGCTAGGTCAAAGTCAGAAAGAAGCCGCGGAAGTCTGCAAGCCAGTTCAACACCACCCACACCCTGCTTTCTTTCTAGCCATCCCCGAATCTCGGGACGAGATTCCTGTAAGGGGGGTAGATTTGTCACACCCCGATTTTCGATCGGGATTAAAAATTACCTAATAATACATTTTCCAGAAATTAAATAAAAATCAAAAGCAATTTATACAAGTGAAATTAGCAAGGAAATCAAAAATTTCCATTAAAAAATCATGGCCGGAAATATTTTTGTAATATTCTCTGTGCCTAAAGTACTCTCCAAAATTTTTCGTGAATTTTTTGGAGCTAAAGAAATAATTTTAAGTCACAAATTCATTTAACTGATTAAATCAAAAAAAAACAAATTAAAAATGTCCCCTTTTTGTTTTGGGCCGTTTCCGGCCCAAAACTCTCTCTCTCTCTCCGCGGCCCACGCGGCTTCCTCCCCTCTCCGGCCCAGCCACCCGAGCCGCCGCGCCTCTTCCCTCCTCGGCCCAAGGCGGCCCAAGCCGCCCGCCTCCGCGTCCTTTCCCCTCTCGGGCCAGCCCGAGGCTCGTGGCCCAAGGCCGGCCGAGAGCCGCCGCCGCCTCCCCGCGCCGCGCGCCCACTGACGGGTGGGGCCGCGACCGAGTCGTCTCCGACTCGGCCGGCCGCCGCGGGTTCCCGGCGGATTTTCCGCCCCAGGCCGGCCGAACCCTAGCCGGGCCCCATATATTTTTTCCTCCCCCCTGAGGCCCCTCCTCGTTTTCCCCGCCGTCGCCGCCCCCAAATCCTAACCCTAGCGCCGCCGCCCGTCACCCTCCGACCGCCGCTTCCCGCGCCCCAGCCGTCGCGGCCGAAATCCGCCGCCCCTTCGGCTTCGCCGTGCAGTGCCGCACCCCGCCGCGCCTTCCGCCCCGCCGTCCGCCGCCGGTGCCGCCGTTTCCCGCGAGTCCGCCATCGCCGCCTCCTCCGGCCGGCCGTGGTCGCCATTGCCGCGCGGTGAGGATCCCCGTCCCCTCTCTCTTCCTCTACTCCCTCCGCCGCCCTCGCGTCGCCGTCACGCGCCGCCGTTCTAGCCGCCCGTGCGCCGCCGTCGCACGCCGCCGCCACCACAGAGCCGCCGCCGCCGCCATGCCCTCACCGGGTCGGCCTAGGGTTTCGGCCGAACCCTAGCCGCCCGCCTCGGCCTAGAGGCCGGCTCCTTCTTTCCGGGCCGGCCCACCGCTCCCTCCGGCCCAGCGGCCGTCGGGCCGGTTTTCCCATCTCCCCGCAAAAGTCTAATTTGCGTCCCCCTCCCCTTTTCTCAGGCCGGCCCATCACCCCGCTCGGCCCGATTGGCCCACCTTCTCGCGAAAAGTCCACTTCACGTCCCTCGGCCCTTTTAACTTTTTCCCGAGAAAATCCAGCTCATCTCCTCAAGTCCAGTTTACCTCCTTCTCAGCCTAATTTTCCCCTTTCCCCTGCAAAGTCCTTTTCACCTCCTTTTTCTCTCCTGCTCGCCGACACTTGTGTCACCGACACGTGGGCCCCCTTTGTTTACTCTGGTCCACACCCAGACCACGTGGCCGCCTGTCACACCCCGCCCCTGCGCCACTGTACAAATGGCACCGAGGAGGGCGTGCCGCAGGATAACGGCGAACCGCTTTCCCACGGAACCGCAAAACAGGTACCAGTCCCAGGATAACGATGCTGGTACCCGCGGTAACATGATGAATCAATGCAAGATTTAAATAAATACAATATACCTTTACGTTGCAGCTTCGGGGAATCCCTGAGTTGCAACCTCCAATCAGAGTCAGCAGCAGCGAAACTTAGCGAAGCTAGGACACCAAATCCACCGGCAGTAGTTTGGGTTTAGGGACGAAGCTCCAACCTACAATTTCTTCCTGAACTCAAGCCAAGAGGAGAAAAACAACAACAATGGGGGATTGAGTACTTTCATACTCAGCAAGCCACTAGGAAATGTGTACATGCAAGCATCAAAGACAGGCTGAGTTTGTTTAGCAAATCATTTTTAAAACACTTTTCCTTTTTTAAAGGTCTAAGTGTAGGTTTTCAAAGTAACTTTCCCTTCAGAGAGAGAGGCGTCTCACCTCAATCCGTCCACGAGTTGCTTTGCAACGACTCGAGCGGGAAAGTCAAATTTTAGCATTCATAGCATTAGTTTCTTTTCACTTTCAAAACATAAACCAACATTCTCTCCAACAATCATCCGTTAACCAAGTCTCAAGGTTAACAACTTCGGGTCCGGTCCTCTCGACCTGCCAACCCAAACTCGGCCATCTCGGCCCCTGAACCGCCCTCTCGGCCCTATGGTGTCAGACGACACCCCAGGTCACCACAGGCCTGTTCCCAACCACGAAGGCTGGCCGTCCGTCACAAAGAAGGACTCTGGTAACGGTTCCCATTCCACAACCAATTTATTAAATGAGTTTTAAAACAAATCTACGCTATGGCATCACCTCACATTCGCCCTTGACCGTGGGCCACGGCTGTTCGAACAGTTCAAATAAACCTCTGCAGAGACTGTACGCTTTCCCACAAGACACGAAGCTTACACCGATACTGCCGGTATCGGAAGTTCGTGACAAAGCCTTTCTCTAACCAAACCATAAATGTCCCGTGTCCCACAGATGGGTGGAATCTCTCCACCAAGCATCAGGCCAAATTTCAAGCCCTCATCTACTCAGGCCCCACCGTATGGACTCCCGACACATCCCCACTACAGGAGATTGCCGTAAACTCCACCATACCGGTGCTCCTCACCTGCTAACCTGCTAGACATCTATGTTTCAGCTAGTTACTCATCTAGGGGCATCCCATTCTACCCATGTGGTCGTACTGTGAGATGCTCGGATGTAAAACCCAAAGGAATCGGTCCTTATGCGCGACTACGAAACCAAACCACACAGGAGAGGATTCGCACCGCAAGTTTTCTCCCATAAAACTTTTTATTTTTCAAAGTCACCGACTCCCCGAGTCGGGTTTTATAAACCTTTCACAACCCAAGTTTTTCCACATCGATAACCATATATATAAACCTGACATAAACAAATGGTGCACAAGGATACCTGCGCCCAGAGAGCGCAAGCATCGAGGTACTGCTGTGGTGGAGCGACAAGGGTTAAGTTTAACAAGGTCCTAACGGAAAAATAATGCAACTACATAGGTTGGTCCGTCGGTCGTGTGCTCGTAGACCGATGGCCGATCAAAATAATTGTGTACGCTAAACATGCAAGTTTGCAATCAACACATTTTATAAACTAGGAGCAATATGATCGAAGAGTGCCTTGCCTTATTGTTGGTCTTCAAATCTTCGAGAAAAATCCACGTCCGCTGCACTTCTGAAACGTCCACTACGCGATCGAAAAGAAAAAACATCCAAAACCCTATAGAGCAGATAATAACTATTATAAACTAATGGTGCCATTGGTAGATCTCATTTTTAGAAAAATATATGGAAAGTTGAACGGAGTCAATCGGACTTACGGTTGGGGAGATACGAAATTTTGGAAGATTAATGGATTTTCCTGAAATGTGGAACTGAATTTATTAAATTGGAAAGAGAATATTCCCAAGAATATTCCTTGGCTGTGATGTTGAGAGGGAGGAATCATGGACTTTATTATGGGAAGGCTTGGGCTTTAGCCCAGAGATGAAGGAGGTCGGGTAGGGACGTAAAGTGGACTTGGTGGATAGATTATTAGGCCGGTTGGCCCATGAAGTGGAGGGCGTGATGTAGACTTCGTAGGGATTTTTATGGGCTTAGCCCGATAACGAGAGGGAGGCAAAGTAGACTTTTTGGAAGACTTTATGGGCTTCGGCCCGACAAAGAAGAGGGAGGCGAATTTAGACTTTTTTCCGAGTCTTTGGTCAAAGCCCGCGGGAGAGAGAGTCAAGACAGTGGGGCCCACCGGTGGGTCCCATCTCTTTTCCTTTTTCTTTCTTTTTTTTTTTCTTCTTCTTCTCTCTCCTTCTTATCTCTTTCTTCTCTCTTTCCTTCTTATCCCTTTTCCATTTCTGCCTTGCTCTTTCTCTGTATTCTTCCCGAGAGAAAGCCCGAGTGGGAGGAGGGCGGCCGGCCGGGGAGCGGCGGCGCCGGCGCGGTGGGGTGCGGCGGCGCGCGCGCGGCGTCGGCTGGGACGGCGGCAGCACGCGGCGCGCGGCCGGGAGCGCCTGGCCGGGGCGGCGGCAGTGGCGTCGGCAAGCGGCGACGCGGCTGGTGCGGCGGCTGGGAGCGGCGGCCGGGCTAGAGAAGGCCGGCGGCGTGGCGGGCAGCGGGGCGCTAGCGCCGGCTCGGCCAGCGGCCGCGGCTGCGGCGCGACGCTGCGAGGACGACGGGTGCGTCTGGCGCGGCGTCGGCTGGCGCTTCGAGGCAGGAGGGGAGAGGGAGCTGATTGGAGGCTGTGGAGGACGACGCGGGGCGGTGGCTTTTATAGCCGTCACGGCCGGCGGACGGCGAACAAGGCGGCTCGGCCGAGTGGGGCCGATGATCCTGTTCGGCGGTCGTCGTCGGCAGGGAGGCTCAGTCGAGCGAGACAGTGGCCTGGCATGGGTGAGCTCGGTTCACACCGTTCGGCGTAGACGAGTGACACCGGCGAGCTCGTCGTGGTGCCATGGCGCACTGGACCGGGTGTAGAGATGGCTGTTTGCTCGGCGGAGAAGGCGGCGACGGTGCCTAACCACGCTCAGTGCACAGTGCAGGACGGTGCCTAATCTCTGATTTGCAGGGGACGGTGCCTAACCGTTGTTTTGGCGTGGGGCTGAGTGTTGACGCCAAATCCGTACCGCCGATGAGGATCCGGCGTGCGGACACACGAAGGCCTGGGAGATCTGCTTAAGCTCCAGTGCAGGTCCTAAAATTGATGAAGCGCGGGCGTGCCAGTCAGTTTGATCCTGCCACTGACAAGATATGCAAAACAACATAATAGAAAGTCTATCGGCCGATAGGCCGATAGGGCAAAAACGTATCGGCCGATAGGCCGATAGCCAAAACAACCGATCGGCCGATGAGCCGATGGCACAATTCCAGCCGATGTACCGAACAAATATCTATATAGAGACGATCGGCTGACGATGACATGATGATGTAGCAATATGATATAGCATAATCCAAATAAATATAAGATAAACATTGATATGAAGATTAAAGCACACATCGGCCAGAAGTCCGATGGCATAAATTCTCAACAAGCAGATAAACAATATATACTCTGTTGTCATCGGCCAGATCCAATCTATATGTAAAACTCTTGGGCCGATGCAACGTCCAGATAACTCACCGGCTGAAACCCCGGTGAAACCCTTATTGGCAGCCAACAAGCAGGCTAGAGATTACGGTTCTAATCACGACTTAGTAGATCAAATGGTCTGATGCAGCACTAAGTATGAAAAGAAACGCAAGACCTAGACAATCAAGCCCTTGACTGATATTCAGGGTGGTGGATACCTTAGCCAATCTAATCTAACAAGGTGATTTAGTCAATACCGGCATAAACCCTAAAGCGAATCTCAGCCGATAAGACTAAATCAAGAAGCCGAACCAGATTGACTAAGATATATGATAGTAGGTGCTTACGTTGACGAGATCAGAACGTTGAAGCCCTAGCCCCGACAGCGCAGGCAGCCATAACGAGACTTACCCTTCGTGTGAAGGGCATGAACTCGCCGAAGAAGACGAAAGTAAAAAGGTTGGCGATGCGCCGAAGTTGATTGATCGTGAGATGAAAATTACATGAACTACAGGCTTACATATTTATACCCATAGGCTAACAAAAATCCTAACAGAATACAACTCAAACTTTCCTAAAGATAAAAGGAAAGATAAAGTCCTTGCCGGACACTAACACACTTTCCTAAAGATAAAACAGAAAACTAACAAACTCTTCCTAATTAAGAGATACAAGCCGCATCCTCCTCAAACTCGGTCTTCTCTGGATAATATCTTCCCGAATCTAACAAGAATCCGACTGCTATTGGTGGTTAGTTTGAGATAACCCCCATCGGCCGATGTAGAACTCTAGGCCGATACTAGCTTTGAGCCGATATAGATCCTGGGCCGATGAGGACTTCGGGGCTTACCAAATTCTGGTGTTAACACATGCCCCCCAGTTTTGGAGTATGAGAAGTCATGCTTCAAAATTACCCTTGCCTTGATCGCCCCAAAACTGATTCTTCTCTTCTTCTTGACATCGGCTCTCGTAAGCCGATACCTTCTGTATTAGATGAGCCAGGCTGTCAAACTCATGGAAAAAGAATCTATCTTTTATAGGCGCTGACAACCCTTGGAACGCAAGATCTGCTAGTTGTTCATCAGTTAGGCTCAAGCTATAACATCGGTTGCGGACATCACGAAATCTTTGAATATACTCCACAGCCGATTCCCCTTCTTGCTGTTTGACTAAAATCAAATCTGAAAACTCTAACTCAATGTCCCCAGCAAAGAAGTACTGATGAAATTGCTTCTCAAGATCAGCCCAACCTCTGATCGAGTTTGGCGGCAATGACGAAAACCATTTGAAGGCCGATCCAGTCAAAGACAACGGAAATAATCTAACTTTCAGAGCCTCTTCAGCCGACGCCTCCCCACATTGAGCTAAGAACCGGCTGATATGTTCTCTTGTAGATATATCATCTTGCCCTGAAAACTTGGAGAAGTCTGGAACTTTGTATCGGCCTGGAAAAGGAACTCTGTCGAACCAATCAGGATATGGCGGCCGATACACAGAAATCTGATCCTTAGGTTTAATCCCAAACTGCTCCTCCGTTACCTTTGCAATCATATCGGCCCAATCTTCTTTAGACTGATATCTTTGAATTTCTCCTGGCCGATATTGTTGTTGTAACCCACCATACTGATATGCTTGCCCCCCGAGCCAATATTGTTGTTGCCGATGTTGAAATTGTTCGTCAATTTGCCCCCCAATCTGATTTCTTAAGGCAATCACTCTGGGAACTATCTTCTCGATCAAACCATGTAATGTACTCACCAAAACTCCAGATCGATCAAACACAGTGCGACGAACAATTTCATCAACTGTCTTTTGAAGCGTCTCATCATCCATCGGCTCTTCTTCTTCCTCTACTGGCTTGAGAGATTGTTCTTCCTTGGCCTTGACTTCTTGATCAGACATATTGTTGTGATCGTGGGTTCCACGAGCCGTGTAAAAATCTTCAATCCAAAACACGGTCCCACTGGGCGTGCCAAAAATGTGTTGACGCCAAATCCGTACCGCCGATGAGGATCCGGCGTGCGGACACACGAAGGCCTGGGAGATCTGCTTAAGCTCCAGTGCAGGTCCTAAAATTGATGAAGCGCGGGCGTGCCAGTCAGTTTGATCCTGCCACTGACAAGATATGCAAAACAACATAATAGAAAGTCTATCGGCCGATAGGCCGATAGGGCAAAAACGTATCGGCCGATAGGCCGATAGCCAAAACAACCGATCGGCCGATGAGCCGATGGCACAATTCCAGCCGATGTACTGAACAAATATCTATATAGAGACGATCGGCTGACGATGACATGATGATGTAGCAATATGATATAGCATAATCCAGATAAATATAAGATAAACATTGATATGAAGATTAAAGCACACATCGGCCAGAAGTCCGATGGCATAAATTCTCAACAAGCAGATAAACAATATATACTCTGTTGTCATCGGCCAGATCCAATCTATATGTAAAACTCTTGGGCCGATGCAACGTCCAGATAACTCACCGGCTGAAACCCCGGTGAAACCCTTATTGGCAGCCAACAAGCAGGCTAGAGATTACGGTTCTAATCACGACTTAGTAGATCAAATTGGTCTGATGCAGCACTAAGTATGAAAAGAAACGCAAGACCTAGACAATCAAGCCCTTGACTGATATTCAGGGTGGTGGATACCTTAGCCAATCTAATCTAACAAGGTGATTTAGTCAATACCGGCATAAACCCTAAAGCGAATCTCAGCCGATAAGACTAAATCAAGAAGCCGAACCAGATTGACTAAGATATATGATAGTAGGTGCTTACGTTGACGAGATCAGAACGTTGAAGCCCTAGCCCCGACAGCGCAGGCAGCCATAACGAGACTTACCCCTCGTGAGAAGGGCATGAACTCGTCGAAGAAGACGAAAATAAAAGGTTGGCGATGCGCCGAAGTTGTATTGATCATGAGATAAAAATTACATGAACTACGGGCTTACATATTTATACCCATAGGCTAACAAAAATCCTAACAGAATACGACTCAAACTTTCCTAAAGATAAGAAGGAAACTAACAAACTTATCCTAATTAAAAGATACAAGCCGCATCCTCCTCAAATTCGGTCTTCTCTGGATAAGATCTTCCCGAATCTAACAAGAATCCGACTGCTATTGGTGGTTGGTTTGAGATAACCCCCATCAGCCGATGTAGAACTCTAGGCCGATATTAGCTTTGAGCCGATATAGATCCTGAGCCGATGAGGACTTCGGGGCTTACCAAATTCTGGTGTTAACACTGAGGCAGAGAGATGAAGGACGTGTGCATGCATGCATGCTGGGAGAGGATGGATGCTGGTTGTTGCTGCCTGGCGTGTTTAGGAAAGTAGATGAGTATTTTGGCTTGCAATGAATGGAGTGAGTAGAAAGCAAAATAATTTAGAAAAAAAAAATTGGACGAGCAATTTAGGATGCGTCTCGGATTCAAAAATCTGTACACGAGGATTTTATTTGGAGAAAAGAGGAATAGAAGGAAAAACTCGGCTTTTGCCGGGCGGTAGGATCCCAAGAAAAAAAAATATTTCGAAATAACTTGAACGGGAAGGAAAATGACTGTCGACACGTGCGCAGAAATATTGATTTTAATATGCACACGTATAGGAAATATTGGTCAGGTGGGCGATGTCTAAAAATAAATATTTTTAGACTCTCTGGGTGGAAAGGAGATTATTTAATGACACGGTTAAAATCCCGAAATTGAAATTTCAACCGTATGAATTTTTGGAAACGTTAAGGAGTGGAAATTCAAACTGCAAAATTCGAATAATGGAAAATTAATTTTGGGAGATGATATCACGATCAAGATTCTGGGTTCACAAGGGAAAGAATTAATTGAGATCTTTGGCACAAAAATTCTAAATACACTCAAAGAACCAAATTGTTGAAAATAGGATTTTTAATAAAATAGAATTTTTGACGGGCGAAAATCAGGGTGTTACACCGCCCGCGGCTTCGCCACGTTGGCGTCCACGTCGGCGCTACCTCCTCCCTTCCGCCCGCCGTGGCCGCCACGTCGGTGCCACGTGGTGCTTTTCCACCGTGGACTGTCCGCCCCTTGGCCCGTTGACACATGGGACCCGCCGTTCCGGCGTCGTTTCCCTTTGATGATGTCAGCGTAGCCCTTTCCTTTGCAAAATTAATTAATAATTGCGCAATAAATCGATTTAATTTCTAGAAATTCATTTAAATGGCTCAAAACTTCTAAAATTCATATCTAATTCATACGAACTCCAAATTGAGCCATTCAACTTGCAAAATTCATCTAAAATTGAGCTCTACATGTTTGTTTACTTTTTATGTATTGTTTACTTGGTTTTTATTAGAGTTTTTCCTTGTTTTGAGTGCCAGCGTGTAGATTTCGCCGTTTCGGAAGTTCGCGCTCGCGAGGAAAGAGTTCAGATGATTGTTTGAAGAAGCAAGGCAAGTCACACATTCCCCTTGAGCATGGTGTACCTATTTTATGAAATGTTTTCCATTTGCAAATAAAGTGCATGTTTTGCTAATTACATGGGAACAGGGTTTACCTATCCGTCCGCTTGAGCCATGTTTACTTGTTATACCGTCCTTTGTTAACCTTGGGTGATAATTTGACTAGTGTGAGTCACTTATGTTGACTTTGCTAGAATTATATATGCTTAGCCATGCTTAATTACCACTAGCTCATTTAATGGGACAATTACACTGTTTACAATTAGCTTCTAACGAGCAGTTCGCTCGAGACACCGGACCATGTTTTATTGGTCGTAATTATCCAACTAAAATATGACCTAATGGTGGGCTGTGGGTGCATGGTTTTGCTGGTCTCACCCATGGCAATTAAGGACCGGTTCATGGGAAACCCTGGAAGAATAACAGTGCTTACCACAAGCAAGAATGGGCAACTGCTGGACTTGTAGTGTAACTTTCCTCTAGCTGACGTACACTGGTTAGGGTGAGCGTGATGGAGTTTGGATGGGCCCTGCGACGGTCTATGCAGCTGCCGGATTCACCAAGGCACGAGGGGGGGCTGCCCACTGCCTTTTGAGGGGTGGGGGCGAAACCCGAGGTGGTACGATTGGTTAGAGGGGGTTATGCAAAAGGTCTTGTCACGATTTCCCCCTTTGTAGTATCGTGGTGATACTTCGGGGCATGGTAACATGTGTGGAATCGTGTCTTGTGGGTACAGTTGCGCACCTCTGATCAGAGTAAAACTATTCGAATAGCCGTGCCCGCGGTTATGGGCGATCAACCAGATTCACCGTGATTAGTCCCACATGTTTAATTAATTTGACTTAATGAACTGGTGTAGTTCAGGTGGAATGGTTGGGCCTGTTCAACGTGGTTGTAGCGTTGTTCAGTGGAGATTTAATATTGTCTTAACTAAACAACTGTTTTACTGTTTTAAAATAAAAAGGTTTTCAACCGCTTTTCTGCAAATAGCCACAAGCCTCCCTTTGTCTCCCCTATGCATGTTTGCATCTTTGGTGTGGCTTGTTGAGTACGGTGGTTGTACTCAATCTTACTATTTTTCCCCCTTTTCAGAAGTTTAATACTTCTGAGTTGAAGTTGAAGTTAGAGGACCAAGGCTCAGACCCCAGTTGAGTTTACCTGTGGAGTGGAGCTGAAGGCCGCTAGGATCGTTTCTTTCCGCTGCTGTTTTCTTTTCGGTGTGAGGACTAAGTGCCTCTGTTGTAAGTATTTATCGCTTTATTTATGTTTGGATCTGTTTATTGATTTGTCGTTTTGTGTACCCTGGTTGTTGCCTGGACAGGGACTTAATACACAAAATGGTCTGGAAATTTGGGAAAATTTCCGGGCGTGACATCGACTGCCTGTCCGGACGAGTTTGGGAGGCTGAGTTCTTAAAGATAACTGACTGCAACATAGAGCCTATCGAAGATCAAGACAAGCAGTTGCTTTAGCAAAGATGGGACATTCACTGCCCAAGATAAACAAGCTAGTCCCTACACAGACGATGCGGTGGATGAGTTAGATGGCAAATTGGGACAAGGCTTTACGTTGGCCGATGAACTTGAAGAGGTTGATATAGGAATAGGTGATAGGCCTAGGCCGACGTATGTAAGTGCTAACCTGCCAAGGGATTATAAGAATAATTTGACAAATCTTTTGAAAGAATTCATGGATTGTTTTGCATGGGAATATCATGAGATGCTAGGATTAAGCCGATTGATCGTAGAGCATCGGTTACCTATCAAACCAGGATATCGGCCATTTAAACAAGCTCCTAGGAGATTTAAGGCCGATATGCATGAAGCTATTAAGGCAGAGATCACAAGACTTTACGATGCCAACTTTATAAGACCCTGCCGATATGCGGAGTGGGTCTCCAACATAGTTCCAGTGTTGAAGAAAAACGGCAAACTCAGAGTGTGTATTGATTTCAGAGATCTAAATAAAGCAACACCAAAGGACGAGTACCCTATGCCGTTGGCCGATTTGCTAGTTGATGTCGCATCTGGACACAAAATTATCAGCTTTTTGGACGGGAACGCTGGTTACAATCAGATTTTTATGGCTGAGGAAGATATTCATAAGACAGCTTTTAGGTGTCCAGGGGCAATCGGCCTATATGAGTGGGTTGTCATGACGTTCGGTTTGAAAAACGCTGGAGCTACTTATCAGAGGGCCATGAATTATATTTTTCATGATCTTATCGGCTCTTTGATTGAGGTTTACATCGATGACGTCGCCGTAAAGTCAAAAGAGTATGATATGCACTTGGCCGATTTACGCAAGGTACTAGAAAGAGCAAGGAAGTATGACCTCAAAATGAACCCTAACAAGTGTGCCTTTGGCGTATCGGCCGGTCAGTTTTTGGGTTTCTTGGTCCACGAAAGAGGAATTGAGATTACACAGAAGAATATTGACGCTATAAAGAAGATCAAGCCTTCGACGAACAAGACCAAGTTACAATCTCTGCTCGGCAAGATCAACTTTGTCCAGCGCTTTATATCGAACCTGTCAGGAAGAATAGAGCCGTTCACTCCATTGTTGAAGATAAAAGACGATCAGGAGTTTACATGGGGTGACAGGCAGCAAAAGGCGCCGGACGACATCAAAGAGTATTTGAGCTCCCCACCAGTTCTAATTCCTCCACAGAAGGGAGTTCCGTTCAGGCTGTACCTATCGGCCGATGAGAAGTCTGTCGGCTCAGTTTTGGTTCAAGAAATTGACGGTAAAGAACGGGTTATTTTCTATCTCAGCAGGAGGTTGTTAGATGCCGAAACAAGGTACACGCCAGTGGAGAAACTATGTTTGTGCTTATATTTCTCATGTACTAAATTGAGGCATTATTTACTTTCCAATGAGTGCATTGTGATAAGTAAGGCCGATGTGATGAAATACATGTTATCGGCCCCCGTATTGAAAGGAAGAATTGGGAAGTGGATTTTTGCCTTAACAGAGTTTGACCTACGGTATGAATCAGCCAAAGTGATCAAGGGACAAGCCCTGGCCGATTTTATTGTTCAGCATAGAGACGATTCAATTGCATATTCAGATATTGTGCTATGGACGTTGTATTTTGATGGGTCTGTTTGCAGACATGGGTGCGGTATCGACCTAGTCATCATATCCCCTCGGGGGGCAAGCTTCGAGTTTGCCTTTACCATCAAGCCTTATTATACTAACAATCAAGCAGAGTATGAGGCTGTTCTTAAAGGTTTGCAGTTATTACAAGAGGTCGAGACCGATTCCGTAGAGATCATTGGTGACTCACAGTTGGTCATTAATCAACTTTCTGGGGACTATGAATGCAAGAATGATATTCTCAAAGTTTACAATGAGGAGTGCAAGGAGTTGCTACAGGCTTTCAAGATTGTGACGATGAGGCACATACCCAGGAAGCAGAATTTCGAGGCCAATGATTTAGCTCAAGGGGCATCAGGATACAGGCCGATGGCCAAAGATGTTCAGATTCAAATTGCCACCGTGGATGCCGATGACTGGAGGTTTGATATCATTGAGTATTTGAGAAACCCTTCTCAATCGGCGTCACGAAGGATGAAGTATAAAGTTCTACATTATGTCTTACTGGACGATGATCTATATTATCGGACGATTGATGGTGTCTTGCTCAAGTGCTTGAGTCTCGAAGAAGCCAAAATTGTTATGAGCGAGGTCCATGAAGGGATTTGTGGAACACATCAATCGGCCCATAAAATGAGATGGCTTTTAAAGCGCATTGGATATTTTTGTCCGACAATACTAGAGGATTGTTTTAAGTATTATAAAGGATGTCAAGATTGTCAGAAATTTGGAGCAATTCAGATAGCACCAGCATCGGCTATGCATCCAATCATAAAGCCTTGGCCGTTTCGTCGATGGGGAATAGATATGATCGGCCAGATTAACCCACCATCAAGCAAGGGACACAGGTATATACTAGTGGCTACAGACTACTTCACAAAGTGGGTTGAGGCCATCCCTCTCAAGAAGGTTGATTCCCAGGATGCCATCTAATTTGTTAAAGAGCATATCATATACGATTTGGACTACCACAGACATTGACTATAGATCAGGGATCAATCTTCGTGTCCGATGAGTTTGTTGAATTTGCCGACAGCATGGGCATCAAGCTGTTGAATTCTTCTCCATATTATGCGCAAGCTAATGGACAGGCAGAAGCTTCTAATAAGACTTTAATCAAGTTGATCAAGAGAAAAATCGATGAACAGCCAAGACGGTGGCATACCACGCTGGCCGATTCCCTTTGGACGTATCGGATGGCTTGTCATGGTGCAACTCAAGTGCCGCCGTATCAGTTGGTTTATGGACATGAAGCTGTGCTGCCATGGGAGACCAACATCGGCTCAAGAAGGATTGCTTTGTAAGACAACTTGACAGCCGATGAGTACCACAATCTTATGGTTGATGAGTTAGATGATTTGGCACACGTTCGTTTGCGGGCCTTGGAAAAAACAAAACGTGATAAAGATCGAGTGGCTCGTCATTATAACAAAAAGGTTGTTGCCAAGTCATTTGAGGAAGGGGATCTTGTTTGGAAACTAATACTGCCGATCGGGTCCAGAGATAACAAATTCGGCAAGTGGTCACCTAATTGGGAAGGTCCTTTTCAGATTCATCGATGTGTTCCCCATAATGCTTATCTGCTCAAAGGATTAGATGGCGAAATTTACGGAAGAGCCCTTAATGGCAAATACTTAAAGAAATATCATCCCAGTGTTTGGATCGATTCATGATCGGTTTGCCAGCCGATTTATGATAATAGCCGATGTGGTACACATCATCTTTAGATGGCCGATATCCATTATCGCCCTTAGTTCAAATTTTACAACATGAGCCCTCATCTTCTAAAATTTGGGGGGCACATATATATACAAGTGCGAAATTTTTCACAATTTTTCTTCAAGATTCTTCAAGTTTGTCAGATTTGTCCAGGTTTATGGACTTCAAAAAATTTTCAGGCCTGAACTTCTTTAGATCAAATTCGGCTGATTGGCCGATGAGATTTATGTTAATCAAAGCAGGAGATGATCTATTTACAAGAAGGACACAAAATATATTACATCACCCTATAAAGTTTTCAATAGCTGCAATGGCCTTACGACGGATTTGGTCAATGTCTTCTATTACTTGGGCGTCATCGGCCGTCGACACTGGGATTGGCTTCAAAGATTTGCTCAGGGTTGCAAGATACTTGGCCGATGCCTTCAGCTTCGCCGTTTGGTCTTCTATGGCCTTGGGTGATGCAGCTATTCCAGCTTCAACTTCTTGGATTTCTTTGCGGGTGGCTTCTAGCTTCAGTACAAAATCTGCTTCAAGACGGCAGAGTTCTTCAAGCCTATTGTTTAGGATAATCGGCTCAACAGTCAGCTCATCCAATCTAGTCTTGTCAGAATTGACTTGAGCTTTGCTGGCAGTTAAGGCCGATTCCAAGCTTTCACGTTCCCGCCTCTCTGCGATTCTTTCTTTCGCCTTGTGGAGCTTGAATTGGTATTGTTCCAAGAAGATGGCCGGTGTCAAGTTCTTCATCAGGTCTTCAGGCAGTTGGTCTTGAATTTCTTGTACCCTGATCCTGATGGGACTGCAATCCTCCACCAAGAATTCCAGCGATGACTCTAGCCGATTGGCGATATCGGACAGCCGGTTCTTCAGTTCGTCAGAGATCGACGCCTTGGCTGTGATGGGTGGCTCTTTGTCCTCGTCATCAAGGAATTGGCCGATGTCAAAAGAAAACATATCGGCTAAGTTCTGCAAATATCAACATAGGGCATGGTCAGCCTAGTCAGACAAGAAATCAGCAAAGGAATCAAGGTGACCTGGTTTACCTGTGATAGGGCATCAGCTGTGCTTGCATCGGCCTCCTTTTGCTGTCCTGAAACGGTGGGCGAAGGGGTAGGCCGATGTGGTGCGGGTGATGGAGCTCACTGCTGAAGAGAGATAAGAAAGGACGATCAGATCCATATCATCAAAAGAATAAGACAAAAAAGATCAACTCTTACCTAGGCAATCGGAGAGGGTGGTGGAGAAGGAGAAGGTGTCTTCAATCGGGCCTTGGCTCGCTCGCACTTTTGCATGGTGGCCTTTTTGGTCCTGGGCGGCGAGACCGATTGAGTTCGTTCCTTCAACAAAGATGATGCAAGAACCTGCAAGGGATTGAGGTGTGACATACCAACAAAAGGAGACTGCATAGATTCAAGAAAAAAAATGTGTTACCTTGCGGATTGCGTGTCTGGTTTTCCTTGGTTGGGCGGTGTCAGCTTGGTCATCGGCCGATGGGATTGCGGTGGTCTTGGCCGATGGTTCCTTAGCAGTTTCGGCTGATGGATTTTCTTCTTCAGGCAGATCGGCGGCAGATGCATCGACCTCCTCTTCCCTTACTTGGTAATCCAGAAATTCTTCTACGGAGGGGTCTAACTGGACAGGATCGGCCTGGTCGTCAGCCTTGGACTTTTTCAAAGGTTTTTGAGGTTTGTCCCTTGCTGGCGCTTTCCTTTTGGTGACCTCTTTGGCTATCAGCCCTTGGAGCAGCAATGAGACCTTTGGAGCAGTAAGGCCGATGGCTGATTCCATACAGAGTTGCCCGATGGAGCCAGGACCATTGTATATGATATCTTTTGTCCACTGTTGCTCCCGGATGAAATCGGGACATCAGGGACTTGAGGGCTAATATTCTTGATAAGCTCTGTTAGATAAAATCTGGCCGATTGATGAAAGATATGAGCAGCCCATTCTTGCCACCATGCTTGGAAGCTAATATGGATGAAGGCGCTCAAATGCAATCGGTCACAGTCACCCAGGTTTGGGATTTCAATCTCCAGAACTTTGCTCATGATCAAAGCTGATGAGACTGTACCCCTGCTCTCTAGGAGCCGATGAAAGTGTAGGTTGATAGGAAGTTGTCCAAGCAAGCACTGTCTAGCAGCTACCATGGGATTGTAGAATTCATAAGACAAGCTGGTGCTTCTTCCTTGGAATATGCCTACTAGGAGCAGGCATGGGGTGATGCCGATCATAAATGACTCTCGTGAATCCATATCATCATTTACCAGGTCCAAGTGGAGATCATCAGGGAGTTCAAAGTCTTGATCTGAGGTGTAGATGAACATGTCCATCTTAACTGATGGGGGGCCGGTGTAGAATCGGATGAACCATGTGGACATGTCTTCGGCCGATTGATCTGCTCCAAGATAAACAGAGGCCGCTTCTCCAAAGGACATGTATCGTCTGGTTCTAGGGTCTTCATGATCAGCATACTTTGATGGGAAGCAGGAGTCCGATAATGGAGGCCGATCAATTATGGTGTTGGTATGGATAGTTAACCAGAGTTGGATAAACCACCATGGTCCTCCATGCGTCACAGTTTGTTTCAGCATCAAATCTTGAGTGGCAGTATGAAGCAGCCGATAGACAGCCCAGAGGAGATATCGGCCAAGGGGGATTTGTTTCTTCTCAACCAGAGCTTGAGCCAAGTGTTGGCAATTTAGAGTAGGGTCGCAGGTTGATCCACAGAAGACAAATCTTTCTAACCATAGGGTCAGAAAGGCCACATATTCTCTCTCTGAGACGGATCCTTGTTCCATATGCTCAGAAATATACCCAGACCAGTCTCCAATCTTCTTGGTTTTCAACTTATGGCTGCTGTTTGTTAGGAGGTTGAAGGGATTGATCTCAGATTGGATGTCTAGCCCTGTCAGCATCTTCATGTCAATTAATGTTGGGGTCATCGGACCTTGCCGAAATAGGAAAGCGTTTAAGGTGCTAGACCAGAAATAGGTGGCCGCTGACATGAGTGGTTCATTCTTTTTGGTATCGGCCAGGGACAGAGTGATGCATTGGCCGATTCCTATTTCGTCCCAATGAACCTGCTTGGTTGCAGCAATCCTCTTATGCCAGGTTCTGTAACCATTGAGCTTTGACGGCCAGGACCTGAAGGTGTGCTTCCATGAAGAGACATTGGGCTTGGCTTGTTTGAAAGGGACTTTGTTTGTCTCAGCGTTTATCAGCCAGGTTGGGTCATAATTGCCCATGGGACCTAGAAGGAACCGGTGGGATTTGTCGTTGGTGGGGACTAAGATTTGGTTCTTGAAAACCTACGGCATATGAGCAGTGATGTAAGATAATGACCTGGGGGGGCAAGAGCGGAAGCCCTAGTTTGAAGAACTCGGCGAGAAAATGAAAATGTGAATTTAGAAAGGATTGACTTACCATGGGGATCTCGGAGGCGTAGAACGGCGCGGAAGCCATTGTTGCTGTCAAAGAGGTCGCTGTTGAAGGGGTCGATGCCGATGGGATGCCGAGGTGTCGCCGGGGTTGAAGAGCGTGAGTGGTTGACGAATCGGCGGCGGAGGGTTACAAATCTGGATCTGCACGGTTTTCAGACAAACCCTAGCGAAGAAGTCGATGGGTTTCTCAAAGCTAATTCCGCCACATTATATAATGAAGCGGAATTGGGGGGCATGTGTTAACAGCAGATTTTCGTAATCTACTCAGAGAGGAAAAAGAAAACCAATGCAGAGAAGAAGGGCCAAGATTGGAGTCGGACCAAGTCTTGTATCGGACTCGGTCAGCATATCGGACCAAAAGAGGTTATAGCAGAAAGGGTGTATTGGCCGATACGGATTCAATACAGCCATCGGCCGATAGAGCCAGGAAGTTGACAGAGTTAGCATGGGCTTGGTCTGGGCTCGAGATAAGCTTCAAGGTGGTTGCCAAATAGAGATAAGGCTCGGTTTTAGGCAATTGTATCTTGTAAATTAAGTAGGTTTAGATCTAATTTTTGGCAAGAGTCTGCCGCAAAGACTTATTTGTTAGTTAGAGATAAGATCGTGTCCTACACGGACCATGTTGTAATTTTGGGTATAAATATCCCGGTAGTTTGTACATAGAAACTCTCTCACAACAACACAGTACACAAATTAATCTACTTTCGGCGCATCGCCAACCCTCGCTAGAGGTTAATCTCGACGAGTTCTTGCTTCCCCAGAGCAGAGGTAAGAACTCGTGCCCGACGATCTACATCGTCGGGGCTAGCGTGCCGCTTTAGGCACGTTAAGCTTCGATGATGTGATCGTCGTTTATTATGCTTTGGGTGATTTTCATAAGTGTATTAATTATGCTTCGCCAGCAATCTGCTCGTTTTAGGGTTTATTGCCGATGACGGTCTAATTATTATGCTTAGTTAAATCTTTCAATGCATCTACCATCCCCAAAAGCGATCGACAACTTGATTTTCTTTGTGTTAAGTCTCAATTCACACTGAGTTGCTATCGACCTTAGTCATGTTTTGAGATCTAATCCAAAGCCTGTTTTCGATCGTGATTAAGGATAGCGCCGGAGTTTCAGCCGGTCTTATCTAATACTTGTAATTACTATATGGTCTTTATATGTATTTGTCACTTGTATGAGCAGATTGATAAATATAAATGCGTTTGTTATAGGTTATCCTCTAGAGTTTGCCTGTGATCGATGTATTTATTATAAGTTGATTGGTTGGTACAAGTCTGCATTAGAATATTAGCTAGTGCAATTATTTCTTTTATCCCTCATCGGCCGATGCCACTAATTGACATGAACATGTTGATGAAGGCTGATGAGATTAGATCTATACTTTGATGTTATTTTATCACAACTACAAGTGAGCCGATATAGCTTTGCCCTATCGGCTAGGTCATGACAATGCAACATCGGCCTATCGGCCGATCGGCCATTGTGTACTTATATGGTTTGCTTGTTTATCTTGTTGATTGCAGATCAAATCAACTAGCACGCCTTACACACACCTAGGCAAGCCTTTGGACCTGCACTGGAGTTAAGCAGACCTCCCAAGCCGCCGTGGAAACGTAGAACCCGTTTTGTCGTGAGGCGGGTCTAAATTCTGCGCCAACAGCAGGATAGAGCCGTTCACTCCATTGTTAAAGATAAAGGACGATCAAGAGTTCGTATGGGGTGATAAGCAACAAAAAGCGTTGGACGACATCAAAGAATATTTAAGTTCCCCTCCAGTTCTAATCCCTCCGCGGAAAGGGGTTCCATTCAGGCTGTACCTATCGGCCGATGAGAAGTCCATCGGCTCTGTTTTAGTTCAAGACATTGGTGGCAAAGAAAGAGCTATTTTTTATCTCGGTAGGAGGTTGTTAGATGCTGAAACAAGGTATACGCCAGTGGAGAAATTATGTCTATGCTTATATTTTTCATGTACTAAATTAATGCATTATTTACTTTCCAATGAGTGCATTGTGGTAAGTAAGGCCGATGTGATGAAATACATGTTATCGGCCCTTGTTTTAAAAGGGAGAATTGGGAAGTGGATTTTTGCCTTAACAGAGTTTGACCTCAGATATGAATCGGCCAAAGCAATTAAAGGACAAGCCCTGGCCGATTTGATTGTTCAACACAGAGACGATTCAATTGCATATGCAGACATTTTGCCATGGACACTGTATTTTGATGGATCTGTTTGTAGGCATGGATGCGGTATCGGCCTGGTCATAATATCCCCTCGGGGGGCAAGCTTTGAGTTTGCCTTTACTATCAAGCCTTATTATACTAACAATCAAGCAGAGTATGAAGCAGTTCTTAAAGGTTTGCAGTTATTACAAGAGGTCGAGGCCGATTCCGTAGAGATCATTGGTGATTCACAGCTGGTAATCAATCAACTTTCTGGGGAGTATGAATGCAAGAATGATATTCTCAGAGTTTACAATGAGGAGTGCAAGGAGTTGCTGCAAGCTTTCAAGATTGTGACGATGAGACATATACCCAGGAAGCAGAATTTCGAGGCCAATGATTTAGCTCATGGGGCATCAGGATACAAGCCGATGGCCAAAGATGTTCCGATTCAGATTGCTGCCGTGGATGTCGACGACTGGAGGTTTGCTATCATTGATTATTTGAAAAACCCTTCCCAGTCGGCGTCGTGACAGTTGAAATACAAAGTCTTGCATTACGTCTTGTTAGATGATGATCTATACTATCGGACGATTGATGGTGTCTTGCTTAAGTGCCTAGGTCTAGAGGAGGCCAAAGTTGTTATGAGCGAGGTACATGAAAGGATTTGTGGAACCCATCAATCGGCCCATAAAATGAGATGGCTTTTGAAATGCGTTGGGTATTTTTGGCCAACCATGCTTGAGGATTGTTTCAAATATTACAAAGGATGTCAAGATTGCCAAAAGTTTGGAGCAATTCAGAGAGCACCGGCATCGGCTATGCATCCAATCATAAAGCCGTGGCCGTTCCGAGGATGGGGTATAGACATGATCGGACAAATCAATCCACCATCAAGTAAAGGACACAAGTATATACTAGTGGCTACAGACTACTTCACCAAGTGGGTTGAGGCCATCCCTCTTAAGAAGGTTGATTCCAAGGATGCAATTCAGTTTGTCAAAGAGCATATTATATATCGGTTTGGATTACCACAAACATTGACTACAGATCAAGGATCAATTTTCGTGTCCGATGAGTTTGTGCAGTTTACCGACAGCATGGGCATCAAGCTGCTAAATTCTTCTCCATATTATGCACAGGCTAATGGGCAGGCAGAAGCTTCTAATAAGACTTTAATCAAGTTGATCAAGAGAAAAATCGACGAACAGCTGAGGCAGTGGCATACCACGCTGGTCGATTCCCTTTGGGCGTATCGGATGGCTTGTCATGGTGCAATTCAAGTGTCGCCGTATCAGTTGGTTTATGGACATGAAGCTGTCCTTCCATGGGAAACCAACATCGGCTCAAGAAGGATTGTTTTGCAAGACGACTTGACAGCCGATGAGTACCACAATCTTATGGTTAATGAGTTAAATGATTTGGCACATGTCCGATTGCGGGCCTTAGAGAAAATCAAGCGAGATAAAGATAGAGTTGCTCGTCATTATAACAAAAAAGTTGTTGCCAAGTCATTTGAAGAGGGGGATCTTGTTTAGAAATTGATACTACCGATTGGTTCCAGAGATAATAAATTCGGCAAGTGGTCACCTAATTGGGAAGGTCCTTTTCAGATTCATCAATGTGTTCCTCGCAATGCTTATCTGCTTAAAGGATTAAATGGAGAAATTTATGGAAAAGCCCTTAATGGCAAATACTTAAAGAAATATTATCCCGGCGTCTGGATCGATTCGTGATCGGCTTGCCAGCCGATTTATGATAATAGCCGATGTGGTACACATCGTCTTTAGATGGCCGATATGCATTATCGCCCTTAGTTCAAATTTTACAACATGAGCCCTCATCTTCCAAAATTTGGGGGGCATATATATATATACAAGCAAGGTTATCAAGATTCCTCAAGTTTACTGGATCAAAATTTTATGGACTTCAAAAAATTTTTCAGACTTGGACTTTTTCAGTATTGTTCAGATCAAATTCTGCTGGTTGGCCGATGAGATTTATATTAGTCGAAACAGGGAGTTATTTTCTTACAAGAAGGACATAAAAATATATTACATCAGCTTATAAATTTTTCAATAGCTGCAATGGCCTTACGACGGATTTGATCGATATCCTCTATTGCTTGGGCGTCATCGGCCGTCGACCCTGGGATCGGCTTCAAAGACTTACTCAGGGTCGCAAGGTATTTGGCCGATGCCTTCAGTTTTGCCGTCTGATCTTCTATGGCCTTCGGTGATGCGGTTATCCCAGCCTCGACTTGTTGGATCTCCTTACGAGTTGCTTCTAGCCTTGACGCTAGGTCTGCTTCGAGGCGGCGGAGTTCTTCGAGTCTGTTCTTTAAGACAATCGGCTCGACAGCCAGCTCATCCAACCTGGTTTTGTCAGAATTGACTTGAGCTTTGCTGGCGGTCAAGGCCGATTCCAAGCTTTCACGCTCCCGCCTCTCCGCGATCCTTTCTTTGGCTCTATGAAGTTTGAAGTTGTATTGTTCCGAGAAGATGGCTGGCGTCAAGACTTCCATCAGATCTTCAGGGAGTTGGTCCTGGATTTCTTGAACCCTGCTCCTGACAGGATTGCAGTTCTCCACCAGCGACTCCAATGATGCTTCCAGCCGATTAGCGATATCGGATAGCCGGTTCTTCAATTCGTCAGAGATTGACGCCTTGGTTGTGATGGGTGGTTCTTTGTCCTCGTCATCAAGAAACTGGCCGATATCAAAAGAAAACATATCGGCTAGGTTTTGCAAACATCAACATAGGACAAGGTTAGCTCAGTCAAACGAGAATCGGCAAAGGGAGCAAAGTGATCTGGTTTACCTGCGATGGGGCATCGGCTGTGCTTACATCGGCCTCCTTTTGTTGTCTAGACACAGTGGGTGAGGGGGTTGGCCGATGTGGTGCGGGTAATGGAGCTCGCAGCTGAAGAAAGGCAAGAGAATGGTAATCAGATCTATGTTACCAGAAGGGCAATATAAAAATTAATTCTTACCGAAGCAGTCGGAGAGGGCGGTGGAGAAGGAGATGGTGTCCTCAATCGGGCCTTGGCTTGTTCTTGCCTTTGCAAGGTTGCCTTCTTAGTTCTTGCCAAAAGGGCTGATTGAGTTCTCTCTTTTAGCAAAGACGATGCAACAACATGAGAAGAATATCAAGTTATAGCATACCAGCAGAAGGAGATAACATAAATTCAGAGAAGGGATTGTACTAACCTTGCGGATTGCATGTCTGGTTCTCCTTGGTTGAGTAACATCAGCCTAGTCATCGGTTGGTGGAATCTTTGTGGTTGTAGCCGATGGGTTCTTCATGGACGTGGCCGATGGCTCTTTAGCAATCTGGGCCGATGGATCTTGTTCTTCGGGTAGGTCGGCGGCTGCTGCGTCAACTTCTTCCTCCATAATTTGGTCATCAAGGAATGCTTCCATGGAGGGGTCTAGCTCGTCTAGATCGTCCTGATCATCAGTCTTAGGTTTTTTGCCAGTTTTGTGGATCTTTTCTTTTCCCGGCACCATTCTTTTAGGAGTTTCTTTGGTTATCGGCTCTTGGAGTAGTGATGATACTTTTGTGGCAGTAAGGCCGATAATCGACTCCAGAATAGTACTCCCTGATGGGGCTAGGGCTTGAGCATAAGATATTTTCCGCCCACTATTGCTGACTGTTGGTAGTGGGGCATCGG
Source organism: Oryza officinalis (assembly GCA_008326285.1). Classification (NCBI taxonomy): domain Eukaryota; kingdom Viridiplantae; phylum Streptophyta; class Magnoliopsida; order Poales; family Poaceae; genus Oryza; species Oryza officinalis. The sequence continues at coordinate 24,973,989 of BDMV01000004.1, read as the reverse complement.
GGACCTGGGGACTGATGTTGTCAATAAGTTCTGTCAAATAGTACTTGGCCGATTGATGGAAGAGGTGAGTAGTCCACTCCTGCCACCATGATTGAAAGTTGATATGGATGAAGGGACTCAACCATAATCGGTCATAGTCGCCCAAGTTTGGTGCCTTGATTTCCAGGGCTTTACTCATTATCAGAGCCGATGGGACTGTACTCCTGCTCTCTAGGAGCCGATGAAAGTGTAGGCCGATTGGGAGTTGTCCTAACCCACATTGCCTGGCAGCCACCATAGGGTTGTAGAACTCGTATGATAAACTGGTGCTTCTGCCTTGAAATATGCCTACTGGAAGCAGACAGGGAGTGATGTTGATCATGAAGATCTCCCTAGAAACCATGTCATTGTTCAGCTAGCTCAGGGTCAGATCGGCAGGGAGCTCGAATTCGGCATCCGAAGGATAGACAAACATGTCCATCTTGGCTGATGGAGGGCCAGTATAGAACCGGATAAACCAAGTGGATATGTCTTCGGCCGATTGCTCTGCTCCAGGGTAAATTGAAGCTGCTTCTCCAAAGGACATGCATCTCCTTGTCAAGGGATCCTCATTGTCAGTGTAGTCCGATGGGAAGGCTGAGTCTGATAATGGAGGCCGATTGACCATGGTGTTGGTGTAGATGGTTAACCACAGCTGGATGAACCACCATGGACCTCCATGAGCCACTGTTTGCTTTAGCATCAAATCTTGAGTGGCAATCTGTAGCAGCCGATAGCTAGCTCCAAGAAGATATCGGCCTAGGGGAATCTGCTTCTTTTCAACAAGGGCCTGAGCTAAATGTTGACAGTTGGAAGTAGGGCCACAGGTTGATCCGCAGAAGACGAATCTTTCTAGCCAAAGAGTTAGGAAAGCCACATGCTCTCTCTCTGAGACAGATCCTTGTTCCATGTGTTCGGTTATGTAGCTAGACCAACCTCTAATTTTCTTGGTTTTCAGCCTGTGTTTACTATTGATGAGGAGGTTGAAGGGGTTTATCTCAGAGTGTATATCCAGCCCTGTCAGCATCTTGACATCAATCAGACCTTGCCGAAACAGAAAAACATTCAAGGTGCTCGACCAGAAGTAGGTGGCTGCTGACATGAGAGGCTCGTTCTTCTTGGAATCGGCCAAAGATAGAGCAATGCACTGGCCGATTCCTATCTCATCCCAATGGACTTGCTTGGCCGCAGCAATCCTCTTGTACCAGGTCCTATAGCCATTGAGCGTGGACGGCCAGGATCTGAAGGTATGCTTCCATGAAGCAACATTGGGCTTTACCTCCTTAAAGGGGATTCTGTTTGTTTCTGCGTCTATTAACCAAGTTGGGTCAGAATTGCCCATGGGGCCTAACAGGAACCGGTGTGACTTGTCGTTGGTGGGGATCAAGATCTGGTTTTTGAAGACCTATGACAAGAGAACAATGGTAAAAAATAAGATCCGGGGGGCAAGAGCAGAAACCCTAGTTTGAAGAACTCGGCGGGAAAACGAAAATGTGAACTCAGAAAGGATTGACTTACCACGGGGATCTCAGAAGCGTAGAACGGCAAGGAGGCCATTGATGAACTTGAGGAGGTCACCAATATGGGGATCGATGCCGATGGGACGTCGAGGTGTCGCCGAGGTTGAAAAGCGTGAAGTGGCTAACGAAGAAGTGCGCGAGGAAATCGGCGGCGGAGGGTTGCGAATCTGGATCTGCGCGGTTTTCGGACAAACCCTAGCGAAGAAGTCAATGCGTTCCTCGGAGCTAATTCCACCACATTATATAATGAAACAGAATTGGGGGGCATGTGTTAACAGCAGATTTTTGTAATCTACTCGGAGAGGAAAAGGAAAACCGACGCAGAGAAGGCGGTTAAGTTGGAGTCGGACCAAGTCTCGTATTGGACTCGGTAAGCGTATCGGACTAGAAGAAGCGCTAGCAGGAAGAGCATATCGGCCGATACGGATTCAATATGGCCATTGACTGATAGAGCCAGGAAGTTGATAGAGTTAACATGGGTTTGGTCTGGGCTCGAGATAAGCTTCAAGGAAGTTGCAAAATAGAGATAAGGTTCGGTTTTAGGCAACTGTATCTTATAAATCAAGTAGGTTTAGATCTAATCTGTGGCAAGAGTCTGCCGCAAAGACTTGTTTGTTAAGTTGTAGATAAGATCGTGTCCTATCTGGACAATGTTGTAATCTCGGGTATAAATATCCTGATAGTATGTACATAGAAACTCTCTCTCTCTCACGCAATACAATACACAAATCAATCTACTTTCGGCGCATCGCCAACCCTCGCAAGAGGTTAACCTCGACGAGTTCTTGCTTCCCCAGAGCAGAGGTAAGAACTCGTGTCTGACGATCTACATCGTCGGGGCTAGCGTGTCGCTTTAGGCACGTCAAGCCTCGATGATGTGATCGTCGTTTACCATGCTTTGGACGATTTTTGTAAGTGTATTAATTATGCTTCGCCAGCGATCTACTCATTTTAGGGTTTATTGCCGACGGCGGTTTAATTATTATGCTTAGTTAAATCTTTCAATGCATCTACCATCCCCAAAAGCGATCGACGACTTAATTTTTCTTTGTGTTAAGTCTCAATTCACACTTTGAGTTGCTATCGACCTTAGTCCTGTTTTGAGATCTAACCCAAAGCCTGTTTTCGATCGTAATTAAGGATAGCGCCGGAGTTTCAGCCGGTCTTATCTAATACATGTAATTACCATAATGTTTTTACATGTATTTGCCACTTGTATGAGTAGATTGACTAATATAAATATGTTTGTTATAGGTTATTCTTTAGGGTTTGCCTGTGATCGATATATTTATATAAGTCGATTGGTTCATACAAGTCTGCATTAGAGTATTAGCTAGTGCATTTATCTCTTTTATCCCTCATCGGCCGATGCTGCTAAATTGACATTAACATGTTGATGAAGGCCGATGAGATTAGATCTACGTTCTGATTTTATTTATCACAGTTACAAGTGAGCCGATAAAGCTTTGCCCTATCGGCTAGGTCATGACAATGCGACATCGGCCTATCGGCCGATCGGCCATTGTTTATTTACATGGTTTGCTTATTTATCTTGTTGATTGCAGATCAAATCAACTGGCACGCCCTACACACACCTAGGCAAACCTTTGGACCTGCACTGGAGCTAAGCAGATCTCCCAGGCCGCCATGGAAACGTGGAACCCGTTTGGTCGTAAGGCGGGTCTAAATTCTACGCCAACACATAGTTGGCATTTTAAATTTTGTACAAGTTCAGTAATAAAATTTGTGCAACTGATGTTTTTCCGATTAGTTGTATACTGTATTGTATACTGTATTTTAAATTTTTTGGCTTATTTTTGTGGCTTACAAGCTCATGAATTGTGCAGGTTCAAATGCTTTAACACATAAGTTACGAGGTAAATTTAACAACGTTGATTAAGAAGGGAAGACGTCCACTGCTTTGACAGATCAATTACAATTATTGTTAGGTATGCGTCCTTGTATTTCCTCTCTTGCCATAATTTAATTTAAATTGAATGCGCAATTTGCAAAGGGTTATGACAACTAGATTATTATTATTTGCCAACCTGTCAGAGGGATTTAGAGCATGGCTACAAATTTAATTTAATTTAGAAGTGGAATTATTTTTGCTCTCTTGGTAAACTATTATTAGTAAAACTATTATTGTAATTTATAAGTGGACTTATTTTTGCTTTTCTAGCCTAAGAAGGCATAATTTAGTAAAACTATTAACTGTTATTATTGGCAATGTCTCAATTTAGCTTTAGGTGATCAACACATGTGCATAGATCCTCATTTTTTTACATAGAAATCAGTTCTTTTATTTTCTATTATAATTTTAGTCTGATTTTCTAACAGAAAAGTGATGGGCTCTACAAACAAGCAAATAAGAAAGTTTTTACTAGAGGAAGAAGAAGAGGATGATGAACTATTTTTCATATTGGTCCCTGCTATACTTGCAGCCCTCCAGGCTGAAAAAAGACCTCTACACACCTCATCCCTTTTTGGTGCCATAAAAGTTAGGGAAATTCTAGAAGGACATGAGCATTGGTCTCGAGTAGAGTTTCGGATGGAGCCAGAAATATTTAGTGCTACAACAAATTATCTTAGTAGAGAACGTCTTCTACATGATACGAGAGGCGTTAACGTTGAGGAACAGCTAGGAATATTCATGTACATGATTTCTCACAATGCTAGCAATGAAGATCTACATAATGGATTTCAACATAGTGGTGAAACAATAAGTAGGAAAGTAAATGAAGTTTTCGATATAGTCCATACCCTAACTAACCGATTTGTCAACCTTCCAAATTCAACTGAGACTCCCATGAAGATTGTGTCGGATCCTAGATTCTGGCCCTACTTTCAGGTCAGCCTTAAACACTAGAAACTTAGATTTGTCCCATCTTTCCCTATCTTAAATTTCCCTTGTTGATGTGCAGAATTACATTGGCGCAATCGATGGTACGCATGTCCCTATCACTATAGCAGAGGATCTGCCCTCCCCCCCTTACAGGAATAGGAAGGGCACCTTATCACAAAATGTGATGTTGGCCTGTGACTTTGACCTGAACTTTATGTATATCTCATGCGGATGGGAAGGATCTGCATCTGATGCAGGAGTATTTCAGTCTGCTCTTGCTAAGGGCTTTCATGTTCCGGAGGGCAAGTTCTATCTTGTGGATGGTGGATATGCCAATACCCAGTCTTATATTGCCCCATATCGAGGAGTCCGGTACCACCTCAGTGAATTTAGGAGGCGGCACTCATCTCAAAGAATTATATACGCAGATTACAAGGAATTATTCAACCATCGCCATGCAATCCTTCATAACCATATTGAAAGGGCAATTGAGGTTTTTAAGAAGAGATTTCCAATTCTAAAAGGCACACATCATACTATAGAAAATCAAGTTAAGATTCCAGCTGCAGCAGTTGTATTTCATAACATTATTAGAGGGCTAAATGGTCAGGAGGGCTGGCTGGATCGACAACCAAATTATATGAGTTATGTTGATCTTCCGGATGAAGAGATATATCCCAATGATGATGAGTCAATTGATGGAAACAATCTTAGGGATCAAATAGCCATGCAGATGTGGGCTGCCCATATTAGTTAGTCAAACACGCATTTAATAATGTATTTTTGTTGTCCCTTTCTACTTGGTAATGAAAATAATGTATTTTTCCTGTCCATCATCTATTTTTTTGTCATTTTGATTGAAGTTAGTTTCTATCTACTCTATGTCTCTGCACTTTGTGTACAATTAATTTCTATATAAATATTCCTTGAAATTGTAGCAATGTCGATGGAACGTGTAAGGGCATCTTGGAACTCTGCATTAGAGAAAGGACTTGTTGACATACTACATGATCACAACCAACCAAGATTTAGGGCTCAGAATGCTTGGATACCTGAAGGATGGAGAAGTATTGTCAACAAGTTCAATGAAAAGTTTCCATATGCTTATTTCAGCAAACAACAGATCCAAGAGAAAGAAAAAGAGCTTAAAGGGAATTACAAAATTATAAAAAAATGCACGAAAAGAGAGTGGTTTGGGTTGGAATGATTCTCTTGGTATGATTGTTGCTGAACAAGCAGTTTGGAATAGAATACTTCATGTAAGATTTTTTTTCCACTCACTTCAACTAATAATGTAGAATAAAACTATATTTTTCATACTAACTATGTTTTCATGTTGTATTCAACAGGCTCACCCAAAGGTTAAGAAGTTTCGCACAAAACCATTCCCACTTTTCAATTCTTTGGCATGATTGTACGAATGTGATTGAACTTTACAGTTTCATGTCTTGTTGATCATTATTTCATTTATATCTATGTTGTTATAACGTTCGTGCCTTTTTATTTGGACAGGAAGCATAGCAACAGGAGATTTGTGTTTCACATCTACTGAAGAATCGGTGCCTTCAAGTGATCAGAACATGGAAAAGGTACAAGAGGCTTCAAGTCTGAATAGGTTGATACACCCATTTTCAAATCTGGATGGACGGCCAAACCCATTTTCAAATCTAGATGGGCCAGAGGCTTCAAGCACAAGCATGAAAAAGGCACAAGAAAGCTCAACTCCTAAAATATCAGGACAAAAAGGTACTGCTGGGAAGAAGCGCAAGCAAAATCAAGTAGCATTGGTTCTTGAAAACTACTTAGAGTTCAAAAAGGATCAGACACAAATGATTGTGGACAAACTAGTGCAAGCATCAAAGGAGGAGACCGATTGTTCTATCCCCAAGTGTATTGCTGCTGTAGAATCAATTCATGAGTTAACAGATGAAGAAAAAGCAAAGGCTTTAGGACTGTTTCAGTGCCCACTGAATAGAGAAATCTTCGTGAATACAACCAGCCCTATTGTCCGCCTGATATGGCTAAGGAGCCAAATTGCTGCATAGGTATATCTGATGGCTCTGCAATTAATTTGATTGCTTTCACTTTCCTAGACTAGTTGTTTACTATGTTCTTGCTGTCAGTCTTGAATAGCTTTTGGTTGATGCATGCGTGCATATACACATATATACAGACTAGTGCCCAGGTCAGTACTAGTGCTCTTTGGCATTATAGGGAAGACTTGTACTTCACTAATAATCTTGACAAAATTGCAAAACATTGGGACAAAATTGTCTTGCATCCCTGGTCTCACCTATGTCTTACTAGTACAAATCAAATAAATTTATTCTTTTCACCCCAAATATTAGGTTTTAATCTTCTGCTTGTTTCTTGTGTGTATACTTTTGACATGTTTGTTTCCTTAGGGACCTGCTATTCTCTAAGTTTGACTAAACTGTACCTTGTCTGCAAAACAATCTATAATGCATATTTTAGTAGGACATATGGCAGATTATGAGCAAATGGCATAAAACTCCTAAAAGCATGCAACCATCTTTAGATTTATGAGTTTATTCTGTCTCATAAAACAACTAGCTTTTGAAGCATGACTCACAACAGGTCTGCTGAGAACAGATCAGCACGTGTGCTCTTTGGCATTGTTTCGTTCTTTTAGTGGATCTAGCCATATTGGGTTCTCGTAGATACCAGCAGGTTATACATAGGCGTCTAAGAGACAATAGCTGGAGGTGCAGGGTGGATACTAATTAAACAAGTGATAATTCACGCAACAGATTTGGAATTTCATCTCTGAAACTTCATTTTTTTTAATCATTGCATCATTGACAATTTCTCCAATTTCTGATTTACATATGAACGCTGAGGAGTTGTTAATCTTTTATACCTACATCTGGACTTAAATAGGTCAGTACATGCAATTTACATTGTCTTGAAGTGGTTTTAGCTGTGGCTTAAACATTTTGATTTGCGTCCATCAAGTAAAAAGTATTGACAGATTATTTCCTATGAAATTACAGTTTCAGGGATCTGCAGGTGATAGTAGTAAAGATCGAGTCCAGTTCCACCAAGATGATTATTAAACATTCTGAGAAATACATTTGCAGGCTTGCTGCAAAGATTGACTTAGCCACGTAACCTTTGCCTACATGTATGTCTATTTATGTGTAAACTGTTAATGGCTGTACATTAGTCGTTGAGAAGACGACGATCTCATGCAGTGAGTTGGTGTTGAGAAGACAAGAAGAAACAAATAAAAAAATGCATGTGGTGCTACTTGGGTGATTAGCGAATGCTGCCAATACCACTGGCATATTGTATTTTTGTGTAGGGTGACTTCTTTGAATTCCTGATGTTTTAGCCTACGTTGTCTGTCATTTTAATGTATACCTATATAAAATATTCAAACCATCCAATGCTCTGTTTTTGTAACTTGTGAATTCATACTGTGTCAGCTTCATTTTGAATTTTCCAAACTGTTTCTGGATTTTTACAAATTTACTAATGAATTTTTCATCTGCACATCTGAATTTTTGGAAATTTGATATTCCAAATTTTCTATGAATTCTCCGAGCATTTTATCACCTTGATATTTTTCTTTTTCTATCATGCTAGGGATTTCTAACACTAGCAGCTATCGTTTCCAAATGATGCAGGGGTATTTCCCCCTTGGGGGAGTATGTTTCCAAATGCGTGGGAGTAACTTCCCTGGGAAGTGGAGGGGCTTCATATGTCAAAGGGAAAATCCCCATGGGGAGCCATTTCCCAGGGTTTGTTTCCCTTTAGCTGCCAAAGGAGCCCTGAGTGTTGGAGAGAATTATGTTAGCCGTGTTTTTTTTTGGGTACGGATAGAAGCTCAACGGTAGCAGGAGATGCCCAACGTACTGTACTGTACCGAGCGCGCTAATGCGCAGGTGACCGTGCGCCTGCATACATATATTCTATACATATAGGTATGTATATACTCTACATACATATGTATAATCTTTATATACATATATATATATATATAGAGTTTATACGTATGTATATAAAATATATACATATAATATAATATATATATATATATATAATTTTTTATATGTATACATTTTGTATGTATAAAAAAATATATACATATATAAATTTTGTATGTGCGTATACATACTTTGTATACGTAAAAACCGAACAAAAAACCAAAAACCAAAGAAACCAAAGAAAAATCGTCACGTGCCCCCTCTCCACGCGTGCTCCCGCCGTCCCCCCTCTCCGCACGCGTCAACGTGGCTATGCCGCATGTGGGGAGGACGCGCGGATAGCCGCGCATTAGTTTCTCTAGTTATTTTCATGTTCAATCCACCACAAAAGAGGCATTATTTACACGCAAAGGCTCTATGGCTCGAGACACATGGACCGTGAGTCCCCTGACTCCCCTCCATATCGGAGGCACCGTTGCGGTCCGCCTCCTCCTGCATGTAAGAGATTCGGTCTGTTCGGTGGCTTCGGTCACAGCGGATGAAAACCGATGTGCACATCAAACACCGAATTGTATCAAAACAACAACATCGACACTTCAACCGTAAACCGAGAAAACTGACACTTCGGTTCGGTTCGATGTGGTTTGGTTTGATATACGGTTTACGCTTTATTTGTGCTCACCCCTACTGCCTCGCGTCACACACGGGACGGGAGATGCGCGATGCGCGGCGCCGCGGCGGTAGCGTTTTTTTTGTTAGGCCCGGTGCGGATGCTGGGCCGGCCGCAAAGGCGAGAGGCCAATGAGGAAGCGCCCCCTCCGCAGGTCGCACGAGGCCGCTGCTCGAGAGAGTTCTCTGGGCCGCGCTAATGGGCTTCTGGGTACTAACAGCCCACGCGACGGCCTTACGCGGGGACGGTTAGTGTCCTAGCATGGGGATGTGGGTAGTGGCCGTCTCGTGTTGGTTCTAAGAAAGAATAAGTTCATCCGAGGTCCCTTAGCTTGTCAACGAATCCGATTTTCGTTCTTCAACCGGAAAACCAGATACAACGGGTCCCTCAACTATCAAAATCGGTGCAAAATAGGTCCCAAGACGGTTTGGACGGCGGTTTCAGGTGACGTGGTGCCTACGTGGCTAATTTGACTCGGTCTTCATCTGATGTGGCACTGACGTGTCGCTTACGTGGCAATTCGATCCCGAAAAAATAATATAAAATCGTGGGCCCACATGTCAGCTACACATAAAAATTAATTAAAAATTGGTGGGCCCCACATGTCAGCCACACTACTCCCCTCTTATCTCTATCCTCTCTTTCTCCGGTGAGAAAGGAGTGGCGTGCGTGCGCGGGCGGCGGCCAACAGGAGGAGAGGAGCGGCACGCTGGCGCCGGCCGACGGGAGGAGAGGAGTTGCGGGCGGAGGCCGAGGGGGGAGAAGTCGGCGGGATCTAAAAGGGAAAGGGGAGGGAGAAGCGGTTGTCGCTCGCGACTCCTCTCCTCCGGCTGCAGCGACATCTGCCGGCGCAGGAGGCGACGCAACAGTTGAAGAGGTGGTCGGGGGAGTGGATCCAGAGGTAGGAGGGGTTGCGCCGGTCGACTTCTCCCTCTACTTCCTCTCCCGCCGTCGCCAAAGACGACGACAACAATGGCGACAAGTTTGAGGAGGAGGACGCGCACCTCACCATCGCGGCCCCCACCCCTGTTTTCGCCGTCCTCCGCAACGCCCTCCGACCTCGACAGCGTCCTCACCATGGGCGGTGGCAGGCAAGCTCCCGCTTTCCCACCTGCTTCCCCACTGCTGCTGAAGACGACGACGACGATGGCGATGGATTCGAGGAGGAAGACGCGCACCTCCGCTATGGAGATCGGCGCCGGCGAGCACCTAGCGGCATCTCGCACCTCCCACCTTCTCTTCTTCCTTAGACACCGTAGCCGCTGCTTCCGCCTCTCTCCATGGTGAGGACCGCATCAGCGAGCTCCCCGACACGCTCCTCCACAGGGTCGTCTCACGCATTCCCACCAAGGACGCCGCTTGCACCGCCGCGATCTCCTCCGCTGGTGTCGCGTGTGGGCCTCGCTCTGGGCGCCGTCACCGTGGCGCTCGCCGCCCACTTGGGCCTAGTCGCCTCGGCGCGCCTCTCCCGCCGGCGGTCGGCCGACGCTCAACTCCCTTCCCACCAGCCCTTTGAGATAGCCTCGCCCCGCCGGCCTCCCCGCCGCCTCCTCCACCGCTCTGCCCGTCGATCTGGTGGAAGGATAGGAAGAAGAGGGGAAAATGGGAATGTGGCTGACATGTGGGGCCCACGTGTGCAGCTGACATGTGGGCCCACGGTTTTAAATTATTTTTCCGGGATCGAATTGCCACGTAAGTGTCGCGTCAATGCCACGTCAGATGAAGACCGAGTCAAATTAGCCACGTAGGCGCCACGTCACCTGAAACCGCAGTCCAAATCGCCTTGGGACCTATTTTGCACCGGTTTTGATAGTTGAGGGACCCGTTGTATCGAGTTTTCCGGTTGAAGGACGAAAATCGGATTCGTGGATAAGTTAAGAAACCTCAGATGAACTTATTCCTCCTGAGAACCACGGAAATAGTGCGAGTCATTCAAAACTCTGAGCAGCAGTGAGGAGTTGAGCACTCCTAAAAATACTAATATAGTTCTTTCGTCTTAAAATATTAAAAAAAATTAAATAAATAAAACATATTACTATAAATCTAGACAGACTTTTTATCCAAATTCATAATATTAGGATGTGTCTTATTCATTTAAAATCTTTTATATTTAAAACGGAGGGAATACAATGCAGGCATACCAAAAAAGGCAAAGATACTAGAACGTGGTAGTTCCAGGATCCAGATACCACCTAATAACTTGGTAAGAACAGTAATATATATACCAAACAAATGAACAAATTCGATAATTACATCGACGATCGATCGGTGTTGAACGCATATTCGTCTATCCGTCCTGTTAGATGAGTACTAGCACAAAGTACATTGTACATACACATGTACACGTATAGTAACATCACGATCACGTACACGTACGCCTACGCGGGCACGGGCGAGCGTCACAACTTATTGCACTGCACGGGCGCGAAGGAGAGCGTGTCGTGGCCGACGTCGTACACGAACTGGAAGTTCTGCTGCTGGAAGTTGCCGATAATGGAGAGCCCCCGTGAACCCATCACCGTCAGGCACAGCGCGCCGGAGCCGCCGTCCAGCACCATGTAGTTCTCTGCCGGCAGGTCCAGGTCGGCGCCGCCGTCGAAGTGGAACACCAGCCTCGGCACCTCCACCTGGTCCACGCCCTTCGCCGGCGCCCGGAAGCACAAGTCTAGCCCGACGCCCGACCCGTCCGCCGCCGGCAGCGCCATCTGCGCCGCGAACGCCTTCTTCAGGGCTCGGTACCCCTGCACCTCCAGGTAGGTGATCGACGTGCCGGAGTCCACGATGACACCGCCCGTGCCGTCGTCCTGGACGGCGAACGCCGAGCTCGAGAGGCTGATCCGCGTCGTCCCGACGGTGATGGCCTTGAGGGACACATAGTAGAAGGAAGGTTGGCTCGGGTTCTTGATTAGAGGTGTGGTTTGCACCGACGACACGGCGGCGGCGGTCTCGGAGATGTCTGCGAGGGAGCCGAGGAGGAGCGGGCTCTTGTTGGTGTCGTCGAGGGAGGTGAGGCAGTAGGAGAACTTGTCCAGGCCGAGCTGGGACACCAGCGAGAGCGGGCCACGGCCGAGGCCGACGAGCCCGGCGCCCTGGGAGAACCCGTCGCCCTCGTTGGTGTCGCCGCAGCCGAAGACGACGCCGGGGAGCTTCGACTTGGCCAGCGTGAAGGTCTCCGTGGCGAGGACACCCTGCGTCGACGAGGAGTCGCCGTAGGTGTAAGTGTAGCCGCACTTGGACGCCGACGTGCAGGTCGAGGTGGGGAGGTCGCTGCAGAAGGCGCTGGAGCACGGCACGGTGGCGTATGTGGACGACGACGACGGGTCGAACACCGGCGTCGACTGCTTGAAGCAGTCCAGGCACGGCTTGCACTGCGTCCACACCAGGTCGCTGCCGGTGTCCACGATGGCGGAGTAGGCCAGCGCCGGCGTGCCGATGGACACGTCCATCAGGAACTCGCCGTTCCCGGCGTGCACCGGCACCTGCAGGTCCCCGCCGGCCGCCTTGCTCGACGACATCGACACGCCGGTGGCCCGCGCAACCAGCCTCGACATTCGGTGGTGGCTCCGCCGCGCCGCCCGCCGCAGCAGCTGGTGCCTCGAGTAGTTGCCGTGCGCGTCCACGTGCGTCAGGTGCACGCGCAGGCCCTTCAGGCTGGACGTCGTCGTCGTCGTCGCGGCCACGCCGCCGGTGGCGCAGCACGCCGCGGCGATCGCCATGGTCACCAACACAAGCACTCGCGCCTCCATCGCTTTGCTTCACAAAGATGACACGGGAAAGCTAATGCTCAATCCTTCTATTGGACAAAGGCTATATATTATATATATTTGCGACCAAATATAATTAAGATTTGGTAGTTATAGTTAGGTTTGCTCGATGACCATACACGCAAGCGAAGGCAATTTGAGAAGAAACTACGGGGAGAAAAGAAATGGAGACACAGCTAACTGAGCTGAGGGGGAAGCTAAGTGGGATGTATATATTGGTAGGCGGCAACTTTTTCTCGCTTGACTAAAGCTTCCCCTTGGTGCTTGTTTGGTTTGTACTTTGTAAGATTGTATACTTTATGTCGCATGGCCCAAAAATTTGGAGGTACACTTTTAGGTCGAAATGGTTGGGATTTTGGCGAGTTAGTTAAATTTTAGGACCTTCCTGGAAGCTTTGCTTGTAAATACTTTCTAGAAGATGGCCATGGCAGACTCTTACTGTACTCGGATTCTACTATAAATTGACTTTTGAAAGCCAAAGACCAGGTGAGCTAGGTAGCCAACATGGAGAGGTTGCCTGAGTTGGTGAGCAACCTGTCACCCTTAGAATTAGGCCCCCGTCCATGTTCTTTTCCAAGTAGGGAACGACTTTTTTTGATTCCCTTGCAAGGAACTCTCTTGTTTTTTTTTTGGTGTAATTTGGTAAACATTTGTTTCCACCTATTAACTTCCGTGAGAATCCAACATTTAACTTTGACCGAATAACAGATATGAAAAAGTCACAAAATTCTATTCCCAAAAGGAATAGGCGCCAGGTATTTCACAAGAGATGGACAAATGTGTCCTCGAAATGGATGGGCAAGTAGAACTGTCTTCTCGAAATGGATGGGCAAGTAGAACTGTCTAATACTCTAATGACATCTTAGTATTAGTATGAGATATGAGGCTTGTGTTTGTTGGGTGAGCAATCTGATGTGCTTCTCTTTATTTTAGTCGCTAAAAGGTGTAAGGTCGTAAGAAAGGTACGTTCTACCAGCAAACCACATTATCAATGGCCCTAAGCATCTCATCAATGGATCACTGCCGTCCATTTTTTGGGTCCCATCGAAGTGGGCAGGTGCTGAACATATGATGTAAGATTCCAAGTCATCATAGAATCTTATGACACACTACTGGATAACAAAGAATTGTCATTTAGAAGACATAATAATTTGTGGGGTACCTGAGAGTAACGTGTATGCTTTGTGATAAAAAAAAGTTTGAACTCGACATAATACGCAGACACTAAGGTTGTCGAAAGATTTATATATTTATTTTGGAGAGGAAAAATAGGATAATCTCGAGGAATTGAGAACCAGTGTACTTGGAATTGCAAAATAGCAACTGCGCAATCTGAGCCATCCATTGTAGCAGAAGCTGATCGGGATATTTTTCCCGCGAGAGCTTTCATTCTACAGCGTAAAACGTGAACATCAGGGGCTCTCAAAAAATGAACTCCGCACTGGGCCAAACGAGCAAATTTAATGAAGTAATGCAAAATTTGAGTATACCAACAAAACCCTATGCAACTTTCATGTTAAGACCCAGTATTCTTTTCCTTTCATTTCTGATTTCTGAAACAAGGACAAGCATGAGTAGTAAAAAGAAAACCTATTCTTTCAGAGCACCGCACACCTATGTGCCTCCAACACCAGACAGAATTTCATTTAGTATTCCTTCTGGGAAAATGAGGGAGAAAACCTTAAAACCTCTTTTCAGCAGGGAAATTTTTCTACTCATGAAACATCCCCACATCGCTGAAACATCAACAAAAAAACTCAATTTGTTAAGCTAGACAGTCATACTGACGGCTTAAGTGGTTGCCGAAAACCATCAAGATACAGCTTTTCACATCCACAGGTTATCAGCACGATGAGATCCCCAGTCAAGTTGCTTGGTAAAATTCTGGCGTTACTGCATTAGCCCCTACACTCCTCAAGCTTCTGCTGCAGCCTCACATTGTGACGTAACTACAAAACAGTGGGACATTATGTGATGAGAATGATTGATAAGTATGGAATTTACCAGTGTGCATGCCTGAGATTGAGGTATACTAAAATAATGTCCCCTTTGTTTCTTTTTATAAGGTCTACATGTTTTTTCAATCTTGTTGCATAATATAGGGACTTGCACGTGAATATATTGACTATTTCATTGTTTGCCATCATTTATAACATAACATCTCTCCTGCATTACATATCTTGTTTCTAAGGTAATTAGGTATCGGTAGCAGTCATTTCAGCTCCTTTTGGTTAAATTTTAGACTCTCAAATGAGGTATGCACTACCAGATGTATATGGTCCAGTGTAGCTATTTTCTCAGCGCTCACTGGATTTCCGTTTCAGCATGAACTAAATCCTATGTTTTGGTGATTTAGCAAGCCTCATCTGCAGTACAATGATGATGGTGCCCAACACTTGCTTGGCAGGCCACACTATCAATCCATTTTGCTGACATGGCAAGCCATCTCATTAGACCACCCATGTAAGACTACAAAGTGAATACCAGAATGGGAATCTTCAACTAGATTTTTTTTTTATGAAGCTGAATGAATGGGGGCCAATTTAAGTGCAGGGTTAACTATGAATATTAGTGAAAATGTTTTTAAAAAGTTAAGCCCCTAAACTTGTAAATTGTGTACAGGGAGAAGAAAAATGATTGCCGAGATTAGCAAAACATAAGAAACACTTACACAATCAGCAATCTCTTCCTGTTTCAGAGGTGGAACTATTTCATCCTCTTTCCAGCCAAGAGAAACCAAGAAAGCCATCTCCTCTGGACTAGGTCTGTCTTGAGCAGGATAGGATTCCTCTTCCCCTGTTCCAATGGGTTCAAACAACAAAACAGTTTCATCATCACTACAGTTGGACCCCATGGAGCCATCATAAATTTCTGCAGGTATGATGGACGGAGAGGAACCAGCATTGTTTGTATGGGGCTTCATATATACATCTTGTGTGTCAGCAATTTCTGATGAAGAGTTAAAATCCCTGTTGTCAGACAGAACCTCTTGCATTCCCTCATCAAAAACATCATGCGGTTCCCACGGTGGATTGATTTCCTCGTTGTCAGAAAGGTGCTGCTGAGATCCCTCACAAGAATTTGCTTCCTCAAAGGAACTACTTCCATGTTCCATACATTTGACTCCAGAATTAAACAATTCAAGACAAGAGTTGTGTTGCTCATCAAGCAATGTAGATGAAGACACAGTAGAAGTGCACGAACCATTCAATGATTTGCTGCGCAGCAACTCAAAGAATTTATGCTTATCTTTTGCACTTGATTTTCTCTCACCAAATGATCCTTGCAGTTGTAAAGGGAGACCATTAGCAACACCCTTTAGCTTTTGGTTGACAATAGGCTTTCTCAGTGGTTCTACTGAATATGATCGGCCTAGAACAGGGCTCGCAGGATTGCTAGTACTTTCTTTGGCAGTATTTACAGTACCATTCTGCTCACGGCTAAGGACTTGAAAGCTTCCTGATTGAGATGGCTTTACAAGCTCATGTTTTACTGGAGCACGAATAAAGCTGCCAGAAAGCTGCATTGGCAGTTGCGGTGCACCCTTGACAGGGCCATTAGAATCTCCAGCTCTTGCACCTTTGGATTTTAACTTATCTGAAGAACTTGATACCTGTAAAGTGTTCTGAATGAATTAGCAGAAACTAATATGTCGCTAGTTCAGCACAAGAGAACATGACTCCATAAATTAGTGAAATAAATACTGCCAGAGTACAGCATTTGCTATAAGTTCAAAAAGGACTGCATCTGGGAGAAGAGATTAGTATAGGATCCCACAAAAACACAAAAGATGTGACCCAGCTCCAAGATATTTTATTAATGATCCAGCACAGATCAAGTAACATAGAAAGGGTCAGTTGCAATGCGCTGGTATCTTCATTGGAACCTATATCAATTGTAGTAAGGCTTCATTCATGTGGTTCCAATCCATTAAAAAGGTGCTTTCAACTGGTTAGCTATCCAAAAGTAGAAAAATATATGCTCACTAGCTACACAGCTCAATACAAAACTATATACAATTGTGTTTAAGGATATAGCTCTGCTACCTCCAATCACAATAAATCAAAAATTAAGAAAGTAAATATAATATCCAAATACTGGAGTAAGATAAATCTGCATTGTTATAGTTTAGACCCACATAAAGCTCTAGTGATTGTTTTTCTTTTCCTGATTGTGGAGATTTTATCCCGTAAGAGTTCTGTAGTTTTAAAGATGATGACAAATAGTATAAAACATATTATGGGGACAGATAAGGGCTGGTCCCTGAAGCCGATAAGTCTCGGTGGATAAGCAAAAAAGATGTAATAAGTATACAGAAGCATTAATCACAAGGGATCCAAACAATACGTTGAAGCAATCAAGGAAGTACTAAATACAACAAACTTTAAAGCTTTAACTGTTTCAAAGGCTAAATGCTTAAATCACTTGATAAACAAGATTGAAGTGAGCAATCATAATCTAAACACGTTAATGATAATGGAAAATAGACTGAAACAAAAGGAAAGCATTATTATTGCAACAGAGGCATGGAACTTATAAGAGACGTACAGAAATTTTGTTTGAAGAAGGTGTCCGAGGTCTTAGGATGCACTGCTTCATAGTTCTTTCTTCAATCTTATGAGTATCGATCGATAACTGGGTAAAAAAGCAATGGAACACAAAGCACTAGTTCAATAAAGTGAATGCAATGGATACATCAAAGGGGAACCACAGATATCTTAAATATTAAACTACCTGGGGTGTTGTGGAGATTTTTAACGGCGCTTGCATCACTGTTTCAGCCATACTTAATGCAGTCCCACAGTTCGGCACTTCTATATGCTTACTGGAACCAGTGCGTAACAAAGAAGAGGGAACAGGGCAGTTGGTTGGTCCACCAAGTACAGGAACTTCTGCTAGCACTGAATTCCGCCCATCAGGTGCAGTGCCCAAAAGCGTACTCTGAATCGGGGTGCTAATTCCAGGAGATGGAACTCTACCTACATCTTGCTTTCCATTCTTATCGTCAGAACCAAGGTGTGGAAATTCTCGCTCAAAGGAGACACCACCAGTAACCTTTCTTGATACACTATGAACACCATTGTCTAAACTTTCTCCTACCGCCTGATTCAACGTATCTACCTTCAAACGAGTATGATTAAGCCTGTCCCTTTCAGGTCTGCATGAGCTGAATGGCTTGAATCCATCATACAAGGGATCATCAGGTGGACCCAACCTACTCTCCCAATTACGGGATTCAGAGTCCTTCTCACCCCCCCTGTCCCTGTTGCTCCTTCCAAAACTGGCATAGCCTCTTGACTTTGCTGTACCATCCCGGTCATGCCGTCTAGGTCCAATTGAGCCAGAACTCCTCCGTGAGATGGACTGTTGTGAGCCCCGTTCACGGTCACGACCTGATGATTGGTTTCTTGATGAAATGCTCCTACCTTGATCATCTGCGCATGCAAGAAACAGCTTATTAGAACTATACACAGCAAATCACAAAATGAAAAGCAATTTCCCTAGTAGTTGATTCAAGCATATGCACACAAACAATCAGCTCAATCATGCAGCCTTGTGTCAAACCAATTAGGAAGGCATTAAAACAACAATAACTGGAAACAAAATAATGTGCATCCTTACATAAGTGCAACATCAGAAAATTTCCTAAACACTGAAGGCAAGAAATAACATTGAGAAATCAACAGAAAGAATATACAGCATCATGCTTACATGATGATTGCCCAATAAAGCCAAGTTACAACAGGCAATAAAGTATTTTAAGTGTTTAACTAAAAGGCCCCAATAACAAGAAATAATTTCCATATAAAAGAATCTCATACTCAGAAACAGTTACTGCAGTTAATTTGTTACATGAACTGAGGTAGTGTACTAGACACGAATATGAAGCCGATATCTAAAGCAATGTCTCTCAACAGGATTCTTTAACTGCCTAGCACAATTGCTATACATTTGTAACACAGTAAAAACTCTAGGTTTAATGTAACATACTAAATAAGCACTTTGCGGTACAAACATTAGCATTAACATAACAAACAGAGGCAGTGCATATGAAGAGTTGAACAAGGACCTTTGTCATAAGAACAAGGTAAAGCCACAATCTGGAATTCCTCAGTAAGTCACAAAAGGAATGGACTTAAAAAATGCACAAATGAACTTATGAACCCCACCAAGCATCCTAAGTAACTTAATAATCAACAGCCACTGCAACATTACACAATGCTACAAAACATATCCTCTGCTAATCTCACAGGCATTATACAATCAATGGTAACCATTATATGTCATGCAATAGAAAGTCGGCATTGAAAGCGAGCTCACCAGCACGCGGCGAAGAAGTTCCAGTCCAGAGGCTCGTGGCAGCCACTGTGCCTTGCCCCCGCACCAGCCATTCTGGCTTCAGCGAGGGCTCACCTCGGTCCATGCCGGGCCGGCGCCCTCACCCACCCTAAACTTCCACCAGCACCAGCAGCGGCGGAGGCGGCAGCAGCGTCCACTGATCCAATCCGCCGCCGCAACCCGATCCCCCCACCACCACAGCGCGCAACAGTTGCACGGCGAATCCCCCCCAGCCACCCACCACCCCCGGCCGGGGGCAGCCACGGCCACCACCAGACCCTACCCTCCGGAACCAAACCCTCAAACCCTAACTTCCACCACCACCACGACCTCACGCACAAACGCGCGCAGATTGAAAAGGAAAAAAAAAACACGACGAGTTGGGGTGGGGGAAAACCGCTCCGCCCCCTCTCGAATCCCCAAACCCCGTGTCAATCCACCGCGACGCGATTGATCAAGCGGGACGCGGCCCCCGCAGGGGGAGGGGAGGGGTCGAGGCCCCCCTTGGCCGGCGACAACCACTCCGGCGGCGCCCTAATGGGAAATCTGCGGAGGGCGGCGGTGGCGGTGGCGGCGGCGGCGGCAAACGCGGTGGTGGATTGGGGAGAAAATTCGCGAGGATTCGTGGGATTTCGGGAGGGTTTCGGGGGGGCAGAGGAGAGAACTGGAAATCTGGAATTGGGGCGACGATTTCTGGACGGGATTTCTCTCTCCCTCTCGCTCCGTTTGTTTTCTTTTTATTTTTCCGTGGAATTTTTGTGCTGGGGTGGTCTTGTGAATTCCGTGGGGGGTGTCTGGGTTTGTGTGGCTTGTTCGTCTCGGCGGAGAGGGGAGAGAGAGGAGAGAAACCCTATGCCTGTTTGTCTACGCTCCCTGGCTGACTCTGCCCTGCCTTTCAACTACCTCTACTCGGATCGGACGACGGTTGTTTTCCTATCCACCACTCATTCACGCACCGGATAGATTTACCCTTTTATTTATTATCTACTAGGCACACGATTCAATTTTATATTAGTCTAGCATTACATTTGAAAACTTCGATTTGTGGGCGCGTATGTTAAGTATAGAAGTAGTTTTTATTGATTATAAGCTCCTGTCAAACAAATAACCGGAATACAATACAGGCATAGATTATCTAAGTTTTAAGTGAAGATATAATAATTTATTATTGTAAATATAACTTTTCTATACGTAAAAAATTTATGTTTGAAGCCAAATATAGGAGGAAACCCCACATTATCCTTTTTAGGAGGTAAACCTTAAAACTAACTGTATATACTGTAACATTATCCATACTCCATACAGTAAATACAAAAAAAATCCTGGATAGGCTGCGGCCGGCAGGTGTTTCGGCCCAACACACCGTGGACAAAGCCTTTTCCTCTCCACGTCTCGCGTGCCAATCTGCACGAGATTCCCGGCCTACTTCGGCCCATTCCCCCGGGGGGAATGTGGTTTATCGCATGATGACATGTGAATGACCTTCTTCCACCGAGGCGTGAGGCGTCGCGCGCTCTCTCTCTCTCTCTCTCTCTCTCTCTTTCCTCGCGTGATTCGCGCGTGCCCTCGCCGCCCTCCCTCCCTCCGCCGCGCGCAACAGGCGGCGACGGCGCCGTCGTCCGCGGCGGCGCGATCGCCCCGAGGATCCCTCCGCCCTATAATCCCGTAGACTGCGCCGCCCGTCGTCCCTCGCCGGCGGTGTCCTCAGACCCGAGGTGAGCGCGAAACGTCCCCCTTCCGTGGCTGTAGTAGATCCAGTTGCGATCGGTAATTCGCTGTATCGTGTATATCTCTTATCAGTCGTGTTGGTGTTGTGGGGGAGAGAGCTGACCCATTGCGCGCGTGCTTCCGCTACTGATCTGTAGCACATTCTTGTTCATGTGTTTTACAACTGGCCGCATTGGGCTGTCTATCATTCGTCGAAGTGCTCCTTTCCGTCAAATTCTCTGCATTTTGCAATTGGTGAATTGAACTTAGATGATCAATTCCGAGTTAAAGTTGCACATTTCATATTTTCAATGATGCATACTATCCAAATGGAGAAAATTGACAGTTCCGAGTTAGATTGGTCATACATGATATGTGCTTCATGTTTTCTTTTTAGGAAATGATATAATATCTTTGTCTTTGCTTGCCCTCTGAAATGCATTTTCTACTTTTTTTAACACCTTTATTTGTGACGAGAATGCAATTATTCCATAAATATTGTGATGTGCGTGCTTTATCTGCTTTATTTGAACTCTAGGTTCCGTTTTTGTTTGCACCAATGATTTGCATGGTGCTCTATCATTGTTAACTAGGATCTATGAAACATTATAACTTGAAAGTATTTGACTAGTTTGAGCATGCCGATGGATCCTCATTAAATAGAAGTGTAGAAAATACTGAAGACTTACAGATTATGGAAGTGCAAATCACTTGAAATTTGTTTAGTGCTTCTACCATGTGAAGCAAACAATATATGTGAATAGTAGTCTGTGACTGAAATAGGATAGCTTTATGACACTTAATTTGGAAGTTATATGTAAGCAAAGTCATTAGAATAAAGATATAGAATACAACCCAGAGTATTGCAATTTACGAAAGAATTCGATTGATTTCATTATGCATGCAAAATAGCTTTTGTAAACCACAATATTCTAAGTGCAACTTCAATTGTTGTTTGTTGTGATTTTCCCATTAATGTTTGCATGCTACTAGAGAATGAGGAACACACTTTGTTTCTTGTGATTTTCCGATTAATATTTGCATGCTAGTAGAGAATGAAGGACAGACTTTTCTTGTTCTCTGGACGTCTAGCTGAATATAACTATATTTTGATGCAATTGTTCTATATCCCTTTCACAGTTTTCTCAAGAAATGCCTAGAGCTCCAACAGACCGTACTCTATCAAGCCAGCGTGTTAGTTCAGCTACCGGTGCTGTACCTTCGTATTACCAGAAAACAAAAAAGGCATCCAAGGAAAATGGATTGCAACTGACCTCAGAGAAAGAGGACTGGAAACGTGCCACTTGCTCAATATGTTTGGAGCATCCACATAAAGCTGTTCTCCTCCTTTGTTCTTCTCACAGCAAAGGCTGCCGTCCGTACATGTGTGACACCAACCATCAGCACTCTAATTGTCTTGAGCAGTTTAAAAATGCTTATTTGAGGGGAAAACCAGCTTGTGAATTATCAGGTGCAGCGGCACAAGCTAGCAAGAAGCCACAGGAGATGGAGCTTGTGTGCCCTATCTGCCGCGGGGTTGTTAAAGGGTGGACAGTGGTTGAGCCAGCCCGAAGTTTTCTCAACCGCAAGAGGAGGACTTGCATGCATGAGGGGTGCTCGTTTGGTGGATCATATAAAAGACTCTGCAAGCATGTGAAGTCCAAGCATCCTTCATCAAATCCTCATGAAATTGATGGTGCAAGATTAGCTGAGTGGAAGGAGCTTGAATATGAGAAGGAGAGGCAGGATGCAATAAGCATAATTACAGCCTTGAATCCAGGGTCCACAATCATGGGGGACTATTTCATTGACCCCAACAGTGACAGCAACGACTCGTTTGGCTATAGCAACGACTCCTGGAACTCAGCTTAATGGTTCCACTAGTTCTGGAAGGCCCACTCGGATTATTCCTAATGCCCGTGTAAGATACTAAAGGGCCACAATTGACAGCTGAGAAATGGAACCATTTGAGCTTCAGCATTCTATCCTGTCCCTGATGTGCTCTGATGCACTATAGGATGAATGGAGTGACGCGTTTGTGAATGTCGTCTGGTTAGAATTTCATTCCTTTTTTTTATCAAAGCAAATTAAGCAACAAGTTAGGCTAAAGACCACAGTTTAGTTAGTCGGTGTTATGTCACGGGAAACAAAATGTAAATCCTGGTCTCAATTATGCTTAGTAAAGCAGTTACATGTTTCTTCTTATCCAGTGGATCTGCAACTTTCAGTGATAACAATGTGCTAGCAATTCTGGTGATTATTCTCTTGCAGCTAACCAGTTTTATTTTGGGTGCACCTAACCAGTTTGATTGCAGGTTTCAGAAACTTGCCGGCTACTTAAATCCAGGCACTTGCGACCTGATTAATCTGCCATCATGAGCAGATTTCAAGCAGTAGTAAACACTGCTCATCAGTTCAGCAACTGTTTTTAGCACGTCACCGCATCAAATCAACCACAGAAAGGCTAATTCTCACACCATCGATCATCAGCACTAGCTGTTACAGGGTTCTCGTATAATATCGATCTATGCTTGATTTACACATTCAGGTGTGACGAAATCTACATGATACAACTGATGGTACATGCATGCATCATATCCCTTGGTGAGCCATCATTTTGGGTCATATGCACAGTTGATTAGCTGCCCTTTGATCGATTAGGATATGCCAATGGTCTTCCCTAGCAGCCACATGACGAGCGAGAACTCGATCATGAAGAGCGCGTGGAGCCATGTCCGGTCGACGACGAAGCCGAACACCGTGATCCCCGCCCTGTTGTTCTCCAGGTAGGTCACTGAAAAAACACCATGACCAGCTACAGTTGCTGAGTACTCCTACCAAGCTACACGGGAAACTCTTTCAATCACGAGTTGACAACTAGAATTAGAATCAACTATGATATAACAAATTACAGTCTAATTTGTTATTTTTGTTATAACTTGTAGAGTTTAAATTTAAACTTGTATGTTTGTGAAGTGATATATTACATATATTACATATTAACCTATGTTGTATTTTTTTAAAAAAAATCATAACTATTTGATTTAGTTGATATAAAATAAACAAGTGTATGCCCACTCGAGCGGTTAGAATCCCTCTCCGAGCAGAATTAAACGAGATAGTACGTGCACGTACCTAGAGCCTGTCTCTTCTGGAAGGAGATGTGGGTGGCGTGGAACGACACGATCTTGGTGCCGTCGAGGCCGTCGTCGCTCCGGGACGTCTCGTCGTCGGACTCGTCGCCGGAGGACGACGCGTTCGGCGGCTGGGGGACGACGGGGCCCGCCGCGTGGAAGTAGCTGGACGCCTTGACGGGTGTCCTGGGGTTCTCGTGGTCACGGTCCTGGCTGTTGATGGTCGCGTCGGCGTGCCACTGCGCCGCGACGCTGGTGATCGCCTGCGTCTTGTGCGTGATCTTCGCCGCGCTGTGGAGGCAGATCAGCAGCCCGGTCACGAGGCTCATGGAGCAAAGCTGCGGAGAACGGACGCGAGACGCAGTTAACCACGCCGACAAAACGAGTGATTTTAACGTTGTTGGGACGTTGGATGGTACGGAGTAGCTAGCTAGCTGCTCACCGCGAGCTCGCCGGAGGTGGCGATGTTGACCTGGGCGTGGGGCCTCGTGGCGGCGAGCAGCGCGGAGAACTGGCTGGCCGTGACGAGGAGGAGGCAGGAGACGATGAACTTGCGGTAGCGATGGCTGATCCGCCGGAGCTGCTCGCGGATGCGGCGGTGCTGCCTCAGCACGTCGGCGACGTCGGCGCACTGGCCGAAGTCCCTGGCGAACCCGGTCATCCGCAGGATCTGGAGGAAGCATATGATCCGGAACAGCACGCACGCCATGAAGAACATGGCCGTGCGGTATATCCACGACGCCATCTCCAGCGCGCAAGCCGCGGCGGACCACCACGGCGGGAACGGCCGGTTCGTGCAGTACCAGTACACCTTGTAGGCGGCGTCGGCGAGGAAGCATGGGAGGACGAAGCAGGCGAGGAGGTGGAAGGAGCCCGCGAGCTCCACGGTGTAGCCGGCGCGGACGTCCTGGGAGTCGTGCCGGAGCCTGTCGAGGTAGAGCAGCCGGCGCAGGCCGCGGCGCCGGACGAGCCTGGAGAGCGTGACGTAGGCGAGCGCCGCGGAGAGGGTGAGGGACGCCTGCACCTGCGCGTCGTAGGCGCGGCGCGGCAGCGCGACGCGCGCCGCCGCCGGGACGGCCACCGCGAGCAGCGCGAACACGAGCAATGACGCGACGGCGCTGGAGCCGTCCGAGTGCTCGACGCACATCCACCGCAGGCAGGACCGGAAGCTGCCGAGCTCGTCGCGCGCGTGCGACATGCACCTCGTGTACGACCCCCTCCGCCGCAGCAGCGGCGTCGACGCGGGTTCGATCGCCTCCCCGGCCGGCGACGCCGTGTCGGCCATCGCTCTTTTCCCGCGCTCGTGCTCGTCCCTGTCCCGCCTTTAATTATGCCTCTCGTTTTACCGGTCGCCCTGTTGTGTAGGAAAGCCTAATGACCTGACAAAACGGAAGCAATTTATACGGTTTATAGATAAAGAGAGCCAGAGAGTTAACCTACACATATTGCTCGATCCTACCCTTGCCCTATCCCAAATGTAATTTGTGAAGCCGTTTAATTAACATCTGATCTAAACAAAAACGATGCAACAAGTGACATTTCAATTTTTTTTACAACTATTTAGATGCCTTTAACATCCTTT
The DNA here is from genome assembly GCA_008326285.1 of Oryza officinalis. Lineage (NCBI taxonomy): Eukaryota > Viridiplantae > Streptophyta > Magnoliopsida > Poales > Poaceae > Oryza > Oryza officinalis. Next base: position 24,948,460 of record BDMV01000004.1, on the reverse strand, counting down.
TCGCCACGTCGTCTTCATGGCTTGGGACGTACTTACGTATCGTCGTGTACTGTGGTTTCGTTAACCACTAGTGGCCAAAATTCAAAAATAGAAAGCTGTTCATCTCATCTTTAGATTGACAGCAACTGACATGCAACCATACACTGCCAACGACCACCGAACCAAACAAAGAATGATGAATTGATCATGAAGCTGCCGATCGAAAGCCTGAAACATCAACCACACAAGAACACAAGAAACTGTGGTGTTGGCAGAAACGCTCTGCAAACCAGTCGGCACCAGCTTGCCGAGAAGGGAAACGATGGGAAAAAAGAGAGACGGATCGGAAAGGAGGCGAGATGGAAAGGAAAGGGGAGGGGAGAGCTTGCTAAAAAGCTTGTTGACCATCTCGCGGTTTGTGATGTATCGAGTTTAATTGCAATGATGGCCACATGACGGCCACTACCACCAGCTGCGCCTGCGTGGCTGTTCGTTCTAGCTTTCAGCTTTGCTTCCGTTGGGCTCCCTTGTCTCCTCTTTTGGGATGGGTTCAGTGAACACCTAATCAAAGGTTTGCGTGTTTAGTTAGGGGATTAGCACACATGTCACTATGCCACGGGAGCCGAATCTCTGAAGCAAGATACGAGTTCTTTTTTTTTTGTCCAAAGTCTGAAATTTCTCACAGAGTACATAAAAAATTCCAATTAGCTAATTAACGTCAGCTGTTGTTATAGATGAGAGATAGGGTGAGCACACAGTATATCACTTCCCTGAAGAAGTCTGTCTGAAGAATTCATACAGGCAACGGCATGTGGTGCTGTAATTATGATATGTAAGTTTCACGCCATGGCGGCTACGGTGTGATCTAGAATAAGAGTCTACTCACGTTTATAATTTGGCGAGGTTAGTAGCTGATGATCATAGTTGATAATGCATGCAGAGCCAAAGAGAAAGTGGCATACTGAGATGCCAAGTTGCTGCAGGTTAGGGGACAGCATGATCCGGCTAAGCCCCAAAGGCGCCTAGCTACTCTCCCCTTTGCCGAGGCTTAGAAAATTGGCTCAATCACAAGGCCCAAAAGGCGGCGCCTTTGCCTCGCTTTACAATCGTGCAGCACTGTCCTCTTCTACTGCACCCGCATGCCAATTGCCTCTGCAACTGCAAGCAAGCAAGCCTGCAGCCGCAGAGCGCGAGGCGACGGAGTGGCGGCGCGGCGCAATGCAGCTCTTCTCGGGGAGGAGCAAGATGCAGCGGAAGAGTGGCGGCGGCGGCGGCAAGGACCAGGCGGCGGCGGCGGCGAAGGAGAAGGCGGCGGGGGTGGGAGCGGAGGCCAGGCAGAGGAACGGTAGGTGTCGCGCGCTGTGCTGCGGCGCGTCGCGCCTCAGCGTGTCGTCGTCCGCATCGTGCTCGTCGGTGGAGTACGCGATGGAGCAGCGGCTCCCGTCGCTCCAGCCGCCGCAGCCGAGGGGGCTGTCCAACCTCGCTCACGGGATGGTCCAGGCGAGGCTGCAGTCCATGATCGACGCCGCGGCCGGCCGGTCGCCGGCTGCGTCGCGCCCGCGCCCGCGCCATGGGACGACGGAGACGGCCGAGCGGCAGCGCGGCAGGTCTTGCCGGTGCGCGTGCGACTACTGCGGCGGCCACTACGAGGACGGCGACGCGTCGTGCGGCCAGAGGAGGCCGTGCGTCGTGCTGGTGGCGGTGGACAGGAGGACGAGCGACCCGCGGGAGGAGTTCCGGCGGTCCATCGCGGAGGTGATCACGGCGAAGCGGATGGCCGAGCCGGCGGAGCTGCGCGCCCTGCTCAACTGCTACGTCTCCGTGAACGCCCGCGAGCATCGCGCCGCCATCCTCGACGCCTTCCACGAGGTTTGCTCCGGCCTCTTCTCCCGCAAGCGCTGAAGCAGCAGGCAGCAGCAGAGAACCTCGCAAACCGGTCACTTCAAATCGTGGCCGTCCATCCATCATCCTGGACGACCTAAATATTCCAGGGAAGTGTTGTTGTAGAGCCAAAAATAATTGCATTTCTCTTCCCCCTTTTAATTCGTTCAAATCGTGTTTCGCAACAATAACGTGCTCAAGCATGACGTGCATGTCTCGCACAATTTTTTTTATGTACATATTTCAGTGTCTGCTCATGTTTATCTGAATCCTTATGGGCTCAGAACTTCAGAGTGCAGAGTATTGATCTCGTTCGCGTGCTCTTCTCCACATTATAATATGGTGTTGCAAACTCTAATACGGACATACGGTTACACACGATGATTCCCTTTGGCATGCTTGTAAGTAGTTACTGTAGCATAAAGGCGGTTTAGTACACTCCCATTTTGAAATTTTATTTGGTCGTGTTCCCACCAGTATTTAATTTTTTTTATCCGGTCTAGCAAACGCCCTTGGTTTTGCCGGCGACGAGCGGGACGCTCTTGCGCACGGGTACGGCCTCGCTCTTGACCACCCTCACTGAGGCCTCCTCGCCGGCGGTCCTGGCGGGGCCGAGCTCGATGGTGAGCTGCACCTTGGGCACGGGGGGCTTGGCGGCGAGGTCCATCTCGTCCAGCGCCATCCTGACGTGGGACAGAAACCGCTCGGCGAGCGGCCGGCCGAAGTCCTCCCGGACGACGACGCGGAGCACCGTCATGTGCTCCAGCGCCGCCGGCATCGTGTACGCCGGCACGATCCACCCGTACCGGCGCAGGCCCGTCGACAGCTTGAAGGCCTGCGCGCCGGCGCCGTCCTTGAACGTGAAGGCCACCAGCGGCACTCCCTCCTCCTTGGAGATGATGGTGAATCGCCCCGTCTTCTCCAGGCCCTCCCGGAGCGTCCTCGCGCTCTCCATGCAGTTCTTCATCACGTTCTTGTACCCCTGCAACAATCAAACAACCCAACGGTTCAATCAAACTGAAATAAATGTTCGCAGTTTCAGAAAGAATTTATTTGAAATTTCGGGTATACCGGTGTTCAGGATGTGCATCCGGCCAAACAAATCGAAATTATAGGAGTTTGACATAAATTTGTTCAAAATTTTAAATTCGAAATTTTGGGGCAATTAATCTCAGTATATTCATGGAGTATTGGTGTGGCTAGTATAAATACCTCAAATCCGAGTCGAAGAAACTGATAATATTGCGCAATAATCTGACTGGACCCTGCACAAAAATGAACTTGCCAAATCACAAAATGTACTGCTCTATATATGTGGATCCTTTAATTCTGGCAAAATAATTTCGTGCCTTTGGAGAAGTTGAGCGTGAAGGTTGGCTGGTCGGCGCCGAGGTAGTTGATGTGGAAGATGAGCTCCTCCGGCAGGTCCTCCTTGTTGCGCCAGATGACCCAGCCGACGCCGGCGTAGACGAGGCCGTACTTGTGGCCGCTGACGTTGATGCTCTTCACCAGCGGCAGCCGGAAGTCCCACTCCAGCTCCGGGTAGAGGAACGGCGCGATGAACCCGCCGCTCGCCGCGTCGACGTGGATCGGCGTGTCCCAACCCGTCCGCTTGTTCTTGGCGGCGAGGAGGTCGTTGAGGCGTCTGACGTCCTCGAACTCACCGGTGAGCGTGGAGCCGAGGATGGCGGCGACGCAGATGGTGTTCTCGTCGACCATCTCCACGGCCTTGACGGGGTCCATCACGTAGCAACCTTCGCTCAGCTTCACCTCCTTGAGCTCCACCTCGAAGTAGCGCGCGAACTTCTCCCAGCACACCTGCACGTTGGCCCCCGTCACGATGTTGGGCTTGTCGTACGGCTTGCCCGCCGCCTTCCGCCGGTTCTGCCACCGCCGCTTGAACGCCAGCCCGGCCAGCATTATGGCCTCCGACGACCCCACCGTGCCCACCCCGACCGCCCTCTCGCCGGCGCCCACCGGCGCGTTGAACAGCCTCGCTATGATGTTCACGCACCGGTTCTGCGTGTGCAGCCATCGCGTCGTCAACCACAATTCAATGAAAGGAGATGAAAGAGCGGAGGATTGCTTTGCTTGCTTGCCTGGAGCTCGGTGGTGACGGGGTACTCGTCCATGTCGGCGTAGTTCTTGTTGATGGCCTCGAGGATGAGCCTGTCGCACTCGGGCTCCATCCAGGTGGTGACGAAGGACGCGAGGTTCAGGCGCGGGCTGCTGTCCAGGAGGAGCTCGTCGTGGACGATCTGGTACGCGGCGTCCTTGGATATCGACCTCTCGCCGAGCTCGTACCTCGGCACCGGGTCCTGCACGTACCTCGACGCGAACACGGCCGCCGCCGCCTCGCTGCCCTCCTCCACCGCCTCGACGTGCGTCAGAACCATACCTACGAGAGATTGGGTGTTCCTGCGACGTAGATGCTACGTACGAGATTGGTGTCTCTCTGTACGTCTCGTTTTGGCCACCTGTACATGCGGCTGCACGCACTTATATATACTGGAGCAGGTCACCTAGCTTGTACTACCTTCGAATGTGGCTTGTGCTTTGCTTGTCCCATGTTCTTGCTGCTGGGTGACTCTGCTTCGGCCTGAATTGCGTGAGGCTAGCTGCGGCTTTGCTTGCTACCTTGGTTGCTTCCTCCTGCTGCTTCGTTGCGTGGCTTGTTAAATTATTCGATAGTGATTAGCCGGTTAGCCCCCCGGTTGAGCTAACACTCCTTCCTCGCATCAAGAAATGGGTTTTTTTTTTTTGTCTTCGAGAGGGGTCTCGACGTCTCGTGTTGTTGCGTCTCATTCATCCTGAGCAGGGATAAAAATGATATGAAAAAAATTTCGACAGTACCGATACCGTTAACTTTTTATTATAGAATTTATTTTTTTAATTTATGTTTACGTCGTATCGAAATGGCTAAATTCAAAATTATGAAAAATTCTCGACTGTACCAATACAGTTTCAAAAAAGATAATTAAAAAATGATATTGTTTCCGACTGTTTTATCCCTAATCTTGAAGAGAGGATTGTAGTATGGCACATTCTTGTCTTCCTTGTAGACATACTCTTTTCGTCCCAAACAAACCCAACCTAAGTGATCACCTAATATAATAAATCTGAACATACAACAAATTTGCACAGCTTCGTATCTAAATTCGTTTATGTCCAGATTCGTTGTATTGGGTGATGTCACATATATCCCCATCTTGGTTTTTTTTTACGGAGGAAATAGTTTAGTTGGATTTTTACATCTTGAGTAGTTTTATGTGTAGATGGACTGATATAAAACGTGCCACTACAATTTTTCTAAAAAAAATTATAACCATTTGAATCACATATAAAAGATTAAAGCACATGCACTCAAATTATAAACTGACTTTCCCCCGGATTAACTTCACAAATAGAAACATTGAGTATATTCCGTTTTGGTGTAGGTCTGTCTAATTGGCAAAATTTCAAATCTTGATAGTATGGATCTTTGCTCACACTGTTTAGTCTGTAAAGGTGTGTTTTTACCTGGGTAAATGAGTAGAGGATTGCTTCTTTTTTTTTTATGATAGACATAAGAGTAAAATGAATGAAGTGTCATTCAACTTGTTTAGATATATAGGTTACTTTATTTTCAAAATACATATTTGGATCATTGATCTGAGTTAAGTGAGTCATATGTTCATCTAACTATGTAAGCATACCTTGTACACTTAGCATGTCACCTAGTATTGAAAAAAGTACTTTTGAAAATATGCGGATGTAATTGAGTGGAAAAAACATGAAGAAAATAATAGGTGCTTAGGTTTGATGGTAAACAAGAAAGTACTGAGAACTACACTCGTCAAAACATGCAAGTAAAATGATTTGGTTTCACTAATTTTGTGTATTGTCAATTAGTAGTGCCATGAGAAAAGAAAAAATACACTGAGGTTTCTGTATATTTTTAGATGTAATTTTTTAATCCTACATGACATGTCATGTGTATAAGATATGCTCGCATGATTAGTTAAATGGACAAATAACTCATTTAACTCATATTAGTGACCTAAGTGTGTATTTTCAAAGTAAAGTGGCCTATATGATACTGTTGGAGAAACCGGAACTAGGGTCCCCCTTCCTCTAGGGCCTCGAGGCACCAATGGCATACAAGATTTATATTTTTAAAGTCTCAAGAAGAGTGTCGAGACATACAAAATTTATATCTTTAAAGTCTCAAGAAGAGCGTCGAGACATACAAGATTTATATCTTCAAGGACTTTAGAAGAATGTTGAGACCTACAAGATCTACATTTTTAAGATACTGACGCATCTTCAAGGTACTGAAGTAGATATATTTCAACATCGGCATCTCCTTCAAGATCATGTCCATCATAAACACCTTCATCAACGACATCTTCGAGAAGCCCGTTTAAATCAACAAAACATTCTGTTAGGTAGCAGAGGGAGCGTGCGTGGGGCCCGGGTGCATCTGTGGGCCTCGGGCATAGAACGTGCCCCAGGTACGTAGCGGCCCAGAGCACTGATGCGCCCCAGAATCAGTCTGGGAGCTTCGTTCGGCGGTGCTCACTGCCTCGAGCTCAGTCTAGGAACTCCGCTCGACAGTCTACATAGGGTGGTGGGTCCGAAGATTTGACTGCAGGCGATGTCATTAAACTGTTTGTCAGGCAATGTATAGAGGATTACAACTCAATTACATACAACAAGGAGGTGACGATGTATGTGGATCTTAACGAGCCACGTCGCTTGAAGGAATAGGAGCGGAGCGACGTGCTGTGCAACGACGATCGTTGCATGACTCCGCCATGAAGCAACGCGATGCGTCGTCAATCCATGACGCCATTACCTGGGCCTATTAGGCCAACGATTATAATAGGTGGCAAAAGAAGATCTCCACCTGTCTCGGGCCCCATGACCAGCTGTTTCGGGGCACGGGTGTAGGCCTAAGCAACGATAATCATCATATTTGGCCAATGTGATAGAAGAGACATTGGCAAGACCAAGCGTATCGACTTCAATAGGGCAAACCCTATTATTGAATTTGTGAATTGGTATTGTGTACTCCCCTTGTCTATAAAAGGAGGATTCAGGCCAACAAATAGAGGGTTCAGACTTTAAACAGTTATTGCTCACACAAGTCCCATATCTTCTTGTACTATCATTCCACATCCATAGCCTACGTACACACAGGAGCAGGGTGTTACATTCCTGAACGGCCCGAACCTGTATAAATCCATCGTGTTCATTCGCTTTGTGAGTAGAGCCCGGGCTCGACTCGCCCTTTGGCTGAATTTTCAAAAGAGGGAGTACACACTTTTCCATTGCCAGGGTATCACACTCCGACAGATACAGCTACACAAGTTAAATGACTCTCTACATTTTACTCTAAACGTAATAAGAACTTGTTCTGTTAAGTTGTCCTCACTCCTTGACAAACCAAACATTGCTAGAACTTACCGACTGCAACAATTATTTATCGGAAAGGCTAAAAAACTGTCACACATTTTCCTTTGGAAATATATCGATTTCTGATCCATTAGATTGATTTTGAGATTAATGCTATTAGGTTGACGAAAATAAAATTACACCACCTCTAGTTGCTCGCACAGCAGCTCCAACCACCGGAGCAAGCAAATATTTCTAATTTAAATTGCAATTACACACTTACTTACTACTTACATATATAATTACATACAAGTTATACTATAATTACATCTAACATATTCTTTTAAAAAAAACTACCGGTATTTTTTTAGATACACCCATTATTTATTTGATAACCGTTTATTCGAAGGTGAATTAAAAAGGCAGCCACACAAAATTATTATTCAAATACAAATCCTTATTAAATCTTTTCATAAATACAAAAGTGAAAAACTGCCCCAGGGGCATCAGGGCCAGCCAGGCATCTTCATTAGCACCTACTCCTCCACAATTTCCATGTCTGAAAGAGCAACCGACGCGAACTCACCATCCGGAGAGAACAGTCGTGCAGCTGTCACGATCTTGTTCTGCGGGATCTGGCTGATCTTGAGACGGTCTTCCTCGGTCAGCTCCCAGTCGAACATCTCAAGGTTCTGTTTCAGCCTCTCCTTGCTGTAGCTCTTGGAGATTGGGTCACTCCTTGCTCATAAATCCATCTCAATGACACTAAAGGGTAAAACGTTTATATCAAGCTAATTAAAAGATAACCGAAGTATATCCTTTGTTATCAACAACAGAGGTATTCATATGTACTTGTACTAGCAAAATATCCGTACGTTACAACGAGAATAAATTTATGATTGCAAACAAATCAAATGCCTCGGTAAATTCAAGCGGACAACATGATAAATTCTACCCAAAGTCCTCCCTTCATTATCTTCTCTTCTTCCTTCCCTCTCCCTTCCTTCTCTTTGGCCCACGTCGCTCCTCACCCAGCCCAAGCCGCCCTGCACCTGTGCCAGCCCACCTCGCCTAGTAGCCCGAGGCCTCCCTCTCCTCCCTCGCCCGAGTGCAACCCAACCGGCCTAGGACACTGGAGCATCGTCTTTCACCTCCAGCCACCCGTCTCTCTCCCTCCCGGACGAACCCTAGCGCCGTTGCCTTTCTTGATTCGTCTCGCCAAGCGTTTCCTCCTTCGATTGAATGTGAAAATCGATTTCTTGTGTTGATGGCACCGTGTCCTCTAATTCTCCTCACTCAATCGAGACTTTAATTACCCATAACCGAAGAATTTACTTCCTTCGACGAACCAACGCCATTGATGACGACGTCCAAGCTGCATGGTGCCTTCCTCCTCCTCTCCTTTCCGGTGCCGCTCGACAATCGGACTCACGTACAGGCGCAGGCGCAGACATTAGAGATGGCAATGGGTACATACCCATCGGGTTCCCTTGTCCCATACCCATACCCACGATGACTAAATATTCCCGTTTAAATACCCACACCCGTCACGGGTACAAAATTGTCCCCATACCCATACCCGTGCGGGTAACGGGTACCCATACCCATTTAATTGAATTGTATCACTTATAGTTTTATACTATAATTAGTCGTATTAGAACGGTAAATCATCGATATTTTCTCCGACAACAATGCTATTAACATTAGCATTCAAAGGCGAGTAAAAAAACTCTACAACCACATTACATAATCAATAAATCAAATAATAATTTTATATAACTAGACTAGAACAATGCTTAAGAGGTGAAATAGGTTTTATGCTATGATTTGGTAGTCGTTGGGACTTATGTTACTCATAGTTTTAGGGTTAATCTACGGGTTTTTTCACCCACGGATTAGTGGGTATGGGTGGATAAAGAACGGACCCATACCCGCGTACTCAACGGGTAAGAGTTTTTGCCCGTTAGTAGACCCATGGGTATAAGAGTTAGAACATGATTAGCTCCTAATAGAGTAAAAACCCATCGGGTATCGGGTCACGGGTCCCCATTGCCATCTCTAGCAGACATCGAGCAAGGATCGGATGACGTAACAAGAAAACACAAACAACACATCGAACCAGACATGGACGGACGAACCAAAAAATCGTTAGAAGCAACTTTTATTTTTTAAAATAGGTAATAATAATAATAATAATAATAATAATAATAATATTATTATTATTATTATTATTATTATTATTATATAGGTATATAGATTTACACATCTATAGCTAGCTACATTCTTAGCAATCGCTTACGTTTGATTTGATTTCAATTCAAACTAAGTTATGCTATAGCACGTGAGATGTGGACTTCCAGAACTGCCAGGGTCGAAGATTCCAGGTGACATCCACAAGGAACTGAAGGCAAGAGGACGTCATAGGCTATGGTCTTGTGTTAAAGTTTTCAACTCACCTATCTCGTTTTTCGCGCACATGCTTTCAAAACTGTTAAACAGCGTATTTTTCGCAAAAACAATTTATACGAAAGTTGCTTTAAAAAACATATTAATCCATTTTTTTAAAAAATAACTAATACTTAAATTAATCATGCGTCAATGAGTTGTTTCGTTTTATGTGCGCGAAAGATTACTTCCGAACTGCAAAGAACGAACACAGCCGTAGAGGAGGAAGTAGCAGCAGGCGTTGGGCTAGTTGAGCTACAAGTGAGGCGAGAGCTCAAGTGATCATGGTGTAACGCGAGCATGCCTGATAGGTGCAAAATTTGTATTTTTGTGTGGAATAAATATTAAATATGTAACATTTTTCATGGTGATGTGCGGGAAGAGTCTCGGTTCACAACTGATTAGAAAACAGAATAGGAAACAAATATTTATTTAGAAGCAGAATCAGACTTCATGTAAAAAAACAAAAACAAAGAAAGAAAAATAATTGAACCGGATCGGATACATTATCGAACTGGATGGACTGGCTGTAACGTTGTTGTTATGGGCTGTAAAAAAAAAAGAAGAAAGATAAAAAATCGAAACCAAGATGGATAGGAAGAAACGGACAAATCAAATTTTGTTGAAAGCAGATTTATTTTTGAAGTACTTGACAAAGATTTTTTAAATAGTTAAGATAAGATTTGAAGTAGTATTATATCGTGTATATACAAGGGGCGGACATATGTTTGGGCTAGGCCCTGAATCAGCCCATTGTATATTGGGCCAATGCATGACTCTACATGATGGAAATGTTGGGCTTTACAAACTACTGGCCCGAGGGACAAAATCATTTTTTTTCCATGGTTTCTCTTCATTCGACTCATATGATAAAATGTGGCTGTGGTGCCCCTGGGCAAATTAGTAAGGTGTTCTGTAAACGGGTCATATTTTTTAGGTATCCCACAGCAAGGACCACAAACTTCAAGTTTTTTATAGCAAATTTTGTCTATTATTTTCTGCCCCAAAGCCCAAAACTGGATGGTAACTTAGTCTTGTGGAATGAACTGAGAAAGTATTCGCCACATCGGTCTTGGCTAGCGAGCCTTCGTCAATTAGCCATCAGCAAAGGATATGGGGAGGTCTACTCCACGAATGTTCGCGAGTGAGAGAATCTCGCGAACTACCCGACAGCCTTTCATCCTTCCTCATGTCTAATTACATGCCTGATTACGGCTTAATCATGATTAGCACCGATCCAGTATTTTGTTGCTTCCGTTAAAATACCAAGTCCACGCATGATTCACCGTTTCTAGGTTTGTCAGGATTGGACTCTATTTTCTTGGATAATATCCGGTGATGATCAGTATTTTCAATTTCTATTGAAATTTATACACTAAATTAGCTTTATAACTTTATAATTGCAGATATACATTCTATATAAAATATATATATAAAGTCTATACATATAAAATTTATATACATGTGTATACATAGAAAGTTATATACATGATAATATAAAGTCTATATATAGGATATCTACATATATATAGAAAGTCTATACTTAAAAAGTTTACACTGAAATAATTCATATAAAAAGTTTCCATTAAAAAGGCTACAAAGAAGACTAATGGGAAAAAACCTGAAGAAAAAACGGGAGTGGAACAATAGATAAACTTTGATACGTACCATAAGTTACGGGATAAAATCACGTAAAACTAGAAAATGAAATTTTGAAAAATGGAAGAATGGAATATAACACACCGTCGTGGATCCTCTGATCTTCCTCATCCCGACCAATTCGCGATCTCGGCTAGTGGCGAACGTTCGCCCACTAGCCTTTCCGAGCATCACGTACGTGCGTCATGATCATCGTATTCGTCATTTGGCAGTTGGGTGAAATTTGTGGACTCGTGATCATCGCTTAGTCGTCGGTTGACAATGTGGAAAGAAATTTGTGGTATAGTTGAACCGCAGTATCACACGGCATCAGAACTAACTTACCTGCGCGATGCTCTTGCCTCTGGCCCTGGCGATGTCCGCGAGCACCGGTGATTCCATCACGTCGTTGCCTTGGCCTATCCAGTTCTGCCCACCCAACGGCGAGTAGGCCGCGACGCGGATGCCCTTCACGGCGCAGTACTCCCTCACCGTCCTCTGCTGCCACACCGGGTTCATCTCCACCTACAGATCCATGCACACGGAATATGCCGTTTCTGAGTAACAAATACTAATAAGAGCTCAACTAATTTATCCAGCCCAAGCGAATGAAGAGTAATTAGTTAATTAACCTGGTTGACGGCAGGGAGGATGGTGGACACTGCAAGCAGCTTGTCGAGGTGTTTGGTGGTGAAGTTGCTGACGCCGATGGCCTTGGCGAGGCCAAGCCGGTGGCACTCCTCCATCGCGCGCCACACGCCCTCAAAGTCGAACGGCACGGCGTCCTCTCTCTTCACCGGTAACATCGGTGGCTCGGGCTTGACGCTGATCGGCCAGTGGATCAGGTACAGGTCCACGTACTCCATCTGCAGGTTCCTGACATGATCTCACAAGAACACGTTAAGGGCTCCTTCAAAACACATGAATATTACAATATTCTAAAAAAACTGCTTAATTTCTCTAAAATTCTCATGAAATTCCTTCAAACTAAATAGGTCCTACCTTGTGGGGAAAAAAAGTTCCCACATGTGTGAGTACGTAATGTTCGCGGTTAATTAGACTCGTCGATTAATTACCGTAGGCTTTCGCGGAGGGACGGGAGCACGAGGTGCGGGTGGCACTGGGTGCACGTACCACAGCTTGGACGTGACGAACACCTCCTCCCGGGAGGCCACGAGGCCGCGGCGGATCGCCTCCGCGATGGCCTCGCCGAGTGGCGCCTCCGTGCCGTACAGCGCCTCCGTCGAGCCCACCTCGAGCGCCGCCAGCACGGCGCTCCTTTTCGTCTCCGGCGCGGTCTGGGCCGACTCCGACGTGCCCATGCCGACCGCCGGCATGGGCCTCCCGGCGCCGTGCCGCAGGTCCACCTCCGGGACCGCCATGGCCGGCCAGGTTAGATCTCGCCGATCGATCGATCGAGGAAGGCGTGCGCGCGTGTGTACGGTACGGGCCGCTATACAGTCGAAGAAACGGTTTCATGTACGTACGTTTTCGAGCTACTGTAGTACTGTTATACTGTATGCCGGTCTTAAGAAAGAGGAGAAGTTTGTGAAAGGACACGTAGCCTAGTGATTGTAGTGACCTGAGTAGCACTTTAAAATCTGAGTTCAATTCTTCATATAATATTTGAGTTCAAATCTTCATATAATATTTGAGAGACTAAATTCTCAATTTAAAAGGTTGCATATATCCGATTGGATTTAAAGGTCGGATAAAAATTACCCTTCCCTATAAAAAATAAAACAAAGAGCTGATCCGTATTATCAGATACTGCCTGTTGAGTATATAGTATAGACTATGTCGATGTTTTAAATGATAAGTAAAAAAATAGTCTTAGATGACGTCTATTTAATAGTATTTGACTAAGTGATTGGTTCTTTGTTATCTTATTCTTTTCATACACTATCATAGAAACCTTAATAGATGAGGGGCTCATAGGTACTGGTTTATTTTAAACCGATACCTATGACTGTTTCCAATCTTCATGGAATAAAAAAAATTAAAAACCGACGCCTTTAAAAACCAATAGGTGTCGGTTCTAAATCAAAAACCGGTACCTACAGTATTAGTATCGGTTTTTTTAAAAACCAAGACCTATAATTAAAATAATAAAAAAATCACCAACCGCGAACCAACCGGCGTCCTTATCTATCGAGCCGATCGAGCCATTCTCCCCATCTGCCCCTTCTCCTCCTCCTCATCTTCCTCCTCCTCCTCCTCCTCCTCAGCCCTCGCGGCCACCGACTCCTCCTCCTCCTCCTTAGTCCCTCCTTCCTCCTCCCTCCTCCCTCCTCCTTAGCCGCTGTCGCTGCTCCTTCCTCCTCGCCGCGCACATCGAATCCGGCGACGCCCCTCCCCACCAGCGCTCGGTAGCGGCCGGATCCGATGCCGTCGCTCCTCCTCTCTACCTCGCCTCTTCTTACCGGCGCTCGGTGGCGCCGCCCCTCCTCACCGCCCCATCCCTCCCCACTGGCACTTGGGGCGACCAGATCTGGCATCACCCCTTCCCACTGGCGCTCAGGAGCGGCCGGATCCGACGCCCCCTCCCCACTGGCGCTCGGGATCGGATGAGGTGCCGATGGACTTCTTTTATCTTGTTCTTGTTATTGGGCTTCTTGTTCTTCCAAAATTTGTGATTCTATTTTTTTATTTGTGTTGACGTGGGATGGACGGATTGTGATACGTGGATTCGAGCCGATGCATGAGCTGACTTTTTTTTTGCGTTTATGAAGCCTCAAAGGTGTCGATTCCTAAACCAACACCTTTGAATCCACCTGAAAGGTGCCGCCTGTTGGGTGCCAGTTGAAAAATCCGGCATCTAAGGGGGTTTTCCAATAGTCACCCATTGCTATTTCTGTAGTAGTGATACTATATACATCCGATTATTTAAACAGATCATTTACTCTACACCTTCAAAAATATGTATTTTCAATAAAAAAAACTTTTTTCTATTGCATTCTTGTTTAAAACTATTTATTAAATATATATTTTAAAATTATTTAATTTATAGATATGCTATAATATGTCACTCAATAATCTTTAATGGTATGGACCACAATTTTGGATTTTTTACATTTCATACTTTTGTGAAAATTTATTTTACAAATAAGCCCCTAGAAAAGGTTTTATTCTAGGAATGAACCTTTTTCGTGACGCTAGCGTCATTTAGTGACATTGTCTAACATGACGGCGCCAATGATATTGGTACCGTCTCCGTCCCCCTCCACTCCCGCAGGAGCTAAATCACTTATGTAAAGGGGTCGGAGCCAATGACATTGATGTCGAGGACATATTTGTAAAAAAATCTGAAAAATATTAAAATATAAATATTTTTTCTTACAAATAAGCCCTTGGCGCTAATAATACTGACGTTGAGGATCTATTTGTAATTTTTTATTATAAATAAGTCTCTTTATTTTTTTTACAAATAGATCCTCGGGCTAGTGTCATTGGCGCCAACCCCTCTCATCAATGATTTTCACGTGTTAGCACCAAAATTTGGTACGATTCTTTAGTGGAATCTGTTAAGGAAATAAGTTGATTGGTAGATGTAAGTTATCCAAATCAAGCTGAATTCAAAGAGGAACCGTGAAGACCAAGGCAAGGCAGTTTCATATTTTTAGTATATCTCTTAAATAGGCAGGATTAGTTACTTTGCTTTTCTTATTAGGATTCTTATTTCGTTTCTGATTAGGACTTGTATCAATCCAAGGGTATAAATATGTACACCGAAGTCTTTCTAAACTATCTCCATAGATCAATACAATTACTTTCGGCGTATCGTCACCTTTTATTCCGACGAGTTCTTAGTTTCGAGTTGGGCTGCATCGGTTTCAATCTCTAGCGAGAAAGTAAGTCTCGTCAACTTCGCTTCTATCGGCGTGGATAGAACTTTCTCGGTTAAATCCGATATTCTGTCTAGGTTGACGCAAGCGTTGTCTATCTGATATATTCATTTTATCTTTAACTATGTTGTTGTTTAGGAATGAACCTATCTGATATATTGCCTATCTGATATTCTATATAGGAACGAACCTTTTCTGTGATGCTAGCGTCATTTGAAGACATGATCTAACATGACAGCGCCAATAACGAACCTTTTCCGTGACGCTAGCGTCATTTGGCGACATGGTCTAACATGACAGCACCAATGAAATTGGTATTGTCTCCCTCCTTCTCCCTTCCCGTAGAAGCTAAATCACTTATGTGAAGGGGTCGACGCCAATGACACTGACGTCAAGGACATATTTATAACAAATCCAAAAAGATTAAAATATAATTTTTTTTCTTACAAATAAGCCTTTGGCGCTATTAGTACTGACACCAAAGATCTATTTGTAATTTTTTTATTATAAATAAGTCCTTTTAATTTTTTTTTTACAAATAGATCCTTATCGACGGGCTATACGCCGATCACAGTATTTGTAGAGTATGAGAATCATTGAAACCAAGGTATACACGAGATTGAGATAAAAGGGACAGGAGGCAGAGATTTTTATACAGGTTCGAGCCCCTTAACTGACATATAATAGCTCTACTCCTGTTGACCGAAGCCAGTGTTGCCTTTGTATATCAGTATCACACGAGTACAATATTTAGGATGATCTAATCTAGTCGACGTTAGCTTGGCGGCATGGAGCTTGAACACGTAATCAACGACTAGTGTAGTCTTCTTCCTCGAATATGAACTCGACGAGATTGGAGGTAACTATGGATCCCTCATGTCGGTTTTTTCAGCTCTAGATTGGGTTTGTCTACGCTTGTATTTTAACTTGGCGTCTGTTGGACTCTATTAGCGTGTCCACTCTCCTCCTAGGGGGTCTTATATTTATATCCTCGGATGTCTCATTGTCCAAACAGAACTAGGGAAGTATGGATATGATCCGAGTAGTCCTTGTAGTGTTCATGTATGACTTCTTTTCTTTCTTATCCGAAACACCTTCTATTCTGAAAAGATAATTTTTTTCTTTATTCGTCGTATTTTCTTAACCAAAGGATACCTTCTCGTATACTATTAGGTATATGGTATTTTTGTATACCACGAATCCATACATAGAAGATATGTCTTATTGATAACACTGACAATCCTCGGCTCAAACTGGTTGGTATGGATCTTTTTTTTATAATTGGCACAAACTGATTTGGGGATTTTTTAAAATTTTTTTAAATATTTACAAAATTATATTCTCGTTTTCGAGTTTTATGTATGTATACCTATCGCTCTTTGGTAGTTTTTTCTTAAAAAAACCTCCTAAAAGGCATTGTTTTATGACATGGCAAATGGACATCAACGCACGCGGTAATTTCGTAGGTACTTCTTGCCGGCCTTCTAGATGGTTTTTTTAAAAAGAAAAAAAACTCCTTAAGAGCATTAGGATAGAGATCTGTAAAACTCAATAAAAGAAAATATATTTTGTAAATATTTTAATAAATAAATAAACTCAGCTGATTATTATGTTTCAGCGGGTTTGAATGATATGAATCTTTCTTGACACTGTCACATTTGAATTGTGAGGGGATGTTGTTTACTTACGCTAGTCTGGTACTCCGGTATATAAATTGAAGGGATTTTTTTTAACGACAAACATGATAGTTGACGACAGTGATATAGGGAATTCTACCATATTTGCTCCTTGCGGACCAAACATTGCTGGAACTTACTATAGCTGCAATAATTATTCATTTGATAACCAATCACTCGAAAATGAATTAAACCGCATGCCATAGAAAACTATTGTTCAGATACAAATCTTTACTGAATGTCTTCGTAAACATAAAAATGAAAAACTGCACCATATTTAAGTTCTCGAGGCACAGTGTGCAGCAGCAGCAGGAGCGGGCATCTTCAACACCTATTCCTCCACAATTTCGATGTCTGGGAGATCAACCGATGTGAACTCACCATCTGGATAGAACAAGCTTGCAGCCGTAACGCTCTTTCTCTGTGGGATCTGGCTGATCTTTAGCCGGTCCTCCTCGGTCAGCTCCCAGTCAAAAATCTCAAGGTTTTCTTTCAGCCTCTCCTTCCTGTAGCTATTGGCAATGGGGGTCACTCCTTGCTCATAAATCCATCTCAATGATACCGAAGGAGGAGGAAGAAAAAGAAGAAATTCCTAAAGAGTATTTATTTTTAGAGAAGTAAAGATCCTTTCATTTTCAGCAATATCCCTACATTTGAAATAGTACGATGAATTACACAAACAGGCTAGGTAGTACTATATAAAGCAGATAATCAGATTCTACTCTCTTTGGTCATAAATATTTACTAATATTACTAATATTCTTATGCCCGGAAACCGAGCTGCGGCACGGAGCAATGCCAAGGGGAGATTGCGAGAGGCGGGTGGGAGAGCTTGGCCACGAGGCGAGGAAGGCGGAGAGCGAAGGTGGGAGGAGGAGGAACAAGGGGAGGAAGGGGAGGTGGGGGAGAAAGGGGAAGCGAGGAGGACGCCATCATCGTCGACCTCCACCTTAGTGAAGAACTTCACCACCGCGGCGGTGTCCTCGCAAGAGGCAAGCAGATTGTAGTGGTAGTAGGTCGGTCTGGACGACTCCGACCATGGTGGCTCCCTGATGGTGGTCATCTTGCATAGATCCTTGAGGAAGGTGTCGCCGCCGGCGGGCACTACGATGTTGTACGTGCGTAGGACGGCCCTGGTGTCGGGGCAATAGCAATGGCCGACCAGCAAAAGGGGAAGGGAGAGAGAGAGAGGAGGAGGAAGATAAGAAATTAGGAAAGAAGATGGAAAATGTGACGACGATGAGATGATTTTAATTGTGTGAATTTGAATGACATTGATGCAAATAGAAGAATAGTAGTGACATTTTTCTAAAACGACACGTTTGTAATGGCATGGACCAAGTATGTAGACGTACTCAACCACTCGTAGATGCGGTGGAAGAATTGTTACAACCGCTGGTCGAGGATCAGGTATGTAGACGTACTCAACCACTCGTAGAGATGGTGGGAGAATCGCTACAACCGCTGATCGAGGACCAGGTATGTAGACATACTCAACCACTCGTAGATGTAGTGGGAGAATCGCTACAACCACTGGTCGAGGACCAGGTATGTAGATGTACTCAACCACTCGTAAATGTGGTGGGAGAATTGTTACAACCGCTGGTCAAGAACCAGGTATGTGGACGTACTCAACTACTCGTAGAGGTGGTGAAAGAATCGCTACAATTGCTGGTCGAGGACAGGCATAGGCATACCTCGACCACCTATACATGTGGTGGGAGGATCGTTACGACCGCTGGTCGAGGACTAGCTGTAGACATACCTCAACCAACCGACGGCAACTCGAAGGGGATGGTGAGAGGATAACTACCATCGCCGGCCGAGAATCAGGTGTAGTTATCCCTCGACTACTTGAAGGCAACTTGGGGAGGTGGGGGGGAATCACTACAACCGCTGGTCGAGGACCAAATGTAGTCATCTCTCGACCACCCGAAGACAACTCTAATAGGTGGTGAGAGATTATTACAACGTTGGTCGAGGACTAGGCGCAGTCATCTCTCGACTGCCCTAAGGCAACTAATAGGTGGTGGGAGATCGCTACAACGCTAGTCGAGGACCAAGCGTAGTCATCTCTCGACCACTCGAAGGCTACTCTGGTAGGTGTTAAGAGATCACTATAACGCTAGTCGAGGACCCGACGTAGTCATCTCTCGACCACCCAAAGGCAACTAATAGGTAGTGAGAGATCGCTACAACGCTGGTCGAGGACCAGACGTAGTCATTTCTTGACGACCCAAAGGCAGCTCTGATAGGTGGTGAGAGATCGCTACAACGCTGGTCGAGGACCAGGCGTAGTCATCTCTTGACGACCCAAAGGCAGCTCTGATAGGTGATGAGAGATCGCTACAACGCTGGTCGAGGACCAGACGTAATTATCTCTCAACAACCTGAAGGCAGCTCTGATAGGTGGTAAGAGATCGCTACAACGTTGGTCGAGGACCAGACGTGGTCATCTCTCGATTACCCGAAAGCAACTCTGATAGGTTGTAAGAGATCGCTACAATGCTGGTCGAGGACCAGATGTAGTCATCTCTCGACCACCCGAAGGCAACTTTGATAGGTGGTGAGAGATCGCGACAACGCTGGTCGAGGACCAGCCGTAGTAATCTCTCGACCACCCAAAGGCAGCTCTGATAGGTGGTGAGAGATCGCTACAATGCTGGTCGAGAGCCAGGCATAGTCATCTCTCGACCATCCGAACGCAACTCTGATAGGTAGTAAGAGATCGCTACAACGCTGGTCAAGGACCAGGCGTAGTCATCTCTCGACCACTCGAAGGCAACTCTGATAGGTGGTGAGAGATCGTGACAATGTTAGTCGAGGACAAGGCGTAGTCATCTCTCGACCACCCAAAGACAACTGATAGGTGGTGAGAGATCACTACAACATTGGTCATGGACCAGACGTAGCCATCTCTCGATCATCCAAAAGCAGCTCTGATAGGTGGTGAGAGAACGCTACAACGCTGGTTGAGGATCAGACGTAATCATCTCTCACCACTTTTATAGGTGCTAGAGTTGGTTATTACATGTAGCATCTCATGTGGCCAGTATGACTCACATGCCCAACTTGTAGCATATTGAGAGTCTGTTCACAATCATGTCGGGTGATCAAGCCGATAACGTTCGTGAAGAGATTGTCCGCAACAGCCTTTTCACAAATAGTTCGGACATGACCGACGCTAGATGTGAGATAGGTCATCGGTCTTTGTTGGTAGGTTTGGTCCGACAACTCCGTATTTGTTTTCGACAATGGGGTGTATTCGACCGCTGCCTACTCGAGTGCTTGATTGTTCTTGAAAAGTATTTTCTAGAACGCAAGATATATAGTAGAGAATATCAAGCGCGTACTCAAAAAACTATATAAATCTTCTAGTATTATCAGGATATAATGAGCGTATTCAGATTAAATATCGGGTATTATGTAAACCGTAAACAAGCATGATTCTATAAAAAACAGAGCGAGCCCCTAGTATTAGATCGTAGACCGTAGTGGCCTAATATAGGAGACGTTCGTACAATAGATATTGTATAAATGACATGCTCTAAGTAAACCTAATAAATTATGGATCTGACAATATTGTATGAATCTGAAAATTGGTATGGCAAATTGCATATAAAATATTGTGTACCTATGTAGATATATGCCAGATATATCTACAGAATTAGTAGATTAATTTTAAAAACTAATCTTCTAAATACCTTGATTAGCCATGCTAATCATCTAAATTGAACTCCTTGTGTGCTGATAGTCATTGAATTGCCTCTGGACGTGTAGCTGTCTGGGCATATCGATCAACCCTGTTGTCGTTTGAATCCATTGTCGCCACGCCATGTCTTCTATCTGTACATTGATCCAGGGGACAGGGTGTAGCCAATCTCAAGCCGTATTGTACGACTTGATCTCGGCACTGCTAGCTAGTAGGGGTTTTGGCGCGATGTCAGTTCATGAGTAGTCGGCATGGAGGAAGGCTTCGTGGCCGTCAATGTTGAACTGATTTCCTCTGTGACGACGATGTCTTGTAGCTTGCTCGATCTCGATAGATCGAATTGTTGGATGACGATGATTCTGATCCGATTGGAAACGTACTCTAGTTGGGCCTGATCTTCTAAGGCCAAAGTCGTTAAAGTATCCCTCGTCAAAAAATCCACAACGGCGATGACTCCGCGAAGCTTGAGATGACGAGGGTCCCGATCCGTGAGAGAACACACTTCGGTCGGGTCATATCTCCCTAAAGCCGAAGTCGTCGAGTAGTTTATCATCAGAGAATCCATCTCTTGAAACCCATCTCGTCGAAACCTTTAGCACCAAATTTCCCTACCTGGCGCGCCACTGTCAACGGAGTAGATTGCGACTACGGTATTTGCAGAGTATGAAGGTCGTTGGAATCAAGGTATACGCAAGACTAAGGTAAAAAAGACGGGAGACATGAATTTTTATACAGGTTCAAGCCCCTTAACCGACAAGTAATAGCCCTACTCCTGTTGGCCAAAACTGGTATTACTCTTATATTAGAATCATATGAGTACAATATTTGGGATGACCTAATCTAGTCAGCGTCGGCTTGGCGGCATGGATCTCCAACACGTAGTTGACGGCAGAGTAGTCTTCTTTCTCGAATATGAACTCGGCGAGATTGGGGGTAACGCTGGATCCCTCATATCGGCCTCTGTGGCCTCCAGATTGGGTCTGACCAGACTTTCCCTCTCTTCTTTTAGGGGGTCTTGTATTTATACCCATAGATGTCCCTTTGTCCAAGTAAAACTATGGAGACAAATATAAATATGATCCGAGTAATCTTTATAGTTTCTAACTAGAACTCTGTTTCTCTTTTCTTATCCGGAACACATTCCATATAATTTTGGGAAATGATTCCGTATAAGACTTGGTATATGGTGGGCCCCGTTGAGTTTAACCCAAAATAATTGGATATGTTTTTTTCATAACACTTACACCAATTAATCCATTTTTATATGATGTTGAAAACTGGAAACTAGTTCTCACCTACAATTTTATGAAATGATCACGCCATCATAGTACTCTACGTTACCAAAACTTTAAAAAATTTTAAAATGTTTCACGTGTCTTGTTTAAAAAACCTATAATAAATTCTTATGCATGATATCCCCCACAAGATAGTAATTAAATGACCCGTTTAGACAAGTTTATACTTAAGTGACATTTCCTTAAGTACTAGTACTAGTTAACGACCCCCCGCAGTTCAAAAGAAAAAAGTTAGTACTCCCCTCGTACGTGGCAATATTCATTGACAAAATCCTATATTATCTCTGAAAGTTTTTCTAATTTTTTTATGTCCTTGAGTTTTATTTATTTTTTTAATACCCTCAAATTTTAGTTTGGATCTTTTTCATATCTTTTTCGTTAGTTAAACGATATTTGACCGTTAAATTCTTATCAAAAAGTCTATTTTGTCCCTTGGTACGAAGGCACATATAAATTGGAGTATATTGTTGAAGTGTAAAAATTTGTTATATGAGACTATTATATTTATGATTTTGTTATGCGAGATAATATTTATGATAATTTATTTTTATATAGGAAATACAAAATAAATTTATTTATTAGTTATTAAAAATTATTTATGTAGCACATAAATAGACTTATCTTATAAAAAATGTCGTACCACTACAACAAAATATGCTATATATATACACACACAATTTTTAATGGTGAAAAATATTAATTTTTGTTAGATCTAAAAATAATTTCTTTCATAAATAAAAATAATTTTTGTTAAATAATATCTCACAAAACAAAATCATAAATATAATAGTCTCATATAATAAATTTATACACTCCATCAATATATTTTATAAATTTATATTTTTTTCATACCAAAAAGCAAAATGGACTTTATGATAGGAATTTAACGGTCAATTAATGATCAACTAATAGAAGGGGTATGAAAGAGATTCAGACTGAATTTGGAAGGAAATGAGCAAATTTTAAGAGTATAGAAGAGATTGGACGAACTTTCAAGGTACAGAGATTTTCTCATATCCATTTGATAAGACTAAAACAATCACAATGACATAGAGGTTGTTTGGTTGCCAACTGAGACAAATATGCCTAGGCTGAGACAAGCCTGAAAAAAAAAATACACGATGCCTAAGCCGCTTCATACCTTCCCTGGCCTGGCATGAGCTCTCCTGTTGCTCAATCAGCCTGAGTCAGGCGACCAAATTTGGTGGCCTGAGTTGCATACAGTGCCAGGCCGCTTGATTAGCCGAAGTACTTCTCTACTAACTGTTGAATTAAAGTAATTCTCTCACGCTGCAGCTGGTTGCTTTCTTTTGCATGGACTATCTTTTGATTGGCAAACGTGCTGAACTGCTCTCCACTTGATTAGCTAAAGATATGTTAAGAGACTATGTAAAAAAAGTATTTGTGAAATCTTTCAAGTATCTCTATTGGATTTATGATTAAACTCCAAGCTTAAGAAGAGAAAAATACTAGATAATATTAGTTTTAAGTTTTCTCAGGCACAGGTCACCAACCAAACAGGTTTTTCTCAGGCATGAACCACTCTCACCTCAAGCAACACTCAGACACACATTTTTCTCAGTTTTCTCAGGCATGATGCTCAGGTCAACCAAACAGACTCATAGTAAAAAGATAATGTGGGACATAGCAGGAAAAAAAACATGGTAAGGTGGGGAGGTGTTTTCAGAGAGACTACGCGTCAGCCTTACATGCTTCATTAATCGTTTGAATGGAGGTACGATTATTCATGGCATGTTTCTAATAAAGATATGATATATTTGTCAAAAACAACGTACATCAGCATTGCTTAGATAGTCTTTTCTCAATTTATTAACTTTGTGGTCTACAATTTAATTATTAATCTATGTACTTCCTCCGTTTCATATTATAAAACGTTTGTTTTTTTCTTAATCAAACTTTATTAAATTTGGCTAAATTTATAGAAAAATTAACAACATCTAAAATATTAAATTAGTGTCATTAAATTTAACATTGAATATATTTTGATAATATGTTTGTTTTGGGTTAAAAATACTACTATATTTGTTATAAACTTGATCAAACTTAAAAAGTTTTAATTAAATAAAAAATCAAACGATTTATAATATAAAACAAAAGAAGTATTAATCTATCATCTAACCAGCTGAATGAAGACAGTGGGAAGAAGGAAAATTATGATAGGATCGTCTGGCGCACACACGGTACAAGCCTACCTGTGCGATGCTCTTGCCTCTGGCCCTGGCGATCTCCGTGAGCACCGAGGATTCCATCACGTAATTGCCGTTGCCTCTCCAGTTCTGCCCTCCCAGCGGCGAGTAGGCCGTGACGTGAATGCCCTTCGCGGCGCAGTATTCCCTCACTGTCCTCTGCTGCCACACCGGGTTCATCTCCACCTACAGATCCATGCACACGGAAATATGCCGTTTCTGAGTAACAAATACTAATAAGAGCTCAACTAATTTATCCAGCCCAAGCGAATGAAGAGTAATTAGTTAATTAACCTGGTTGACGGCAGGGAGGATGGCGGACACGGCAAGCAGCTTGTCGAGGTGTTTGGTGGTGAAGTTGCTGACGCCGATGGCCTTGGCGAGGCCAAGCCGGTGGCACTCCTCCATTGCCCGCCACACGCCATCGAAGTCAAACGGCACGGCGTCCTCTTTCTCCACCGGGAACACCATTGGCCCGGGCTTGACGCTGATCGGCCAGTGGATCAGGTACAGGTCCACGTACTCCATTTGCAGGTTCCTAACATGACCTCACAAGATCATAAAACATCGTGTGCTTGTTGTGTTCGGATCTCCTAGCTATGACGTTCTTTCTCGTTTAGCTACGGATTTTGATTTCGGTGTTGGTTTTATAACACGAGTTGCGAGAGGAGATTCTAACCCTTCGAAAGGATGGTCCTTCGTGTACCTTTTTCAAATTGATCATGTAGTATAGTGACATTTAACATTTCACCCAAATAAAATTAAGTTCAAATTCAATTTATATGTTAAGAAACAAAAAAAACAAATTCGGGTATAAATAGATCACCACTATTTATATCCAAATTTGTTCTTTTTATATCTCAATGTGTAAGTTGAGTTTGGATCTAAATTTTTGTGAAGTGGTGTGTGTGTGTGTGTGTGTGTGTATATATATATATATATATATATACATACATACATACATATATACATATATATATATGTGAACGTTATAAATTTTTCTAAAAAACTTTTTATAATTATTTGCATGGTTTTTAGATAAACAGAGAAGATTTTCTCGAGGATTTAAAATAGTTTCCCCGAGTTACCCATAATACAGAGAACATATGTCGTCGTAGCGTACTAGCGTACCGTAGGCTTTCCCGGAGGGACGGGAGCACGAGGTCAGGGTGGCACTGGGTGCACCACAGCTTGGTGGTCACAAACGCCTCCTCCCGTGACGCCAGGAGCCCGCGCCGGGTCGCCTCCGCGATGGCCTCGCCGAGCGGCGCCTCCGTGCCGTACATGGCGGCGGTGTCGAAGTGGCGGAAGCCCACCTCGAGCGCCGCCAGCACGGCGTCTCTGGTCCTCTCGGGCGTGCTCTGGAACTCCGCCGCGCCCATGCCCACCGCCGGCATGGGCCTCGCGTCGCCGTGCTTCAGGACCACCTCCGGAACCACCACCGCCGGCGCCATGGCCGGACTGGCTAGTCGATCAAGGACGGCGTGCCGCCTGTCCGGCGCACGAGAATGCAGTCGGTGGCAAAGTTGGTTGTGGACTCGAGTAGTGGAATGTACTACACGGGCTTCCTGCTCCTGAAGCTGCTCGAGAAAGGAGCAAGGAGATTAAAGAGTAATCAACCATATAGGCGTGGCGGCATTTCATTTTCTGGAGGCTCCATGTGATGGCGACTTGCATATGCACTAGCTAGACATAAGCCCACCTGCACCAATTATGTGCTTCTCCAATGAGCGGTAAGCGGGCAAGCCGGTGACGCACTGAATGACGCGCTCAATCAGTCCTAAACTAAGTGCAGTCAAACATCAAAATCTTAAATAACTACTCCATTCGTCCTTAAAAACATATTTACCGGATGGAAAAAGTATTTTCATTTATTGAGAGGATATTTTCTCGTTTTTTGTATGTCACCTAAATAGTCATAAAATTTTTTTAAAAAAATTGACAAGATAAATTAATATGAAACATATCACTGCACAAATATACAAGTTCAAATTTAACTTATATAAATTGTAACAAAAATAACAAATATAACTGTGAATGTGCATTAACTATTTTCAGTTTAATTTATTCATTTTGTTGCAACTTGTAGAAGTCAAATTTGGCCTTGTATGCTTGTGGAGTGAAATATTTCATATTATTCTATGTTGTCAATTTTTTTTAAAGAAAATTTATAACTATTTAGGTGGCATGCAAGAAACAAAGAAATGTTCATTCGAGGGATGAAAATCCATCTCCCACCGAATTATATATTTTCTCCTATTGTCCAGGTTCGTAATACTAAGAAATTTTTCATTCGATACTAAGTTATTATATTTTAGTATTTCAGGATGAAGGTAGTAATAGATTGAAAAAAACTATCATGATTTGAAATGTGAAACTTATAATAGTAGATTTATCATGAAAAAACTTTCATATAGTTATATTTTTAATATTTTTTAACAAATATATAGTTTTGAGATATTAACGATAAAACATGCATATTGAAGACTATGGCCCTGTTTAGTTCCCTTCAAACTTCAAACTTCAAACTTCAAACCAATCACATCGAATGTTTGGATACATGCATGAAGTATTAAATGTGGACGAAAAAAAAACCAATTACACAGTTTACTTGTAAATTGCGAGACGAATCTTTTGAGCCTAATTGCACCATGATTTGACAATGCGGTGCTACAGTAAACATTTGCTAATGACGGATTAATTAGGCTCAAAAAATTCGTCTCGCAATTTACAGGCGAAATCTGTAATTTGTTTTGTTATTAGACTATGTTTAATACTTCAAATGTGTGTCCGTATATCTGATGTGACCTGATGTGACGTTTTTTTTCAAAAAGTTTTTGAATCTAAACACGGGCTATGTTCGTGTCCAAGACATCATTTATTCTTCTTGAGAAAGAATGTAGTACAGGCTTCTTGCCGCACACACTTGCAGAGAGAGAGAGAGAAAGTTCAAAGCTGAGAACTCAAAGGGGGCAGGGATTGTACTTCGTACATCCATGTTTTCAGACCACTGCAAACACACGTATACAGCTAAATTTTCAGCTCACTGTGAACTGGATCGTTGAAAACGGCCGCTACACTTCAACAACATCAACCTCCGACAAATCGACGCTGGAGACACCATCGGGGCAGAGGATCGACAGCACGCTGACCTTCTTGTGCTGTGGAATCTGGCTTATCTTGAGCCGATCTTCGTCGCTCAATTGCCAATCGAAGATATCGATGTTCTCCTTAAGCCTCTCCCTTTTCGTACTCGTGGTCACCATGCTTGCTCCTTGCTCGTAGATCCACCTAAGTGAGATCTGAAGGAAAACAGGAGTCAATTACACTGCTAAAACAGTGGGATACTAACACAAGAGTATGGCAGGCCGATAGTAGTGAATTCCTAACTATTCTGGAAATCCTACATTAGGAAAAGATATTAAGCACTGAAATGTAAAATATTATGGTGAAACTGGTGTTGGTCCAAAAAAATCTAATGAAGTTCCAAACCATGTTGTAATGCCACTTTAATCACAAGAAGGAACCGAACACAAAAGGCGAGCATAGTACACTAGTAGAGTGTGCAAAACTTCAAAAACCTAATGAACGGTAGTACCATGCTGATCTGATAGAGACGTGAGAGCCTTTAAAGATCAACAATAGAAACTAGAAAGCATTAAAATGCTAAATGTGGAATGAGGACTATTTGGTGATATTTTGACAAGTTCCGCTCACATGTGCCTGTTGCTTTTTTTTTTCAAACTTTCTACCAATTCATGGTTGATGCAAAAGTTTGGCACATAAGGGTGACTGATGGGGCAAACCCTAGTACAGCCAACAGAGCTCCTACATTTGAATTTGAGAGAGCACACATAATACCTGAGCCACTGACTTCCCCTTGGCTGCGGCAATCTCTTTTAGAACATCAGAATCCAAGACTGGATTGACTCTGGATGTCCTATGTCGGCCTCCCAGGGGAATGTAAGCAGTCACATGAATGCCTTTCACTTTGCAGAACTCCATCAGTTTCTTCTGCTGCCAGACTGTATTTAACTCAACCTGAACAGTTTCCCCAGGCATCAAACACTGATTGCAACATTCATATGTATGCACTTTTGAAGTGCAATCTTTTACAAATGAGATTTCACTAAATCAGTTTGAGCTTCTTGTTTGTTTCAATATACCAAATAATAATATACAAAGGAAGATTGCTTTCATCACTGATTGCACAGTGATCAACACTAACCTGATTCACTGCTGGTGGAATTTTTGCGAAGGTAAGTAGTTCTTGCAATTTTTTTGTTGTGAAATTGCTAACACCAATCATTTTTGCAAGGCCAAGCTGGTGACATTCCTCCATTGCTTGCCATACGCCTGTCAAATCCATTGGCACGATATCCTCCCTTTTCATTGGGTAGTGAGGTTTAGTGGGCCTCACGCTCATTGGCCAGTGGACCAAGTACATATCAACATATTCCATTTGAAGGTTCCTGAATATGACAAGACAAGAATCTTATTTAGCATCAAAGTGACCAAATTCAGAAACTTAGTCTGCTTTTACATTTCACCTTTGAAGGTACCAATTAGGTGATTAATGAAAGCAACATTGTTTTCCTTCATTGAACTTTCAAATGTCAAAATTTTATTTCAAATTAGTTCCCAAAGAATAAGAAATATCGTCCAGTACGTCTGGCAGATAAAACTGTGAATAATGTCGGTCTTGCACCAACGTTACAAACTTCAATTCCAAAAAAGTAACCAATGTTACATATATTCTGTTAGCCCAACAGTGTCACCTACGAATCAAATGTCATGTTTATAAAAGAATTGAACGAAACATGTGTCTACACAGTTGTAGTAGAGGACTTCAATCACTGAAGAGTTGGTTCTCAATGTAATAATCAACTACTTAGATTCATTTCTTTTGCACATTTCTTACACGTGGTCTTAGTGCCGTAATAAAATGAACATCTAAAAGGGTCATACTGATAAGTGATAAGCTGCATGCCAGTTAGCATGAAGCAAGTCTCTTGTTTAAAGAACCAAATATTTTACCACAATGACTACTAGACAATGGTGTATATAGACATGGTAAAAGGACAACAAGAGAAAGAAAACGGAAGAAAGAACCCAGTCTCTTGTTTTCTTACTGCAAGCTCTCCCTGAGGGAGGGGAGCACGAGGTCCGGGTGGCACTGCGTGCACCACACCTTGGTGGTCAGGAACACCTCCTCGCGGGACGCGATGACCCCGCGCCGCGCCGCCCCGGCCAGGGCCTCGCCGACGACCCGCTCGGAGCCGTACACCGATGCGGTGTCGATGTGGCGGTACCCGACCTCCAGCGCGGTGAGCAGGGCGCCCCTGAAGCTTTCCTCCCCCACGAAGCGGAGCGACGCCGTTCCGAGCCCCACCGCCGGCACCGCGCGCCCGCCCAGCGGCCCCGCCGGGAACCCCGGGGTCCTGTAGCACCCGACGCTGCTCCGCGGGGACGCCATGGGTCAACTGCGCTTGCGGTGGGTTGCTGCCGAAAAACTGGGCGTGTACTCCAAAAAGGGATAAGTTCATCTGAGGTCCCTTAAAGTGACAACGAATCCGATTTTCGTCCTCGAACCGCAATACCCAGATACAATGGGTCCTTCAATTTACAAAACCGATGCAACCGAGATCCCTCGGCGGTTTGGATGGCGGTTTTGGATGATGTGGCGCCTACGTGGCTGGTTTGACTTGGTCCTTATCCTACGTGTCATTGACGTGACGCTTACGTGGTAATTCGATTCCGAAAAAATAAAAAAACCGTGGGCCCACATGTCAGTTACACCCAATTTTTTTTTAAAATGGTGGGACCCACGTGGGCCCCACCTGTCACTCACACCCTCTCTTTCCCCTCCCCTCTTTCTCTCTTCCTCCTTCCTCTCACTCCCTTTCCTCATGGTCGCGGCGGCACTGAGACGGCGTGGCCGGCTGCGGCAGCAGTTGCAGGGGCGCTGGTGGTGGCAATCCTCGCGGCGTGGTAGGGGGAAGGGGGTGGATGAGGCAGCCGAGGAGGAGCGGGCCGTGGAGGTGGCGGAAGCGGCGAAGGAAGGCGGCGTTGCGGGCGGCACAAAGGACGCGACCCTCCTCCCTGCCACGTCCGTCTCCCCGCGAAGCCGACGAGCCACGCGGAGATCCCCCACAGCGACCGCCTTCCCGTCCACGGAGCACGAGCTGCCTCGCCACTCCACGCCTCCTTCTCTTCCAGTGGCGGCGGACAAGGACGGGGCAACGGACGACGGCGGCTATGCGGAGGAAGATGCCGAGGATGGGGAGAGGAGCCACTTCGACCCACTTCGGATTTGCGTGCAGATCGAGATGGCCAGACGCCGCTGCGGAAGGCGCAGGCGAAGCCGCTCCTCTCCTCTCCTCCACCGCCACGCCGCGCGTCGCTTCTCTCCCTCGCCGTCGCGCCGCGTGGTGCTTCTCTCCCCCGTGTGGCAGTCATCTCCGCCACCAAGCACGCCGGCCTCCTCGCCTCCCCCTTCTCCGCGCGCTCGCCGGCCTCCTCGCCGCCTCCCTCTCCGCGCGCGCTCGCCTCTCTCGCTGGCGGGCGCCGGTCTCGCCGCCCCCTCTACCTTGCGGGGAGATGGGGAGAGAGGAGGAAGGAGAGGAGGTGTGAATGACCATATGGGCCCCACCTTTTCTATTTTTTTTGTGTAGCTGACATGTGGGCCCACGGTTTTAAATATTTTTCCGGGATAGAATTGCCACGTAAGCGCCACGTCAATGCCACGTAGGTCGAAGACCTAGTCAAACCAGCCACGTAGGCAGTCAGCCAAAACCGCCTTCCAAACCGCCGAGGGACCTCGTTTGCATCGGTTTTGATAATTCAGGGACCGGTTGTATCTGGTTTTCAGATGAAGGACGAAAATCGGATTCGTTGACAGATTTAGGAACCTCAGATGAACTTATCCCCTCCAAAAATCCAAACGAGAAGCACTTGTGGATTTGGGCCGCGCGAAGCGGCTGGGCTAAAAAGAATTCCTCTTACAACTGGGCCTGTGGCTTCGGTCATAGGTTTGTGCAAAGAGTCCAATTTTAGTCCCTCAATATTATTAACCCCCTCAAGTATTAAAACTGATGCAAAATAACCCCTTACTGATTTTTGAGGCGGTTTTCACTGATGTGGCTTATTGAACTAGTCTAACGGATAAAGTCAGCATGTGGTCACATGCTTACTCAACCGGTTGGATCATGTCAACTAGACATATTAACAAAAAGCGTCCTTAAAATAGACAGAGTTATTTTTCATCGGTTTTATATACTAGTTGAGATGTCAATATATCCGATTTTGTGAAGTTTAGGGAGTTAAATTTGGACTTTTTCCTACGCTTGTCGCGCGGGCTTCGCACGGGCGTCGTCGTCACGAGCGACGAGCGAGCAGAGCGGGCGAGCGAGAGTACGAGACACAGCCGAGCCGAGTCCGAGATGCCGAGAGCCGTGGCACCCGGCGAGACGTACGGGCGGAATGGCGTGGCCGCGGACGCGCGCATGCAGCGCTCGCTCTCCCTCCTCCTCGCGCCCAAGAAGCGTGGCGCCCCCACCACGTCGCGCCCATGCCGCGCATGCTCCGTCTCCTCCTATAAAAAACACGGGACACCGCGCGCTCTGCCGCGTCCCTCTCCCAGCGCTATCAAACCCACACTGCTCGATCGATCGTCGCAGCCGGACAAACTAGGAAGAGATCAGGCGAAGAGCATATGGCGCTGTCGACGGCGCAGACAGGGGAGTCGATGCACTCCTCGACGTTCGCGTCGCGGTACGTGCGCACGGCGCTGCCGAGGTTCAGGATGCCGGAGCATTCGATCCCCAAGGACGCGGCGTACCAGATCATTAACGACGAGCTGATGCTTGACGGCAACCCGCGCCTGAACCTGGCGTCCTTCGTCACCACGTGGATGGAACCCGAGTGCGACAAGCTCATGATGGCCGCCATCAACAAGAACTACGTCGACATGGACGAGTACCCCGTCACCACCGAGCTCCAGGTAAACCACCACCACAACAACGAACACCTCTTGTGCATCTGCACCACGATTCCACGAATGCTTCTCACACGCGCGATCGATCCGCCAACAGAACCGGTGCGTGAACATGATCGCTCATCTCTTCAACGCGCCGATCGGCGACGACGAGACGGCGGTCGGGGTGGGCACGGTGGGGTCGTCGGAGGCCATCATGCTGGCCGGCCTTGCCTTCAAGAGGAAGTGGCAGAACAGGATGAAAGCCGAGGGCAAGCCGTACGACAAGCCCAACATCGTGACCGGGGCCAACGTGCAGGTGTGCTGGGAGAAGTTCGCGCGCTACTTCGAGGTGGAGCTCAAGGAGGTGAAGCTGACCGAAGGGTACTACGTGATGAACCCGGAGAAGGCCGTGGAGATGGTCGACGAGAACACCATCTGCGTCGCCGCCATCCTCGGCTCCACCCTCAACGGCGAGTTCGAGGACGTCAAGATGCTCAACGACCTCCTCACCGCCAAGAACGCCGAGACAGGGTAAGAGACCTACGATCTATGCACTCTGTGCAGCACTACCCGAAATCCCAAAATTCAAGAGCATCGATCGATCTGAGAATGTGTGTCTGGCTGACAGGTGGGACACGCCGATCCATGTGGACGCGGCGAGCGGCGGGTTCATCGCGCCGTTCATCTACCCGGAGCTGGAGTGGGACTTCCGGCTGCCGCTGGTGAAGAGCATCAACGTCAGCGGCCACAAGTACGGCCTCGTCTACGCCGGCGTCGGCTGGGTCATCTGGCGCAATAAGGAGGACCTGCCGGAGGAGCTCATCTTCCACATCAACTACCTCGGCGCCGACCAGCCCACCTTCACGCTCAACTTCTCCAAAGGTGCATCTCGTTTTGCATACGTGATTAACAGTCTCGCTCTCGATCGATCTCGCTGGATAATTGCACATCCAGTAATTTAACTTTTCTACTCTGTTCGGATAACAGGATCGAACCAGATAATTGCGCAGTATTACCAGCTCATTCGTCTCGGATTCGAGGTAACTACTCTTTTTTTGCAACGACACAGAAGCATATGTGTGTTGATTGCATCAGCAAGAAACTCTGGATGTTTGGATTCCAGTTCATGCATACCGAATGGTTGCATCGTTTGTTGGGATCCTGTCGGCTACCTATTCGATCATGCCAACCGAATGTCGCTGTTCATCGTGCAGGGGTACAAGGACATCATGCAGAACTGCCGGGACAACGCGACGGTGCTCAGGGAGGGGATCGAGAAGACGGGCTACTTCGACGTGGTGTCCAAGGACTCCGGCGTGCCGCTGGTGGCCTTCTCCCTGAAGGACTCGTCGCGGTACACGGTGTTCGAGGTGGCCGAGAGCCTCCGCCGCTTCGGCTGGATCGTGCCGGCGTACACCATGCCCGCCGACGCCGAGCACGTCGCCGTCATGCGCGTCGTCATCCGCGAGGACTTCAGCCGCAGCCTCGCCGAGCGCCTCATCGCCGACCTCACCAAGGTGATGGCCGAGATGGACGCCCACGCCGGCAAGAAGGCCGCCGCCGAGCCGGCCAAGAAGACCGTGCGGGAGATCGAGAAGGAGGTGACCACCTACTGGCGGAGGCTCGTCGCCAGGAAGAAGAGTAGCCTCGTCTGCTGATCGACGCCTGCACGCGTACATAAGTGCTGGAACGAATAATTCTTGACCCGGCTTGCATTGAGTTCTTCGTTTGCTGCTTCTTTTTTTCTTTTTTCTCCTGCTGAATTTTCAGTTCAGTTTCACTTTCGCTTTTCGATAGATTTGTGTATGTCACTCCGATTTGTGGCAACGAGCTGCTGGATGTTTCAGTCTTCTTGCAGACAAGTTACCAATATGAAATGCGTATAGGCATGTACATGCAGAGACGGTTCAAGCAGAACAGAAGTGAAATGCACCGATGTGTACGGGCCATGGCATGGAATAGTCTCGTCATGGGCTAGTTGGTTGACTCCTTAGTTCATCCAGGCCCATATAGTTTACATGGCCTCATTGGTCCAACTGGGCCGCAGGTGGGCTACAACTCGGCAGGGGTAAATATGTCAAATCATGGGCTTTAGGGTTTCATCCCCCTTCGGCTTCCCATCTATATAAGCCGCCTGATGTCAAAGGGCTCCCAGAGCCGCCGTCTTCCGCCAGCGTCCGCCGATCCTCTTCTAACATCTATCGCTATTTTCAGATCTTCGGTGGTTTCGTTTCTTTTGTTCTCAATCCTTCTTTCTCTTTTATTTTATTTTTCGATGCGATGCCTGGAGTTGTGCATTAGACGATGATGTTTGCTCTTTATACCATCAAACTCTGAATCAATCATACCTTGTGTTGATCGCACAAAGATTTCGTGAGTCTAATGCCATCTTCTAAGAGCGTTCTCACATTGATCTATCGTTTTTGTTTGAATTTTATTTTCACTTGCTGTGCTTTCTTTTTTGCAAGGCAATAAATTAGAGTCTCTGATGCGCTCAATTCAATAGCGTTGTCAGCGCTGTACGTTGCCGAGACGAATTGGGCAAAGATTCTGGCACTCGCCATCTCATATATGGCTTGTTGCATTCAACTTGTCCATACAATTTTTCCTTGGTTCTTCTAATGAATGTTAGGTCGAGATATGTTTTCTTTGAGTTACATTACTAATCAAGTCGAAAGCGTTGATTGGTTGATTGGTAATACGGTTTTCTATTGACTATCACTTTTTTACGAAAGGCAGATCAATCTGAGTAAGTTCTTCTCCATCAGGAAACTTGTTATCAACGAGTCCTCGCTGTTGGCAGATAATGGACTCGACGTCAACGATGCCTCACTGTTTTATGGGTGGGCTACACTGGACTGTATTGGGCCATCTTCTCGGCTTATTTATCCGTTTGAAGAGCTGTTGATCGAACCTGTGACTGCACGCGACCATTGTGAACGGCAATTAGCGACATTAACCTATAACATAACTAAGCGAGGATTATAATGATGCGTTACATTATGCGAACTTAACAAATGACTTCTGATCTTAACAACAAACTCCTTTGCTAAGGCAATAAATTAGAGTCTCTGATGCGCTCTTCTCAATAGCGTTGTCAGCGCTGTACGTTGCCGAGAGGAATTGGGCAAAGATTCTGGCACTTGCCATCTCACATGTGGCTTTTGCATTCAAGTTGTCCATACAGTTATTTTCTTTAGTTTCCTTTGGCGATTATCTAGTTTCCTACCGGAGAAATTTTACTAATATGTTTGAAGCGTTGATTGGAAGCACATTTTTCTACCACGAATAAAATTTTTTTATAAACTCTCAGAACGGCATATCAATCTGAGCAAGATCTTTGTCTCTCAGGATAAATAAACTTTTATGGAATCGAGTCTTTTTTTATGGTCACAATCCAGAAAATTGATTGGATGGACATCTTCTGGGCTCTTTTTTAACGTTAACAGTACCACAGGTCCACACTGTTGGCTTGGCGGGACACTGAATTGGACTGGGCAATCTTCTGGGCTTTTATCTATTTTTGGAGATCAGTTTGACTGTTGATTGAACCTGGACGTGATCATTGTGAACAGCATTTAGCGCAGATTTTAATGATTTAGCCAAGTGAGCATAGTGCAATTGTGAGTAGATTTTTTTTTGTTGGAATCAACCCAACCGAGTAAGTCCTAGTAAGTCCTAGATTTACCCAATAATGAGTTATTCGTCATAACTTCATTAGTTTTAAGTTTTAGGACGTGTCAACATACACTAAGATCTAGACGAAAAACTAGATCCCGAGACATTTTGAGAAGTGACGTCATAACTTCATTAGTTTTAGGAGTGTTGATTGTGCAAAGTTTTTTTTAAAAAAGATTTTATTGTACTCGTGAATATCTTAACAACAACAAAACAACATCATGGGACCTTGACAAGAATGCTTGACAAATATCATGAGGTTCTCTATATTCCACTTATTTTCCTATAGACTATACCAGATTATTTACAATCTACAATATCAACCGTCCACCTTTCGACAAAAAAAATCAATATTTTCCTATTTGAGCCGAAAACTTAGCAATCGACCTATCCGAAGAAAAATTTGCAGCAAAATCATTTACTTTCGCCCAAATTTCTCCCTGTATAATGACCGCGAAAAACTCGCGCAAATCGCAAAACGTCTATATAGTTACGCTGTTTGGCACGCCCCGGCAAGTGATGCCCGGTCCGGAGGACGGCGCCATCAGCTCGTATGGCAGCACGCCGGCGCCGCAACGGTTGCGCCGGGAGGGGTCGGCATTGCGCCGCTCGATCTCCTCCTCGGCGCGGCGCACGTCGTCGGCGAACTCGCGCGCGGCCGCCAGCGCCGCCGGGTCCGCCGTCCACGCCTCGTCGGGGCGCTCCCCGAGGTACTCCTCGTCGGCGGAGTGCGTGGACAGCGTGTCGATGACGGTCATGAACGTCGTGGTCTGCGTCAGGCTGGGCAGCGCCGAGAGGAAGAAGCGGTGCGGGTCGGCGACGAGGTGCGAGTACTCCGGGTCGCCCTCGGCCGGCACCAGCCGGCGCATGAGCGGCGGCCGGTTCGGGATGTAGCCACCGAGCGGGTACTGCCCGAAGTTGAGCGCCGCGTGCTGCGCCGAGCAGAGCCACACGAGGGTGGTGAGCAGGGAGGCCAGGTCGCCGGGCGTCGAGAGGCGCGGCCACCACGGCGCGCCGCGCTTGTCCGCGTGCCCGCTCTGCACGGCCTCCGCGTACCACGACTGCAGCTCGTAGTCCGCCTGCACGGCCTCGTCGCTCGGGTAGTAGGCCGCCACGTACGCCTCGCACCACCGCGAGATCGCCGACCAGAGGAGCAGCCCGTCGGCGGCGTACGGGTAGTCCTCGATGAGCAGCCGTAGCCCGTGCGGCTGGCTCGGGTCCTCCACGGCCATGCCTCTGCACGACACAACCAAACACCAAACAAATTAAGCCATCGCCGTTCCACTCGCATCGCATTGTGCTCCCTGCAAGAATACAAACATTTCGACGTGTACCTTCGGATGAGGTCGGCGGGGAGGCCCTCCTGGTCGAGCCGCCATAGCTCCCGGTAGGCGAAGGCGCTCATCTCCATGCAGACGTTGCCGGGTGTGAAGCCTGACTCGATGACGCCGTCGCCGTTGATGAGGATCTGCCGCGCCAGCGCGTTGATCTTGAGCGTGTACCGCATGTGCGGCTTAAGCAGCTTGAAGATTGGGTGCATCGCGCTCATCTGCCGGTGCGCCGCGATGATGAACGGCTCCATGCATGCGTGCGTCCTCAACCTGCCAAGACGAAAGGCTCAGTTCGTCTGCGCCCATCGCTGAATACGATGCTAATTGAATCCTGTGTCGAGAGGAGTTAGCACTTACCAGTGGTTGATGAGCTGGTGAACGCCGGCGTCGTTGGAGCAGACGTGGGCCTTGGCGAGCTGCCACAGCCAGTTGCTGGTGGCGTCGGCGGGCGGCGTGAACACCCGCTTGGCGCGCTTGCAGCCGTCGGTCATCGGCGGCAGGCACAGCTCGATGGCGATCGGCTTCAGCGTGCCGGCGGCCGTCAGGAAGAAGAGCGCGCGCGTGCCGTACGCCTTCCGGCCGTCCTGGGCGTTGATCCTGTCCAGGAACGGGAGGAAGATGTCGTGGTAATTCAGCATGTACAGCCTGTTCCCCTCCACCGCCTCCAGCACCGACATGCCGTCGAGGTGCCCGATGATGTGCTCCTCCGTGATCGCCGATTCCGGCGGGCCGTACACGGCCGGGTCGAGCTTGCTCACCGGCGGGAACGCCTGTGCGCGCAAAGAGTAAAAAAATGGCGACCATCTGTCAGCTCCACTGTGTTGCACCTGGACAGCAACAGCTACTAGCTCGTGCGAGCTCTGCTTTGGAAGTTGCAGAGTTTGCCGTGTTGGTCCTGAGCGCGACGGCTTACCTGGAGACGCTCGATGTTGACGGGATTGATGCCGGCAAGCGCCTGCCTCGCGAACTCGTCGTCACGCAACCACGCGAACTTGTCCTCTGAGGCACGCCAAGAAAACAAACAAAATTCAACGACAGCGTAAGTACAAACAATGCCGTGCAAATCCGTATCAGTATCGTATCGTATCAACCGTATCGTCGCCATGGGGGACATGGACGAGCACGATGACCGAAAAGGTGGCGGTGGCGGTGGTGGTTGTGGTGGGGGAGGCAGGAGGCTTACTCTTGATGATGTCGGGGGTGTCGTAGCGGAGGAGGCCCTCGCTGTTCTCCTGGATCTTGCGGACGAAGGGGATCTTCTGGAAGAGCTGGTCGTGGAGCGCCTGCTTGAGGCGGAGGCCCTCCTTGAAGAGGTTGTCGACGTCGTGGAAGCCGGCGAAGTCGCGGATGTCCGGCGAGACGGAGGAGACGAGCAGCGGCATGAAGTTGTGGAGCAGCGCCTTGAGCGCGCCCTCCGACAGCATCTCGTTCTTGCCCTCCTCGAACTCCTCGTCCCGCGACACGTAGATGGGCTCCGGGTACTCCACCCTGCTCTCCGCGCTCGCGTCTGTGGCACAAATAATGGCGTCAACGTCAGCGATCGAGTGGTTCGGATACGGAAAGCGACGCGTCAGGGGAGGACGGCTCCATCCCCCCTCCCGCCATGTCGGGGAGGCCACCGTTGCTGTCGCCGAATTTATGGCATGATGGCGCCGCGACGGTGGTGGTGGTGGTGGTGGGAAGTGTTTGTTGACTTGCCTGTGGCGGTGCTGGGCCTGCCGGTGCGCATCCTCCGCGGGTACGGC
Source organism: Oryza officinalis (assembly GCA_008326285.1). Classification (NCBI taxonomy): domain Eukaryota; kingdom Viridiplantae; phylum Streptophyta; class Magnoliopsida; order Poales; family Poaceae; genus Oryza; species Oryza officinalis. The sequence continues at coordinate 24,909,674 of BDMV01000004.1, read as the reverse complement.
CTCGGCTCGCCGCCGAGGACGGGGCGGACGGAGGGGACGCCCTTGTCGGGGTTGCCCAGGTCGTTGTACACGTCGTAGTCGTACACCCGGTCCGTGATCCTCCGCTCGCCGGTGCCGTCGCCGCGGAGGTCGGCGAGCTCGCGGAGCCGGAGCTCCCTCAGCCCCGGCGGCGTCTCCGACGGCAGGTACGGCCGGTTGCTGAAGAACACGCGCCGGTCGCGGCTCACGCGCGTGGGCTGCACCCACGAGTTGCAGGTGAAATGCGCCGGGCCAGACGGGAACCCCTCGACGACGATGCTCTCGATGTAGAACTCCCGCTGGTGTCGGTTGAGCACGGTGACCGCGCCCGGCTCGCCGAACCCGGCGTCGACGGCGAACTCCGCCGTGTACACCACTTTCTCCGCCTTGACGTCCTTCTTGTCGAACCACCCCACCAGCGCCGACGGCTTGCTCTTCTTCGGCGTCCCCTTCCCTGCAATCCCAACCAAAGATTCACCCAGCTCAATGCGTGCATCACATGATCAATTCCGATCGATAATAACCTGATTAATTTCGATGCCTCGTACTACTGCCACATGCATGTGAGAGAAAATATAATGGCAACTTGCAGAGAAAAGAAATGGATCAAATTAAATCAACAGACAGGTGAGGGGGAGTGGGGTGCTGTGCTTGATGGCCCATTTGGACAGAGGACGACTCGAGGACAAACGCCACAGGTCAAGATGGAACAGCTGGAATATTCGCCGCTGCAGCGTCTTCCATGAAGCCGATGAAGAAGCAGCGAGCGAATGGGAAAGCGAGGGGGAGAAGAAAGAGGATGAGAAAAGGCGAGGGGAAACGAATTTCGCGAGAACAATTCAAAGATGCAACGCGAGGGGCATGGAATTCTAAAAACCGACGGAGAAAAAAGGTACAGTAGTATGTTGGAAGAAGAAGCTTCGTGTCACCTGCGCCGCGGTGGCGGCGGCGGCGTAGGATGAGGGGGGCTGGAAGAGGAGAGAGCTTACTTGGGTCGGTCTCCGTGCTGACGAGCTCGAGGAGGACGCTGCGGCCGACCCTGTCGGCGAGGGCGTCGAGCTGCTCGGCAAAGCGGTCCTTGGCGTCCTCCTTGCGCCTCCGCCGCACGGTCACCACGGCCCTGGCCGCCACGCTCTGCGGGTGCGCCTCCGGCCGCCCCGCCCCACGCTGCTGCTCCACCGGCGCCGGCGCCACCACCACCCGCTCCACCAGCGCGCCCACCGGCGCCGTCGACTTCGCCGTCCTCCTCCTCCTCCCCTTCCCCATCCCCCTACTCCCCGCCGCCTCCATGCTCGCGAAACACAACCGCGCCCCTCCCCTCATCGCTGGAGACAGCCCCGCCGCCGATCCCCCTCCCCCCGAGCACGACGACATCCTCCCCAGCAACTCCAACGACGCCATAGAAATCCTACGCTACGGTCAATACGAATACTCGACACACGACTCTCGCGAGGTGAAAGAGAGACTATTATTGAGAAACTACTAACTATTCTTCTTTTCTCTCTCTCCCTCTCTCCTCTTCTTAAACCGGTCTCTCTGCTACCTTTCTGCGAGTGGGGGGAAGCGCGCAATATATAGGGCGCGCTCTTCGCGCGGCGAGGGAGGAGGAGGAGAGAGTGAGGACGAGGCGAGAAGAAGACGAGTCTGCCCCGAGCCCCCGAGGCAGTAGCAACAGTGTAGTAGTAACCGAGAACAGAACAAGACGGAGACCCTCACACGTGTTCCACACAGAGAACCGTTCGCGCTCGTTGATCTGACCGAACAGTATGAAATAAAAAGAAGCCGCGGCTTCGACGCAGGTGAGGAGGTGAGGGGAGAGGGGGCAGCGTCGCGCCGAGCGGTGTGGTGATTTGTGGATTTGCGGGTGGTGTGGGTGATCGGGACAACGATGTATGTGTGTGCGCCCCGGTACACTTCAATGAAAACCGGAGGGGAGGGGAGGGGAGGGGAGCGCACTGATGAGTGATGAGTGATGACGGCGACGCAGCCAACGGCGGGGGGCCATCGCCGGGTAGTTAGCGGCAGGGGACCCAGGGCATTTTTTCGGTTTGCTGGGGTGGGGCGCCCAGATCGTGGTGACGGCCAAGGATCATAGACGAGACCCTGATTAGCTGTTGGTGTGTGGCCTGAAGCAGGTTACTTTGATGATTATAAGGAATACATTTACACACACATCACTATGGGTTTATGAACATCACAACTTCACAAGTATGTACTCCGCGAGCATATTCTATTTTTTAAAAAAAAACAAGCTCAAATAACCGGAATCTAATGATAAATTCTTAATCTTATCAAATACATTAAGAAAAAATTTCAGTGGATGCGTAATGGGTTTGAAACCTAGTGAAGAGTCATCTATGAATGCAAATCGCCAGGTTCTTTTTCCGGTTAGCAGGCTATAGGTCAACTACAAGCATATGTGTGGATGAGAGAGAAAAGAAGAGAAAAAATAAATGAGGTACAGATTTGTAGTCAGTTGCAACACGGATTTCAAGATAATGTATGTATGAGAGATGAGTCAAGTATTAATGGTGTAATATATATTTATATATAACTATTTTATGTATAGGCTATTAGTATGGTTGTAGATGACATGTCAATTTTTAGAGCTAGCAATACTGTTAAATTTGCTCTAAGCCAAATTTCAAGTAGGTTTAAGATAGATGTTTCAACAAGATGATCAAGCTAGAGAAAGGGGATGTATATTCATCACGGCGTTACAGATGGTTGAATTTTAGATTTTTCTTTTGTAATTCTCTAGATAAATAAAAAACGTGTCCTGTAAAACCACATGCACAGACAAAAATTAACGCAAAGTGTATATTGTGGTCCTGTGCAAAAACATTCTATATAAAAATTGCTATAAAAATTGTTTTAAATTATCAGATAAATCCATTTTTTAAGTTTGTAATGATTCAAACTTAATTAATTTTGTGTCAATGACTTTTTTAGAGTGCCTGCTCTTAATCTTCATCTGTGTAGCAATGCGATTTTATGCTTTAGTGATCGACGGATTAGTGGAATTTGTAGGCCTGCTAAAGGAAAGAAAAGTTGCATCTCACTTCCAATTTGGCATGACCACATTGTGCATTTCTTATATACTTGGAAAAGGTCTATTGATCAGTTTAGTCTCTCTTTTTTCCCCAAAAAAATTTCTGAATGTTCGAAGCTTCAACCTTCAAGATATACCTTTTACTATCTGTCTTTATTTTCAAATTAAGTAAATACAGTACTATATCCATCCCAATCAAACAATGAATGCGTTTTCACAACCTTTTGGGCATAGCACTAGATCACCACCCAAAAAACAACTGCCATTTATTCTTTCTTCAAGTTGGATACACGGAGCACTCAAGTGACAAATAGCGTATGCATTAATCATGATTTTTATCTATACAACATGCATGGTGATAGAGATTACTCGAATTGGTAAGCTCATCAGGGATATTTTTTTCGCACGGGATAGGTAAGTTGTCTGTCATCGTTGTTAGACTCGATCGGTATATGCGGTTAGGCATCCACAATTGTTCTTAGCTGGCTGAAACCTCAAAAGAACATATACGACCTACATGTTTCTTACAAAAGGAAAAACGTCTTTATGTAATTTATGGCGATGGATCAAATGCAAACCATTTTTATCACACTGTGGCTCTACCGATAGCTAAATCACATTATGAATTGGTCATTATTTAGGAGCTAGAGATCATAAGCAGCAGCTGATGAGTCCTCCCTTTGCTCATGTTTACTTTTCAATCATCACACTCATATTTATGGTGTGTTCGTTTGTTAGGTTTGAGAAAATATTCTCTCTGTACGAAAAACAGAGCGACTCATTAGCACATAATTAATTAAGTATTTACTAATGGATTAATATGATTTTTTAAAACAACTTTCGTATATAAACTTTTTGTAAAAAAACACACCGTTTAGCAGTTTGAAAAACGTGCGCACGAAAAAAGAGATGTGAGTTGAGAAAGTTGGGTAAAGAACTCACTCTAGTTGTCTGGATATGGAATGACCGTATTATCCTCACTCTGGACCCACCAAATATTTGGTGCAAAGAATAAGAAAGGAGAACATGACGCACGGGAAAACATGACGAGATAGATATTAATGGGTAACTAAAAATGTCAAAAGTGAGAACAGAGTGAGTATTTCGCTAGAGGGAATTAGGGAAATATACCCCAAGGTTTCAAGTTTTGACTACAGGTTTATTTGTAAATTCAACAACTGCTAAGTTTCACAATATGAAGAAGGACAACCTTATTGTTTGCTTGTTGATTTACCAGCAACAATCAAAATTTAAATTTTAAAGGATTTAGGTTGTGTTTGTTAGGCTGTTTTTCCAGCGCGCATAGTGCGCATGAAAAACGGAACGGTTCATTAGCGTGTGATTAATTAAGTATTAGCTAATTTTTTTTAAAAAATAGATTAATTTGATTTTTTAAGCAACTTTTGTATAGAAACTTTTTACAAAAAAAAACACCGTTTAGTAATTTGAAAAACGTACGCGTGAGAAAAACACTATGCGCGCTGGGAACTAACGCTCCCGAACGCAGCCTAAGTCTACTTTATCCATTGACGTATTGGACTTGGTCAACTTAACCCACCCCATGAAATACGAAATCGGATATTCCACCCCTTAAAATATGAAAACCGGTTCAAATACCTTTTTAGAGTAGTTTTGTAGGTGGTTTTGCTATGTAAATGATTATGTGGCAGCGGTATTGGCTTGTACACAAAGACTAGTCTAATAAACACAAGTTGATATAACTATTGTTTTTCACTCTTTGATCGGTAAACCTAAAAATTATTACTCCCTGATACGATTAACTTATAATTTCTCATGTACTATAAGGTTTATAACAATAAAATTATAATCATATAAAAGTAAATTCAAATGTCAATCTAATGATAATATTTTTAACAAATATAATTTAATTCATATTATACAAATTATTGGTCAAGTTGAATATTAAAATATGTGCGTGTCTTATATTATGGAATGAAGGGAGTATATATTACCACTAATTTTGTAGCCCGTTTTACTTGTGAATAAAATGCTTAGCGTGTTTCAATAGTCTCCTCTATAGTCCAAGAGGCCAAAACCATCGCCATGTCATCGTGTGCACAGCAAAACCACCTATAAAACCACTCTAAGGGTTATTTAAACTGATTTTTATATTTTAGAAGATAGAATACCTAGTTTCGTATTTCAGGGGGTTATGTAGACCAGCCTCAATATTTTAGGGAGTGAAGTAGACTTATTCCAATTTTAAAACTAAATATTAGTGTTAATTTTAAGAGTTTTTTTCATTGTTGTTTATTTTTTATTATTGGTTTTTAAATCTGTAAGAACACAGGTATAGAACTGTGGATTCTCTTAAAGTAATATATTTAGTGGCTAAAAGAGCTCTCCAAACAGAGTATTTAGGGTATTTGTTATAATTTCTTAAACGAAACTTGCCTCGTTGGAAAAGTATGCGATTAGTAGACCAGGTTACAGTAGCTTTCTGTACGCAATAGTGGATTCCGAATTAGCAATGAACAGAGCCCAACCGGAAAAAATGGAGCTCATCCACCTGAAAATAATACTACTAGTAACAACACAACACCTTCCATATAATATGTTGATCGAGACTTCACAGGTACTTTGCCGCCAATTCCACTACTAGAATTAGAGCTCTACCTCTTTTATCATTTCTAAAGCACGGGAACCTTTCGTCTTCCTACATATAGCTATGAATTATTCACGGAACCTCTATTCTCCTTTTGCCAAATACGGATGTGTGAGTTGTTGGGTCTGCTTGTCTGGGTTGCAATTTGTAAAAGTTTTAAATTTTAATTCTACAAATAGTTTAGGTTTTTTTTGTTAGTTTTCTTTAATCAACCGTTTGGACGGCTAGGAGTAAAATCGCAAGCCACATCTTAAAAGTACCTTCCAAGCAACCCCATCAATTGGCAACAAAGGGTTAATTTACATTGTAATCTACCATATTCATATAATATGATTCACCTTCAAAATACCTTTGATGATGAAATGGTAAGACACGCGAGACTGAAAATCTCATGCTAAAGAGCGTGGAGGTTCGAGTTCTCTATAAAACATAATACGAAGAATGTGTATTCAATGAGCATTCATGTAAAAGTATTCCAAAAATCTACCTCCTAGTGCTCTCCTCTGTTTCTTTCTTTTAAGGTCCTTAATCACTTCCCTAACAAAAAAAATAGTAAAAGCCAAAATAGAATCTAAACTTGCACTACTGTAATTATATTATAAATTTCAATTATTACATTATAATTTTTCTAATACACACCATATAAAAGAATTAGAACTAAAGGGTAATTGCATAAAAGGAATATGGAAATACACACCATTTTTAGTAAGTAAAAATATGGTGCTATTTCTTTTAGAAAAAGGGTATAGACTCGAATTTCTCCTTTATGGACAGAATGCTATATTCTCACTAAAAATGCACGAGAAATAGGGTGCAGGTGAGTGGGTGAGGGCACTTCGGTACGTGGAAGAGGATCAGGAGCAAAATTGTTGGATCATGATCGAGCACACAACTGTAACGGACAGCTTTCCCGTAGAAGAAACTTTCAGTCGATTCTTATTTCTTATTATCGGCACGTGCTATAGCTACACCGACGAATCGTCAACATCAGAGAGCGCAAGTGACAGATACATTATCTTTTTTCCCCAACATGACATGATTATACTTTCTTTTTTTAATATATGACATCGTTGATTTTTTGAGATACGTTTATCATTTATTTTATTAAAAAATTATGTAATTATCATTTATTTTATTGCTGTTTGATTTATCATCAAATGTTTTTTAAGTCTAACTTTAATTTTTTATATTTGCATAAAATTTTTAATAAAACGAATGATAAACGTTCGTAAAAAAGTTGATGACATATATTAAATAAAGAGGTAGTATAATAAAAGATGTCCTGTTGTTACAATTTGACTGTAGTTTTTTTGAAACAAAAAGTCACAATAAATTTTGTTACTAAAAATTATCGGAAAATCGATGATGTCATACATAATCAGAGAGAGTATAATTTTGAAGCTGCTCTTAGCGTCCACGAAGGAAGGGGCCCGGATCGAAGAAGCTAGCTACAGCAAATGAAGCTATCAGGTAGATACGCAATGCATAGTTGAGTCAAGCATCGGAGCCAGCTACAAGCTACATATGTGTGCAGGGGACTAGGCCACGTATAATATATGGCTCGATAGTGTCATCTGGACATTGTGTGTATCTCCCAATGATTTGCACGTATGGATCAATGATCGATATCCCCAAACAAAACATCATCGATCGATCAGGCCCAGGAGATCGTGGAGCCACACTTCCCTTATGGATGTGACTCGACAGACAGCAGAAAAGTCGGTACTAAAGAATAACAAAGGAGCGATGGCAAATCAACATATGATTGTTGGTTTGTTGTTGTGAGTTGAAAACTTATTTTCTCCATACAGAAAACGAAGTGTCTCATTAACATATGATTAATTAAATATTATTAATTTTTTTTTAAAAATAAATTAATATGAATTTTTAAAGCAACTTTCGTATAAAAACTTTTTACAAAAAACGCATCATTTAGCAGTTTGAAATACGTGCACAGGAGCTGGAAAACGGTCTGCCGAACAGACCCTTAGTGGTTGGGTCTCGTTGGTTGTCCAAAAATTTATTATAAACCATAGTTTATTAGAACTTAAAAATAATTTATATGTAAAATTTTTACATATGTATTCTTAATGATTTAAAAAGATTTTGAAAATAAAACTTCATTAAAAATATCTTAAAATCAACTTCAAAATTAAATTTTAAAAATTAAATTTTGATTTTGGTTTATCCTTTTAGTTGTTTGTTCGGAAGCTGCCACTGGACCATACAGTAATCTCATTGTTTAAGCGCGCGTAAACAAAACAAAACGAAACAAGACAAAACCCCGGCATGCGCTGTGTGCGCGCACGAGTTAAACACACTAATCATTGCCGAGTTAAACACACTGATGAGAGTGCGTGTTGACCCGCGAGCAAGATCAAGGGGCGCAGCCCAACGTCGCGTCGCCGAGTCAGAGAAATACCATTCTTGGCTTCTTCTTTCTCTCTATTCTTCTCGCCGGATCGCCGCCAACGCGGTGGCGGGTGGCGGCGAGCTGCTCGATCGCTTTGCGTGGGGTCGTCGAAACCGTGTGCCCGACAGGTGGGGCCCGCGACGCTCGCGGCAGGATCTAGCCATCAGATCGAGGCATCGAGCGCGGGGGAGGAAGAAGATCTTGCCACGTTAGCTTTTGTCGCGCATCTGCCAACTCGATCGCAAGCATTGGGGCATAATCGCATTATTTGGTTGTGTGGTGGTATTAGCACTGATTGCGTCCCTAATCGCTGATTTGGTGCTCTCCAAATTGTTGTTAGCACAGAAAGGGAGCTTTTCTTCTTTCTTTTTTTCTTATGATGGACAAAAGCCAAAAGGTACTAGTTGGTGCCACTATGAAAAGCACTTTTTTAGGCAGAGGATGATAGATTTCAGTTCACAAAAAGCTCAAAGCATATAGTACTAGTAGAGAAAATTTAATGATATAGCTAACTATTGTCTTCAAAAATTAAAACATTACTCATATCCAACATAATAGCTCAATTATACACTAAGTTAGTTATAGATATATACTGTATCATTAATACCTAATCAATATATTTGTCTCACATAGTATTTCTCTCACGTAATTTATTGGAGCGCGTGCTGCAGCTGTCTGTAGCTCCTTTTTTTTCTTTCACTTCTTCTCTTTTCTTCACATAAATACAAAATAATGTGATAACTTATATAGCTCGTTTATATATCTTATTGCACTCGCTCGTAGGGTACCAGTACTACTTATGTTTTTAATATCATTGAATCTTGTCACTAGTTTTGCTCTGTCCCACGGACTTCAAACATCCCATTGCTCAAGTTTCAACCCAAGTTCCAAGTTCAAAGTTCCAGCCTCCAAAAAGTACAAGTTCCAAGTTCCAAACCATGCGCATGCGCGGTACGCATGCATGTTCATGAAATCAACCGTGGACCGATGCGAAAATATACCGAGGAAAACACACAAAATCTACGGGCGGCAGCGAGCTGAAGTCTCCAGGCCACACGCGTACATGTTGCAAGGAGACCAACTACGGCTTTGCGCCCGGTCCAATGACCGGACTCCGAGCTGCCTCCTCGATCGCCAAATCCCCATGCCCATGCAAATAGAGTCATGCTATATATATCCATGAATTCTTATGCTTGACATCTCTTTATATAGGTTAAAAAAAGCATCAGCTGTGCCGATACATTAGTTTAGTCGAACATGGGTCACGCAGGTCGTACGTATAGCCATTTCAATATAAATATGTTGGCACTGGTCTTATGAATAACTTTTTTGGAGTTTTCTTTCCTTCGAGTTTTGATGGAACAGGTACTCCTTTGTCCCATTGAATAAGACTCACAAGCATTTTAAGATTTAACTTTTTAAATGTTTAATCAACAATTATTTAATTATAAATTAAATTTTATTCGATAAAAATAATATCATTATATTAACATTCATTACTAAAAAAGGAGGATAGGTGCCGGATTTTTCAACCGGTACCCAGTAGGCGGCGTCTTTGAGGACAACTCAAAGGTGTCGGTTTAGGAATCGACACCTTTAAGGTCTCAGGAATAAAAAAAAAGACGGCTCGATGCACTCTTCATCATCACTGAGATCAACATTTTTCTCATCATCCAAACACAATCAAAATCATCAATAAGATCAACATCATCCAATCAACCAAACAACAATCACAAAAATGAACAAAATCGCAAACACAAACACACTCCACCGTCGCCATCGTAGATCCGACCTCCCCGTTGTCGCGGCGGTGGATCTGGCCCCGAGCTCGCGGTGGCCAACGGCGGAGAGGAGACCACGCACGACCACAACGGAGAGGAGGCCGCGCCCTGCTACGGCGGAGAAGAGGAGAGCCGCTAGTGGGAGGCCGGGTAAGCGGGAGAGGATGAGAGGGGCGTAGAGGAGGAGAGCCACCGCCGTGGTCGTGCGCGTCATACGGAGCCCGCCGCCTTCCCTCCCGTTGGATCTGGCGGAGGGGAGGGTGTCACCGCTGCCGCCGCCACGCGACAGAGAGGGACGTGCGCGAGAGAGAAAGACTGTTCCTTCCCTTATCCGCTCCTCACCTTATCTGCTATCCGTTCACAGCTTGGTTTTTACGGGTGCCGATCTTTTATATTATAGGTGTCGGTTTGTTAAAAAAAAACTAGCACCTATAGTATTAGTATTTTCGTTTAAAGGTGTCGGTTTTTTGTATTTTTAACTTGCGGAGGTGAAAAAAAACACTATAGGTATCAATTTTAGCTGTTTCGGTATTTATGGTGTCGATTTCTATGTGCCTTTCTGTAGTAGTGCGTTGAATTTACTTTCATATGATTATGATTTTGTTACTACAAACATTATAGTATATAAGAAATTTAAAGTTAAAATTTAGTTTTGAAGACTGTGTTAAGTTTAACCATGTCTTGTTGAGTGGGACGGACAGAGTACATAATTGCATGTTTTTCTGATTTTTATTTAAACAAGTTGGATAGCATGGGTGGAATTAACAAAGACGTTTTGCGTTACTAGCTTTTAAAGTCAGTCACTCTTAACACTATGTCAACGTGGCTACGTTAGCTTGTGATTGGTCGAATTGTGTTAGATTATTCTTTTATTACATAGAAAACGCACAACCGCATACACAAGTGCCTATACATGCTCAAACAGCGAGTACCATCCGTAAACGATTTTGCTAGGACCCTATTAAGTTTATCTACATGTGCCTAATTATAAACAACAGTATTTAGCCATCTTCGATAGTCTCATGTATCTGCCGCACGCTGACATACTTCTCAGTCCTCACAAGTATAGTTTAGTTCTTTTTTAGATTAAATGGATTATTTGCTCCACGGCTTCGAAAAATATATGTTCTTAAACAATTTTTTTATTGTATTGCTTGGACCCCTAGTTTTAAATTATTTATTAAATTTATTATTAAAATATTTAATTTTTTTCTATAATCTATGTTACTTTAAAAGGTAATATTGGTGATGCCACTACTACCTCTATCATCCATGTTGGTGAAACTCACGTGCTCAATAAATTTGAACATTCCCCAAAGAACAATGTCCAATTTTGTCTATATTATTTGATAAGATATTATAAGTATGTTGTTAGTGTTATGGATAAAACATACCCAATAAACTTGAGTTTGGCTCGGTGGGGTCCACCATATATCATATCTTATATGGAATCATGCCTTATATACGAAAGATATTCCGGATAAGGAAGGAGAAGCAGAGTTGAAGTTGAAAGCTACAAGGACTACTTGGATCGTATCCATATTTGTCTTCCTAGTTCTACTTGTACAAAGGACATCTGTGGGTATAAATACAAGACCCCTTAGAGAAGAGGGCAAATCTAGACAGACCTAATCTGTAGCCATAGAGATCGACATAAGAGATCTAGCGTTACCCCCAATCTTGCCGAGTCCATATTCGAGGAAGACGACTACTTGCTATCGACTGCATGTTGGAGATATATGCCGCCAAGTTGACGATGACTAGATTAGGTTCTCCCAAATTTTGTACTCGAGCGATTCTGATATATAAAAGCAACACCGGTTTCGGCCAACAGGAGTAGGGCTATTACCTGTCAGTTAAAGGAACTGGACCTATATAAAAATCCTTATCCCCCGTCTCTTTTATCTCAATCTCACGTATACCATGGTTCCAACGATCCACATACTCTGCAAATACCCAACGATCCACATACTCTGTAAATACCGTAGTCGAGATTTACTCCGTCGACATATGTAGGTAAGGAATCCATATAGTTAAAGGGGTTTGAAAGAGCCGGTCTGCATATTCTTCAAATGATAAGCATGCAATGTGCATAACACTATACTTTTTGTCATTGTAACGCATAGGCAATTTGATAGTTTAATATTTTCTCCGTTTTATATTATAAGTCGTTTTGATTTTTTTTCTAGTCAAACATTATTAAGTTTGAGTTAGTTTAAAGAAAAAAAATATCAACATTTTAAACATTAAATTAATTTCATTAAGTCTACAATCGAATATACTTTGATAATATGTTTGTTTTGGGTTGAAAATGCCACTATATTTTTTATAAACTTAGTCAAACATAAAAAAAAATTGATTAAAAAAATTAAAACGACTTATAATATAATATAAAACAGTGAGAGTATATAATTTGTCTGTTTTGAACTGGTGCTAACCAGAATAAGATTGAGTTCAGTAGTATAGGATGGGAACTAATCTCTGACACATAAAATGGAGCCACTCATTAGCACATGTTTAATTAAGTATTAGTTTTTTTTTGAAAAATAAATTAATATGATTTTTTTAAAAAAATATCGTTTAACAATTTAAAAAGCGTACGCGAAAAAACGAGGATAATGAGTTAGAAAGATGAGAGAAAAACACAACGTAAGAAGAGTCAAGGCATGTCTCCAATACCGGATTGTTCCGTCTTCGTGTTCGCATCTCCAATCGACCGCACGTAGACTCTGGGATTTTTTCTTCAATATCAGTGGGTTCGATCGCCGATCGGGTCATTGTTTTCACGGAAAGCCAGCTGCTGCAAAGCCTTGCCAATTGTAGAGCTTGCTACTAGCGTTAGTCATAAAGTATGTGCACTTGACTGGAACATGCAGAGGGATCTGTCTGCTGTTGTACGAGTAGCTTGCTAGATGCATGCACCGAATGGCTGCGAGGTGAATGATGCATGCGAAGAACCCGCTGACGTGGACAAAC
>BDMV01000004.1:24854781-24896797 GCA_008326285.1 Oryza officinalis | reverse complement strand
ACCATAATGCAAATTAAGCATGGATTTCGATTAATCAATCATTGGAAGGCCCCAGGAACCTTCTGCTAAAGCCTAAACAAAGCACAGACTACTGTCGGGGGGCTAAAGCTTCATTATACGCACGAACGCCATGTTTAACATCGCATCGTTGCGCGTTGACTGTTAATTATATCTACACATGTCACGTGTCACAGCACTACAGCACGCGTCGTTGACCGTGTATACTTCCCTCTGGGGATGGATGTTGGGTGTAGTATTACGCATTTACGCCATGCGAAAGTCCTTAAGACTTGAAAATGTTGACATAGCTTGCAATTCAACTTGTTGTTGATCAAAATCTGTCAAGTTTATTTTATTTTAAAAAATGCCTATACCACATTAAACATAAAATTCCCTCCAAGATAGATTTTAGACGGTCAAGATCGTTCTGAGATTCGTGCCATTACAGTAAACCTCTTGCCTTCTTCTTTTCCATGCTTCTTCTCTCGACTGCTTTTTCATGTACAATGTCATTGTCACCGCCTCCGATCCCTGCCCAACGCATCGCCCATCACCTTGTAAGCAGCCTAAAAGTGCGAACGACGCTGACGTGGCCCGTCACACTAACCACCTCCCCCCTTTTCCCTCTCTTTTTTCATGCCTCGTTCCGACGCCGGCCCACCACCCTTCTCCATCTTAACGGCTCTGGCGTAGCCACCAGCGCCTCGTCACCTATCCATGTCCATCGTTTACTGTCGAGACACTGTCTTCCATGAGCATCCCTCTAAACCTAGAAAAACACCCTCTTCCACTTTAACCCGAGACCCTAACCGATCGAGGTTGTCGTCATCCGTCATCAGAGTTGAAGGAGAAGCCCACTAAAACCTCAAATCACAAACCAGATATGAAGGTTAGAAATTTACAAAATTTTATCCTTACTTTTTTATCAAACGAGGTTTAGCAATTCCGTTTTAAAAGAACTAAAACGTCATTCGGCGAAAATGCCAAATGATCACCGTGGTTACCGGCGAGATGTACGGTGGTAACATTCGGTGACATTTTATGAGAAAATGCCAAAATTCAACGAAATTACATCGGTTATCGCTCGGCTACCGGTAATTCGTTGGTGTCAGATTACGTACATACCACGATGACACCCATCAGTTTTGTAAACCTGTCAGTGAAGAGTAGTACTAATATCTTGCTATCTATTTCCTTCATTTTAAAATAAAGCAACTCCTAAAATTCAAACTTCACCTCAAAATAAACTAATTTCTATCTTCTTATCTATCCTGATCAAAATGTTAATACTTAATATAGAATGTCATAATTTATATGACTATGAATCTCGATAAAAAGTTGTTTAGATTTATAGTCTAAAAAATATCTCATCCTATATAAAATAGCAATTTTTGAAACGGATGTAGTGCTTCAATACCTAATACTATTTTTAAGTGCTCCATTATTTCTGGGATCATCCCAGGGCTGCAGATTAGGATCCCTTTTCGCTACGGAGATGCCAATCCTGACCTGGTTTTCTCTTCCCAAAAGTACGGATTAACCTGCACCGGTATGTCACGTCGCTGAAGAAGTTCGGATGACTCCACTACAACGGTACCCCTCATCTGTGTCGGGCTGCAACCCACATCTGTGTCGGGTATGGCGCCCGACACAGCGCAAATGTCAGTGATGTGAGGAATCATCTCAAACGGGCATAAGTCCGTCACGGATGAAGCTATCTCAATCGGGCCTCAACTAATGCCCGTCATCGATAGCTTTGACCGAGACGACCAGTCAAACTATAGCTCGTCACGGATTACTATCTCAATCGGGCTACAACAAGTGTCCGTCACGGATGACTGTCTCTCTCGAACGGGCCTAAACAGAAGCCCGTCACAGAGGACTATTGTTCTCAATCGGGCCTCAACTATAGCCCGTCACAGATTACTGTATTCTCAATCGGGCCTTAAGTTACAGTCCGTCACGGTTGATTATAACTCAATCAGGCTTTAACTTATAGCCCGTCACCGATGAGTATGACCAAAAAAAAAATAAATACTGTTTTTTGGCTAGCCTTAGGCCTGTGCTAGCCATGCCCGCTGCAAAATAACAGAAATACATCCCAGATATGTCAATCCCAGCATCCCCATCGCAGCATTCACATATATTTACATATATTGACACATCCGAGCATCCCCATTCACATATGCCATTCACATATATTTTACAGAAATAACATCCATATTCACACATGCATACTGGTCACATGCATAGAGATAACAAATATAATAAACATAAATATTACATAATAACATGTGTTTGACAATTTAAACAGGACGTTAAAAAATGTTCATCACTTACACCTGAACTCTAAACATTCCTTTAGGGTGAATAATTTCGCGGAGGATGAAGTCGGCAATCTTCTCACGAATGTCCTCAAAGCTGCTACCCGGATCCTTTGAAAATTTGTCCTACATGTGCATAATTCGAAATTAGTCGAACGATCTTTACATACATACATACACACACACACACACACACTTCAATTTAGTTACAACATGTCAGGAATGAGACCACAAACCTCCAATTCAGCCGAAGTCTTCACCTTTTCTTTGTACAGAAGGCGCATGTTGTGGCAGACATGGAATCCGCACTGGTCGCCTATTTGTTGTTTGACTGGGAAGTCTTTCTTGTGGATAAGAGTGTCTTGCCCTGTCTTTCGAAGGCCTCCTTTTTGCACATATTGGCCCCACGCTTCATCTATTGCGAGTTGAATCGGGGTCCAATCGTACAGTTGCTTGTCAATTTTGGAGTTTAAGTAGTGGCATGTACTCCACTTAGGCGTTATTACCAATAGGATCCAATGTCCACTGCGGCATTAAATTAGTTAAAGTTAATACTAAAGCTAGACGTGTAATGCAATGTATTTAGGGAACACACTTACTATTGATTGTAGGCGCACATGATGTACTCCTTGTCTTGTCGGGCCCAGAAGGTGTCAAATAAGTAATTTACCATTCCACTACGGTCCCTTTGAAGATTTGTGACATTGACTACCTAAGGATCAAGGAAGGCAACTTCCGGTGCATTCTTGAGACACCACTTCCAACTATACCTACACGCAAGCCAAACGCTCTTATAAGCATGTTACACGGATTGAGATGAATAATTTTCGTGAGCAAGAGTACTTACAAGGAGTAGCACTTGAGGAGGGTTGTGTCCACCGAGCGGAGCCTGTAAAGGTCGAACAGATCCTTGAAGTCTATCATGATAAAATTTGATGGCCCAAGGAGGGTGGGGGTTTAGTGATCGCCATGCTGTCGACCTCCATAGGCTCGCCCCCAAAGTCCGTGTCGTACTGTAACTGGACATTGTCAATTTCATGACGACCGGGAGCTGAAGGGGCTGAAAGAGCAGGGGTAGTTTGTACTATTAGACGACCGCTTGGTGTAGTGCTTGGCCTCGGGATCACCCTTATCTCAATGAGGTCCTTGGGCCATTGGATGAAGGTTTCACGTGCATTTCCAAGGGTTAGGACCTCGTCGTTCGGTGCCAGAGGGAGGGGGAAATGATTGAATTCGGGCTTCACCGAGTCAACTTGCACTTTCGCATAATCAGCCCTAAGTTGCGCCCCATGCACTCTTCTCTCCGGGGTCGGCTTGAAAGCAAGACCCTCAGCTGCAGGAACCGAGAAGGTCGGCACCACCCTTACTGTCAGGGTGCAGCTAGTTGGTTCCTGCGATAGATTCATAAATATTGTTAGAATAGTACTTACCATATGGTTTCGTTAAGAACTCTATGCGTACCGTTATTTGGTTGACGGCGGCGGGGACCGATGGCAGATCTTCCCCTGCCTCAGTTGATGCACAACTGCTGCGCCTCTGCGTGGGACTAGCTAAATCTTGTTGCGTAGCAGCAGCGGCAGCCACCGGGAGATGTTGCTCTTCTCGAATCTCTTGCCTGATACGGGCCCTCATCGATTCAAGCTTTTCGTCGAATTCAGAGCTCAATTCGGCTCTAACCTGCTCCCGGATCTGGGCGGCAAGGCGGGCATCTTTCTCCGCCTTCGTGACTGTCGGCTTCTTGTACTGCCACGCGTAGTCTGGAAATCCAACTTTCCATGGTACGTTTGCGCCAAGTCCCCTTGTCCGTCCACGGTGTTCCTTGTTGCCCAACGCTTTACTGAGGATGTCGTCCTCGCGTCTTTGAGAACTGACCTCTTGCGAGGCTTCTTGGGAGGCAACCAACTCCTTCTGCAATTCAATTGAGATCGGATTCAATGAAAAGTTCAGGCTGAAACAGTGCGAACAAATATTGAGATTAGGCACTTACTATATTATCGTACACTTGTTGATCTTGGGGATTTGGAAGCGAAACTGTCCCATCTTCATTCTTCTGGTACCTCGCCCAGGCCCAATTCCTTGCACGTGGGTGTGGGATATCGACAAACACCGGCGGTGTGTTCGCTGCTGCTGCTGCTTCATCCTCCTCTTGCCATTCCTCTAGCTTCCCGACATATCCTGCGGTGCCTAGCCGGTACGGGTGCACGTTCCTGGCCTGCAGTGCTCGAAAAGCTTCGCTTCTAGCCCGGGATTCTAGGGTCGACTTCTTCTCGTAGAATTGCTCCCAAGCTTCAGCCGTGATGAAGGGCCATTGCTCTGTTGGATCAGGGGTCGTCGGATTTAAGACAAACTCCGTGACCAGCCTGCTCTTGAAGTTCTTCCAAGCATTGCCCATAGTCTTGAAAGCAGCCCGCTTGAGACGCTCCTCGTCGGCTGCAGGATACTCAAAGCGTTCCTTGAATTTGAGCCAAGCTACGTTCTTCTCCGCTTCGGGCACATGCTTGATGTCATCAACAAGGATTGTGAAGTTTTCCCTCCCTAGGACATCGCACGTCGACCTAAACTTGGCCAGGACAGTCCGAGGACGCGTCGGCAGTCCAACCTGGTTAACCTCTGCTATGGTGTACCATTTCTTAGGGATTTTGTTCCCTGTCCTACGACTCCGTGCCCTTGAGGACCCACTAGTTGTCGTCGACATTGGTTCACCTTGCTGAGACATCGTCTAAATAACTTAGAAAATAACAAAGTTAATTTCACTAAATACGGATAAAATAACCTAAAAATAGAGCCTAAGAGTAAAGTATTTTCATTAAATTAATTCAAAATCACTAAAATAACTAAGTGCCATCATATGTAAATACGAATTTCACTAAATACGGATAAAATAACCTACATTTCACTAAAATCACTAAACTTAACTAAAATAACCAACATTTCACTAAAATCACTAAAATAACCTAAAAGTAAAGTATTTTCATTAAATTAATTCAAAATCACTAAAATCACTAAACTTAACTAAAATAACCTACATTTCACTAAAATCACTAAAATAACCTAAAAGTAAAGTATTTTCATTAAATTAATTCAAAATCACTAAATTTAACTAAAATAACCTACTGTCGGTGACATGGGACCGGGGGTGTCACGACTAGAGGCTTGGGTAGCCGCGGTCCTCCACGTGTCCCGACCCCCTCGGGGGGGTCGGGCCCGGGGGTGACGTGGCCGCCCCTTTCTCTGTCTCCCCGAGGGGTCGGGCCGCTCCCGTTTCGGCCTCGAGGGCTGGGGCGCCCCGACCCCCCGTGATCTTGGCGCCACGTGTGCGGGTTAGGCGAGCACAACAGGGCTCACCTAACCGCATTTATAGCGGATCAGGCGAGCGCACCACGCCGCATTTATTGCGGCACAGCGCACGCTTATCCGGTCCGTGACCAGTCGCGGTATGTGACCGGTCACAGACCGGTCAGATCGCGGGTTAGGTGGCGACAGGCGGCCGATGGCACGCCTCGCCCCGTCCCGTCGGAATGATGAGAGTCTTCTGGCTCTCGTCCCTAGCCGGAGCCGGCGTGCTAACTCCTGGAGTTGGTATGTCAGTCCCGGTCAGATCCAATCCAGATTTCAGCGCAGGCATGGCGAGGAAGTCGCCGGCCATTGAATGAAGGTTGAAACGGGCGTCCACCGGAGAGCTGGCGAGCGGGGCAGGAGGCGTGCACCGTGCTTGTCAGAAGTCACTTCCGGCTGTAGACCAGCCCTGATTGTAAAAAGAATGTTTCTTTTCTTAGGCAGCTTGAGGCCCATGTGGTGACCCCTGATCAGATAAAAGGAGGCCCAGGCCTAGGAAGAGGGGGGTCTCCGGCGAATGCGTTGGAGAGAGAATTCCCTTTGTATTGTTGGAGACCCTCAGATCCACCAGAACACAGGAGTAGGGTGTTACGCTTCTCAGCGGCCCGAACCTGTCTACGTCGCCCGCGTCTTGCGTGTTTCCTTTCTCGCTGACTCTCTTCCGATCTAGGGCGAAGAAACTCACTTAGCACCCCCGGCCGAACCGGCAAAGGGGGGCCCGCGCGGTCTCCCGGTGAGGAGTTTCACGCTCCGTCACCTACATTTCACTAAAATCACTAAACTTAACTAAAATAACCTACATTTCCCCTAAAATCACTAAAATAACCTAAAAGTAAAGTATTTTCATTAAATTAATTCAAAATCACTAAAATCACTAAACTTAACTAANGTGGCGCGCAGCCTCTCTCCGAGCGCTAGCAGTGACGACGGGGAGCAGAACCCGCGCCGTCGGGCTCGCACCCCGCCGTCCCCCTCTCGCCGAAGTCTTGGGCGAGGAAAGACGCTCGAGGAGGTCGAAGGATCCGCGACCTCGCCGCTCGCGGGTGACGAGGGAGGACGGCGAGACGGGACGCGTCGCCGCCTCGTCTACGGCGATGGCGGCACGCCCCAGGGCGCGCTCCAGGCCGCGGGCGCGCTCCTGCGTCACCCGCCCGTCGTCCCCGATCCAGAGACTCCAGCCCGACGTTGGTTGGATGACGTGGCCAACTTGGTCATGACGGCGCAGCAGCGCCTAGGCGCCGGCGGGCGGTCCTCCGCCGCCGGGGCCTCTGGCGCTGCCGCCGCCGGCTCCATGTCGTCGAGGCGGAGGGCGCGGCGAACGACGGCCGTTACACGCCGCTCGTCCGCCGTTCCCTCGTCAACGCCTCCGACCCAAGAAGATGTGCGTGGGGGGCCGGATGCCCGGCTCGATATCGAGCGCCGGCGCGANTGACGGGCTCTAGTGTAGGCCCGATAGAGATGACGTCATCTCCATCGGGCCTACACTAGCGCCCCTCACGGATGATAGCATCCGTGACGGGCACTAATTTAAAGCCCGATAGAGATGACGTCATCTCTATCGGGCTTTAAATTAGTGCCCGTCACGGATGCTATCATCCGTGAGGGGCGCTAGTGTAGGCCCGATGGAGATGACGTCATCTCTATCGGGCCTACACTAGAGCCCGTCACGGATGATATTTGACTCCTATTCATCATTGACCTGAACTTTAAGTAAATAACTGCAAAAAAATACTTCACAATGAGAATTCACTACTTTTTCATTGCTCACAATAATTAACTTATTATCCCAAATAATTAAGTGAAGTACAATAATTCACTAAGTTCGCAATAAAAATTATTACAAGTTGCACCAATTTACCTAAGCTTTTTTTACCAATACAAAATACTTCATGTGTACCACGGCTTGGGTCACAAGGTTATGCCTTCCGTATGATCTGATCGAGTATATGCCACAGGCTCTTGTGGATCATCGTCAAGGTCAATTTGAGGTCGTACATGAAGATTCTGGTTGTATTCTTCTTCGTCGACGACGTTGTCAACACCAACAATTCGGCGCTTGCCATCCCTCACGATGTGCATCTTCTTGTTCGCGGGGTCCTTTATGTAGAAAATTTGCTCGACCTGTTTCGCAAGTACGAATGGTTCGTCGGCGTATCCAACCTTGGATAGATCTACTAAAGTGAAGCCTTCCTTATCGACTTTAACACCAGTGCGTATATTGACCCAACGGCATCGAAACAAAGGAACCTTGAACTTCACGTAGTTCAGCTCCCAGATCTCCTCAATGCGGCCGTAGTATGTGTTCGACCCCACTTGATCCTGGAAGGCATCTATACGGACTCCGCTGTTTTGCACTGTGCTTTTGTCATCTTGCTGGATGGTGTAAAATGTATATCCATTAATATCGTATCCTTGCCATGTGTCTATGGCCCAACACGGTCCCATTCCCAACAAGTGTACAGTCTCATTTGGGATATCCGTCGACATGGTGACACGATTCTTGAACCATGCGTTGAACCGAGAGTTATGTTCTCTGTTAATCCACGTCTCAGATCGACCCGTGTTCTCCTGCCGGATTTTGGCTAAGTGCTCCTCAAAGTATGGGCTAACTTCTGCCATATGTTGGAGCACAGCAAAATGAGCCTGCCCGTAGGAAGCTTGATCGGGCCTAATTCTTTTCCTCCCGATTGTGCCAGCACCTGACAACCTTCCTTCGTGACGAGACGCTGGAACTCCGATAGGCTCGGCCTCGGACATGTAATGCACACAGAACTCAATGACCTCCTCGGGCGTGTAGCCTTCAATGATGCTCCCCTCCGGTTTTGCTCTGTTCCGAACGTATGCCTTCAGAACTCCCATGTACCTCTCGAACGGGTACATTTCTCTTAGAAAAGCTGGGCCACATAGTTTTGTTTGCTTCACAAGATGAACAGGGAGATGAACCATGATATCAAAGAAAGACAGTGGAAAAAACATCTCCATGTGGCAGAGGGTATTGACAATATCGGTCTGCAACCCATCTAGATCTTCGGGATCTATAACTTTCTGTCCGATGGCATTGAAAAATGCGCACAAACGTTGGATTGTATGACGGACTTTCGGTGGAAGAATGCCTCTGATAGCAACTGGCAAGATTTGTGTGATTAGCACGTGGCAATCATGCGACTTCATTCCAACCAGTTTAAAGTCTTCCGATTTGACGTACTTACTAATCCTCGCTGAATAGCCCGATGGAACTTTAATATCTTTCAAGCACGATAACATTGCGATCTTCTCATCCTTCGACAGTGTGTGGCAAGCTGGAGGGAGGTACACTCTACCTGTCTCTGCATCTATTATGGGCTGGAGTTCACTACGAATGTTCATTTCACTGAAATCAAGGCGCGCGTTCAACCCGTCCTTTGTTTTGCCGGGAATATTCAGCAGCAGGCCAACCAAACTCTCACACACATTCTTTTCTACATGCATGAGATCAATGCAATGACGGACCTCAAGATCTTTCCAGTAAGGTAATCGCCAAAATATGGACTTTTTCTTCCACATACCCTTGTCCTTTGCCTGACTACGTTTTGTTTTCTTCCCAAACTCGTTGGTTATGTCCTTGACAAGGTTGTGGACCTCATCTCCGGACAAATCCTTGAGAGCAGGCTGAAGTTTTCTCTTACCATTGAAAATATTCTTCTTCCTTCGAAATGCGTGACGTAGCAGGAGCCACCTCCTATGACCCGTATAAACCATCTTTCGTGATTTCTTCAACCACCGGCTGCGTGTATGTTCCATGCAGTCAGAGCATGCCTTCTTTCCTTTCACGGTTTGGCCAGAAAGATTACTGAGGGCGGGATAGTCATTAATGGTGCAGAACAGTAGAACGCGTAGCTTGAAATTCTCCTGACCATATGCATCCCAAGTTTCCACACTTTCTTTTCAGAGCATCTCAAGATCGTCCATAACAGGCTCCAAGAACACATCGATATCATTGCCCGGTTGTTTCGGTCCTTGGATTAGCAAGCATAGCATAATATATTTTCTTTTAAAGCACAACCATGGCGGTAGGTTAAAGTTTGAAATAAGAACTGGCCAGGTGCTGTGAGTACTACTCATGTATCCAAAAGGATTCATGTCATCTGTACACAGACATAGCCTCATGTTTCTGGGGTCGGCAGCAAAGTCTTTGTGTTTTCGATCGATATTCCTCTATTGAATCGAATCCGCTGGGTGTCTTAGCATACCGTCCTTCCTTCTCTCCGTGGCATGCCAACGTACTAAATTTGCCTCCTTGGGGTTTGCAAATATTCTTTTGAAACGATCAATGATAGGTAGATACCACACAACCTTCGCGGGATCACCTCGCTTTGATTTTTTTCCTTCGTCAGGACTTTTCTTACGCTTGTATCGAGAGGCCTTGCATACAGGACAAGCATCTAACTCCGCATATTGCTTGTGGTACAATATGCAGTCGTTTGGACAAGCGTGAATTCTACAGACCTCTAACCCCAGGGGACACAAAACCTGCTTTGCTTCATATGTCGTCTCGGGCAATGTGTTCCCATCAGGCAGCATGGCCTTCAAAATTCCCAAAAGCTCTGTGAAACTCTTGTCTGTCCATCCACTACTTGCCTTCAGATTCATTAGGTCCAAGGTAATTGATAATTTGGTCTGCTTTGCTTTGCATCCGGCGTACAGAGGCATCTGCGAGTCACTGACCAACCTGCTGAACTTTACGGAATCTCTCTCGTTGTAAGCTAGATCCTCAACATCACGTAACATGTCTTGCAGCAAATCATGATCAACATCAACCATTTCACCGTGGAGAAGGTACAAACATGTCATGTTCATCTTCATCTTCCTGATTTTGCGCACCAGTACTGTCTGCAGCAGCACCACTTCCTGATTCCTGCTCTCCATGCTTAACCCAACATGTGTAGCCCTCCATGAATCCTCGTTGTATCAGATGAGCGTGTACGTCCATTCGGCTATCAAACATATTTTCATTCTTGCAATCTGCACATGGACAACACATGTAATCGCTGTTTCTTCTTTTCCTATCCTCCTCCGCGACGTTAATAAAATTTAATACCCCATTTCTATACTCTTGACTATGACGTTTCACAGATTTCGCATACATCCAACTTCGATCCATCTCTACAGAAATGAAAAAAGAATCAGAGAAACATCTTATAAGATAAATACCGCTAAATTCATAAGAATTGATGAATTTTCTAAATTAATGATTATTATTTGTCACTTACCTTTATGAATTTTCTGTTTTCTTTGGGAAAAAAAATTTCGCCCCCTCCAACCTCCCACCAGATTTGTGAATAGTGGGATACAGATACTTTGGCGGTTGCGGCTATTTATAGTGTGCACTAACTATCGGGCATATAAGGTATCTTTATCGGGCCTAAAAAAAGCCCATCACTGTTAACAGCGGATTTTCGTAATCGACCCGGAGAAGGAGGAGGAAACCGAAGTAGAGACAAAGGGCTAAGTTGAAGTCGAACCAGGTCTCGTATCGGACATGGTCAGTGGATCGGACTCAATTAGGCGCTGGCAGGAAGGCTGTATCGGCCGATTCGGATTTGTATGGTTATTGGCCGATAGAGGTTGGAAGTTGACAAAGCCAGCGTGGGCTTAGTTTGGGCTCAGGATAAGCTTCAAGGAAGATGCCAAATAGAGATAAGGCTCGATTTTAGGCAATTGTATCTTGTAAATCAAGTAGGTTTAGATCTAATCTGTGGCAAAAGTCTGCCGCAAAGACTTATTGTTTGTTAGAGATAAGATCGTGTCCTACATGGACCCTGTTGTAATCTCGGGTATAAATATCCCGATAGTCTGTACATAGAAACTCTCTCACAATCCAATACAACAAACCAGTTCAATCTATTTCGGCGCATCGCCAACCCTCGCAAGAGGTTGACCTTGACGAGTTCTTGCCTTCCCGGAGCAAAGGTAAGAACTCGTTCCCGACGATCGGCGTCATCGGGGCTAGCGTGTTGCTTTAGGCACGTTAAGCCTCGATGATGTGATCGTCGTCTATCATGTTTTGGGTAATCTTCACAGGCGTCTTAATTATGCTTCGCCGGCGATCTATTCGTTTTAGGGTTTATTGCCGACGACGGTTTAATTATTATGCTTGGTTAGATTGTTCAATGCATCTACCATCCCCAAAAGCAATCGACGGCTTGATTTTCTTTGTGTTAAGTTTCGATTCACACTTTGAGTTGCTATCGACCTTAGTCCTGTTTTGAGATCTAACACAAAGCCTGCTTTCGGTTGTAATTAAGGATATAACTGGGGTTTCAGCCAGTTTTATCTGATACACGTGTTTATTATAATGTTTTCATGTGTATCTGTCATCTACATAAACGGATTGATTAATAGGAATGCATCTGTTATGGATAATTCTCTAGGGTTTATCTGTGATTGATATGTTTATATTGGTTGATTGGTTCATGTAGATTTGCACTAGAGTATTAGCTAGTGTAGATATCTTTATTGTTCTTATCGGCCGATGCCATTAATCGACAGCAACATGTTGATGAAGGCCGATAAGATCTATGCTTTAATCCTGCTTTATCATGAGTAAGCCGATATAGCTTTGCCCTATCGGCTGAGCTATGACAATGTGTCATCGGCCTATTGGCCGATCGGCCGTTGTTTTTTGACATGGTTTACTTGTTTCTTGTTGATTGCAGATCAAATCAACTGGCACGCTCTGCACACGACTAGGCAAGACATTTGGACCTGCACTGGAGTTAAGCAGATCTCCCAGGCCACCGTGGTAACGCGGAACCTGTTTGGTTGCAAGGCAGGTCGAAATTCTGCGCCAACAGTCACAGAGGAGTGCCATCTGTGACGGGCTTTGTAGATATCTCAAACGGGCATCAAGATGGGGCCCGTCACAGATGATTGTCATCTGTGACGGGCTGTAATTACAGCCCGATGAGATATTTAAGGTTATCTCAATCGGGCCTTAAGTTGGGGCCCGTCACAGATGATTGTCATCTGTGACGGGCTCCAAATACGGCCCGATTGAGATATTTAAGGTTATCTCAATCGGGCCCTAGTTTAGGCCCGTCACAGATATGTGTCATCCGTGATGGACTTCAGTTCTATGCATATTTAACATGTCTCTCCGACCATATCTCAATCGGCCTCTTTTTAGGCCCGTTTGAGATGTTTTCTTTGTGACGGCCCGCAAAATCCAGTTATATTACAGCCCGTCACAGATGAGAGGATCTGCACTAGTGCTCCCTCGTGCTTATGCGTCATCTCGTTATCTTATCCGATCTTACTGGAGTGACAGGCATTGCTACCTAAATCTTCGTACTTCTTTCGTCCTATAAAAAACCGATCTAGTATTCGTACTCCACCTATATTCAAAGGTCTACGAAAATCAAAACCAAACCCTAGCCCGCCACCGGTCGAATCCTAGCCCATCGCAGCCTGTGAGCCCGCCATCGCCGGATCCACACGGGGGAGGGCCCAGCCGCCGGATCCTCGCAGAGCGACGCCGCTGCCGCTGCTCGAGCCCGTCGTCGCAACTCCCGCCGTCCTTCGCGCCAGATCCGTCGTTGTCGTTGCCGTTGGATCCGCCGCCCCCACCGCCCACTGTCGTCGTCGCCAAACCTAGGGCGTAGCCATTGCCGCCACTCCCGTTGTCCTCTGCACCGGATCCGCTGCCCACCGTTGTCGTCGCCGTTGGATCCGCCGCCCTCACCACCCGTCCTTGTCGCGGAATCCTCACGGGGTGGCGCCGCTGCCGCCACCACTATTGTCGTCCTTCGCGCAGCCCTCACCGCCCGCTCCAACAGTGACTGTGTGAGAGAGAGAGGATAAGTGAAAGAGAGTGAGAGAGAGAAGAGTGAAAGTGTCATAGAAAGAGAGAGGAGGAGGAGAGGTAGACGACCATTCTAGATTTGGTTTTTATATTTAGTTCCTAGTATTTTTATAAGCGGGGCTCTTAAGAGGTCAGATGCGAAAATATGATTTTTGCATGCGACTGGTTAAGAGGCTTACCTAAAAAATGTCTATTTTCGTAGACGGGCCTCTTAAGTGGGACCTTGAACCGACCTGAGGGAGCGATTTTTGTAGGCACCATCAGTTACGGTCCACCTGCAATCTATATGGGGTTTTGTACAGAAAAATTATTTTTGTAGTAGTAATATTCTAGTACTATAAATTTGGACAGTGTCACATCATGTACTATGTTGATTTTTTATGATGGAGGTAGTAATACTTAGAGCATGCATGGCTAAATAATTGTCCTATGCTACATTTAATCTCATAATTTCGTGTATTAAGTAAAAAGTCAGCCTTCAACACTAGCTCTAAAATAATTCTCAAAAATCATGGTTCACTTCCCCTTAAATCTCGTTCTCCACAAGTCAAAAGCAACCCTCACTCCCAAAACACTAAATTCACATGCGCTAGGAGGAGAAGTCACATGCGGGGTGTAAAAAAAAGGACCCATATTGTTTTAAAGTTTTTTTACATGGTCCACTTTTTTAAAAAGTTAAATTATGCTATCTCTTAGAGAAAACAATATTTTTATCTCTTAAATCCCGATTAAAAAAATTGAGGGATTAAATTTTAACAGGCTATTGGTGATGCTCTTACGAGATGCATACATAGATGTCCTTCCTTTTTCTGTTCATCCATTTATTGATATCTAACTGGTTATCTTTTACAACCAAAAGTAGCCTAGAATGTAGAAACCGACTTTACTTCAGAGATTGCAAGAAAATTTTAAGAAACCGACTTCACTTCAAACAAAAAAATATAATATTTTTTATGATATTTGAAGTATTTTCTATAAAATCCCGTAGAATTTATGTGTTCCAAAGAAACCATCAAACAAAAAATTAGTTTGGTTGAAATCTGGAACGGTGCTGTAAAAATATTCACAATGTAAGTAATTTGTAGGAGTGGTCCCAAGGGGAGAGTATGCCATGTAGGAATAGGCCACTTGTGAACATTCTAACTCTAAAATAGAGGTCACTATAAGTGTTACCTTTAATTATCTTTATAGTAGTTTTTAGTACTATAAAATCAACTAAAACTTTTATATTTTACTACATTTATTTATACCTTGAATCTTTTTAAGGACTCACTTGTGAGCCACTCTCCACTTATCATTCTCTCTACCCTCTACCTCTCTATTCAAATCTCCTTCTTCCGCGAGCACCCTGCAACTCTCTCCTTCTAGTTCTTGAGCGCCACCGCCACCCCCACCCCCTCCTCACCCTCGGTGATTGATTTGCTTGCGTGGCAACCTCTGTGATTAATCTTATAGGGATGACTGCCTCAATGATAAATATGCTTGGATGATGGCCTTTGGGGAGTTTTTTTAGAAATAATATTGTTTAAATGGAAAATTGCAAAACTAGTGGGCCTTTGCAGAAAATCACAGAAATATGGGCCTGTCGAACCACGGCGATTCGACAGGGCCCAATCGAACGTCGGAGCGATAACAGGCCGAACCGATCGAACGGCCGCGTTTCGACTGGGCCCTGTCGGCACGCGGCATGTCGACAGGCCGGGGCGCCGGCCCAGTCGAACTCCGGCCATTCGACAGGCCGGGCCGCCGAACCAGTCGAACGTCGGCCGTTCGACAGGCCGGGCCGGCCGGTCTTTTTTATTATTATTTGTTAAGTGTATTTTTTTTGTTATTAATACAAATTAATTTGTTAAGAGTTGTTTTTAACTTGTTAATAATTAATTAATGACATATATTTTATAATTGATTAATTATAATTTGTAAGTTGTTTTCATAATTAAGTTTATAAGTAGTTTTTGTAAATATAATTTTGTTATAATTGATTAATACCCATTTTGAATTGAATGTTTGGAGAAACACATCGGATTTTTAATTTATTAATTTTAGATATATCCATTTTTAATTTAGTAATGTACAAAACTTTTTTTTTAATTTGGTAAGAATTGTTTTTAAGTTGTTAGTAAAGAAATAATGAGAGAAATGTTTATAATTGATTAATTATAATTTATAAGTTGTTATTATAATTATAATTTATTATAATTGACATACACATTTGTAACTGCATATTTGGATAAACATATCGGAGTTGTAATTTAATAATTTTAGATATATCCATTTGTAATTTTTTAATTTACATAACCTTATTTTGTTTATCGGTTATTTTCGGAAATTCTAAAAATCACTTTCGGATAGGGCCAAAAATTTGCAGAAGCGAAAATTGGTTCTGTCTATTTTCGAAAATTCCAAAAATCATTTTCGGAGGACTCAAAAAATTTCGAATTCACAGAACATATTTTTAGAAACCGAGAAGAAACTTTTTTTAAGAATTGATGTTGAGCACATCCATGACCATACCGAAACAAGGAGAAGTTGTAGTACAATTTAAACATGATACACCTGGTTCCATTGCGGTTACATAGATAAGATTAGATTAGAACTAGAAGGAAGGTAGTGCAAGAGTTGAACACGACGAGGATACAACTACCAACTCGTGTATACTACTGAGTGCAACGAGGCCACTTTCCCTTCCTCTGCGCATCGGGATTCTCCTCCATTGCTGCCTTCGCTCGCCGCGCACGCTCAAGCTTCCGCTCCCGCTCCTCCCTGTACGCAGCTACACTCCTCATTGTACGGTCAAATATTGTACACACCCTTAATACTTCTCATTGTACGGTCAAATATAGTACTACTACAAACCAAACGTGTGCACGACAAATCTAGTCTAAAATTATTCACACTTCTAAGTGCTACATATCTACTCACAAATTTCAACATATCTACTCACAGTGCTACAGATCTACTCGCAAAAAATCAAGGGTCCGCATCTAAGTGCTACAGATCTACTCACAAATTTCAAATACATGGTAATTACACTAGTATGCGACACAAAATATAACCATACGTTGGGATATTGTACTAACCTGCGATCGAATAAGCACAGCAACAACGCTTCGCGGCTCTTCTCCTTCTTCCTCACCTCTCTCTTTTTTTTCCTTCAATCGTGACCGGTTGAAATGAGCACTTCCTCAGGCCATTGGATGAAGAGCGCGTATTCGGACCTATGTAATATATAGTGGAGGAAGGAGAGGCACATATCCATCTAACGTGAGTTCACCTGTAGCGTGGATTTGACAACACGTTCACGCGGCAGCGCAAATTGAATGATTGTGTCGAACAAAGCATCGGCAAAAGCTGAGTCCGGACGCCTTCACGCGCCGAAAGATGATAGCGACGTATCGTAAACGTCTGTCATGGGCCAAAAACTGGTAGGGACCAATCGTAGCCCTCTGTTACGCGCCGAAAGTTTTTTGTCGTTTCGTTGAGTAGATGTAGCGAATGACATGAAATATTTTCGTGACATATGAGTGCGGCGACCGAATAGAGTTACATACGAAGAGGTAACACCACAAGTCAAGAATGCCCCCCTCTCGCACGCTTGCTAGGCCCTCCCTTCTTACGTTGTCTGATTTGCGCTGTGGGATATGTCAAATTATCAGGTGGGTGCCTATGTCGTGCCGGCTGCTGTGGAGTAGCATCCTCTGGCTGCACGGACTCCCCCTGCTGCGTAGGCTGCGTGACCGGAGGAGCATCGTACCAGTAGTCTATGCCAGCTTGCGCATCGGGTGCATCCGTCGCAAAGAAATCGTCCACGAACTATGTTCGAGGAGAGACAACAGGAACTGCAGAATGCCCCTGCGAAACCCCGTAGTCGTGACCTGTTGCAAAATAGAGGCGATGCCACATGTTCATAGTTAGTAACCATGCATCAAAATTAAGCGAACGATGATGGTAACTACGATCTAAACAATACTTACTTGTGTGCTGTGTGTACCCTGACTCCGGTGCGCGCGGAGTAACGTAGAGTCCCCAACCCGGTGTGGGCGCCAGGTAGTCCCCTGTCGGCAGGTAGGGAAAGTCTGGCTCCACATAGACTCCCTGGGTATCGTACACCTGCTGTGGCTGTTCACGTTGCGTAGGTTAAGATATGGTATAAAACGGAGGTTGAGTACGATATGAACTTCATGGTAAGCAAGGCAAACGTGCCGTACCTGAGGCCGCGGTGGTGGCATACTCGATGCCGGAACGCCAAAGTCAGACGATCTCCCTGGGCGGACGGGGGGAGGCGTCTCCTGAAGTGAAGGCCGAGCGTGCGAAGGACCGGCGTCGTCGTAGTGGCGACGTGAAGTAGAGGAGCGGAACTGGTCCACACTAGAGCGTCGTGGTAGTGGTGGCGATCCTGCCCGCCTGGAAGGCTGCACAACATCAGCCGCGCTCCGACAGGAGACACGACGAAGTAGGGCCGCAGCCCGTGAACGGAAACTGCGAAGGACGGACGCCACGTCGTCCTGCCTGACGTGCTGAGGCCTCGTCTCCAATCGCTGTAGCATCGTGTTGGACTCAGCGTGAACCTGTTCCACAAACTCGGCCTATTGAACGAATAGGCAAGGGCGTTAGAACCATTAAACGTGTTCCACATGTAACGATAATGAACGAAAGCAACGACATACCATTGAGTTATACGCAGCTCGAGGTTGTGGGGCAAACGTGTCCGTGATCGACGCTTGGTGTGGGACAGACGTTTCCCCTTGTGGCGGGAAACACCTCCAGCGCGTAACACTACGGTACCAACGAAGGTACTGTCCGTACGAAGCTCCGTCGTCTGGAGGTGTTTGGAGAACCAAGTGCTTCGCCGCATGTTCCCACTCCGCAACCGTTGGCGCGATCGTCTGAACAATGGTCCCCTCGTGGGACAGACCGAGTCCCTTCCGGGTGTACCTGCGTACGATGTAATGAGCACGTAAGAAACGTATACGATGGGGTAAAACACACTACTTGCCTATAACATTGTTGGACAAGTACTTACTTGTGGAGGCTAACAGCTAGAGAGCGTCCACCTCTCGGAGGGTAGTCTTGGTACATGCCGAGCTGTTTAAGTACCCTTTGCACGTGGTACGGCTCGATGTGCACGTCCAGCACGAGGTGACAAGTGGTCCTCCAGAGCTCTGCGTCGCGCGTGCAGAGCTCTGCAAGACCATGCGGTGCCCGCTCGACGACATCGCGATGCGTGTACGGGGTCCATCGAACCCGGTCGGGCGTAAGCTGATCGAAGTCCGCCACGAACTGTGTGTACACGCGACGTGTCGTTCCGCTCACCCACCTCGGCTGCAAAAACATGAAATATGTGATTAGTGCCCATAAATCGAGATAAAGCGCAGAATAAGAAAGTGCTATGAAAAATGCATTGCAATGTACAATTTACCTCGCGGTGTATCCACAGCGATCCCATGGTGGGACGATCGTCTATGTCTTCAAGTCCAGACTTGTACATCTCATCGACGCCGTAACTTGCGTACGACTCCAGGTGTGGCCTTCCAATGTCAAAGCGCTCATGCACCCATAACATTAGAAGCAGAGGGCATCCTGTCAGAGAACTGGCCTTACTGTTCCTGTTGCAAGCATCGCATAGACCAGCGTACGTCGCCGCAAGAACAGCCGACCCCCAACTGTACTGCGGAATCTCCTCTACAGGTAGCTCGGCGATCTGCTCCGCGTAATGGATGAAGTACTTGTCCACGGAGTCAGCGTGAGTCCCCGTGAACATCACCACCCAAACAACCACAGTAGATATGCGAGTAAGTGTCGGCGCACTACCCAGTCCTCCTGATCCTCTAGGAACACCTCCTGGTGGAACTGGTGCAACCAACTCCTCGTGGGGCCATGCCCATCTGTGAGATCCTCCAGCGGAGCAGGCACCACTCCACCAAAACTGGCCAACAGATCATCCGCCCATCCAGCATGGACCTGTGTCGGGCCAACCGCTGCACCCACTATCGGTAGACCTAACAAAAAAGACACATCCTGCAGAGTGGGTACCATCTCTCCAACTGTCAGGTGAAAGGTGTGTGTCTCGGGCCTCCATCTATCCACCAAAGCACTCATCAAGGCCGCATCGATGTTGATACGGGGTGACCTTCCACGTGAAGGCTCAACCAAGCGTGCGAAGGTCAACAACCCAGCGGCTCTCAACCTGTTACATGTTACAAAGGAATAATTAGCAATGCGAGAAAATTTAAATGACAGCACGAGGTGACAAATGGTTTTCCACATTCCTTGGAACCCAACGAGGATCGATACGCCAATACTGATCCGGTCCCCACATCTTCAGCACGTTGCAGAACGTCCCCCTGACTCAGTCGTCTCGAACGGTGATGTTTATCGATCACCTCGTCGATCAGCGATACGTCATCCCTGGCAGCCATATCTGCAAAATGCATGATTACCAGTGTCGTGAGCATCAGAAATGAATTAAAAAATGACAAAATGCGCGTGCAAATTTATGCAAAGCGAAATTTAAATAGCAGAAGTCAAATACTGATAAAATGATGTGGACACACTGCAAAACTTTAAATGAATAAAATGTTATGCAACGCGATAGTATCATCGTACAGGTTACATACTAACAAGTTCAAGTGAACACACTGTAGAACTGGTAAATATAAATATTACAAGACGAATAACTAAGTATTATTTCTCGAAGTCGACCTCCGCCCTGGAACACGCCGAGTATCGCGACCTTCTGCATCTTTGCCTACGTCGTACATGCTGCAATCTTTATGGCTATGGTCTCCACCGCATACAATACAAGCCTTTGGAAGCCGCGAAGGGATGTTCGTTTCAGCTTCATCCATGTGGTTCTTGATTCGACGGGTCTTGCGACGCCCCTTCGTGCCAACCAGCAAATTTGAGTCAGGCACCCAGTTGGCTTCCCCTGGGGGTGGGCGAGTGAATTCACACATCGCACGCCAACCACGCAATTCACCGCGCCAGGTCTTCTCCCATGCTTCCTTAGTAAAGTAAGGCGAGACGAATATGTTCGCATCGACACCACCTTTTGCGGAAGCGGCAAGAACATGAGAGCATGGCAGATGTCGAAGAAAAGGCTTGTTGCAGTTACATTTGCAAGCATGATAGTCTGGCCACAACGTGCACTCCAATGTGATGTCCGTACTCCCAATACCGACACCACTCTTGTCACGCAGGCGTACCTCAAACAGCAACTCCCTATTCCCAGCAGGCCAGACCCTGTGCATTCCGCCCTTCTTGCTTTTCTCCTCCATGTACAGTGTGATAGCGGGGCTATACCTTACATTAGGATTGGCAAGGTTAAGACTAGCCATTGCGTATCTTTTACAAAGATACTTCTGTGTACCCCTTGTGATACCCTCCAGGATAGCAACAAGTGGTAAAGGACGTGTATTTTTCATCACCCAGTTGTACACTTCAGCAAGATTTGTTGTCATCACACCATACCGTGAACCATTGGTGTCGTACAACAATGACCACTTTTCCCTTGGCTCATGCTCTATCCAGTCAGTGAAGCACTTTGTAGCCCTCCCCCGCTTCCTACATCGAGTGACAGATGGTGATTCGTTTGGAATGGGATCCAGGCCTTCCGGCTTGTCTTGTCGGGCAACAACTGGTTTTTTTCGAACCTCTTGCATGTGAGTAGTGGTCAGCCAATCCAGCTGTTCCCATATGGCGTCGAACTTTCTTTGCTGATTCTGCTTGCACAACTTTTTGAACAGGTCCATTAACCTATTACTCCTGAATTGTCTGTAAAAATTTGCACCAAGATGTCGCATACACCATCTGCTATGCAAATCTGTCCAGGAAACCTCCTCAGTTACATGTTCCTTTAGCTGCTGCACCGCTGATAGAATGCCGGCATGTCGGTCATGCAGAACACACACATTTGGTCTGTTTTGAACAACACACCTTTTAATGTGACGCAGGAACCATAGCCAGCTCGATGTGTTCTCGCTTTCAACAAAAGCGAAGGCAACAGGGACGACATGGCTATCAGCGTCGACTCCGATTGCGGTTAAAATAGTTCCCCTATACTTGCCTGTCATAAAAGTACCATCAACACATAGCAACGGAATGCAATTTCGGAAGGCCTCTATCATGCACCCAAATGACCAAAATGCACGACGAAGGACGTTTTTCCCATTGTCATTAACCTCATCGAGAATAGCCATATGTGTGCCCGGGTTTCTGGCCTGCAACACCTCCAAAACTGGGGGAAGGTTGTGGTATGAATCTTCGTAACTTCCAAATCTCATCTCCAGTGCTTTCTGCTTACCCCTCCAAGCCTTGTCGTACGATATCTCATACCCATACTCTTTCTCCACGTCATGCATTATTGTGAACGGCGACAAAGAGGTTTTTTTAACAACCTTCGAATAAACCATTTGTGTCACGAATGCAGCCGTCATGTTCCTGTGTACCAAAGGGGTCTTGTCCAACAAACATGTATGCTCCTCAACCCTTGAAGCTACCCATAAGTTGTCATGTTGTGGTTTGTAACCATGCACTCTCCAAGGGCATCCGGGCTTCGTGCACTTCACGTCATACGTCGTCCGATTTGAAACCTTCACCCTGAACTCCCGCTTCTACAGAAAAGCCCACCTCTTCACCACGTCTTGTAGGTGCCCTTTGTCGTGAAACATCTGTCCAACTTGCACCTTCTTACAATCATATCGCCAGTGGGCATCTAAACCATCGTTAACCCCCAGACGGCTCATCGATATGGTCGTCCAATCTTCAGGTACGTTGGCTTCCTCATCCCACTGTGCTGTATCTTGCCCTTCCATCACGAACGAAATATATTCCTCGTTCTCCAGTTCCATTTCTTCCACTACCGCATCGTTCTCCTCCGCAGCATCAACAACCAAAGGTGAGTCGGGCTCATCGTCATCCAACTCGTTAGGCGGACAATTGCCACCGGGCACAACTAAATCTACCGGTGCAGTAACCTCCTCCACTGCTTACTCTTGCCCACTCCTGCAAATATTAATCTCTTCCACGATATGAGTTTGATCCACCTCCGTGCGGCTGGTCTCGCCGGTTCCAACAACATCTGTTTTCTTTTGCACCAATATTGCGAGGCTATAACTTTTCTCTCTTACTTTAGCCACAAATTTCCTCCAACTCCCGGTAGATGCAAGCTCTACTACCCTCCACTGCCATCCGTATTCACTCCTTACTGGCCACACGGCTTTTATGATTAATTTCTCCATCAAAGGATCTATCTCGAACATATTATGCAGCCACCCTAGCACGTCGTTCAAAACCAACTGGCCTGGTGTATTTAGGGTAGTATCAACGAATGCATATACGGTCAAATCGACCCCGCTATCACAAAGTTGTATTGGAGCGTCACCATAATACACTCGAACAGGCATATCACCAGACATCCTAAAATAGCATGCCAATTGCTATTAATACGCTACTACCCATAAAGTGTCGCATGCTCTATGCTTACATTATTGCTGTAACGTATTTCCAACTATATCTCGTTACTTGAATATAAGTTCCATTCAATTTTAACTAATAATAAACGTATAATACCTCCATTCGATTTTAACTAATAATAAACGTATAATACCTGTACTAACATCCAACAATGATTAACCAAAAAAATTACCGCCGTCCTAAGGGATTACAAATTTATACCTTCGCTGTCGTTCCTCTTTCCTGCGCACTTGCGCACGTCTCCTTTCACACCGCGTAGTTATTTCCTCCAGCCGAATGACACAGCTCTGCACTAAATTTGACTACTTAAATATAGCATCAAATTGCTCAACATTACGAAATTACTAATCACCTCAGCAAACATATACTAACTTTAAATTATTTGCAACATACAACTAAATAACTGTATATACTAACATTAATCAACGACAAATGGTTCACACATTATATATACTAACATTCAACAATGTCTAACGATTCACACATTATACGTACTAGCATCGAAATAACAAGTCTCGTAATAGCATTGATATTTACAACTTAACATAGGTATTAATTATACCTTAACCACCGCAGCTGCTTTTGGGCGTCACCTTCTCTTTCCTTCTAGTGTTGCTACCTTCACGACGATGGCACGCCACGGCAGCAAGCACCGGCGGTGGACGCGACAACAACCTTCGCACTCGGGACAAAACAACTGCTCCCACCAGCAGCGGCGGCGGCGGCAACGGCAGCAGCAGCAAGCAGCGGCAGCAGCGGCAAGCAACAAGCAGCGGCAACGGCAGCAGCAGCAAGCAGTGGCAGCAGCAGCAAGCAGCAGCGAGTGAGGAAGGAGAAGGCAGCAGCGAAGTGGTCCAGAAGCGCCTATAAAGGGCCCTGTCGAACGCCCGTAGGCCGACAGGGGTGGTGGGCCGGACGTGTCGACCTGCCGCTGGTCGACAGGCGCGGCGGGGGGGCCTGTCGACCGCCCGTTGTTCGACAGGAGTTGTGGCCGCGCGGGTGGTGGGCCCTGTTGAACTGCGGGAGTTCGACAGGCCACCCTATCGACCGGCCGCAAGTCGATAAGTCCTGTCGACGGGCCGCTGTTCGACTCCTTCGGCTATCGTTTCTCCCCCGTTCGACAGGCCCACATTTCTGCGATTTTCTGCAAAGGCCCACTAGTTTTGTGATTTTCCATTTAAACAATATTATTTTCAAAAAAAACTCGGCCTTTGGGGGCAGTTGAAGTCCGTGGCAGTGATGACCATGACAGGGGAGCAACCCAGCTGCATAACAACATGAAGTGAGTGCACTTGAGTCTTGGGGTGGGCACCGCACCGGAGCAACCAGAGATGTAAACGTCACCCAACGATTCCGGGCTTGTCGGGGCAGATGCCTAATACTAGTAGAATTTGAACATTTTCCAACGAATCAGACACAATTTTTTCATAATAAACAAGATATTTTTCAGGCTTTAATTTTTTTCTCGATCTACCGCTGAGGGCAATGGCCTTGTCCAATGCGGCTTGAGCAAGTGGCGTTGAATTCGCTCTGCCGAGGCACTGTGCCCTCAGTAAGGCATTGGTTGGGCTAGAGTAGAGCCGCAGCTCTGATGTACTGTATTGAGCTAAAACCACTCGAGAGCACTGTGATTCTGTGAATGGCATAAGGGCAAGAGCAATGCAGCCAGTGGTGGACCCACAGGGTATGCAGGGTGGGCCACCGCATACCCTGGGGTCCAGCCGTCATAGAGACATAACAGAAATTTTTTATGCAAAAAAAAAAGAAAAAC
Source organism: Oryza officinalis (assembly GCA_008326285.1). Classification (NCBI taxonomy): domain Eukaryota; kingdom Viridiplantae; phylum Streptophyta; class Magnoliopsida; order Poales; family Poaceae; genus Oryza; species Oryza officinalis. Next base: position 24,872,052 of record BDMV01000004.1, on the reverse strand, counting down.
GAAGCAAATTGGCCGAATCTGATCAGCTTCTGCGCTCCCGCATGCGCGTATACCGCGGACGCCAGTTATTGCATAGGATTGACCGTAATTTGCTCGCGGAGATCGGGAGAATTAAGTCGAGTCTTCTGTCTGTCTACTCGTCTTCTCGTCTGACGTCTACGGCAGCGGCCGCCGGCCTGGTCACCGGAATTGCGTCGCACATCGCAGCATCGGCCGTCGGCCGCCGGGCCAGCGCAAAGCGCAGCACGCCGCGTCGCCACGCCAGCACGTCGCGTACGTAGTTGCAGGCAGTAATCGACTAATCATGCAGCGAGTCAGCGATCTGTGAGCCTGCTGCCCGGGGATCAGCATCAGCAATGCGATCAGCACCAGGATCAGGCAGGTATATATTGTCTATTGATCTTGTAAAAACCTTTATTTTCTCGTATTCTGGTAATCGTATCAGTATCGTATAGACCTAATTAGCAATTTAGCTAGTTGTCGTACTCACGTTGCCTTTTTTTTTTCCAGAATTTTTCAATTATGAAGAAAGGTGGAATTGCGTCTCTTTTTGAGAAACACGTAGCAAAGAGGGTAGCAGCTGCAGCTTCAAACATTGCCCCGCCTTTGGTTGAAGAGCAGAATCCAGAGCAAGATTTGTAAATAGTTTACCGAATTGCATAAGAAAAATTTTAGCGTCGCATACCCTGAGATAAAATCCTGGGTCCGCCACTGAATGCAGCTACAGTATATGAGGAGCCTCATGAAAAAAGTATGTGCCACCCAGGCTGAAGACCATATAGAAAACTATTCTCACAATGCAAGTAGCTTTGACTGGGGCCCAAAGTAATTTTATATGCCAGCCCCTCGTATTTTTCAATTTAGTCCACATGGTTAGCTTATATGTTAAAATATGCAAAACTAACCTCTAGAACTACTAACAAAATTACATCCACAACCTTAGGCCCACTTGTCAGCCACCTAATCAGGTCTTTCATCATCTACTCCTAGCCATTCTCCAATTCCTAATCTACCGACGATGACGAAGTCGGCGACGCTCCAGACTCCGCCCACCACCACCGCCTATCCCCTCTCTCCGACCTCCACCTGCTTCCACCTCATCTCCTCACCCTCTCCGACGAGTGCGGTGGCGACGAGCAGATCAACGGTGGCACGGAGGCCCAAACGGTGAGATCCAGACCCCGGTAGAGCGGTGGCACGACGGCCCAAGCGTCGGGATCCAGCGCTGGGCGAAGCGACGGCGGGACAGCCCAAGCGATGTCGTCGCGGGGCGGAGTGCCAGTTAGATCCAGCCGGGCACTCATCAGTGCACACCTACTCCTCTCACGACTCGTCTTCCTCCGCTCATCGCTCGTCGTCCCAAGCGGAGCGGCACCAGGGCAGCAACGGCCAAGGCGCACGGATCTGGGAGTGGCGCAGCCGGTGAGCTCCAGCAGGCGCAGATCGAATCCAGTGGATTTTTTGCAATTTGGTCTTTTACAAAAATTTATTTTACAAATAAATCCTTGAAAAAACTTATCCCAGAAATAGTCCTTTTTGGGACACCAGAGTGACTGGCGTCGTGGTCCAACGGGACGACGCCAGCATCATCGGCGCCGTCATCCTGCCACCGTGGCAAACCCGGCAGCCCAACGTTGACGCACTGCTGGCGCCGCCCTCACCACCACGGCGCTATCATCGCTGGCGCGTCATCATATTCTTCGTTATTTTTTTCTTATAGTCCAAAAAAAGCAAAAAAAAATTAATAGATTAGTTTTCCGTAGTTCTATAAACCTTTGAGCCTTTTTTTACTAGTAGTACTTAGTTAGGGCTTGTTAAGTTTTCTATTACATCGTTGTGTCGAGTTGCTAGTATTAGCGTTCCGTCATTTAGAGTTTTGAGTTCTTGTCGTCATCATCACTATTGCTACCTTACCACCATCGCTACCACCAACTAAATCTCTTTCCGTTTGTGCAAGATCTGTTTCTTTCTTGGAATCCGATTGTCTTTGAGTCTGCCGTCAAAACAGCCATAATTCGAGTGTCCTTCGATAAAACAGTCATATCTTTTTCATATGGATTCAAAATCAGACATATAATATATCGACGGATATCTACAGAAAAAATACATCCGTTGCTCCCCGCTTTGTCGGGTTCAGCAAAATCAAAATCTCGAAATTCCGCTTGCAAGATTGTATTTTTGAGGTGAGAAGCTTCGGGACCCATTTCGATAGAACTTTGAAAAATTCTACGGACCACATATTTCGTCCGTTCGACCTTAAATTTTTTGTGGTTGGTTTCTGCGTGCTCCTATGTGTGAAAAAAATATTAGAAAAATAAAATAATAAAAAAAGTTGCACCTCTCTCCTCTACACTAGAGAGAGAAAAAAGAGAGATTGGAGGGGGGACGGCGCCAGCATTGCTGGCGCCCTCCTTCGGCCACGTCCGCGTTGGGTGTGCCACGGTGGCAGGGGAACGGCACCAGCATCTTTGGCGCCGTCCCATTGAACCACGGCGCCAACCACTCTGACGCCAACCACTCTGGTGCCCAAAAAGGACCATTCCTAGAATAAGTTTTTTCAGGGATCTATTTATAAAATAAGTTTTTATAAAAATCAAATTGTAAAAAATCCAGTCGAATCCATCCCTCTCAAGCCGACGAGGAAGTGGAGAGGACGGTGGGGAGGAAGAAGAAGAGTGAGGGGTCGACGCTGACGACCTCGAGCTCCGCTCCTCGTCGACGGTCTCAAGGTTCGAATCTGGTGACGGTCGAGAGGCCACGAGCTCACCGGAAACTCCTCGGCGACAAGCCCTGTGGCGGCACGCCACGGAACAAGGGGCCACGACCTGCTTGGCAGCGCGGAGAGAGGGACGATGAGCTCCCTCGATGGCCGCTGAGACGAACTCTCTTTCCTCCATTCCCCTTTCCTAGCTCACGGAGCACGACAAGTGTAGGCTGGCCTGATGACGCTGACAAATTTCTGACGAGGAACTTGTGTCTCACTTTGTCTTCGCGAACTTCACTTGGTCATGAGAGAGACAGACGTGGCTAAAGCCAGTCACAATGCTTCACTGTGTCATGTGGCTCAACCGCAATTCGACGACACGTCGGCTCTCCGCGTGGCTCTATTGAGTTGCTCGCGCCTTAATTGGGTTTCGCGTTCCTCGCGTGTGCACTCGAGGACGCTCAGCGCAGAGCACGCACACGCGCCCGCATACGGAAGGCCACTCGTCACTGTGGGCTGTGTAGCCCCGAGGTATGTCATCAGCCTGTGCTGGGTCATTCGAATATGTTTGTGAGCTTGCACTGTGAGAGCCGTGGCTCAAGTGGTCCTTGGACCTATATGGCAGCTAGGGAAACTCATTTGAATAGTTTTGCATTGCTATTGCCCTAAGGCCATTCACAGTGCTCCGACGTGTCGTTCGGCCAACCCTCGACATGTCGGAGTTTCGCGGCTAGCTAGGCATCGCGCGTGACCAAACGAAGTCCGCGAAGCCTAGTTTGGACACTCGTTCTTTTGCAACTCTCGGACAACACGAGGGCACATGGCGTGGGGGAGAACGGCGCAGCCGTGTTGTGGATGTTGTGGCCTCGCCCCTCCACCCATGACCCCCTTCGCGGGGAGCTCAAGCAGGAGCCCAGGGGTGGCGGCGGAGTCATGGAGGTAAGCAGGAGGTGAGCGGCAGGCATACCAGGAAGACTAGCAAACGACGACGACGACAACCTCGACCTCACCCATCCCGATCTGCACCTCCTTCGGGAGCTCGTCGGCCAAGTCCCGCTTCTATCCGTGTCGTTGGGAGCTCGCCGGCCACCTTGATCTCACCCATCATCGCCTCTACCTCCTCTGGATCTCGTCGGCGCCGTCCCGCCTCGCTTTGTGCCACCAGGAGAAGGAGGACAGGAAGCAGCAGCGTCGGACCGATCTGAAGCGGCGCGGTGTGGAGGTTGGAGAAGGAGTGCTGGCACGGGAGATGGGTGCGATTTGCTCGGGAAAAGTGATTTTCGTGGTGGGCCCAGTGTGGGAAAAAAATTGGTTATGGATACACCCAAAGCTACGCATACACCGAAGAGATGGGAGATTCATTTGCTTTTTGTTTATGTGAAGACTGGGTTTCTTGGTGAGACGGGGGCGTACTGCTGCTGCCCTAAGAATCTCCGATGTGGGAGGTCGAGGCTCAACGCCACGCAAACTCACTGTGAAAGCCCTAACTCCATGGATTTGTGAGCTCTGGACGACTGCATGGTCTCATTTTGGAGAATTGCAGACTAGTACTACTGGAGTACGAGTGGTACTGTACTAGCAGCGCCTGCTAGGTGCGCTGCTTCCAAGCTGTACTCCTGCAGCACACCGGTTCCTCTTCACCTGCTCCGCTATATCTGTCTCAAGTCCTGACGCCATATATGGGCATGCCTCCGTGATTCAGTCTCGGTGTCTGATAATCTTGGTCAGATGCAGTAGCTGGACGACCTCGACAGAGCTCCTACAGTCAACAGATTCAGTGCAATGGGACCAACCGACCAAGTTGTAACAATTGTAAGATCGGGAAACTAGGACAAATACTTTATGATGAAACCGAATGCATGCATTACTTTTATACTTCTATACTGATGTATGCTTGCCAGCCAGGTAGATATCACCTGTACATTCAGGCATATGAATGTACCAGTACGACCATAGTATGATATTTATGTTCTTTTCCATCAGACCATGACCGATGCTTCGATGCTGCTAGAAAGTACTCCAAAGGGCAGGGGTAATCAGGTCTTTCTGATTAATCAGAATCAGCTAAAGTGGCCCTTTTCTTATTAAATCAGTGTCAGTTAGGAGTAAATTAACTGGACTAGCATAGTACACAAACATCCTGAAAGTGCACTTTTCTGAACATTTTGGAGAGAGATTAAATGCGAGATGAACAAGATGGTTGCAAGTCAAGCATTTCTGCATAATTGAATATGCGTGGCAGGGGCAGGATCACAGAACCAGGGCGCAGCATATGGCAATTGATTTCGCAGCCTCCGCCGCTGCTGCTCCGAATTTCTCGTCGAGGAGTGTTTGACAAAGGAGAAAAGGTGTTGACCAAACGCAGGTAGGCGACACCGATCGCCTCGACTGCTGATGAACAGTGGAGTCTGACGTCGTAGTAGGAGTAGGTCACGTGATGAGCGGTTTGGTGGCAGTTGAGGTCTCGCTGGCTGATTCATGGCCGTGTAAGCTTAGCCGGCTGTGTTAATTCGCCGTGCTCTGCATTGGGACATAGTAGCGTACTCACATACTTATTCCGTTTGTCTTAAAGTAGAGAATAAATATATTTAGAGTAGATAAAATAAAAAATAATTACATTAGGTTTTGATAAAAATAAAGGTATATTAATTTTGTATTGATATGTGTAGGATCGATGAAAAATAAATTTATTTTAAAACGGATGAAATGTTACGAAGTAGTAGCAATGAATTGCTAGGAACAGATCAGATCAGACATTCGTGCTGAAATCAATTATATGTTGTGGCAGAATGCTCTGTCTCATGAAATCAAAACATTCGTGCCGCTGATTTTGATCCCGAGAGAAGAGGTGCTTCGGTTGCACCGTTTGAAGCAGAGATAAATAAATTCGCATCCAAAAATATTACTGCTAGTACCACTGATCTACTGACCCTTTTGACCTTCTCTGAAGCAAGCCGCTTTCAGGTTTGACATCAACTACCAGCATGGCTAGCTTGGCCACTCATCATACTGCACACTACAGTACTTGGAAGAGTATGCTGCCTGAACTATTCAGGACTAGTGGCGAATTAAATTCCGTTGACCTGACCAAGCATATCTAACGTACTCCTTCGTTAAAAAAAAAACTTAACCTAAAAAGAATATAATCCCTTTTAATACAATGAATCACATTCTTTTTTGGTATTACTAGAAATCTATCATCACAAATTTTGATTGATTTCAGTCGGATCTTTCAACCATCGGATGGCCATGCAAAGTGCCGCAGCCTGCAGGCATCCACAAATCATGGCGTGTCTACGTATATCACTCCGCTCTTTTTTCTTTTGATTTCTTCTTTACATTTTACGTTATTTGCTAATTATGATACTAATTAATCTTCGACAATACTATATCGTGTCGTCACAAATTTATAATTTTGAAACTTATAATTTTAAGACTTATATATATAATTTTGAAGACTTACAATATAAATACATGAAAAATATGATTATATATATACAGAGAGAGATTTTTTTTTAGGTTGAGTTTTTTTTTTACGAATGGACGGACGGGGACGACCGCTCCATGTCGCCTTGAAACACGCCGCGCCTACCTAGCGTACTGCGTACTGGAGTGGAGTATCTCCCTACCTACCCGCCGTCCCGATCACGGAGACACACGAAACGCAAGGCAACACAACAACACACCGTGCCCGCGTCCGCGGCCGCCGTCGCTTGGCGTGCGGTTCGGTGATCGGTGAACGGCGTGGTGGGTTTCGAGCGGCGTGATGGGCCCGCCCGCGCGCAGTGATGGGTGCGGACGCTCTGCTGGGATCGCGTCGCGCGGCGTAACGTGTGTGGTAACGTGCGCTCGCGCGGCGCGGGGGACCCGGGGCCGATTCGACACGTCGACTCGAGCGAGCGAGCGAGCGAGCGACCAACGGCGGGTGGTGGTTCACTGGTTCGTCAGCGGTTGCGCGCATTGAAGCCGCGTGTAGGGAGGTGGGCTCCGCGCGGGGGCGGGGCCACGCGATCGGCGGACCAAGATTCGGGCGTGGGCCAAGGCGTGGAGACGGGCGGGCGCGTCCCCCGCGGAACGCTGCGTCAAAGGGGGGCAACAAGGCAACAGATGACAGCTTTTTCATGCTGGGATGTGCATGTGCGTACGTAGCTGGCACCGTGGCACGTCTCTGGCTCGCGCTACGCGTGGCCTGTTCCGTCCGTTGCCCGGTCGTTTTCCAACACAAGCTAGCCAGTTTTCAACCTTCATCCCGTCTCGAGTAGAGAGATTTTTTTTTCCCTTGCGCGGAATTGACCTGTGTACGGAAATCTCTACGTACGTACGTGACATTAAGTTTCTGCATTCCACACGTAAGATTCAATGCCATTACATGTTGGTTTGGGTAGTAAACCCTCGATCGATCAATGTCACGTTTTACTGGCTTCAACTCATGTGGAGTCTGCGTATGAAAAAAAAACCGGTGCCTTACGGTCTATCTGTCTTACTACTCTGTTTACATCAACTCCAGCTTTGTTAGGACGGCACGACCGGCTACGGTAATTAATGCATCATGTTTTTTTTGTTTGCTTGCGTGGAATTAAACAGTTTTTCAGTGACATATGTACGTAGATCACATGGAATTTCTGCATTCCACACCTAAGATTTCAATTCCATTACATGCAGATCTGGACGGTTAAGCCTCGATGGATCAGTGTCACGTTTTACTGGCTTCAACTCATATGGAGTTTGCACATGGAAAAGCATACCGGTGCCTAACAGTCTATCTTACCAGTTACCACTCTGTTCACGTCAACTCCATCTTAATTTGTTAATGACTTAGTATTAGGACGGCACGACAGGTAAGTCTGTAATTTAATGCGGTATGTACTATGAAGCCAGTCAAGTCACTCTTCTGGTTGGTCGATCAAGGAAAAGTTTACGAGGGACCGTACTAGTGTTTCGATGGCGTAGGAAACTGACCTGGTCTATCATTTTTGCCCTCATGAAGTCACCAATGACAGCATGAGCAACTCACTTAAGTATAGTACTTAATTGCCAGGACAGAGAAAGCCCTGAACGACCAATCAACAAATAACCAGCTTGATCGAGCAGCCCAGGTTTAATCATTGACTAGAAACCAGAGGCAGTAAGACTCTACGTACGAGGGAGTTAACCAAAGTGGTGAAATATATATAATCCTCGCTCGCCCCTTAACAAGACCACGAAATCTATACCTCATCACTACGTAGTTTTCAAAGTCGGTAGTCGTAGTAGCAAAAGGGAACCAAACCAAACTGTTGTCCGTCAAAGGTGTCGCGTTTTCAGAGACTCGCACTGTGCCGAAAGCGGTCGATCGGTTTCTCGTGCGCGCGCCGCGAGCCGCGACTCGCGAGCAAAACCACCGGTGAGGCGCGCGGTGAGCCACCGGGCGCGCGTCCACCGTGCAGTCTCTTCTCGAGTCTCCATCTGATCTCCCCCGCTGCTGGCTGGCTCCATGGTCTCTGGACGGAGATGTGGCCGGAGGAGCTTGACATGCACCCCGCGCCGGCGCAAAAAAAAGAAAAAAAGAGAGAAGCGAAAGCGACGGCGCGCGCGGCACCGACGTGCGTGCGTCACGGTGGTCGCATTCTGTCTCGATCTCTCGCGAAGAGCGGCGCGGCGGCAACGGCTCGTGCACCGCGCGGGGAGCGGAGAGGGAGAGGCGGATCGGTCGTGCAACCAGCGGGGGTCCAAACCGAACGTTCCCATTTGGGCCTCCTGGGGTTTCCTAAATCTGGCCGGCAGGACGGCAGCTTGCGCCTTTTCTTTGATACGGAATCAGGTCTGATGCGCACAGCAAATTGATGACCGATGAGCGGTCTGGCGATTTGGTCTGGGCGGTGCGCCGGTGCCACGGTGCTTTGCTTTTGTCAGGACTCAGGCCTGGGAATTTAGTTCGGTCAGGTGGGTAGAGAAGTGTTCTAGAGGATTTAGACCAAGGTTAAAAATGGAGAAAAATTAAACCACGTAAGTAGCCCCCAGTGGATACATGCAGGGTAAGTCGTTGTTTTGGTGATGTTTTACATTGGGTTCAGTCAAATCATAAAAAAAAAGGTATCATGATTGCAAAAACATATAGATATGAAGTGTAAAAACGATATTAGTAGATACATGATGAAAAATACTTTCATGTACTACTTACCTTCCTAGCACGTTGTATGCCTTACAAAGCGCCTCATTACAGGTATAGACATTTTTTTTGCACATCGTATGTTTGTGTATTGGGTAAAACGGGACGCATTTGATATATATTATAGCATGTTCCTGCATTTGCTTTAGCACTACCTATACTTGATATATTGAATAAGTAATGAATCACACATGTAGATTGGAACTGTATCCATGTCTCATGACAATTAAAAAATTACAAAATATTTTCATATACATATCCTTGAAAGGCTGAAAGCTGTGTTTGAAACAAACATGATGCTTTTCCATTTTCTATATGAATTGGATGCATATTTGAAACATTCTACAAAACTACAATATCATTGACTACCAAACCTAGACGACATATATACCGACGAAGAGGAAATCGCAGTGCAATAAAAGTATTGCCACGAGGGGGATAATTTCTTGCTGTTACCACTACGCTACAACAATTTTGTCAAGCTTGGAGTGAAGTCATGCAAACGCCGACAGGCTGCAAAGACCTACTAGTAGTTTGATAGTGCCAGTGTGTACGCCCCCAATCTTCTGATGAATGCAGTCAAAACCGCGATGTGAGCGACACGCAGACCAGGAAACAATGGCGGTATTCGGTCTGAACTCACCACAGTAAACAACCGGAAGTCAGCTCGGACAATCGATGTCACAGGTACAAGGATACAAGCAAGCAATTCCCAGTCAACTAGTATGAACGGTGAGAGGGCGGTAGTTTCACGGTTGACCCAGAGAATGTCAATACCAAACGTAACGGGTAGGTTTGACCGATTATCTACGACAATAGTGGTCAACGAGACTTAGCATGGTGCAAAAACCGAGACAATGATTCAACACGCAAGATGACGCAGAAAAAAGTGAAAAAAATGAAAAAGAGAAAGATAATCTTTTTTGCCGGGCCAACAAAAAAATTGTCCGTTCAAATTTCATTAAGATAAGAAGGGAAGAGATCAAGAATCTTACCTACAGTAGTCTTCAAGCTTAGCTTGTCCTGCATCTTCACTGTTTCCCTGTATGAATTTCTGAACAGGACAGAACGTTTGCTTCCTTTAACCATCCAAACCAAATTATTTCACATTGTTTTAAAGCATCGATACCAAGTTACTCCACGCTTTTTTTAAGCATCCAAAGATGGACCAGCACAATATGGCTCAGCTTGATCATTCTCTGACCTCTCACCAGATTGCTCAGATTGCTTTGTCTCCATTTGTACCGTAGATCAGTAGATGATCGCATCGATGTACACAGTCATGTAGGCTATAGCACACTGCACAGTACAAAAAACGGCGTTCAATTAGGGGAATTTCCAGGTCCAAGTTTTCATGTGCATGGTGGTCCATGGTAATCAAGTAGCAAAGCAGATGCGATAACCGGCCAAAGTGCTTTTGGGCACTGGTTTCTAAGCACGCCAAACATGCAGCACCATTGCTCTGACTCCAACATCTCAACTGCTCTGCTAAACCAAAGTAGATACGCAGATTCCCAGTTCAGTAAAGCAAGGATGATAATCGGAGAAAAAGACCTGACGGTCTATTACTACACTGGACCTAAACTTTTAGTGCCTTTCAAACTTCTTTGACTTAAAAAGTGGACAAAACACCGGCAGAGTGATTTGAGCATCTTTGAATGGTTGAAGTGATTTGAATGGACTTCAATGACGGGAACGTCATGCCAAGAGCATTCGTGAATTGAGAACCGAGTGACGGAAAAAAACATGGGTAAAGATACATTGAAAGAACTACAGTTCATCGATCTATTGATGTTTGTCCCAGCCTATCTTTGGTTACAATTATTAAAGAATTGCTGCCTTCACAAGCACATATTGGTCCAAAGCTGAGCCTTTTCTTTTGTTTCCCCTGTAGAGGTTATACTTGTACAACTCCTGCTCTATTTAATGAAATTGACATATTCTAGTGTCGGTTCGTTCCCCAAAAAAGAAAATCTGACTCCTAACAATAATTGTTATAATTTGGTTCCCAGGCCTGAACAGGTTCAAAACAATAACAACGAAGCAATGATAAGCCCATACCTTTATTCTTGCAGATAGTATGTTTGAAAGATCTCTAGATGGCATTACGAGAACATGCAATGGCCCTCATCACCAACACTGAAATAAGAGCCAGAGTGAAAAATCAGGAAATCTACGTAGCTCAAACTCAAAACAAACTACAGAGATGATTGCAATTACCGGTCGTCATATTAATTGCCAACCACATTGTGTGTGATACCGTCTATTATCAGCCAGGCAGCGCATGAAGTACATTAGGTCTACTGCATGAGATGACCACAAGATGGACCAATTAATCATGGGATGGTACATTATGTCTCCCATGTTAAAAATGCGATGCATGTGACGATGTTCAAAAAGATTACCCCTGATTGTAAAATAAAGGTTATGTCAACATTCAAACCAGTGCCTTGCAACTTGCAAATAGCTCATTACAAGCTGGAGAATATAGAGCTAGAAGTAGAACTAACAGGCCAGGACAGGTAAACCTAAATCAGAGTGGTGCCTCAACAGCTGAGATTGCTCTAGCTCAGTGGCCTCTTCCTCCAATTGTTATGCAGCAGCACATGCAGACATAAACAATTAGACTAAACATTAAAAAAAAAGTAATACATTCAAAGCTTAGATACAGAATGCTTTCTGACTGAGATTGCATCTATAAAAGGATGTTAAAACACATAAGGTGAACCCGTGGTGGTATCATAAAAGCTAAGGATACTACAATGATGCACAAGCAAAACACATTATTACAGGGCATATTATTAAGCCTGTAAAGCTTAACGTTCTTCGCAGTTTTAAAAAACAAGCTGTAGACCTAGAAATCTGCCCAACTGAAAATAACTCTTGCATTTCATAAACAAACGTATATGCAGATATCATCAGATACTCAGATATTATAGAGCGTGTTAAACCTATTCGATGGAGTATCAAGCTTTAGGTTTTCAACAGTAGTTAAAAAAACAAGCTGTAACCTTAGGCTGGTAATCTGCACAGCAGATACAGAAGTCAATCATCAACAGAAAGAAACTTAAATTGTAGAAACTATAATGGCTACATCAAGAAGCTCCGGAGCTGAAAAGTACATATGTAAACATGCATTAATATCACTATCACAAGTTGTTTAGTCCAGAGGAAGACCAAAATACCAGACACAATGAGTCAGCCAAAGATCTCAAGCTAATATCAAAATGAAGAATAATGGGATACCTAGGAGGATTTGATCATCCATATCAAAAGGAACAACACATATGAAAAAAAGGCAACCAAAATCCCCTGAGTTGTGGTTGTTCATGGCTTCCAGTGACTGAATCTATGTAGGATGGAATAAAATTGCTAGACAGCTAAATCTAGCCCAACAAGGTTGGATTCTTTTTTCCATGTAGGCAATCCAACCCATCTACTCTTTGAGAAATAAAGAAATTTGAGGGCCTGTTTAGCACAGCTCCAGCTCTGGCTCCACCTCTCCTGGAGCTGAAGCCCAGCCAAACAGTTTCAACTCCACCTAAAATGGGAGCGGAGTTGGGTGGAGCACTCTCATAAAATGAACTAGAGAGGTGGAGCTGTGTTTAGGCTACTCCACAACTCCACTTCAGACTCAACTCCCGAAGCTAAATTTAAAAGTTGGAGCTCTACCAAACAGGCCCTGAAACTAGGAACGCAGAATGAACACACTAACAATATGAAAAGTGTATTAATTAAGTGACATAACAAACAATATAAGAAGCATATTAATGAAGTGACATAACATAATCAGCTAGGTACACATCAGCTGCCATTATCCTAGACCAAACTTTGTATCACAAGGGAGGTTATCATAAAACTATGAGCCCTCGAAGTTCTAGTATTTGATAGACGTATAAAAAATGTGTTATGAACATCTTACACAAATAAGCATTGACATCCATTTAGAAGAACATAGAGCTCCAGCTAGACAACATTTATTCACAAGATATGCTTTGTGTTACAAATAAAATTGGAATATTCCTCAACTGCTCTGATAGGCATAGCATATATTTACATAACCATGTCACTTAGCAAAACAGATTAAACAGCTATGAACAACCATATTTTAGCAAAACTGTTAGCATGGTTCATAGCAGCAGGCAGCCATGCACACAGCATTCCAGTCCCTTGATTTACATGCCACACATGTCATCTCAGCTTAAATCCTAGGATAGTTTTCCACCAAAAGGAAGCGAATAAATTATTCTAAATTAGGGTCTACATACTAGGTATTCCCATGCACATATTTTAACCAAAGTATGTTGTTCTGTGGTTAGAAAGTAAAAACCAAGTCATATTTACAATCCAACATGATGGCATTTGTAACCATATAGTTATCCTTTGAAAATTGCTACTAAGAACAGCCAACGGTGACAGATATTGGAGCACATCTTCACATAAATAACTAAAGCAAATGGAGAACTAATCTTTAGTCTACAGTACAACCGAAGCAATGGAAACTAAACATGTCAACAAAACTGAAGCAATGTGTAAGTGCTAACCTACTCCATCACTAATTCACTATGACATAAATGAAGCCAAAAGAACAAGCAAGCCCCTGATCTCAACATGAATCAAGAAGCGTGGATATTTTGATCTAACAACAGAACTTCACTCTTGATCAAGCTGTTGACAAGAACATCTCTAGAGCACAACTTGCTTAGCAATTCTCTTGCCTCATTCAAATAGCCCTCGTATGCCAGACCTTCAATGAGTATGACGTAAGTCAAGTCATCAGGCATGCAACCAATAGACACCATATAAGCCATGATATCAATAGCGAACTCTGTTTTGCCATTTCTACAAAGTCCTAGGAGGATTGCATTGTAGAGCACAGTGTGAGGTGATATGCCTGTATCTTGCAGTTTGCGAACAGTCTGAATTGCTTCCTCGATTTTATCATCATCGTTCAGACACGCAGCTAATAACTGATAAATTTTATCTGGGTTGAATCCTTTCTGACCCATTTCATTGAACAACTCAAGGGCTTGATCCAGCTTACTAGCCTTGGCAAGCCCACTTATTATTGTACTGTAAGTGATCGAATTCGGACTACAACCTTTATCAGGCATTTGCTTAAATACTTCAATGGCGTCGACCATCAACCCTTTTTGACACAAGAAACCAATCAGTGTGTTGAATGTCACATTATCTGGGAGGCAACCATTTTGGGTCATGTTATCAATTAGCTCTTCAGCATCCACCCATCGCGCTGCACTACACATTCCCTTCAATAGAGTGTTGTAGGTGACAATATCAGGTTTACAACCATAAGATTTCATCTTGCTTAGCAACCCCAAAGCACCATCCACATTCCTTTGCTCGCAGAGGCTATTGATGATGGCATTATAGGTGACAATATTTGCCGTGCACCCATGCTTTGACATTTTCTCTAGAAGCTGAATTGCCTGCTGGAGCAGTCCTTTCCGACACAAGGAATAAATGACCACATTGAACGTCGCTTCATTCGGGGGACAATTCTCTTGGAGCATCTCTGTTACAAGCTCATCGGCATCTTCCCACCTCTCGGCACTGCATAGACCCTTCAAGACAGTGTTGTAGTTGACGGTACTCGGGTTGCAACCATGAGAGGGCAAGTTTCTTAATAACTCGAGGGCGTCATCCACATCACTTTCTGTGCACATACCATCCATGATGACATTATACGTCACGTTGTTCGGCGTGCACCCCTCGGCACGCATCAGGTCGATCAACTCCATGGCCTGCCGGTACCCCCTCCCCTTGCACGTGGCCTCGAGGAGGATGTTGTAGGTGACGACGTCGGGGGCGCACCCGCGGCAGAGCATATCGTCGAGCACCGAGAGGGCGTCCCTGACATGCCCACGCTCGCAGAGCGTGTGGATGAGCGGGTTGTAGGTGTACGCGTTGGGCTGCACGGGCATGCCCTCCACGACGCGGCGCGCGTCCCCGAGCCGCCCCGCGCGGCAGTACCCGTCGGTCAGGGCGCCGTACGCGACGACGGTGGCGGCCGGCCCGCAGGCCCCGACGACGCGCTCGGCGTCGTCGGGGCGGCCGCGGCGGCAGAGGTCGCGGACGAGCCTGTTGGCGAGCGCCGCGTCGGGCGGGCGCGGGGAGGACTCGACGAGGCGGAGCGCCGCGTCGAGGTCCCCGCGGTGGACGAGCGCGCTGAGGCGGCGGTCGGACCCGTGGAGGCGTCGCGGCGCCGGTGGCGCCTGCTGCTGCCGCGTGGTGGGGTTGTCGAGCCTCGGGGGCGGGGGCGGCGGCGGCTTGGCGCCGGAGCTGCGGAGGCGCGGCGGGAGCCACCCTCCGGCGCCGGGCGCGCCGGTGGATTGGCGCGGGTGATGGGGGTGGGCGGAGGAGGAGGAGGAGGGGAGGAGAGTGCAGAGGGTGGGAGGCGATGGCGACGAAGGCATCGTGTTTGGATTGCGGTTGCGGCGCTCCCTCGAGGCAGAGGCAGAGGCGAGCGATGGGCCGCGGGTGTGGCCGCGTCGGCGCGTCGTTTGGTGCTCATCATCCTATACAGTACACGGGAGTCATGGACAGCGGCGTACGCAAAGGGGGAATTTTTTTTTGAAATAATACAAATTTAATGAAAAATTGTAAAATAGATATTGGTAGTCTGAAATCACAAATTTAACATCCTGCTGTTCGGTAGGATTTAAAAAATTAAAAACTTGAGATATGTATGCATACATGTAAGTGGGTTGTGAGACCTATCAAACTTTCGAAGTTTAATAGGTCACTTGGTACTTGCTTGCTCTTTTCTTTTTTTTTAATTAAATCAACTAACCTATCGAACTATTGTTGTTCGACAAACATACCTATCAAACAACGATTGTTATAGGTACCAACGACAAACATATTTATCGAACTATAGTTATTCAACATGATGCTAAATTTATGATTTTTATCAACCAACATATATTTTTATAATTTTTTTATTAAAGATGTATTATTTCTAAAAAAATTCCACAAAGGGGTATTCACTGTATTCCGAGGAATAACCAAAATTTTCAGGCTACAAATTAATACACGTAGATATGTTACATATATATTTTTTTTGCCTTATCATCTCTTTCCATTAGTTACTCTACTCCACCTTTCTTCTCACCGAGCGCCGACGAGCGAACGAGGCGGCGCTTCTTCTTCCTCTTCCTCGATAACAAACGCAGCAACCTCCGCTCCTCCGATCGAATCCGCCCGACCTCCGCCTCTCCTCCCTTCTCCGGCACAGGAACCGTCGGCCAGCCGTCGACCAGTCTGGGCTCCGCCTCGTCCAGATCTGGTCGCTGCTTCCCGCGGCGACGACGGTCGAGGATCCAGCGGCGGCGGCTCGTCGGATCCGGCTGAAGCTCGCGTCGGCGGCGGCGGCGGCGGAAACTCAGGAGGGGATCGGTGCTTCGCGTATTGGGGGCCTCGATGGTCTCCCTCCCCAACGCCGCTTCGACCGTCTCCCCGCATGGCCTGACGAGGCTCGCGTGCATGACCGACGAAGGGACGAGTGCTCTCGCCGGGGCATGACCGACGGCGGCTTGGACGGGAATCTCCGAGCTTGCGATTTGATGCACATGCTCGGTGAAGAACGGGTTCGGCAGGAACTCCACCGGCTGGTTGCCTGGTTGCCGTCCCGTCCTCAACCAAACCAAGCCTAGCCTAGCCCGACGCGAGTTCCTCTCACATTCGGGTACGGCACAGCGTCTTTCTCGTTATCTCCAAATAAATTGCAAAGAATCGCCGGCCCTCTAATCTAGGTTTTACCCTTCTTGTTTGTTTATTGGGCAGGAGGGTGGGGTTCACTGGAGTTCATTGGAGTTTATTGGGGGTGAGGAGAACAGCCTTCCCGCCGATGGTCTACCACCGGCATCTCGCGTTTCCAGGATGCTGTCCAATGAGCTTCCGCAGGTTTGGTTCTCTCCTACTATTTGCGTGTTCTATTCACTCCGAGCATTAATGCGCAGTCTGATCGATGGTACAAATCAAATGTGTAATTCATATCATGCAAAGTCACACCGTGATTGCCTTATGCTTCATCCCTGATATTAACCCAAACTATGGTCACAAATCGACTCCTTTTTGCCGTAGGATTCCTGCATCTTAGATTTTCTTTTTGATTCACGGCGATGAGGACTGCAAGAACAATCCTGCTCACATAGAATCTACAAACAACTTGATCACACCTTACATTTGTAGAGAACACATTACTGTATGCAGTTCTACAGAATTCTTAAAGATTCACTAATATCAGAAACTTTATACCATGCATGAACCTAACCACCCCTACTCCGAGTATAAATCTCTGCACGATCATGGTCCACCTCTCTGTGCCCATGGAGGGATCATGGTCCACCTCTATGTGCACATGGAGGGTTTAGTGAGTAATTAATTAGTCTATTCA
>BDMV01000004.1:24837623-24854771 GCA_008326285.1 Oryza officinalis | reverse complement strand
CCAAATTATCATCCCAATACCAACTTTTTTTTTATTGAGAACAGATCAAATTTCCATTGACCTGGCTTAGGAAGAAAGCCTAACAGCAGACAGAGTCTTTACACAGAAAGAAAAAGAAAGACACCCACATGGTGGTAACAACATAAACTGCATCAATCCAAAATTACATCTTAGATTTTCGCTGTAAGATTCCCATATCTTAGATTTTCCATGTCAACTCATGGCAATGAGAACTGTAGTAACAATCATGCTTACATGGGCCCAGAAATAACAGAATTACATCTTACATTCGTGCAAAAGCAATCCTTTCTGCACTTCTACCGAACTACAAGATCCACTAATAACAGAATTACATCTTATGTTCGTACAAAAGCAATCCTTTCTGCACTTGTGCCAAACTACAAGATCCACTAATAGCAGCAACCTTACCCCGTGCAAAAATGTAACCACCTATTCTACATCCAAATTCTGCATGCTCATGTTCCTCCTCCCTTGCACATTTCAAGGGCGAATGGTTTATCAATTAATTGGAATGGAAATACGCCAACCTGTGATTACACTGGAAAAATAACAGAGAACAGCCTAAAGTCACGCTTTTGCATAATTTCAAAATGGAAAGCATTTATTTTACAAAGAAACCCGGGCTAACCTGATGTTTATTGCATTTAGTTATTTTATGTTCTTCACTTATTCTGATTTTCAAATATTGTAATGTCATTTTATTTTTATTTTAGGAGCTGCATTTTATTAGTTTCATACTTAAAACGGGGAAGTACCTAATGTGCAAAAGAACAACACTGAAACCTACCCATGGTAAAGAAATAAGTGAGAAAGGGAAGCCAAATCTTCAATTTGAAGACCTCCTGGTGGTATCTTTTCTTCCCCATTTTGTATTCATATTGAATTATGTAATGGATTTCTTAACCTGAAGGTATGTTGTTCTTTCAATGCAGGATTTGATATGCACAGTTTTGTCAAAATTGCCTCAGAAAGAGGCAATAAGGACGAGTGTTTTATCAAGTAAGTGGAGATCTATGTGGACGCTTCGCTTAAAAATATCTCTTGATGGTGGAGCAGTGTGTGGTAGTCGCAAGCGTGGTCAAAATAAATATTGTCAGAGATTCATTAATAATGTTAAAAAAGTTCTGCAGAATCATCAAGGAAAGATGGTGGAAGCATTTGGAATTAAGTTTGAATTTGACAGTATTCTAGTTGATCATCTAAATAAGTGGGTTAGTTTTGCTGTGTCTGCGAGGACAAAGCATCTATCTTTTGATTTAGCGCCTATCAGATTTGCTCGCCGTGATGATTGGTACATATTTCCATTTGAACTTTTAGACAGTGGAAGCATTTGCCGTCTACAACATCTTCGGTTTAGCTTTGTCTCTTTGCAACCGCCTTCCTGGTTCGGAGGTTTCCCAAACCTAAGGAAGCTTGAGCTTAATTTGGTGCATGTCGCAAGAAAGGAACTTGAGAACATGTTGTGCAACTGTTGCTGTCTTGAGTGGTTGAGCATGGTCAGATGCCATATGAAGGATGAACTTAGGGTAGATCATCCGATGTCCCATTTAGCATACCTGCTTATTAGTTGCTGTGTCATAACCAAGATAGAGCTCCACGCTACAAAACTCTCTACCTTTATATATGAGGGTGAATTTGTTCCAATTGTCCTCAATCATACGTCAAAGCTGGTCAATGCACACATTTTCTTTTTTGACGCCATTTTTCACCATGTCGTTGCTTCCCTTTTCCATGGCCTTCCAAATGTCCACAAGCCGACGCTATGTTTTCCTGATCTACAACTGGAGGTTTTCCCTTTGAACAACTTTGAACTAAAAATTCAGTTTTCCTAGCACTGTTTGGAGAATGATATTTGTTTTTTTTAATCTTTCAGAAGCTATGGTCGTTAGATAACTCACTGAAATTTTCCTGTCTTAAACACATACAATTGTTTGCCCATATATTATCTCATGGTTCCGACAAAATTCTGTACTTAGCTTATGTCATGAGGGCTGCACCCTTCATTGAAAAGGTGGAAGTGCATGTAAGTACTCTTCTCATTTTGTCTTTGCTACTCAGTATTTGATAGCTCTCTTGTTTTTGTATTTACTGAAGCTCTTCATTCATAAAAAGGATTAGCAAAACATGTTGTGTCAAAACAGTGTAAGATCGACCATGGGAATTGATTTAAATATATACTTATGTTGGTGAAAGTATCATTGTAAATCAAAACTTTTTATGGGTCTATACCTATTTGTGCAGTAGGTACTGTAACATGTGTGGTATTGTTCACCTGGGACTAATGACCATGGCGTAGCATCCAAGCCTCTTGGATACTTAGCATCTTGATGATAAATTATTCTTCTATATTATCTACTACATCGCAAACAGAGTATAAGTCATCTGGCCCTTGTATCTTGTATGAGGGCACAAGACTACAGGCTACTATTCAACCACTCTGAGATACTTCTATTCAGTGTTTTTCATGTTCTCAGTAATACAGGGGCCCTACTTTGTAACCTTATTAGAGGAAAGGTGGTGAGATGTGGAATAAATAAGAGCACCAATATCAGTTTATGATTGTGTTTGTTAGTTTACATTTAAGTTGGGTTATTTTGTTAGTTAGTTTTATTTACATGGTAGAGCATTGCAATAATTGTTGGCAAGCTGTAGCAAAGTGATTTCAGTTTCTGTTTACATCTTTTTATCTATGGAACAGAACCAAACATCACAACAAAACACATTTTGGTTATTAGATAGAGGTAGTACACAACATAACATATTAATGGAACGTCAATGTTCTAATAGGGCTTCCTAATTGATTGTGTCTAGTTACATAGTCAAGCTAGAAATCTGTCATACCATGAACTAAGGTGTTTTCAAATAGTCCTTTTGTTTGCAAATATCCTATTTCTTTGATGTGTTCAATCTAGTCTATCAAAATATATTCCTATGTAAAACCATCCAAGGGGCGATGGAAAACCAGAAATAATGAAATACTACATACTTCCAGTGAAGTAAATATTTGGGAAAAACATGTTTGTTCTTCTACCCATCCTTCTACTATACTAGCATGGATCAGCTCATTTACCTACTTTATATTTAGTTTTAGTTACTTTGTGCTTTAGTAATATGCTTACATGTAGTTTTAGTTACTTTCATATGTGGTTTTAGACTTTTAGTTACATTATGTTATGGCCCCTCAGTGCCAATCGTTGTTCTTTCAATGTTTTTTTTTCTTTATTGTTAATAGTGAATTTTGTGTTTTTTGAGCTGAAGTTTGTTAACCTGATATTTTTGAACTTTTTGCAGTTTGCTAGCGGTCATAGCCTATGGTTTGAGCAAGAAGGCCCCCTTAGACATGAACTTGGGCACGGTGAATACAAATATCTGAAGAACCTTTGTGTTACAGGATTCAAAGGGGCTAGAGGACAACTTGAGTTTCTTTTACATGTTGTGGAAAATGCAACTGCACTAGAGATTATAACTGTGGATACAACTGAAAGAATGTTGGAAAGTGATAGTAAGAACGAATATCTCTGCAGTATTGCTCGTCAGGCTGTCGAACTTCCTATCCGCGAAGCACTCCCACCGAAGGCGAAGCTCTTTGTCCTTTAGGCTCTGCCTAAGAGCCTTTAAGCATGCATTTAGCGGAATGTCCTAGGGTTAGGACTCACACGTCTAAGAGGTGTGTTCCCACCCTCGATCCGTATGATGTGCTCGGCTATTTAAATGCATGTCTAAGAGGTCAAATAATGTTACATTGCGTGATTTCTTCGTATTCCGAGGGTAAAGCATAATAATAACAGCATGCATTTTGGAGTTGATTATAATAACAACCGCAATGCTTTTTCTGATTATGTATGTATGTTCAACATAATTGATGTGCTGCTGACGCTATAATCTCGTAACTGAAAGTACGCGCCCCAACTGCATAGGTGTGAGTGCATGTGTTATCGGTACATGGTAGCGTTTTTTTTTCTTCAAATTATAACCTTTTAGGGTTGTGATTTTTGTAATTTTTTTCTCCTAGTATAGAAACTCGCACATGATGGTGCGGTTTGTTTCAGAGTAAAATGCAATAGCATCGATGAGATATGATCATATGAATATAAATGTGGTTTTAGTTTTGTTCAATCAGTAGTTTCTTTCCTATTGTCTACAGAGGCCGGGAGGGATTTCTTCCATTATTAGAAAAAAAACTAGTTTTTCACCTGTATCAAATTGATTTTTTAAATCTTATTTGAGCTATCCGAATACTATACAAACTCCTCTCCTACCCAATCCCAATTTCCACTTTGCTCCCCACAGACCCCCTTCCCCCCCTTCCCCTTAAAAAAAAAATTCCCTTCCGCTTCATCCTCTCCTACCGGGCATTCCCAAAAAATAAAAAATAAAAAAAAATATTGTTGATCGTATTTTTCCTTATAATATACCGGATGAAATTTCTTTTACATAAATAAATCATAGGTATCGCTATAGAGTAGTGTGATACCGTTGTTCGTAAGGTGAAGCTACGAGATAGACACGATATCGTAAGGTGGAGTCGTGAAACGGACATAATATTGTTCGATCAATGCGCGAAAGTGACGAAGGCAACAGTCTCACGTGCTGGTTGCGCGAAGTGACAAACGTGGCGCGCTCTGTGGGCCTGTGGTCTCGCAGTCCGGTAGCACGAAGGGGTTTGGAGCGGTATCGCGACACCACCAAGCGAGATCGCCGCTGCACTCACCGGCCCGCCCTGCGAGACCGCTGCGGTACAGCGGCGCCTGCGGTCTCGCGGCACCGCCCAGCGAGCCGACAAATTGATAACACAATAACGTGATTAATTACCTAATTAGCTAGATTTAATTAACTAATTAACCTTGATTAAGATGGATTAATCCCTCTCGCATGGCAGCGAAGCGAGATTGTATCAATTAATTAATTAATTAATTTAGATTAATCAACTGATTAATACGCTAATACGATTAATTAACTAATCAATATTCGATTAAGCTAGATTAATTAACTAATTAACCTTCATTAAGCTGGATTAATCCCTCTCGCATGGCAGCCAAGCGAGATTGCATCAACTTATTAATTAATTGATTCAGATTAATCAACTGATTAATACGCTAACGTGATTAATTAACTGATTAATGTTTTATTAAGCTAGATTAATTAACTAATTAACCTTGATTAAGCTGGATTATACCCTCCCGCTAGCAACCAAGCAAGATTGCATCAACTAATTAATTAATTAATTCAGATTAATAAACTAATTACTACACTAACATGATTAATTAACTAATTAATGTTTTGATTAATCTGGATTAATTAATTAATTAATGTGATCCAAGCCACACCGTCGCCGCGAGACCGCACGCGTTCTCGCGAAGCAACGGCGCGAGACCCAAGCAGCGGAGGGTCCCACGGCGGGTCCCACGGTCTCGCTTGTTGGCCGCGCGACACCGTGTCGCTCTCGCCGAGCAGAGGCGTGATACCCAGAAGGTGGCAGGTCCCATGGTCTCGCTGCTCTGCCGCGCGAGACAGCTAGCGAATTCGCTGCCCCGCAGCGCGATTTCGCTGGTATTCGCTGAATGGAAGAGCGATAGCGCTTACGTTTTTGTGCCGGCATGAAACGAGATCGCTACCGCCCTCGGTAGCGCTCTTCCAGCTTATATTTTGTTACGCATTCGATAAAAAAACATATATTTTCAAAAAAAATTCGGCTTTCCACTATCCTCCCCACCCCAGAGACTCCCTCCCCCCTCTCCGCTTAATCCCCTCGTCTAGAAATCTCTAGCCTCTTCTAGAAATCTCGCGATTCTTTGCGGTACGAGGAGTCGAAGCCGCGTGCTTCTCGTCAACTCGGCGATGCGCGGCCGCGCGGCTGGTAGGAGTTCGGCCGGGAGGCTCAAAACCCTACCTTTCGCCTCGTGTTCTCCGGAAGCTTCAAGAATCTGCTAGTGCCTAGTGTTCTAGCCTCTCCGCCTGAGATCCACCTCGGCGGCCGCGAATGCCCCGAACCGCACGCGAGAGGTCGTCAAGTATTGGAGGGAGCACGTACTGGAGCTCGGACAATCTCAAGATCACAGCAGGTTCTAGTTTCATTTTTTTCCCCCTTACTTCGCTAGAGGGAGGCTGGTTTACCTCGTCATTCACTGATTTTCCTCAATATTTTTGCTTGAATACCAAAAAATTGGTCAAGGAGCAATTTTTTGGTGATAGTGAAGACTGATATATAAATAGCTGTATGCTTCTCAGCGTTTACCATTTTTTTTGTGTATAAATTCTACTGACAGGGGGTAAAGTTCGATTGTTCTGTCGCAGTTTCGGTTTCTTTTTTAATCGTGTAACGTTGACTAATAACCATGTATGCATTTCGACATGCCAATAAATGTTCCACCAGTGTAGGCAGTTCACAAGATCAAATTCTAATCATTTTAAGGCTGCACATATTGTTGATAATATAGATCACACGATTTTACTTTGTGTTTCTTGTGTTCCTAATTCTTTCCCCAGAATTTACATATACATAGTTTTGTTGAAAATTGGAATATCTACCTAAGAGATGTATCTTTATAAATAGAACAGATTCACATTCTTTTTTTTCTGGAATAATGTATCTTTGTAAATAGAACTTTTCCTGCAAAGAACCTATGGATATTGCCCACCTGCAAAAACTAGGATGTCTCGATGCTTTATCCTCTGTGATTTCTGATAAACACATGGGAGATCAAGGAAACTCCGCCTTTCATTTCATTTGTCCCACCTCCTGAACTTTGAACATGAGATCATGCCCTTCCAATGTTCAGTATGGTGGTGTTTGAAAGTCCTGAAGATAAAGATAAAGATGAAGATAAAGTGTTTCACGCAAAACGAGGTGACAATAACGTGCGATTAATTAAGTTTTAATTATTACAAACTTGAAAAATGGATTAATCTAACATTTTAGAGCAACTTTCATATTAAAAATTTTCGCACGAAACGCACCGTTTGGGAGTTTGAAAAGCGTGCCACGAAAGTTTATTTTTTATCTGTACTGTTTTAGCCAGATCGAACGCAGCCTATATGGCAATATTATCATTACTGTACTCACCTTTCATGGTGCAAATGTTTGTGCTGGCATGGATAAAAGGTAAATTGACTCAAGTACAGAACGGGTATATCATCATATATCATCGTTTTTGTAGAGCAACATATTACATTGGTTTTTCGCAGGATTACTTACTATTGATGCCTATGCTCTATGTAACTTTAGCACACCAAGTTGAGAAGAGCAACAGAACAGATAAATCTGTTAGAAGAAAAGCTCTAACAAGCTGTCAATGAAAAATGCAAAGGTTAAGGTGAAACAGACTGAAGATTCAAAGCTCTGGCGGGATTAGATTCAAAAAGTTTACTCAAAAAAGACTTTGTGCAATCAACTGACAAACTCTGCAGCAGCAAGCATTCAGACAGAAAGAGGTAATGTTTCTGGTTCCATTTACTCATGCATGAGTACTGTGTACATCTAAATGGTCGAACAATGCACTGCCAGCCGAGGAAGATAAGAAGTTCTTTGAGGAGATTATTGGCAAGAATTCCAAAGCTTTAGCGAATTCAACAGCCTGTTGCATGATTCATCAATAAACTGTAATGTGCAGAACAAAATATCATTTCAGGTTGGTCGGTCACTTCACACTTAAAAGCTCTTGTACTAGTCTTTTAGAATGTCTGACAATTCGGTAACTTGCTACTAGATAATGTATATCTGCTAGGGGGCTACAATCTGCTACACTGCTGTTTATGTCACCTAAAGCATGATTATTTTTGCAGATCTATGTTTCTTGATATGATTTGTGAATAATAAAGGTAGTAATGCTTCAATACTTTCATTTGTTCCATTAACTCAGAGAAACAGGAGATGTTGCAGATCAAACAAGAGAAAGAAGAGATGGATCATAGTTACAAGGAACAGCTTTATGCAAATGATACTACCCTAAAGGAAAAAGGTATGAATCTGAAATCTGCGTGTAGAGGCTGGATTATTCTATTATCTAGTAAAAAACATCAGAAATGTAAAATTGCATTAAGTAGCCAGTTATGGTGTATGATATTCCATTGAAGAATTTTCATCTACTCCATTCATGTGCATCCGGTGCACTAGCGCAAACCGAAAGCTGTAATACAACTGTGTGTTTTTTTTTTAATTCAGACTCTCTCATCATAACAGTTGGAAGGTTCCCTGCCTGTTGTACCTTGACTCCGTTTCA
This sequence comes from Oryza officinalis, assembly GCA_008326285.1. Taxonomy (NCBI): domain Eukaryota; kingdom Viridiplantae; phylum Streptophyta; class Magnoliopsida; order Poales; family Poaceae; genus Oryza; species Oryza officinalis. Next base: position 24,846,531 of record BDMV01000004.1, on the reverse strand, counting down.
ATGGAGCAAGAGTTGAAGCTAAACAAGATGTTTGCATTTGTCTGAAAGAAAACCTAGCAAGCACTGGAGCTGAATTCTAGAATCTTAAGAGATTGTCATGGTTCAACATGCAGAAGAATGCCAAGTGGCTGAAGATAAGATCAGAAGATTGGAGTCTGAAGCGAAATTTCTTCCTCCAACATTAGTCAGTTAAAAAAGGCAGCTTCAACAAAAAATACTGGAAGATTCTAGATCTGCTGAAAATCATAATGTTTGTGTCCTATTCAGTCCAGTGACAAAAAAATTGTTGCTACTTAAGAACAACTGCTATTGAACTTGTAAAATTCATGAGATTTGAATTTTTCAGCAAGAGTTGCTTCAGAAGATTCTGAGGCTGTAATCAGTTAATCAGGAGATTCTAGGTCGAGGGCAATCAAGTCTGTGCTCATTAGATCTTTTAAATCTCATAATGCAATGACCCGTACACAACATATAATCTTTTCTGTCTACTGCCAGGTCCAGGCATCACTTGCTGCGACAGAAAGCCAACTTACAGAGACAAAAGAACAGTAATCAGATATCATGCCTGCACGGTCATGGCATATGATCACCCTGTGTTCAAATGTTGAAAATTCTACTGGACGTGTTGATGTACGTATTATGTTTGCATCTGTAAATAAAACTGAAAATTCCGCCAAACTTTGGAAGTAATAAAAACACAGAAAATTGCCGCTTAACGTCCCCAAACTGTAACAAAAAACAAGACAGAAAATTGCGCCTAACGTCCCCCAAGCTGTAACCAACATCAACAGAACAATTCAAACAAACAATTGGACACTTATTCATAACTTAATCACTTCATAACTTAACCAAAGAAGATTCACATCATACGTAACAAACGGAAAGGTAGAGAAAGGTAGGTTTGCTCTTTCTATGGAGTGCCGAGATGAGGGGTGGGGGTGGGGGGGTTGGGTCCTTACACCATCCACAAGGGACCATCATCCACTCGCTGCTGTCTTCCCCGCTCTCCCTTGTTGTCTTCCCACGATGCTGCACTCCCTGACGAGCAAACTCCGTGACAGTAGAAGGGCCCTGACGAGCTTCGACCGGCTCTCAGTGCTGAAGGAAGGACTGGTGCATCACGGCAGCTATGAGCAGAGCACCATCTCGCCGAGCAGGTCACCTCCTTCCCTCTCTGTACACAGTGATGTGATTTGATTCAATGTTGTGGACGTGGAGGAGCAGCACTGAGATCAGATCAATGTTGTGGACGTGGAGGAGTAGCACAGAGATCAGATGTGAACGAACAGAGATGAGAGTGGGAAACTTACCCACTGCGAAATGGTCCTCGACGGCGGTGAAGTCTCTGCACCGACTGGCCGACTGGGAGATCCGCATTCGGGAGACAACAGGGGGAGCACGGTGAAGCCAGCGCAGTGACGATGTCCTGTTGATGGTGAAAGGACATGGATACCGCGAATGCATGATGATGAACTTACACGGAACAGAAGGCTTCTGTTGGCCTTGGCCAACATCAGCGGGAGCCTTTTCCCGGCCATTTTCAACCGCTGCCAGGATAGAGCAGACGGCCGATATAGGCAGCTCAGGCAAATTTCTGGCTGCTTGTAGAGCCTCATACTGCCCGAGCTTGACCTTGACGTCGTCTCCCTTCAGGTAGCCGTCAGCGCTCTCCACCTGGAACAGCCGGCGGATTGCACCGACCTCATCAAGGGTGAGGGCTGGGCACACATCAACCTCAATGGCGTCCTTGTGTATCTTCCACTCGCTGATGAAGCCCTTGGCCTCTTCAACAGAATTGAGGATAACCTTGAGGGGTTGCTCCTGTTTGCGCACATCAGGAGGGCCAACAGGCCAGGAGCGTCATTAATGTGTTTTTTTGGATCCGTTGAAAAAAAAATTTCTACGCACAGAAAATGGAACGACTCATTAGCATATGATTAATTAAGTATTTATTATTTTTTTTGAAAAATGAATTTATAGAAACTTTTTATAAAAAACACACCGTTTAGTAATTTGAAAAGCGTGCGCGAAAAAAGAGAGGTATGAGTTGGGAAAGTTGCGTCCAGAACTCATCCTAAGCATGCTTGCCGCGGTGCATGCCGCCCCCACGCGCCGTACCACGTCGGCGCCGCCGCCCAGGGCCATGCCGAGGTGGAGGAGGGTGCAGCCGACCCCGAGGGAGACGGTGGTTGTCCTCTCGATGACGTCTGGCCTGGTCCATACCTCTCCGCAAACTGGACCTGACCGATGTGGAGGAAAAATGTCCCGAATTGATTGCATGTACCTTCCCATTCCTTGAGCTTCTCACCCATGTTGGTGAGATTTGTACCCTTGTCGCCGAAGACGGAGAGGATCTTGTCGAGTGTGCCCTCTTCGACCGGCTTCTCCTCATTAACAGCATCCTCGTTGATGATGTTTGTCTCCGAGTCCATGGTCCCCTCCCCTTGTACTTCTAGATTCAGTATCTGAAACACATACACACACAAAAAAAAAACACAAGTAAGGAGAAAAGCTGGATATCCCCATCTTTTTGAAGAATTAGTACCACATCATGATCTCTGGAAACAATTAAATAAACAGACCAAACGAAGAAGCTGCAATTCTTCCTCCAAAAAATGAAATGAACAGACCAAAGGCAAGTGCAGTGCCGTCAACAAAAACACAACGCTTAGTAGAATCACCAGTTCACCACACAACAACGCTCGCTTAGTAGAATCGCCGCACAAACAAAACACGGAGACAACACAACTAACGCACGAACGAGTAAGCAGGCAATTCCTCCCAAACATGTATGAGGTTGCCCCATCGTCAGATCTGCTCCCTAAACGAACACAAAAACGAAAAGAAACTATCAATGCTAGGACACACCCTATCAATAGATCCGGAATGCAAACTCGAAACTGCTTGAACAAGAACCACGATCAGGACGCAACAAGTTTCATTCATTAATATTCTCCAGAGCAACTGAGATGGGAAAGAAGGCAAATGTTCACGGTTTCGAACCTTTATAGGACAAGAACACATATAGATCCTAACAAACACAACGTTTAACACCACGAACTCAACAAGAACGGAAACGCCCGGCCCCGAAGCACCTAACACCAACTTTTCCGAAACGTTCGAAGCAACAAGTAGCAACTAAAAACGAAAAAAAATCTAACGCACCAAACCCACTAAACTCAGGACACCCTATCAAACTATTCATTCAATCTATCCAAGAGCCACAACCGCATATCCATATCCACTAAACGCAACAAATCGCCAAAGAGAAAAGCAATTCCCCGAGAGGTTAACCCCACTGCCTCTAATCCCCTAGGGAATAAAAATGCAATTCTACAATATTCAAGGTTTCAAACCTATTAAGGTCAAGAACAAGACAACATCCGAAAACGCTAGTTTCCGAAACGCTCGAAACTTAGAGCACCCACCACAGAGCTAAACAGAAATACCAAAAGAATAAAAAAACGTACTAAACGGAAATCAAAAGGAAAAAAAACTTCAGAGAATCTCCAGAAAACGCAACACTTTGGACGCACCGAACCGCAACGAAACACAATTGCAAAGGAAAGAACCCCAGCGAGAAGCCGAGAATCACCACACAAACTCAACACTTCGAGATATACCACAGTAACCACACAAACGCAACACTGTGAGATGAAACGCACGCGCGCAGGAAGAGTAGATGAACAGAAACCAGGAAAAGTAGATGAACAGAAACGCCCTCACGGACCTAGAGTTTCCTCCTTGCTGGCTTGCTCTCTTGATGATGTGGAAAAGGGCAGGAGAAAGAAAGGGTTGGGCGATTTCTGATCCGGCTGATCTGGCTTTCCCCCCTGACCCCTGTGCTTTATATAGGCCTCACATCCTGGAGGATGCGGGAAGAGGTGATCTGCACCTACTGCTAATGTAGTATCAGCCACTGACATGCAGGCCTGGGTCCACATGTCAGTGACTGCTACTGCAACAGCAGCCGTGCAGAGAATCCCGCTGCTGTAGCAGAGTCGGAGGGATAGAGAAGCGTGGAATAGCACTGGCAGTCTTGCGGCGTCGATGGAAACGGGAAAAGGGGCGTGAGAGCGCCTACGGCGAACATGTACGGCTGACAACGACGATCGCACAGAAGCGCAATGCAGTAAACGAAATAGCATTATTTGGTTACATCAGCTTCTCGTAATTCAGTCGGTTCAAAGCTGAAATACCCATCCACTCCTTGGAGCCATTCTTGATATCATATTAGAAACTGTAAGAAAATCGAGCACTGAAGAAAAATCGAAGTGACAAGCTCTGCTGTGCCCCCAAAATTAAGCCTACATGGCTACAGTCACAAAATAAGGCTAGTCTGTGTCTAAATGAAGATGTAGCTTTGCTGAAGGGACATGGTGTCCTACAAAACTCTTGCGAAACCACTTCAGTTTCAGCATCTTGAAGCTAAGATCTCTTGCTCTCGCCTCACTTTACATTCACGAGTTCCACATCAAACACGAGGGTTGAGTTCTGCGGTATTGGCCCCATTCTTTTGTTTCCGTACCTACAAAGGTAGGATGGTGTTGTACAAATCAGAACAAAATTGAGAAATTTGTTTTTGAATGAAAAATTGAGAAACCGTTGATTGCAAAAGCAATGTGATGGTGTATATTACCCCATTGATGGTGGGATTGTGAGCCTCCTCTTGTCCCCAACACGCATACCTACAAAACACACAAGATCGCACATATGAGAATCAACCGTCGGCCTTTATAGTTGCCTCCCACAACACCTGCAGCACTACTCAACAATTATGTGTTGGATTACAAAGATGCAGTCATATACCGTTGATGCCAATGTCCCATCCTTTAATGACCTCCCCAATACCTGCAGCCAAAGGGACATTACAATCAGTTTGGCACTAAACTGTGAGGACAAAGGTAAAACATCCGCAGGAGGGTAAGAAAGTTACCGAGTCTAAAATCAAATACCCTTCGACCAACCGTAGAGTCAAAAATTGTGCCATTCTTTAGCTTGCCAATGTATTTAACAGAAACCTGGAGAAGGATACAGTGACCAGTAAGAGTATGTAGAGTATATCTATAACCAGAGAACAAAAAGCGATCAAATAGGTTATAACCATGAAATTCATGCAGACAGTCTGTAGTCACATTAGGCTATGTTCGGCATTTGTAGTTGGGAACTAATCCCTCGTGCACATAACTAATTAAGTATTAGCTTTTTTTTTGAAAAATGGATTAATATGATTTTTTAGAGAAACTCTCTCATAGAAAACTTTTGCAAAAAACGCACCGTTCAGTAGTTCGAAAAACGTGCGTACAAAAAACGAGGGAGATGAGTTGAGAAAGGAGAGGGAAGAACACAGCCTAAGCAATTGAAAGTTGAGTATGTCAAAGTTGGTATTACTTGAAGCAACATTGATAGGATACATTAATAAATAGAAGCTTGAAGGGTAATCTTGATTTTGTACTCTGTTGGAGATGTTTACCTTTTTCCCAGGGGAGGCCTTTTTACCATCTGGTTTGCCCATTTCTATCTCCTGAATTATCATACCATTGCCAAAAGTGCGTGTTTGGAGCGGCTGCTTCTTGCTCTGTGACTCCGTAAGATCTGTCTTTGGTGTCTGGTTTCCTTTAGCATTCTTCTCCTCTGTCTTTGGTGTCTGGTTCTCACTTGCATTCTTCTCCTGTGTCTTCTTTTTCTTGTTCTTCTTTTTGCTAGCCTCCTGTGCAGTGACTCCCTCAGCATCATTGTGGCTGGAAGAAGTCATAAGAAGAGTTTGTTAAATCAACAAAGAGGTGACTTGCAACCAAGACATGGATAGGAAAAACAACATTTGGCCCTTAAGATACTTACATATGGTTTGCCTTTTCAGTATTCTGATGAGTACCAGCTTCCGAAGTATTCTTATTCTTGTTTTTCTTTTGTTTTGCATCAACAAGATCAGCTGGAGAAATTTCCTGTTTGATCTCCTTTTCCACACTGTCCACAGCAGTCTTTTTGGCCTTGGCCTTTTTGTTTTTCTTTGACATTCCATCATTTTCATCCTTTACCTCCCTGAAAATTATTACAGAACATTACAAAATGTTACTATGCCCTAGCCAGACAAATCAGGTGGGTGTAGGAAAGGAACTAGCATGTACCCTGAAGAGTCATGATGGTCGCCAACAGCGCTGCTTTTCCTTTTCCTATCTTCAGTGCTCGTCTTGTTGTTTAGATTGCCTTTTTTCTTAGAACTACCATCAGTTCTTTTCTTTGATTCAGAAAACGATACAGGAAAGCCATCTTCATCTTCACTTTCCAAAGATTCAGCAGGTGGGATCCTGACAACAAGCTGCAGTTTAGAATCATCACCATTTACACTGATTTGCTTCTTGTTTGATCCCTTTTGCCCTCCACCAGCAGCAGGCTTGTCATCCTCTTGAATTTCCTCAATAACAACTGCAAAATTTAATCAGAAGTCAGGAAGACTCATAAATTGGTGTCAGCTGAAGCCTAGAATAGTCAGAATTTCCTATCTTGTAATCTTAATGCTAACAAAGAAATTAAGTACTAAGAAATTGTAGTTCTATTTCATGGGGTAGGAAATAAGACCATAACATTCACTTCGGCTAATCCTGCCTGAGCATAAAACTACTTCACTGTGGTGCCCCTTGACACACATAAAGTATCGCAGTCCACAAAGAAAAATGCCCACAAGTGGAAATTAATAATCCCTATCCTACTGAATGTTCTTTTTGGTTGATTAAGCAACAGATGTGACTAATGCTAGGATATCATTAAGAAATAGGGAGCTTCAAGCCTTGGAGCCTTTTCTACTGTTACAACATGCAAATAGGCATATAAACGTCTTACTATGGGAATCTGATGCATCAAAATATGGAAACAAGTAACTTTGTCAACAGACACAGGCCAAATGCAACTTCGCAGCTACATGTTTATTTTTTTCTAGTACCATATGGTGTAATATTTGTAAGATGTAGTAGTACCAACTGAATAGCTCATGATAAAAGCATGGATTTCACATACATGAACCACAATACAAATCTTAACAATTAACAAACGATTTAAACCATCACCTGAACTTTTGCCTCTAGGCTGATTGTATATCATCTCTGAGTCATCATCCTCTGAGTCATACTCTGAATCATCATCTTCACCATCTGAATATCACATGGCCTCAGTGTCAGTACCTGCTACTCAGCAACAAATCTAAATATCTTGCGAAAGGGAATAAAATGTCAAAGCATAACCTGAGCTTCCAGGGGATAATGGGATGAGTACAGTGTCATCATCAGCGCCACTCTCATCATCATCAGTGTCCAGAAAAGCATCATCGTCTGAGCCTTGCAGAGAGTCACTACCAGTATCACTGTCATCTATCTCCTCCCCATACACATCACTGACAAATACTTAAGGAAAAAACAAAATGCAGCACAACAATTCCTCGCAGCAAAAGGTATCCTACGGGTGATCAACTAGAATCAAATAATAGCATTTCACGATAATGCGCACACAAAGGATACCCAATGTAGTATCCAGCGAGGTGGACACTCCTCGGCCCGAGCACCGAGAACGTGACGTGCTTCTCCTCGAACTCGAGCTCCAGGTGGCAAGTCTCCGACTGCCCCGGCACCAGGGCACACAGGAACACGGGATCCTTGTTCTTCACAGTGCACTGTAACTGCACCACGTTCTTCTTCCCACCGCCGCCCTTCTCCACCTTCCCAGCCTCCCCTCCAAGCGTCGCCTGCGGTTGTCCCCCATCCATCACTACCCCACAACGCCAAACAACAATGGAGCACAAGCACCACAATAGTAGAAACATCTCACGCCATTAACACGGAGCGCATCGAAACGGCAAAGCGCGAGGAATAGGGACGAAGCGAACCTGGGTGAGGCGCAGGCGGCCGAGGCGCGGGATGTGGGTGTGGGTGTAGGGCTTCCCGGGCTTCACCTCCGCGCCTGCGAGCGGGTACCGAACAAGCAAGCGATTAGACTGTGAACCGAAAACGAGAAGAAAAGCGCGGAGAAATCGACAACGGCGGCGGCGGCGGCCATGGCGATCGAGCAGATTACCCCAAAATGACGACATGGTCGCTGCTCGACGGATGCGTCCCGGCGCGTGCCTCGGCTGGGGGAGGCGGCGTGGAGGGGATTTGATAAGTATTTGGAGCGTGTGAAACTCTGGAAGCTTCGGGAGGGTAGAGGAGGAGGAGAAGGGGGAGAGGATGGAGAAGAGGAGGAGGCGTCGCGGCGCGTCGCGGCGAGAAACCCTAAAAATGGGGTTTTAGGGATGCGGCGGAGCGATCGGAAAATGGAACGCAACCAGGCCCGATAAACGTGCGGTTTCCCCTCTTTTCTGGGCCTTCGGCAATTGGGCCTGGAAGAAACAAACTGGAGTACCAAAGCTATTTGGAATTTTTTGTATTTTTAGATTTTTTTTTTAATATTTACAGAAATATTATAGCGCCGAAAAAATTTGCAAAAATAGACCCTGCCGCCCTTCGCAAGGGCGGCAAGCCGACGTGGCACACGCGCGCTGGACGGCGCGGGACGGCCGTCCTCCTGCCCCCTTGCCGCCCTGGCAAAGGGCGGCAAGACCCCCTTGCCGCCCTTACAGAGGGCGGCAGGCCTGCCCGCCTATAAAGCCCAGCCGGCTGCTTTCAGGAGGCCATTCCCTCCTCACCTCTCCACATCAAAAAAAAAAAAGGAGAAGGGGAGGAGAAGAAAAGAAGAGGCGAAGCCCTGCCGGTTTCAAACTTCGATTTCAGATAATATTCGTAGATTATATACGTGACTAAATATATGATGTTAACTAGGATATCACTTGTATTTTTGTAGAACTTTGGTTGGATAAATGCATTGTATGAAATAGGGTTTTACCTGTGGTACTATATAAATATATATTGTTAGATGTAGG
>BDMV01000004.1:24796382-24837523 GCA_008326285.1 Oryza officinalis | reverse complement strand
CTGGGAACGGTAAGCCGCCGACCCTGGTCAGTTAAGGACCGAGTCAAGAAGCTAAGCAGGAAACGAACCGAGTACGACCACACTTCTTGAGTGGGGTTAGACCCGGTGGACTAGGTTATTCTCGTGGGGTGGCACCCCAGACATGGTAGGTTCTGGATATCGGTATGGAAATGTGGAAGTGTGTGGTTTAATGACGTCAAGCTTTATATATGTATGATGTAACCTTCAATCTCGGGAGCGCCAGGACTCCCCTCACAACCGGCTCGAGGTAGGAATGTGGCGCCGGGGGTGCAATGGGGATTCATAGTCCTTGGAGCGGGTGCCGCCATGCGAGGGTAACTGAAAAACCGGGCCGTGACAAGTCTCATGTGTTGGGTGCGTCACGGAGTGTGGGATTAAAAGCGTACATCCACTGCAGTGTGAGTAAACTAAACTATTCGAATAGCCGTGCTCGCGGTTAATGAGCGCCGGGACTTGTATTACTCTTGACTAGCCTCGTCAATTTGTAATATTGCTTAAAATATGATGGGTGTGGAAGGTGTGACCTTGCCTGATATGCAAAAAGGTCATAGTGGTTAAAATTGTGGAAACTGGATGCGAGGGTAAACCGGACCAAGCGAGGCTTGGGGAAGGTGGATGAACCCTCGCAGGTTAATGATAACTTCAACTTAACGTGGCTTTCAGTTAAAACTGTTATGGGATAGGTTTGTGAAATAATTTGTGAAAACTAGCTTTATGCAAATAAACCAAGCCATCCTTGAACCCCTATGAACATTATATGCCTTCTGTAGTGGTGGCTTGCTGAGTACGGTTGGTACTCACTCTTGCTTATTTACATCTTTTAGAAAGGTGTTGGTGACGACCTGTACTTGGGCTATGCTGGCAAGGAGTTACCGAGGACGGTGGAATAGGGACCTAGGTTCACCAGTCGATGCGGGTGGGATAAGATGGACCGCCGCTGCTTCGCTTCCGCTACTTCATTTAGTTGTTTTGGTATTTTGTGTTGCTGTCGACCATGCTTGGTCTATTCGGGTTCCATTTGGGCTACCCTTGTATTATTAACATATTGTAAGACCTGTAAGACGATGTCAGCTTGAGATATACAACTGTGCCATGTGTGTACCATCTACTGATCCAGGGAATGGTATTGTAATACACATGGGGTTTCCGGTATACAAAACTGGGGGCTCACAGAAACTCCGAGACAAGGCGGGACGGAGGAAGACTCGGCGCATCCGCAACGATATGGACGAGTCGGAGGCAGGCAGGGTGAAGCGGTGCAGCAAATGCGATGAACGTGGCCACACCTACAAGTATTGTCCTGAAGACAAGGAAAAACCAAGTGCGGCAGAGGCAGGTCTATCAGGACTCGCTGTCTGCGCAGTTCTGGCAGGACGCCGGGACTTCGTCTCAGCCGCCCGGCACGTCTTGGCAGGGTCCTACCGGGACTTCGTCCGAGCACGGGTGGGCTTCCGCCACGCACTTCGACCTTAGTGACTTCGACTTCCCGGACATTATCGGTCCCTCACAGCTTGGAGGCGCACCGCCGGTGCACACGCAGGAGCAGTCGCCCTCCACCCCACTCCCAGACCCTCGCGCTACCCGTGCTGTCCCACCGGATCGCTTCACGTACTCCCAGGACCACGTGCGAGCACAGGCCCGGAGGACCAAGCGGGGTCGCGGTGCGAGTCAGGGCCAGTAGAGCAGACATCTCTTTATTTTTCTTTACATTCTTATACTATATGGTTGTAGACTGAATATGTTGTTGTTTATATTCGGGACTCGCATTCCTACACTTCGCTGTTACGTTTTCCAAAAACAGGAGTCCCTTTCGCCACATGGACGAGTACTTTCGGTCGAGCCGATGCAGCTTTCTTTATTCGCGTGCGATACGACTACGGAATGGCTTCTCATGCCCTTACATGTCACATCAACATATGTCCAATCTTACTTCGGCGAGAATTCCGCCCTCTGTAAGGGCGGAAGGCCTTACTCCGCCCATATATAGAGTGGCAGGGTACTTTCGGTCGAGCCGATGCAGCTTTCTTTATTCGCGTGCGATACGACTGCGGAATGGCTTCTCATGCCCTTACATGTCACATCAGCATATGTCCAATCTTACTTTCGGCGAGAATTCCGCCCTCTATAAGGGCGGAAGGCCTTACTCCGCCCATATATAGAGTGGCAGGGTGCTCATTTCAACCGGTCCAACCGAAGGAAAAAAAAGAGAGGTGACTAAGAAGGAGAAGAGCTGCGAAGCATTGTTGCTGTGCTTATTCGAGCGCAGGTTAGTACAATATTCCGACGTATGGTTATATTTTGTGTCGCATACTAGTGTAATTACCATGTATTTGAAATTTGTGAGTAGATTTGTAGCACTTAGATACGGACCCTAGTTTATTTGCGAGTAGATCTGTAGCACTGTTAGTAGTTATGTTGAAATTTGTGAGTAGATCTGTAGCACTTAGAAGTGTGAATAATTTTAGACTAGATTTGTTGTGCACACGTTTGGTTTGTAGTAGTACTATATTTGACCGTACAATGAGAAGTGTTAAGGGTGTTTACAATATTTTATAGTTGTATTTTTAAACTGTAGGATGCCAAGGCGTGGAAAAGCTACCAACTCAAGGTAACATAAATCGTTTTTGTGATATTATGTGTTATTCGTTGTGCATGAAATGAGGAATCCTAGATTAACGGGTTAGGGTGTTTCATTTATTGTTCACTTGTAGTCGCCCGAAGACTGGAAATGCCTTCAACCCATTGCCTTTGCCTAGCGGTGTTCCAGTGCCCATGTGCTGGTGCGGTGATCCTTGCAAGGTAGCCAAGTCCGATGAAGAGGAGACGTACATGCAGAGATACTGGATGTGTGCCAATTTTGAGTTTGAGCCAACACCTGAGATACGCCGCATTAACTTAATGGTGAGGAACTGATGTTTTGTAATGATTATTTGGTGTATGAAGTAGTCTTCAACAACTTATTTGGTTAGTAAACATTGCATTTGTTGTAGACCCCTCCACCGCTATGTGATTTTGAGCAGTGGATCGACACCGAGATCAAGCCGCAAAACAAGGAGCGTTTGGAGTACATGCGGCAATGGGATGCAGAGCGCAAGGAGAAGATAGAGCAGAGACGCAAGGAGGAGGCCGCAGAAAAAGAGCACAAGGCTGAGGCGGAAAGGAGGCGTGTTGCTGCGTACAGGGAGGAGCGGGAGCGGAAGCTTGAGCGTGCGCGGCGAGCGAAGGCAGCAATGGAGGAGAACCCCGATGCACAGAGGAAGGGAAAGTGGCCTCGTTGCACTCAGTAGTATGCACGAGTTGGTAGTTGTATGGTGTTAGGGTTTAGGCCGACCTTGTTTCGCTAAGTGGGTAGGAACGTGTTCCATCGGTTCGTGGGATCTCCATATCTATCCACTCAACGAATTTGCACACCCAACGATATGCCTATGTAACATGTTATCATTATGTACGATCAAGTTAGCGTTCTGCGTATTCAGAATTGGTACTAGAAATTGGAGCACATAAGTCATACCCGATCCATGTTGCCACATTGGAAGAATCCAAATGTGGCGCTGAGGCTGGCGCGGGCGGCTTCGGTGAGGCGCTGAGGCGAGAGAAGATAAGAGAGAGCGAGAGAGAGGGAGGCGTTTTTATTTGGAGCGGCTTTAGTGAGAACGGACACCACGGTTCCTTTCTTTTTAATATGGTATAGATACACTACAAATTTAGGTTTCTGCAAATTTTCGGAGCTATCCGAAAGATTTTCGGAATTCGAGAAGCAAAATAAGATTCTGTATATTTTTGGAGTTGTCCGAAAATATTTTTCGAAACTTTCGAAAATGATAGTGTAGTCATTAAGTTTATGAAATTTTTCGGAGTAGTTCTCTTTTGGAATTTTTGAAAAACGCGTGTAAACTCGGGAAGTTGCAGTGCAAATTTAAAATAAATAAAACCTAATTATCATATACTAATATTTTTTTACATGTCCTTATTTACTTCTCATCTTAATCTGATCTTGCTCGATGATCAGTTGCTTCTAGCTAGCTTTGGTTTGGTCATGGGACACGTATTTTTTCAGGAAGTTTCTTCTTTCTTTCTTTCGAACTCAACGTTGATCCATCTAGAAGATATGCACGTACACGTACACACACATACCGTACTGATGATGCACAGTCTGTTGCCACATGAGCTAACTGAAAGGGCAGGGATGTTGCCGCCCTTGCAGAGGGCGGCAAGCCCTCGGCACACCGCGGCCCGTGCGCGCCGTCAAGACGCACACGGCGCCGTGTGCCACGTCAGCTTACCGCCCTTTCAAAGGGCGGCAGGATCTATTTTTGTAATTTCTTCCGGCGCTATAATATTTATGTAAATATTAAAAAAATAAAATCTAAAAACAAAAAAAATTCAAGCTATTTGCTTCCTCTATTTTTTTACGCAGCCTAAGGCTGAGTTCGGTACGTGCGCGGGAAACGCCGTACGGTGTTTTTCTTCCGGGGCACACTTTTCAAACTACTACACGATGTATTTTTTTACAAAAAATTGCTTAAAAAAATCAAATTAATCCATTTTCGAAAAAAAATTAGCTAATACTTAATTAATCACGCGCTAATGGACGCTCCGTTTTTCGTGCGTACTGTTTGGAGTTGGGAAAGCTAACTAACGAACTCAGCCTAAGGGCCTGTTTGGTAGAGCTTCAACTCCTAAATTTAGCTCCAGGAGTTGGGTCTGGAGTGGAGTTGTGGAGCACCCTAAACCCAGCTCCACATCTCTAGTTCATTTTGTGAGAGCGCTCCACCCAGCTCCGCTCCCAGTTTAGGTGGAGCTGAAACTATTTGGTTGGGCTCCAGCTCCAGAAGAGGTGGAGCTGGAGCTGGAGCTGTGCCAAACAGGCCCTAAGTACTTAAATCAAACCAAATAAACTAAGAGTCCTAAAGTTATATGGATTGCAATGAGACTATCACTAAATCCCTGAAATTGCATGAGTTTTGACCAATCTCATGAGCTTTCTCTGATGTACTATGATTCATATCAATAGTGTACACTTCACCTTCAATAATATTCATATTTCATATTGTAGCCACAAAAGGCACCATTTCTCATGGTATGTTTACTACCATTGTAATATAAGGCATCTGATTGAGTACTTATCTTCTGAACAGACACCGCACCTCGCTTTTATATTCTTAATCACCACCAGATATCAACCGACCCTCAAATGCATTCGTTATGTATTGACTTAATTGATTTATTTTCGAGCTTGTAAAGTTGTGGCCAAATCATAGGCTTGACATGTTGATATATCCACATGATAATTTACGTATTTTTACTCTTAAAATGCATGGTATCAAATTATTGGCAAACTACATTACCCAATAAGGCTTGGGAGTAAAAGTCCATAAAGTTGAATTCGTTTTCACAATTTATAAAATTTTTAACTAGCTCACGTTAGACAGAGACTCCGTTTAGAAAGCTAGAAATTTTGAGAAGCAGTTAATGCGAAACAGAAGCATAGGCTATCTATAGTTGGCTAAAAGGCCCATAGCCTGACGACCCGATCATGACACGGAGATACGGCTTGGCATATGCACGGCATAACCGACTGTTGTTGGGCCCGTGCTGACCCGGTCCAATCGTTAGGCCATGCCTAGGCCTCTTCCTTGGTACGAGTGTCGGCACGGCACGGCACGACCCAACAATCAGCATAACCATGACCCGACATCCCCTACTCCTGTAGGCCGTAGCCTATCGGCGGCCGGCCCAAAGAGATGAGGAATGCAAAATAGACTTATTCCATCCATATATAAGACATGACCCAAAGAACGAGGAAGACAAAGTAGACTTATTTTAAGGACAAGCACGATGAGCTGATTGTGCCTTCGCGTCAACATGGCACGGTCCGAGTTTTACTGGGCATCTGGATGCAGCCCATGAACGAGCACGGCATGACACAATGTGTCAGTCGGGCTAGGCCCGATTGATCTCGGGTCGTGCTTTGGTCATGTCCGGGCCAAGTCATGCCAGACGACTCATTTGATCATCTATAAAGCTATCTTATTGAATCCCGTTTAATCTAAAACGAAAATTTGGACCCTTAGGAGAGACGTGGACTGTATAAGTTACTGAAACTGCTGAAATCTTTGCCTAGAAAAAGAGTAACACACGCAAGCATCCCTCCGGCCTGGCTGTTTGGCCAAAATCAAAGTACTTGCCGAAGTGGACTAGTGGAGGTAGCTGACGATGAGTTTGGCCGTGAACCAAAGCGTAACACGCAACACCGTGTCTCGCGGCTGTTTTACTGCATCGATACGCCACCATCCGTTGGACCTCCCGGCGCTGTCCGTGGGCCGTGGCGGTGTGGTCGACGCCAGCGGTGTCCCGTAACCCCGTCGCATCCCGCGTACGGCCTCCCCACCGAACTCACGAACAAACAAAAACAGCGAACTCCCCACCGAGCACGACTACGCGTCCATCTTTTCACTCCGCCTCGCTCGCACGAGCTCACCACCTCAAGCTCACTTGCTAGCTAAGTAGCTATCGCCTTCGCCCTCCTCATCCTCCTCCGCCTCCATTTCCACCACCCCGCTATCTATCCCACTCCCACCAGATTTGCCTCCGCCTCCGCCTCGCGTCCCCCACCCACACCTCTATGCCGCCTCCACTCCCATGGCGCCAACCGCTCGCCCCTCCCCGCGGCCACCCCCACGAGCCTCGACCTTGACGACGACCACCCTCCTCCCGCTCCTGCTCCTCCTCCTGCTGCTACTCCTCTCCTCCCCCGCTGCCGCGGCAGCCCAATCGCCGCCTCCCCGCCGCCACCGCCACCTCCACCATCGCCCCCTCCGCCGTCGCCGTCACCGCCACCGCCACCGCCGCCGCCTCCTCCCCCGCCGCCGCCGTCTCCGCCTCCGCCATCCCGCGCGCCGCCGCTGGGGCGCGCGTCCAAGCACCCCGTCCCCCCGCCGCCTTCCTCCCGCCCGCACCACCGCCACCAGCGGCCCCGCCCCCGCCCCGCCCGCGGCGGCTCAACTCCGGGGAGAAGCTCGGGATCGCCTTCGCCGGCGTGGCCGTCGCGGCGCAGGTGGTCCTCGGCACCTTCCTGGCTCTCCGCGCGTGGCAGCTGCGGCGGCTCGACCGGGCCGAGGTGTCCTCGTCCACGCCCCTCACCTGACCGGAAGCCAGCTCGCCGGCCGGCCGCCGCCATGCTCGCGCGTCGCGTTCGTCCCCGTCAGGTCCGTGGTTTTCTTTTTTTTTTTTTTGAACTATCCGTGATCTGATGCCATGCTGCAAACTAAACTGTAAAGAAATCAACGAGGATGTAGTAGCTCCACTCCCCGATTCCACTGTAGAAGCCATTCTTTCGTTCACAGTCACAGATCGAGCACACAGAGCGCGTCGCTGCTGCACCGTGTACAACCTGCTTCGGCATTGTGCAGGCTCTGATAGGGAGGCAATGTGATCTATTGAGAGATGTAGTGTTTTTCTTTGTTACTGCCACTACTATGTGGTCCATATTTCAGAGATATGGTGCCTGTGTTGAGATTAATTGCAATTGCTTACGGGAGAGTACTGAAGATTATTTCGTTAAATGGATCTCATGAATGTACAAACAGAGGGATATAAGTATCAATTATTGTAGCGATGTGATCTGGGCTCTTTAAAATTTTCACCTGTGGTACCACTTGCTACAATCAATATCGGTCCATGTGGAATGATTGACCCAACCCTGGCCCCTTGTTATTAGAAGGATCCTGTACTTTCTGTTCTATGTTTATTTTTGGATTTGCAATGTCCTCTCCAGGCCAATGCACAAATTACTCCTGTCATGATAAAATGTTGTAAGTGGTAAATTACCTCGCACGAACGTAGATAGTAGCAAGTTTCAGGTGCCATGAGTGATGTAGACAATGTTGTTGATATGTTATTGGCACTCAACACCAGAGATGTTCAGAAGATGGAAACCTCTATTCGTTCTTTCAGTTTTTGCTTTGAAAACAGAATGTTGTAGTGTCCTACGTACTGAATTCCTTGACATGGATTTACTGAATGCCTGCATATGTTATTTTTCACTTCTCAATTTGGATCATGCTAAGGGCATCTTCATCGAGATATTACTACAAAAAGGGGGAAGCTCCATTTTTCAACAAGATAAAATGCCCTTGTGACATTGGCATTATACATGTTGCAGAGCATCTCTGATGATACGTCAATTTCTAGGAAGGTAAAAGCAGCAAATATGTAGCAATGGGTTGAAGTAGATTTACTTTTTTATTTCATTAAGACCTACTCTCTCCTTTTCATATTATAAGTCGTTTTGACTTTTTTTTCAATTTTTTTTAAGTTTGACTAAGTTTATAAAAAAATTATTAACATCTACAACACTAAATTAGTTTCATTAAAATTAACATTTAATATATTTTGATATATTAAATGTTGCTATATTTTTCTATAAACTTGGTCAAACTTAAAAAAAAATTGAAACGGAGGGAGTATTTCACTATTTGTATGTCTTTGTGTTTGTTTGGTAGTGTGTTAAATCCATCTTCCCTTTTGATGTTGTTCCCTCCATGACTCACCAGATGTTCATGACATCTTAAAAAGGGTACTCCTGCTTTCCTTGTTACCTTTTGTGAAATGCCAAGCATTTTTGTATCAATAACAAATAATAAAAATATAACTACAAGAAAGTGTTTGTGCAGACATTACTGAGCTAAGGTTTTGATATTTGAGTATTTGACTATACACATTCTAAAAGCATTACCAATTTGAGAATTGTGGAAGTAGTATGATGCATGAAAGGTCAACAGTCTTCTAATGTGCGCGTCGACAGATAAGCAAAACATCTCTTGCTTGTTGATCACAGATAGGGAGGGTCAGATGGTTTTTGAATATGAAATCGTACAGGAATCATTGGGCTTGCATGTGAGAGCCAGATAGTCAGTAATAGTATATGCCTTGGATTGCATCTTGGACAACTCGACAAGTCTGATCTTGCTGTACTAGCCCTTACTCAGATCCCTAAACTCAGATTCACTTGGCAATGAAAATGTGTGCGAACCTTGAAGGAGCAATCGCTGGAGGCTTCTTGAATTCTGACTAGTTGGTGTATCTTTCATAGATGTGACTTTGATCTCTTGAGTTTGTTGAACAAGGATCGGTGTTGCATTATCTGATTACTGTAGTTTTAATTAAGCTTATATCCTATACTTCCTTTGTCCCAAAATATAATGGATTTTGAGTGGATGAGTGGATGTACTACGAATCTGAACAAACCATGGACAACCCATTTTGTAGCTAGATGTCACGTATGATAGTTGGCTTAATTTATCATGTAAGTGAATATTGATCGGCCATTCCATTAGACATGCCAATCAGCTTCAGTTTCATTGTCGATCTAAAGCGCCGAATAGGTATGGTTTAAGAATATGTGGCCCGTTTTGCCATAAGCTTCTAGCCAAACGCTCTATAGGCCTAAAAGAAATCCTGGGCGGGCCATGTGTTTTCTCTTTCTCAAAATAAATCAATCACAATGAATCTGAACAAATCCTCTTCTAGGTTAGGAGTAGTTTATTTTGGATTAGAGAGTATAGGCTAGGATTTTGAACATGTGGATAGGCTAAGAATTTCCACCTGGTAAGTGGTGGTAACTGTACCAAGTTTAAAAAAAAACAGAATTATTTTTTTTAAAATTTTGTTTGGTTTTTCACGGTTCGCCGTAGTGACCATACCGTCGGGGTATAGTAACCCCTCGTCCTCCAGTAAGGTAAACCCTGAACAATGCCTTAAACCGTGTCAGTTTTGCGTAAAATGCTCATGCGTCATGCTGACGTGTGCAGTCATTGATCAACCAGACCTCAATTCGGTTCCTCCAGCGCTGACGTGGCAGTCCAGTGACGCGCTCCTTCTCTCCCATTGGTCCGCCCCACCATCCACATGGCAAACCAGGCCCACCTACCTACCAGAACAGAAAAGCATCGCCTGGCACGACACTGACAGGTGGGTCCTGATTACAAGCGGCCCCACCTGTCATTGACTCATCCGCATATCCTCACGAGTCCCAGCCACAGGTCACTGCCCCGCATCGCGCACCCCGCGTCGTCTCCCCACCCCGCGCACGCACCCCCTCGACGAGCTCCGAGCGGCGGCGATGGCGAGCGACGGCGCGGCGGCCACGCCGGCGAAAGCGAGCCCAAAGAAGGCCAACCTCCTCGACCCCCACTCCATCAAGCACCTCCTCGACGAGACCATCTCCGACGTACTCGCGATACTCGCTAAAACCCTAGCCTCCCCACCCCCTCCATTCTCTCCCCCTTCTCGATCTCCTCCGGTTGGTTTCGATGGATTTGGCCGCTGATGAGGAGGTGGCTTCCTTGTGCGATCAGGTCGTGAAGAGCAAGGGCTACGCGGAGGACACGCGGCTGGGCAACTGGAAGCTGGCGATTGGGGCGGCCGTGATCGCCATCGCCCTCCTCGCGCAGTTCTACCCGAAGAAGTTCCCCCAGAACCGCGAGTTCCTCCTCGGCTGCATCGCATTATATCCTTGATTCTGTGATTTTGCTCTGTTCGGATGAACTGGATTTAGATCTGATTTTGGTTGTCAGCTGGAATTTGGTTTTGATTGGTAGTTACTGTGAAATTTGTTGTTTGTTACCGTTGATCCTTGACTTGATCTGTGGATACATATGTGGTCTTGAATGTGGTGCTGTTGATCCTTAGCTACACCAAGGAAAAGGATGCCATTATGTTCACACACCCTCCTGCGGTGAGTTATCATCTGGATTTGATGCTCTTTAATTCATAGTGCATATCAATGACACGCACGCTTTATCTTACTGTGGCGCATCAATTATAAACGGTTAGGGGTTGGGCACAATTAGCAATTAGGAAGTAGTTCTCGCATCAACATGTATGAAAATTGAAGAGTATAAGATGCCTATCATAGTATCATATATAGTGTCTTGAAAATTCTGAGTTTCTGACTGAAGAGTTTGATGACACACATCATACTTTATCTTGTCATTGCACCCCCTTAAACTGATATGATACAGACTGGTGGTTTTCATTTTCCAAGTTCCGGTTTGTTTCATATTCTCATTGTATGGACATCTCATTGCAAAATAGATGTTATTCTACTTAGTACAAATATGTTTTATCTATTACTTTCTCTTTCAGGTAGCAACTTTGTAGTTGTGCAGGTTACCTAGTGTCGTCAGTTACATCTTACCAGCAATGAAGCATTCCAGATTATGAACAACTATTTTGCTTCTAAACCATGAACACACTGACAAATGTGCCTGGCTATTCAGTTACTTTTAGTAATAGTGCTTTGTTTAGACACTGACTTCATCTTGTCTTGCACTCTACATAATGTGATTAGGAGATGTTTTTACGATTTTCTTGTCTGGTACATGTGTTGCCATAATGTTTACAGCATTACTTAACCTGTTGTATTTTTCTTTGTTCCAGGGTTCTTTCAATAGCACTGGACTTGTTATTTCTACAAAATTACCAAGATTCTCGGATATGTACACTCTCACAATAGCCAGTGCAGATCCCCAGTCTATCTCTGCCAATAAGCCAGTCCATTTCACTAAGAGTGTTACAAAATGGTATGTTGGAACTTCTCAATTTAGTGAGCTAAATGAACTCATCAAGAAACATATTTCTTCTTTAATCTTAGTGAAGGCACACTCTTTTAGTTAGCTACAGTTACATAGTTTAAACTTATTTTTCTCTTAAATGAGAGAATTTTAATTTTGACTGCTATGCTCATCGCCCAGTCATGTGTTCGGTGGTTCCCATCTTTTGCCCTACAGCTTATAGCTGCTGCCAATTTTTGAATTTTAAAACTTAATTTTGAAGTTTTTTCCCTCGTAGTTTAATTTCCATCATTGGCTTTTAAATCGCTAATGACACATATATAAAAGTTTTACCCACAATTTATTTTTTGTTGCTGATAAGCCGCATGGCTTATAATCAGCAATAGGCCAATCGATGGCAGCCCTTATGCCCTTATCACTAATATGTGCTAGCTGTTGATCTGCTGCCCAACTAGCCATAGCGTCACGGTGACTCTGCCAATGGGCATTTGGTTGATGGTTTCATTGTGCTGTTAGGATTACGTGATGATAGCCTGTGCATGACTGCTCCAACCATGAAGAAGTATTAAGACCATATTCGATATCACCTGGTTTGCAGATACTAGATGCACATTGCAAATCAGTACTGTCAACATATTAGGCATTATTCGTGGCATGGTGCAAGCTTGATCACGTTCTAACCTGTCAGCACAAAGTTCTAATTCACCTGGAAAGCAGTTTGATTGTGCATAGGGGCATCCTTGTAGTGTTACCTCTTTCCCCTTGCCCCCTTACTGTCGATTGGCTGTCGCATTAACAGTATTCTTGTGCAGGTTTACTAAGGAAGGTGTTCTTGTGGAAGGCCTGTTCTGGAAGGATGTCGAGAGGTTGATTGATGACTACAACACTGAGCGCAAGGGCAAATGAATGGGGTAGTCCATGTGACTATGAGATGTTTAATTGTCTAGGAAAGAAACCCTCTTGTGGAATTCCTTTCGTGGAAGAAACCTTAGCTTAATCAAAATAGACAATTTTGTCATAATTACTGTTTCACTGGTGAATGAAATGCTGTCGAAGACACCTGTGCCATCCCAATTTTTTTTTATGAGCGTAGAAGCCTATCGATGGTTTTATAGTCAGAGATACCAACACTGTGCTCTGTACATTCTGCTTATGACAACATGAATGAAATTGCCTCAGGAAAACAGAAAATGTATTATGCCAATAGCCAAATAGCCTCGTAAATTATTCCTTCTGTGCACATATTTTGGACTGTTAAGGTAATGTACCAACTACCAACGTCGTCTAAATACGCAACAACAAATATCACCCTTTCCATCCGTCAATACATTACGGAATCGATTCATAACAAGTTAGTTGTCTGATAATGTAAAGTCACAAGTTGAAGTTAGTGTGTTAGCAGGAGTGAATGTGCCAAACACAATCATCAGGAACATTATTCATCATGTTTGCCAAAACAAGAGCTGTGCAAGGGTTTGGGGAAACTCGAAAACATACTACTCTGTTCCTAAAATAACACTTCGCTAATGACTGTACATCAGATACAAAGCCTCAAAATACAGAAGTGAGCATGTGATTCGGTAGAGAGAACTCCATTGGATTTGGGATGTATCATCTTCACCCTCCTAGTATATACCTCAATCGTAAGGGATCAATACCGATCTGACTGTGTTACGATAGCCTCAACTCGATCTATTGATGCTTGCAATCGCCCATAGTTCATACTGAAGGCAGGTTCTCCTGTTCCAACGGCCCTGCATGGAGAAAAGATGAGAATTAGTTGGTGTTACTGTGTCTTGTGGTAAAAATCATCCCTGATTAGTAGGTTCCACAAGGATTGTGTGCTAATGATGCCTACTCACAAACTCTTTATGCAGGGTTGAGTAACTTACCCATGAATCTCAGGAAGCACATATTCAGCTCTCCAACCGACCCTTAAATCAAACCCTGGGAACATGCTGAGTGTCGATTTGTTTCTTATCTGAGAGACACCATCTCCCCCCAAGCATGTAGAGAGCTTCCACTTCCATCCAGTGGCATTAAGATGGAAATTGTGACCAATGCCGACCTGTTAAACCATTGTTATTAAAAATTCCATGTACTATGAGTGCCAGAAAAGGAACTTGTTGAACAAATGAGGTTTCAAGATGGGCACTTTATTTTTAATTAGTACTGGTTCCTGTGTTTCACCATGTTGACCATGTGTGGTATGTCCAATGAATCTGATCCTTTCTAATTCATCTACCTCAGCATGTTTGTTATATGTGCATTATACTTTCTGGCTGGGAGAAAAGGTCTACACTCTGTTGCTGGTGTATACGTGAAGAGAAGGAAGCAACGGAGAGTCACAGAAATCACTTGTCAACTGTTTTGAAGGACCAATCTGCTGCTGAGACTGAAAACCGAAGCACAAACTGTATTGTCATAATCAAGGCATCTTTTCATAGCCCCCAAAACTGTCATTTCAGCCACCCAGAATTTGATATGTGGCATCAGCTAAACTCTGAGAAGGGTCTTGGGACCAGGATCCAAAACCATACAATAATTCGTAGGAACCTACACCGGATAGAGGGCTGTCCCTTCCTCATTCTAAAGCTGGAAAGGCATATGATGCCAGTAGTTAACCCGGCTAGTGTTGTGTATTCGATCTATTAAAAACGCCTGTGCCTTCTACTTTAGGCGGAGCCATATCAACGTCGATGAATCATAGGCAATTACTAAATACCAATAATGTTAAAGAGAAAATTTCCTTATTTACCACCCACAAAAAAAAATGTAAGTCACGAAAAGTGGACCGACTCCATTGTTCAGTAGTTTTATGATTCAAATAAATTAAGAAATTATTTCATCTAGCTTCTTAAAATAAAAACTAATGCATGCCAAGTACATTTTCAGAAGAATATTGTGATCAAGTAGGAACATATACATGGCATGGTCTCCATATAAAATAAATTTGCTTAACTGAAGCCAAGATATTTATCTTCCACATTCCACCACCATGTTGAAAAGATATATGTTTTTTAGCACTTCAAACCTGAGTCTGAAGCACAACAAATTTAACTCATAATAAATTACCCTATTAAAAAAATTTTACTCACACCAATTCCATACACTCAACTGCTCAAAAACTGGAAGCACAAAAATGACTAACCATAGCAATGCATAGCTACTATGGGCAATGCAAAATTGCAAATACCAACTAACTTCTCTAGTGGCACCATCAAACAATATGTTTCATGGAAGATACCAATGAACAGTATATATTGATTGTTTCAAGACAGAGCCATGACAAATATGTGAATTAGTCATTGCTCCACAAAAATGATGCACAAATAATATGGTTCAATGAGGCAACCTGTAGATTGAGAAACTTCGTTACTGGTATCTTCTTGGAAAGAAGCTGTATATCACCGCTGATGGGCTTGTAGTGGAACTTCCACTTCCGTTCATAGTCTAGCGGCTTCAGAACTACCTTAGCCTCAAAATCATTCACCTCAAGATTATAGAACTGAAAAGAAAATACATCATTGTATTTAGACACTTGAGCAGAGCAGAACTTAAATTTCACAACAATAGCCACGCTATGATTATCAGTTTGCTACACTAGAAAAGCGTCATATGATCAATCCCCGATGACAAAATTAACCACATAACTAAGATTGTGAGGTGATATACTGATACTGTCCCAATGTACACAAGGGGAGGCAACTTCAGCGATAGCAAATCGTTTCCAATAGTAATACAAGAACATCCACAAGATTTAGCGTTTATTGATCGAAGAGGACTCTACTGAAGCGCATTGGATAATTGAATCTAAATAACTGGGGGAAAGAGCACATAAATCAAATAAAAAACACTCGTGAGGTTTAGGGTTTAGGAATGTGGGGAGACATGGAACCTCGAAGTTGAGGCCGACGCGGAGGCCCTGGAGCTCCTTGCGGAACTTGAAGTGCAGCTCGGCCGGCACCACGTTGATCTGGTACAGCTCGTCGAGCGTCGTCGGCCCGTCCCCGACGCCCCCGTCGGCCCCGACGCCACCGCCGACGGCGCGCGAGCTCGAGGCCATGGGAGGCGGCGCGGGAGGGAGGAAGGAAGAAGGGGTTCCCTTTCTCTTTCTCTTGGGTTGATTTGGGCGGCGGAGCGACGGCGGCAGCGAGGAGGGGAGGAGCGGCCGGCCCGCGCCACCCGGCCGTAATCTAGAAACGAGTGGCGCTTTTACAGATCGCTCCCTCACTTTTGCAGCTAATGCATACGAGACCAAAATGCATTTGTGAGTTATTCAATTATTACTGCATTTTTTTACTAATTATTATGCTAACAGAAAAACGACACCACGGCGTCCGCTGCCATTATGAGAAATACCCCGCGTTTTGCTGCGGGACAGGTGAATAAATGCATGTTATACATTATAAAAATAATAGATATATATGTTTAAATAATGTGAAAATGATTTGTGAAGATAATGATTTGACATTGCTTGCATATTAAATTATAAAAATATAATAAAATTATAAATGATATGTCATGTTTGCATGATATTTAAAATACTCTAGATAACAGTTGCTAGTGAATGATGACGTGACACACTTGCATGCGATTTAAAATACTCTAGATAATAGTTGCTAGTGGATGATGATGTGACACACTTGCATGTGATTTAAAATACTCTAGATAATAATTGCTAGTAGGTGATGATGTGACACACTAACATGTTGAGCTTTAAAAACTAGTAGTCATTAACTATATAAGTAGTATAGATATGGGATAGATAATGAAGTGGATCATCAGCCTTACTCTTTTTCACTTCGTCTTTCTCACGTCGTGCGGACGTAGCTCGTTTGCTTCTTCCTCGCCGCTTCGAACACCACCACCCCAACTGTTACGCGGCGACCTAATCCCATCTTCCTCCTTCCTTCCTCGACTCCTCAATCTCCATCTTCCTCCCTCCGTACACCATATCTAGAGGCTGATGAGCTTATTGGGGCTCGTCGGAATTAGATTAGTCGTTTATGAGGGAGGCAACGGTGACGAGATCAGTGTTATCGTAGGTGAAGAGGATGGAAAAGGATAAGGTGTGTCCGAGCACGATGAGGGTAGCAGCACCAGCGAGGGGAGTTTGCGAAGCAGATGAAGGATTAATGCAAGGTGCTTCATGCTCATGCGAGCCTCGAGGTTGTCACACGTGCATCGTTTGAAACTATCGTGTTTCTCGTCAGCCCGTCACGTTGCTCACCGATGTTTGGGTGCATGTATGTCGTGGGCGCTTTGTCCTCGGCCGTGGAATCTAGATACCAGTCGATGAGTGTTGCTGCTTCGCTTGCGTGAGGGGCATGTATGTTGTGGAGGCTTTGTACTTGCTTTGCTCCTTTTGCAACGTAGGAGCTTAGCGTGCGGTCGGTGCGAGAGGTTAGAGGTTGGGATTAGATTTACTAAGTTGTCCCGTTCCAACGGCATCATGTGCTCTAGCATCCCTCTTGTACTTAACTATGTTTATGTATCATTAGCAAAAAAAAATTGATATAAGCACAATGGTCACTAATTGGTTAGAGATATGTGGATCATCATAATTTATTATACTATGATAGGATGGATAGTTGTGAAAAATCCAATTTTGTGTAAGGACAAAAAAAATAAAGTATGAGTCGGTTATCCATGGACCAATCTTTAAAATCTTTTATTTGATTTAACTTAAAATTAGTTATTGAATTTCATGTTTTACCAAAGGGCTTACCCTAGCTTCAACATGATATTTTCTTTCGAAATAATCCTTTCTAGATGTTCTATATGAGAAAATATGAGACACCTTCCATCCCACACTCTAGGCCCTAGATGCTCCACGACACGGTGGCAAAATCAAAGTCAGCTCTCTCCCTCTCTGCCCTCCTACGAATGTGGTCTAAGTGCGTGCTACAGAATATGGTCTAACTTCATGGTTGTTGCATGATGAGGGGTGAGGTAGCGGTGAGGTACGAACATAAAAGTGTACATACACGATTCGAGTGAAAACAAATCATGTGTTGTTGGAGTGTACGGTGCATGCAGTGCGCATCGCATTTGAAGCATCGGGAGCCAAAATCCAACCACCGAATCGGATGTAGAAGGCTGATGTAGCCACTAGAGCAGACAAACATAACAAACATAGGCTCTTGTTAGAGTTTAACAATTTTTGTTGCAAATTCATTGTTTATTTTTGTTACAATCGAATGTTTTACTTTATTTGGCTGGATGTTGCATTTGCCATATGTACTGTCTCGTTCAAGATGGTCGGTAATAATATCTTTTCAAAAACTACAGCTAGTTTTATATGATATTTTACGTGCTGATTTTATAATGTTGTAACCAATATTTTTGTTAATATTGTATTTGATGAAAATATTTTTTCTTGATAGATAAAACATCTGAACAATTGTTAACAAGCAACTACTGCACAAATCAACCGCACAAATCGCACTATCAAAAAAAAAAAATCCTAAAGGCCAAAACGGCAAAACCCTGCCCCCTCCAGTCTCTGGTCCATGGCCTCCTCTCTTTGTCACATTGCGGCGAGTTCATGACGACCGCCGCCCCCGCCGCCGCCGCCGCCTCTTCCTCCTCCGCCTCCTCACCCCCGAACCCTCCACCGCCGTCGCTTTCTCTGATGCCTCCCCGCCTCCATGCCCTCCTCTGCATCTACCTGCCCCATCCCCGCCCGCTCGTCCGCCTCCTCCACTACGCCGCCGGCCCGCCGCCGCAGCAGGTCCCGCCTTCGTCATCGCACGCGTCGGCCGAGCTCTGGATCGCCAAGGCGCTCGTGTCCGCGACATTACTCCGCCCGCGGCACCTCCCGGCCTTCCGCCGCATCGACCCTTCCCCACTCGCCGCCGCCACCGCGCTCCGTCTCGCGCCGTGCGCCTCCTCGGCCCTCGGCATCTTCACCGCGCTGCATTGCTCCCCGCTCTCCATCACGCCGTCCGCGCACTCCTACCAGCAAATAATCATGTTGTTGTGCAAGTCCGGCCGCCAGGCTGACGCCCTCCAGCTGTTCGACCAAATGACGACCCATGGGTACTTTCCCGACGCCCGTTTTCTCTCGTTCCTGGTCAGTTCCTGCACATGTGCCAACCTTCTGGATGCGTCCGCGGCATTGCTATCGAAGGCATCGGAGTTTGGTTGCCTCATAGAAGCATATGCATATAACAAGCTCATGAGCTTGTTGGTTGGCCGTGGACGGGTGCATGATGTTGTAGCACTGTTTGAACGGTGGATTCAGGACAGGGTATATTCTCCAGATGTTTGGAGCTTTAATGTTGTCATCAAGGGGGTTTGTCGGGTGGGGTATGTCCAAAAGGCGCTCGAGCTGGTCGAAAGGATGAATGAGTTTGGATGCTCACCAGATACTGTCACACACAACATCCTTGTGGATGGCCTATGCAGATCTAATGAGGTGAGTAGAGGTCATGAGGTGTTGAGGAGGCTCCAGAGGGATGGTCTTTGCATGCCCAATGTTGTGACATTCACCTCAGTGATCTCAGGTTACTGTAAGGCTGGGAAGATGGAGGATGCAATGGCTGTATACAATGACATGGTTGCATCTGGGATAATGCCCAACGCGGTTACATACAATGTGCTTATAAATGGATATGGGAAAGTTGGCGACATGGGTTCTGCGGTGGAAGTGTATCAGCAAATGACACGACTTCGCTGCCCTCCTGATGTTGTGACATTTAGTTCTTTGATTGATGGTTATTGTCGGTGTGGGCAACTTGATGATGCATTGAGGATTTGGAGTGATATGGCCCAGCATCGCATTCGACCGAATGTGTACACCTTTTCTATCATAATACACTCACTTTGTAAGCAGAACAGATCAGATGAAGCAATTGGTCTTTTGAATGAACTAAACTTGAGACCTGACATTGCACCACAAGCATTCATATATAACCCAGTGATAGATGTACTGTGCAAGTGTGGCAAGGTGGATGAAGCAAACTTGATTTGGAAGGGCATGGAAGAAAAAGGATGTCGGCCTGACAAGTATACATATACTATTCTAATAATTGGTTACTGCATGAAGAGTAGGATTTCAGAGGCTATCATGTTTTTCCATGAAATGGTGGAGGCTGGTTGTTCCCCTGACAATATTACAGTTAATTGTTTTATTAGTTGCCTTTTGAAGGCTGGGATGCCAAATGAGGTGGATCATGTAATGCGTCTTGCATCAGGGGGTGCTTCATCTATTCAGGAAGTCCCTTCTCCTGTGAGGCAAAGACTAGATATTTCAGTAGCTTTGTAGTTGAATGGTACAGCAGAGAATGGAAGGAAAAGCACACTGACTGTTTCCGGTATGTACCGCGGAACATCTGGAACTTGCAAAGCTTATAAGAGGCTGTGGTGACTGGTGAGTTGTTCTTGTTTGAGTTAGAAACCTCTTGCACATCTTTAATAGATATATGTTTTGTTCCCTCAAAGTTTGAACTATTTTCATCCCCATACGACCTTGTATTGGTTTTTAAATTATCACTATGGAATTTGAAGCACATGTTTGGTCTAGTAGCTTTAGTGCCCATCTTAATACCGTCTTGACATTTAGTTCATTACAGATGTAGTAGCATGGATGATCAGAGATAATAACTGGGTTTCTAATAGTCTGTTTAAGTCTGCAGACTGTGAACAAGATTTTTATTGCATTATGCCAGTTTTCCCCCCTTAAGTGATGACCTAACTGGCAGGATTCCTATGTTTATTAACATCTGTCATAATGTAAACTCCACTTTAGCCTACTAACATAGTCGAAGATTTGAAGGCACCTGATATTTTTTCATTACTTGTTTTACAGGATATTCAGACAAGAGAATCTCAAATG
This sequence comes from Oryza officinalis, assembly GCA_008326285.1. Taxonomy (NCBI): domain Eukaryota; kingdom Viridiplantae; phylum Streptophyta; class Magnoliopsida; order Poales; family Poaceae; genus Oryza; species Oryza officinalis. Next base: position 24,817,084 of record BDMV01000004.1, on the reverse strand, counting down.
TAAACATATTGCACCTGGACCAGAACTACCAAGAAACTAATCGAAAACAACTGCACACTGATCAATAAAGTAAAAGGCAAGCCATTTGGTCTCCCAGTCTTTAGTGAAGCGGACAGATATATGGTTGCCAGAGCTGCAAATTTCATTGCAGTTGCTTATGTGACAAGATGATGCTCTATCAATTCTTGGCATGTCCCTAAACAACTCATGTATAACTGGTTCGCCTGATCGCTTTCCTGGGACCTCCAGTCACTTTGGTCCATATGTGTCAGCAACATGCTTTTTTGGACTTGTTAACTGAAATGAGGTTGGGTAGCAGTTGAAGACTTGATTCTTGAAGAATGGCGTGAAGTAATTTTCCCTCTAGCAGAGGTACTTCACTTGTTACCAGTTTTTCTTGTGCTATTCACTGTGGTATAGATTTTTTTAGGAGGTAGTTGATCATTTTGATCATCTATACACATGGTTATCCATATGTCCAATAATGCTTAGCACAATTTTTGGTAGTGCGATTTTTTTAAATTTCCCATTGGAATGATTATTTGGGGTTTTTTCCTAGGCAAGCTCGTTCAGTATTTATTATCAATCAACCTTCTAGTTTTCCCAACATAATCTATGGCCTACTGAGTGACTTATCAACTTGTCCTATAGTTCTTATTATCAACATTATCAGAGAAGCTAAGGGAGGTAGTTTATTACTCGATACATTGTATTGCCTTATCTGGCAGCTTTTCCAACATGTTATTTGTGAGGGCTTACGCCATAACAGCTTTAAAATTGAATATAAAGCAGTTCCAGAGAAGCTAAGGTTTAGTAATTAACAGCTTTTGCTATTCCAAGGACAAATTAAGCATTTCTTATCCCATTTTTTGTTCAACCTTGCTAGGAGTTTTTTTTCCTCCCGCCATAAGGGATAGGTTCGGAAATTGTTTTCCACTGTACAGATTACATACTGTAAGCTGTAACTACCTCCTCCATCATTCAGGAAGGATTGCAGCTGAAGTTGAGCAAAGGAGTGCTGTCACAATCTCAATAAATGCTGACTAAATTTGACATATGATTTAGCTGATAATGAGATAGGGTCAATGAAATGGAATGATCTCTACTTTAAAGCTAAAGCAGGTAGTTGGCTGATCTACAATATCAGCATTAATGAACATATAACCACTGTTGTGTTCTGTGAACAAGAAAAAAGAACACTTGTAACTATCAGCATCTGGTGGATTCTCCATGGATGTTATCAAGAACCGCCATTACCCCAATGATGAAAGCCTTGTCACAGCCTGACTGCACTACCACATGGTAGAAGTCCTTGGTTCCTATCTGCTCTGTCTTCCCCATCTACAAAACGAAATAGCATGTGTCACACGTTAGATTTCTCTCTCATGCACAAATATGTGTTTTCATGCTTGCACCTTGCATGCAAGCAAAATGTTCATTTGGTGTATACATATCCGCGTGCACTTGTACATAGCAAGCAAGCAAAATCACTGGACACCTCTCCCAAACCTTCATTGTATTATTCAGACTTTAGAGTATATGCTTTAGTTTCATGCTATTACTGAATGATTCTTGTGAATCATAACATGAGGGATCTCTATCTCCACAGCTCACTCGTGTTAGCTGCGTATGAGCCTATGAGGCAGAAGAATGTATGGATATTGATAACAAATGAATTTTATATAAAAGAAATATAACTTGCTAACTCAGAGGTGCAATTATATGCATGTAGGGGATTATGAAGGTATAAAAGAAAGTATGGATGGCATACCTGGCCTACTATTTTGCCAGTGCAATCAGTTATTGTACAGTCTCTATCTGCAAAAGATCCACTGATCTTGAAGTCCCAATTTTTGCAGTGCCTCTTGGGTTCAATGTGTATTTTAATTGGAGCACCTTTTGCTATGCATGATTTTGGATCACTTAGGCTAAAGACCAACTTCTTTTTGTCTTGGTAGTCCATTGAGTACCCATCCCATTTGTTCCACGTGCTTAGAGCCTGGATAATTCCTCCCTGCAATGTGTAATTTTATTAGCCATCAACTATGCATTGAACTGGTAATTAATAGAATTCAAAACAGCCTGATTTAAATATGCATAAATATATAAAATTTAGTTTCCATTTGGACCCTTTTTTATTTTATTCACATCTTATTGTTCAGAGTGATTGTGATATTCTTGACTTCTAACTTCATGCTTTCAAAATTAAATCCCAAATTTAAGTTTTTTAGTCTGAACGTAAATTTGGATATTAAAACATCCATTGTATTTCTGTCCTAAATCACGTGTGACAAAAGAACTTTGCTATTTGCTTACGTGGCTTAAGTGGCCCAGACTGAAATGCACTCTTAAAATATTCATGCATGCTTGGCAGATTACAGGGCATGTTTCAGACATGCATGCATGTAAGAGTCTCCTTTACAAAAGGACTGCATGCATGAGTTCTACACTTCTACAAGTGTTATAAATGACTGTTTGAACTTTGAAGCCAAGCTCTATCATTGTATAAGCAACAATCTTTGATCCGAGTTGTGTATTAAACCAGACGCACAATTTGGACAGTCAAGATTATTTTTTTCTACGGCTAATGTGGGAATTTTTCTTTTTTTTCGATTAATGTGAGAATTTCCTAGCCTTTTCAGCTCTAATTAAGGTGGGAGCTTCTAAGAGAGTATTCAATTAGTACAAAGAAAGATATGGTTTCTGAAAGAAGTACAGGATGTAACTGTAGGGCATATACTCATGTTATCATCTTGTGTATGATAATTATATTTCGGCATTCTACCAAGATAAGTGCTTGAAGTTTCTTGAACCAGAACACAAAGAGTTCTAGCTTGTTCAATATTTAAGAGTTAGCCAGTGACAAAAATAATGGGATATATAGACAAGGATTTTGTGGGAACACAAAGTTAGGAGTCAGAACACATATAGATCAACAAATAGTTCTAGGCCTAATCAATTAACTTTCACTCAGGTGTAGCTCCCAAAATCAAAGAATTACTAAATATGTAAGAAAATTATATTTGTAAGAGTTGCAATTGTGCAGCCATGAGCCCATGATCCATTACCTTTCTAGAAATAAACAGTATTCGTTCTCCATCACCATCTTTCACCTGCACTTCTCCCTTGGATCCCAGTATTCCACAACCATCCACAATGAAAACAACATTACTACTGAGGTCAGTAACGACAAAACCACCACCATTCACGACGGTGGGTCTTCTCCTGATCATCAGTGTTGTCGAAGTACTTGAGCAAAAAATCTTGCTAACTACAGGTATGCTATTGTCCATTGCTCGTGAAATTGCTCACAAAATAAACAGTGGTAGCACTATTGCTTGATCTGTATCCCTGTTTCAGTGTGTCTATCTTCCCTCAAGCGTGTATTGCGGCCAGCAGGCTGGTATTTATATTGAGAGCTTGAGTTATGGAAGCAGTTAGTGTTACAGAAGGCAGTTACCCAAGCTAAGAAGCAAAGAGGAGCATTCAGTAGGTGTGATGATTCAAGACGAATAGTTCTTTTCTTTACTATGGAAAGTAGGACTCACAGCAAGCTCTTTTTGGCTTGCAAGTTGGATAAAAGCCTCACATAAAGCAATTCCTGAGAAGCTACTCTGTTTGAATAGGCTTTGTCAAACTTTGAAAGCAAGATCTTTGCAGTGACATTTCTCAGTAAGTTCTTGCTCATTAGTTTGAACTTTGAAGCAATGTCCTTTCAATGTGTTTGTAGATGAGTGATTTTTTTCTACATTCAAATACATATTGTTTGAGGACACATCCCTCTTTTTCCTTTTCATCTCAAATTGCTATATGTTTTTCCATCACAAAAAGAAAAACTGCTATATGTTTTCTGCCAGAATTTTGCAATATGATATTTCCTGAAAGTGTAAGTACTGACTTCACTAGTGAGGAGCATGTAATACAGCAGATGGACTAAATGACGATTTGACTGAATTTTTTTAGTTGTCACCATTTTTTTTATCACACATGTGCCTTTTGTCTTAACAAAGTTAGCTTTGCTTTATCCTTGTGCATGGCCCATACATCTGCCTTCTATCAGTGATGACCAAGTAAGCAATAATTATGTGTTTAACTTGTGTACCAAATGGTTGAAATGCCATTGCATTGTTTCATGGATGCATCGTCATCAGGATATAAAAATTTTCCAGGATCAAAATTGATAAGTATCATGTATCAATTGACAAGTAGAAAACATGTGAATTATCATGTAAACAGATAGATACCAGCTGATTGCAGAAAGAATATGTTGGGGGAAAGACGATAAATATAGGCCACAAGTTTTTCTTAATTATTTTTTTGCCAGGAAATGCAAAATTGTCAGAAGTGTGGTTGCTCCTATACAGGGAAGACACCCAAATGAAGCATGCGAAAGATGGTGCAACCAGGAAGAAATGGAAATGTTTGAATCTTGTTAGTCCTATTTTTGGTGCTGATATTTCATCTTCTATTTTTGTGCATTTCAAGAGTTCATCTCTCTTCCTGTTTTTTTTCCATAACCAAGGGTAAGAGCATTGCTAAAAGCAAACAACACTGAAGGGCAATGATTTAAGTGAAGTGCAGGCAATTTCTCAAATTTCTACATTGAAATTAGTGTTATTTTTTTCCTCAAATGTGCAGGAAATTAGTGTTATGTTTTGTTCCATATGTTTAGAGATACATTTGATTTGGTACCTTTTGCATTGCATCCTTTTGTTCCTTTGAAGGGCATCTCTTGAAGGTCGTTTTCATGCAATCAGTCATGCAGACAGTAGCGGTTGAATCTCAGGATACTCGACTTAGGTGAAGTGCAACAAAAGGCACACATCTCTATCTATTCTTGATGCGTATCTCGTTTGAGATGAGAATTATTCTCCTTGTTCTGTGATCTGTCACTCTATTTTCTGGTGGACTATGAAAGTTCTGTACCCTAATATAATAGAATTGCACGTATTAAGCTAATGTAGATCAGAATTCAGAAAGAAAAACCAAGAAATAGAGCTTCCTTCTATATCACTGTTCTTCACTGGTGAAACAGTTTTAGTCTGTAGATAATTGGAACCGGTAATTGCCTAATTGGTGCACCAGCTTTGGACTTTTTGTGTACTAAACTGCATCCCCTCCATATCTTGACCCAGTTTACTGTCAATATTGTGTTGAAGAACACGCATAAGTTGGTTCTCTGTTCTTTCTTGGAACTACTATAAAGCTTTGGTATAAAGTGCCTAACCTAAAAGGTTCTCTGCCTAACCCTCTAATTTTTCGTGGATAGGAGAGAACTTGGGAGCTTTGAACATTGTCAAATATTTCTGGAATCCTGCCTAGACATCTTCAGTAAGTTAATAGCGGTTTGCTAACTTCTCAAGGGACCAATGTTTGGAATGGTTGAATGGTTCATGAACCTTTGGGACTAAGCAACCACCTGCCAAACGTAAGCTTTAAGAGACTTGTTCCACCCAATCTTTGGCATGCTATACCTGCATATGGAGTTTATATATAAACCTGGAGGTTTTTACCTTTTAGTTTCTGATTCTGAAATTTCCACACGTGTTGCCGTCTTCTGAAACTTGACTGGAAGCCTCATAAACAATACATGAGCAATTGAGCATAGTATTCGTTAGGATAGAAAATTGTCGTGGCAAAGAGGACCATTTGGAGCAGAGATGCCGTGGTGGTGGCGCCGGCGGCTGTAAATCTTTTGATTTTTCTTGTTGAGCCTGAAAAGGAATAAGTTCATATGAGGTCCCTTAACTTATTAACAAATCTGATTTTTGTCCTTCAATTGAAAAACCATATACAACAGGTCCCTCAACTCTGACGTGGTGTCTACATGGCTAATTTGACTCGGTCTTCATCTGACATGGCATTGACATGACGCTTACGTCACAATTTGATTTGAAAAATAATAAAAATTATGACCCCACATGTCAGTTACACCAAAAAAATTAATAAAAAATGATGGGGCCAACGTGGGCCCCATATGTCATTCTCACCCCTCTTATTCCTCCTCTCTCCCCATCTCCTCTCTCTTCATCTCTCTCCCCTCTCCTCTCTCCAGGCGCGAGTGGCACGCAGCGGCCGGCGGGAGAGAAGCTGCACGACCTCGACGTCGACTCCTCCTTCTGCGCCGCGGCCTGCTTGGTCCTCCAACGGCTAAGACGCGCGCCACGGAGGACCAAGAAGGCCGCGGCGCAGAAGGAGGAGTCGGCGGCAACAGTGCTGAGGTTGTGCAGCTCCCCTCCCGACTCTCCTCTCTCCAAGCACGAGTGGCGCGCAGCGACCGATGGGAGGGGAGCTGCACGACCTCTGCATCGTTGCCGCCGACTCCTTCTGCTCCGCGGCCTGCTTGGTCCTCCAATGGCTAAGACGCGCGCTACGGAAGACCAAGAAGGCAGTGGCGCAGAAGGAGGAGTCGACGGCGGCGGGGCCGAGGTCATGCAGCTCCTTTCCCGTCGGCCGCTGCGCGCTGCTCGTGCCTAGAGAGAGGAGAGGGGAGAGAAATGAAGAGAGGGGAAATGGGGAGAGAGGAGGAAGAAGAGGAGGGGTGAGAATGACATATGGGGCTCACTGGGCCCCATCATTTTTTATTAATTTTTTTTGGTGTAACTGACATATAGAGTTACAATTTTTATTATTTTTTAAATCAAATTGCGACGTAAGCGCCATGTCAATGCCATGTCAGATGAAGACTAAGCCAAATTAGCCACGCAGGCGCCACGTCAGTTGAAACTGCCGTCCAAACCACCTTGGGACCTATTTTGCACCGATTAATAGTTGAGGGACCCGTTGTATCTGATTTTTCGGTTGAAAGACAAAAATCGGATTGACAAGTTAAGGGACCTCGGATGAACTTATTCTGCCTGAAAATTGATTAGGAGAAATGCAGCCCATTCTGCACGTCACGGTGGACCGGGCTGCATAATGGAGGCGGTACGGCGTGGGCTCCCCCCACATGGGCCGCCTCCTCAAAATTGTTCATACTTGGGCCCTTCCTCCGGCGGCTGCGCGGAACTCACGAGGGGATTATTCCTTTTACTGCTCCGCTCGATTTCGTTCATGCGCGGGCTAAACCAGCTGCTACAGCTTTTGCAGCTGGTAAAGCAGTCAAATTTTAGAACTAATTTGGAGGTTATGAGCTAAATTTTTATAAATTAATTTCAAGATTAACTTATGATTTTTAGTTTTTTTAGCCTTTGGGTTCTAAACCGTTAAGAATAGAAAAGGCTAAGAATAGATGGGTAGAAGTCTTAACGGGGATTGTTCTGTAGTCAACTGCCAGTGAAGTAGTAGACATTGGCATGTTTCAACGACTACTTTCTTCGTAAAAAATATCTACTTCTGAGTTTAAATTTAGACATAGCGAGTGGGTTTTTTTAGACGAAGAAAATATACCGTATCAGTGTCTGCTGTTACATAATATTTAAATGAGTAATACGGGTGTCACTTCAGCCGGCCTAGCATGAATGTCAGATGATCCAAGTAGAAAGCTTCTAAGCTCAGAACCAGCGGCCTAAATGATTAGACGCTTCACCTTATCCGAGTGACCAAAATATCACCCACTCTAGCTGACTGAACTATGCCGTCCTCGTCTCCCGTCGTTGCATGCGCTAGCAGCCTAGCACCACCGCCGGCTGCTAGCAGAGACGCAGCGGGGCCGGCAGTGAGGAAGAAGACTACTACTGCTGCTGATGCTGCTGCAGTATTTGGCTCGACGCATGAATTGTTTGCTCTAGAGATAGTTAATTAATTACCAGTAGGCACTTACTGTTTCCTACGCACACTGTAAACACAGTGGGTTCTTTTGATTACTGTACTTGTCTCTTTTGCTAAGCCACTACATATATGTGCTATATAATATGTACTTTGTGCTAATTAGGAGACGTATCATATGCACATAAGTCTTCTCGTGTATACACCATGTTCACTAACTAAAAACTATCACAAAAAAATCTAAAAAAATGTAAATATACTTTTAGCAATCTTATATTCAAATTCACTATATGTATAGGGAGTAAAAAATGCGAAATTCTGACAGACTTATAATTTTAAAGCTGCAGAATTTTTATCTTTTTTGTTACGGCTAACATACAATTAATTTGAGGTTAAAACTTTACACATAAGTGTAATACTATTGAAAATACTTGTATAATTTTTTAGATTTTTTTATAAAATTTATTAGTTGGTGTGTACGATGTGTATACGAAAAAATTTGTATGCATAGAATATGTTCTCAATTATCAAGGGTGTAATCACGTAATCACTCCAGCTGGGAGTCTATTAATAAAGCTCTAAAAATACTGACACTTCCTAGTTGGATTTGTTGGTGCATATCTTCGCTTTCTTAAAAGCTGAGTCAATATCTTAATTCCAGCGTGTTGACACTAGTGGAGAAGGGGTTTTTAACCCTGGTTCGTAACCCCCTGTAGTCCCGGTTATGCAACTGGGACTACGAATCCGGGACTAAAGATGCCCATCTTTAGTCCCGAGTGAAATAACCGGGACTAAAGATCCATCATTAGTCCCGGTAGGTAACACCAATCAGGACTAAAGATGGTTGCGCCACGTAGCTGCCTCAGCCATCTTTAGTCCCGGTTGGTGTTACCAACCGGGACTAATGATATTTTTTTTTAAAAAAACATTTGCTGGTTCTGCCAGCTGCTTGTTTATATATTATGCATATATCTGTATAAATACATATATATGCATAATATATATGTATATATAATATGCGTATATATATATATATATATATATATATATATATATATATATATATATATATATATATATATATATATATATTGACGGAGCGTGAAACTCCTCACCGGGAGACCGCGCGGGTCCCCCTTTGCCGGTTCGGCCGGGGGCGCGAGGTGGGGTTCTTAGCCCTTGATCTGAGGGATCTCAGCGAGGACGAAAGCGTGGACACAGACGATGTAGACAGGTTTGGGTCGCTTAGAAGCGTAATATTCTACTCCTGTGTTCTGGTGGATCTGTGAATGTCCCAAACAACCGGGGAGAGCTCAGCCTCTAGACCAAATAAGCCAGAGTCCGATTCCCTCTTTCCTAGGCCTGGGCCTCCTTTTATATGGCAAGGGGCTACCACATGGGCCACGAGCTGCCTAAGAAAGAAAACATTCTTTTACAATCGGGGCTATCCTACTGCTGGAAGCAGCCTCTGACAGGCGCCGCGGCATGCCCCTGCTCAGCCAACCCACCCATCCAGGAGAAGCCCGTTTCAACCATCATTAAATGGCGGGCGACTTTCTTGCCTTGCCCGCGCCGGAATCTGGAAAGCATCTGACCGGGACTGACGTACCAACTCTAGGAGTTGGCACGCCAGCTCCGGCTGAGAGACGAGAGACAGAGGGCTCTCATCATTCTGACGGGACGGGGCGAGGCGTGCTGCAAGCCGCCTGGCGCCACCTAACCCGCGATCTGACTGGTCTGTGATCGGTCACTCGCTGTGACCGGTCACGGACCGGATAGGCATGCGCCACGCCGCATTAAATGCGGCGTAGTGCGCTCGTCTGAACCGCCATAAATGCGGTTAGGTGAGCTCTGCCACGCTCACCTAACCTGCACACGTGGCACCAAAACCATAGGGGGTCGGGGCGCCCCAGCCCTCGGGGCAGAATCGGGAACGGCCCGACCCCGGGGGGAGACCGGGAGGGCAGCCGCCACGTCACCCTCGGGCCCGACCCCTCCGGGGGAACGGGCCACGTGGATCACTGTGGCCGCCTTTCCCTTTGGCCTCGACACCCCCGGTCCCATGTCACCGACAGTAGCCCCCGGCGTTACGCCTGGGGGGCCACACACCCCGAGGGGGCACCCAGGCTTGACGCCACCCCTCGGGCCCGATGACAGGTGGGACCGGCCCCACAGGCAGGCAGGACTCCTACGGTCGCGAGCCGCGCTCATCGGCGTGGAATGCCAACCGACATTAATGAGCGGTCTCTTCGTAACCGCAACATTACTCGAGGCAGCGCGCGGATCGGGACACGTCGGTCCGTTTCACCTGGGGATGTGATGATAGCGCTTTTTGCGGTAACCGAGCGCGATTAATGCGCACACAATCTGCCCCTCCTCAACCGCCACGGCCGCACGACTGCCGCGTGCGCCGTAAGCGGGCGAGTGGGGTTAGTGGAGGCATGGGCGCGAGAAACGAGGGGGCAAGGTAGTGCGCGCGGGAAACGAGGAGCCGGGCATGGCATAGGCAGGGGTACAAAAGGCACCGAGGAAGGGATTTGCTTCCTTCCTCTCGCTACTTTTCCCTTGCCTTTGCCATCCGTGTTCTAGCTCTTCGTTTCTCTCGCCCCACGCTCGCCACGCGCACTCGTTCTCAAGCTCCCCCTCCGTCGGCGCCATGGCGCGAAGCTCCGCACCGCTTGACGGCAGTGTGCTGCCGCCTTCTCGCATTACCAGCGAGAGGCAGGCCGGGCTGCCACGCCAGTTCATGCCGGGATCTGCCGCCCGGGAGGTGGTCATGCTGGGCGAGGGACGCCCGGCGCCGCTCTACCCGGGGCGGTCTGTTTTCTTTCTTTCCTTCGCCATGGCGGGCCTGATCCCGCCATTCTCCGCATTTTTTATGGATGTTCTGGAGTTCTACGATCTCCAGATGGCGCACCTCACCCCTAACGCGGTGATGACGCTGGCCATCTTCGCACACCTGTGCGAGATGTTCATCGGGGTGCGCCCATCCCTTCGACTGTTTCGGTGGTTCTTCACCGTGCAGCCGGTATCACCGCCGATGGTGGTCGGTGGCTGCTACTTCCAGCCGCGGGGGCAGGTGCTGAACCGCTACATCCCGTGCGTCCTTCGCAAGAAGTGGGACGACTGGAAGAGCGATTGGTTCTACACCCCCCTCGCCGACGAAGCGCGCCTCCGACTCCCAAGCCAGCCCCCAGTGCAGGTGCCTAGCTGGCGGGCGACGGTGGATCTGAGGGACGGCTACGACGCCGTCCTGGACCGCCTGGCGGGCCTGCGAACCCAGGGGCTCACGGGGGCCATGGTGTTCGGTGACTACCTCCGCCGCCGGATCGCGCCGCTCCAGCGACGCGCCCGGGGTGCCTGGGAGTACACCGGGACCGAGGACCTCCTGAGGACCCACCAGGGGCGCAAGTGGGACTGGGACCCCGAGGACTTCAGGATGGTGGTCCAACGGGTGCTAAACCTTAGCTCCGTGGAGTCATCCCTCATCCCTCAAGGGATCCTCCTCCTTTGCTGCGACCCGGAGCGCGCCAACATCCTGGCCATCATGCAGGTGGTCGGGGCGTCGGGGGATCGGGCTCCCCGAGGCCACGATGGCGCGGGCGGTAGCCGCAGAGGGGGCCAATCTACCCCCGGAGGGGGCCATGCTTCTGGGTCCCGCGGCGGGGCCCCGGGGGGAAGCCGCCCTGCCGACGCCAAGGGGAAGAGGAAGCAGGAGGGGACCCCTCCTCCATCCCCTCCCCGAGGGGACGGGGCGGTGCGCGTCAGCAGCAGGCGCCCGGAGGGCGCCGCGTTGACGCCTCAGCCCGAGGGTGAGCGGAAGAAGAAGTGGCTCCGCAAGATAGGGGAGAGCGAGCCATGCAGGGGGAGCCTCATTACGCCCCCAAAGTGGTCGTTCAGCCGGCCACCCCGCAGGTTCGATCCCCCACCCGCTGCGGTCACATTCTTACTCCCAAGCTCCCAAGGCAAGTCCTTACTTACCTCTTTCTGTTTCTTGTGTTTCTTCTGCCTCAGCGAGATCCCGTCCCGCCCCACGCGCCACCCGAAGACCGGCCGGCCTGAGGCCGGGGACACGGCGACCGCGGAGGCCCGGAGGCGGGAGGCCGACCTGCAGGAAGCCGCAGGCCGTCTCCGGGAAGCCCAAGAGGCTGCCCAAGAGGCGGCCCGGGAGGCGGCCCGGGTTCGGCAGGCCGAGGAGGCCGCCCGGGAGGAGGCCAGGACCCGTCGGGCCGAGGAGGCTGCCCGGGAGGCAGAGGCGGCGCGCGCGCACGAGGCTGCCACCCAGGTAGCCACCCCGACTGCACCCGAGGCGGAGGCCGCAACCGAGGCCGCCCGCGACGATGCCTAGGGGGCGCACCCGGGGCCCGACGCCCCGAGCGGCGCTCCGAGCCAAGCTACACCACCACCGAGATGGCCCTCCCCTCTTCCTTCCGCCGCCCCGCTGAGCGCGGAACCCCTCCTGCAAGCCTTGGCCACAGCAAACAACACAGTGCTGGACGGGCTGAGCGCCCAGATGGAGGCCCTGCAGGCGGAGCGGGCGGAGATCGACGTGGCGTGGGCGCGCGTCGAGGAGGGGCGGCGCTCCGTGGAGGCCATGGTGGAGGCGGGCCGTAAGGCGCACCACCTGCACACCTTGCGGCTCGAGGCTCGTCGCAGTAGCTTGGCGGAGATCGCCAGGGAGGTGGAGGAGGAGCGGGAGGCTGCCCTCATCGCCACCGCCGTGCTCGACGGGGCGCAGGACGACCTCCGCCTCCAATACGGGAGCCGGGTGGCGGAGCTGGAGGAGAAGCTCGACGCCGCCCGGGGAGTTCTCGACGTCGCCGCCGCCCGGGAGCGGCGGGCGACGGAGATCAAGACGGCGATCCGCCAGCGCGAGGAGGCCCTAGAGGCCCGCACCATGGCGCTGGGGGGCCAGGTCTCGCGCTTGCTCGCGCAAGAGGCTGCCGCGCGCCGACGGGCCGAAGCCCTTGACCTTCGCGCCCGGGAGTTGGAGGCGCTAGAGGAGCGCGCCCGCGCCCTGGACGCGAAGGAGGCGGCGCTGGCGGACCGCGAGGCCGCCGCCGCCACACGGGAGGCGACGCTGGCAGCGCACGAGTCCGCCTCCGCCGAGTAGGAGTCCGCACTCTGCCTTCGCGAAGACGCGCTCGCCGAGCGGGGGCGAGCCCTCGAGGAGGCCGAGGCCGCGGCGCAGCGGCTGGCGGACTGCCTGTTCCTCTGCGAGGCGGCGCGGGAGGAGCAGGCGCGCCGCAATCTGGAGAGCGCCCGCGCCGAGAGGGACGCGCTGAACCAGCGGGCCTCTGAGCTCGAGGCGCGGGCGAGGGAGCTGGACACGCAAGCGCGCAGCGGCGGGGCGGCCATGGGCCATGGCGATCTAGCCGCCCGCCTCGCAGCCGCCGAGCACACCATCGCCGAGCTGCAGGGCACCCTGAACTCGTCCGCCGGGGAGGTTGAGGACCTTTGGCTGGCGAATGAGGTGGGGCCCGGCATGCTTCGGGATGCCGTCTCCCGCCTCGACCGCGCTGGGCGGCAGGCGGGCATCTAGGGCGGGCGGTACGCGAAGTATGTTGCCAACCAGGGGGCCTCGCCCAGCGCCTCTCGGAGATGGCCGGGGCCCTTGAGAGGCTCCCCGAGGAGCTCGAGGAGACGATCAAGTCTTCCTCAAGGGACCTCGCCCGGGGAGCGGTGGAGCTCGTGCTGGCGAGCTACTAGGCCCGGGACCCCGACTTCTCCCCGTGGACGGCGCTGGAAGAGTTCCCTCTCGGGACCGAGGACGGCGCGCACGCGCAAGTCCGGGACGCCGCCGACCACATCGTCCACGGTTTCGAGGGGACGGCCCCTCAGCTCGCTTTCGCCCTCGACTCCGACGAGGAGGAGGGCGGCGACGACGGCGCAGACGACAGCGACGACGAGGCCGGTGGCCCGGGCGCGTCGGGGTGAGCCCCCGGGCCCCTACGGATCTTAATAATTTTTTCCTTCTTCTTCTGAGGCCTTCGAGCCCATGCTTGTACAGATTGGTTTTATTTTACCTGCAATCAAATAGGATTTTAATCTCTAAGTCAGTTACAATTGCTATATGCATGAGATAAGGATGGTCTGTGTCGCGATCCTTCTGTGTCTTGGCTTGAGCGAGGGCTCGTGCCCGGGCCCCAGCCTCAAGCGGCGCGGGTCGGAGCTAGTGCCTGGGGAGATCCGCATGTTGAGACTGGCCAGGCCGGGAGCGTGGTGACCGAGGGTTAGGTGGACCCGATTGTGGGCCATTGCCGATTCCCCCCGGGAGTTCACCGCGCCCCAGGGCACGGCTCGGTTTTGGGCCCCGTTTGGCGATTTTAGACGACTCGGGCCACCGAGGGCAGGGTCGAGCACGAGCAGGCTGACTCAAGTCAAGACTTTTCAAAAGGAAACGATAACACAGACGCAGTCCTCAGGAAATTGAGAACGCTTGTTATTGAAATGCTGAGAAGAAAAAATTAAACAGGTATAGACATGTGGGAGCCCCCGGCCAACCCTGCGTGCCCAAGGGGGACGCGGGGTTGGCCTGAGCCCGAGGTACGACACCCGACCCCCTTATGGGTAGAAGCGGCGAAGATGCTCGATGTTCCACGGGTTAGGCAACTCTGTGCCGTCGCCCGTGGCCAATCGAACCGAGCCCGGCCGGGGGACGCCGATCACTCGATACGGACCCTCCCACATTGGTGAGAGTTTGCTCAGTCCAGCACGCGTTTGGACGCGGCGTAGGACGAGATCATCGACGCAAAGTGATCGGGCCCGGACATGGCGTTGATGGTAACGCCGCAGGCTCTGCTGGTAGCGCACGGCTTGGAGGGCCGCGCGCCGCCTTCGCTCTTCCAGGTAGTCGAGGTCGTCTCGGCGAAGCTGATCTTGATCAGCCTCGCAATACAGGGTGGCTCGAGGGGACCTCAGGGTAAGCTTGGATGGGAGGACCGCCTCCGCGCCGTAGACGAGGAAGAAAGGTGTTTCCCCAGTCGCTCGGCTTGGAGTGGTTCGGTTCGCCCAGAGCACCGCCGGCAACTCCTCGATCCACGAGTCGCTGTGCTTCTTGAGGATGTTGAAGGTCTTGGTCTTGAGGCCCTTGAGGATTTTCGCATTGGTGCACTCCACCTAACCGTTGCTTCTGGGGTGGGCGGGTGAGGCGAAGCAGAGCTTAATGCCCATGTCTTCGCAGTAGTCGCCGAAGAGCTCACTGGTGAACTGGGTGCCGTTGTCCGTAATGATACGGTTAGGTACCCCGAACAGAGGAGTAATGCCCTTGATGAATTTTAGCGCCGAGTGCTTGTCGATCTTGATGACCGGATAAGCCTCGGGCCACTTGGTGAACTTGTCGATTGCGACATACAGATACTCGAACCCGCCCGGGGCCTTCCTGAAGGGACCCAGGATGTCCAGCCCCCAAACAGCAAATGGCCATGAGAGATGTATGGTCTGCAGGGCCTGGGCCGGCTGATGCGTTTGCTTGGCGTGAAACTGGCACGCCCTGCATCGTCGGACCAGCTCCACTGCATCGTGGAGCGCCTTCGGCCAATAGAAACCCTGGCGAAAGGCTTTGCCGACCAAGGTGCGTGGGGCGGAGTGGGCTCCGCACTCGCCTTCATGGACATCGACAAGGAGCTCGACGCCTTGCTCCCAAGGAATGCACTTCAGGAGGACTCCGTTAGCCCCGCGCCGGTAGAGGGTCCCTTCCACCAGCACGTAGCGCTTGGAGATGCAATGGACGCGTTCACTCCCTTCGCGGTCCTCGGGTAGAGTCTGATTTGTGAGGTACGCCTGGATCTCAGCCATCCAAGCGATCGATCTTGGGGGGCCGGGGTCGGCCTCCTCGGGTCCCGAGGCCTGGACTCCGACGGGCCTCGGGGGCCGCTGAGGCGCGTCCGTATCCCCTGGAGGGTCGGGCCGCGCCGACGGCTGGGCCAGCCTTTCTTCAAAGGCGCCCGATGGGGTCGAGGCTCGCGAGGAAGCTAGCCTTGAGAGTTCGTCGGCGACCGCGTTATCTCGTCGGGGCACGTGCCGAAGTTCTATCCCATCGAAATGACACTCCATACGCCGCACCTCGCGGACGTAGGCGTCCATCTGTGGGTCGGAGCACCGGTACTCCTTGGATACCTGGTTAACGACCAACTGGGAGTCGCCTAGAACCAGGAGGCGGCGGATCCCCATTCCGGCCGCCACTCTGAGTCCCGCAAGGAGTCCCTCGTACTCCGACATATTGTTGGTTGCCCGGAAATCTAGGCGAACCAAATATCTGAGGACGTCTCCGCTAGGCGAGGTCAAGGTGACTCCCGCGCCGGCGCCCTGAAGGGCTAGGGAGCCGTCGAACTGCATCACCCAGTAGGCGGCGTGAGGCAGTTGCGAGGGGCTCGCGTTGGCCTCGGGGGCGGAGACGGGCTCGGGAGCCGGGGTCCACTCCGCCACAAAGTTGGCGAGGGCTTGGCTCTTGATCGCGTGGCGTGGCTCAAAGCGCAAATCGAACTCAGAGAGTTCGATTGCCCATTTTACCACCCGTCCAGTGCCCTGTCGGTTGTGCAAGATCTGGCCGAGTGGGTAGGATGTGACCACCGTGACCCGATGCGCCTGGAAAGAATGGCGCAGCTTCCTCGAGGCCATCAGAATTGCGTAGAGCATCTTCTGGGCCTGAGGGTATCGGGTCTTGGCGTCCCGCAGCGCCTCACTAACGAAGTAGACGGGCCGCTGCACCTTTCGGCGGGGCCTGTCCTCTTCGTTGAGGGCACCGTTCCCGGGGCACTCATTGTCCGAGGGGCCTCGCCGGGGCCACTCTGCTTCTGTGCCGACGACCTCGGGGTCGGAGGGCGTCGGACGCGGCCTTCCCGCAGTGGCCCGAGGGCCTTCCTGGGGGTCGGGGGCGTCCGGCGCCGTCGGACAAGCGGGCAGAGGGCCACATCCGGTCGTCAGGGGCCTTAGGCCACCGTCCGGCTCGGGGGCCTCTCCTCCCTGCTCTCTCCCGGGTCGAGTCGACACAGGGTGGGGGTGCGCGGACCGAGGGCTGTCCTCGTCGCGCTCCACAACCAACGCCGCGCTGACTACCTGCGGGGTTGCCGCCAAGTAGAGTAGCAACGGCTCATCTGGCTCCGGGATGACCAGGATCGGGGGAAAGCTGAGGTATGCCTTCAACTGGGTGAGGGCCCGCTCAGCCTTCTCCATCCAGGAAAATGGCCCGGAGCGTTTGAGGAGCTTAAATAGGGGTAGCGCCTTCTCTCCCAGCCTCGATATGAATCGGCTTAAGGCAGCCATGCATCCGGTGACGCATTGCACGTCCTTAAGCTTGCTGGGGGGGCGCATCCGCTCTATAGCTCGTATCTTCTCAGGGTTGGCCTCAATGCCTCGGGCAGAGATCAAGAACCCGAGAAGCTTGCCCGCAGGCACGCCGAACACACACTTTTCGGGGTTCAGCTTTATGCGGGCGGAGCGAAGACTTTCGAAAGTCTCCGCCAAATCTGGGAGCAAGGTCTCTTGGTTGCGCGTTTTCACAACCAAGTCATCGACATAGGCCTCAACGTTGCGTCCTATCTGACTACCCAAAGAAATACGAGTAGTACGCTAAAAAGTAGGACCTGCATTCTTTAACCCGAAGGGCATGGTTGTATAACAATAAGTTCCTACAGGGGTAATGAATGCAGTTTTTTCCTCATCCTCCCTAGCCATGCGAATCTGATGATAACCTGAGTATGCATCTAGAAAGCACAAAAGGTCGCACCCCGCGGTGGAGTCGACAATTTGATCTATGCGTGGCAGGGGATAAGGGTCCTTAGGACATGCCTCGTTGAGGTCGGTGTAGTCGATGCACATCTGGAACTTGCCGTTCGCCTTGGGGACGAGGACCGGGTTCGCGAGCCACTCCGGATGGATGACCTCACGAATGAACCCGGCCTCTAGAAGCCGCGCCACCTCCTCGCGGATGAAGGCTTGGCGTTCCGGGGCCTGCCGCCGCACCTTCTGCCGGACGGGCCTTGCGTCCGGTCGCACGGCGAGACGGTGCTCAATCACCTCCCTGGGGACCCCGGGCATATCCGCCGGTCTCAAAGCGAAGACGTCGGCGTTTGCCCGCAGGAAGGAGACGAGCGCGTCTTCCTATTTGTCGTCCAAGAGACCACCGATTCAGGTGGTCTTGGACGGGCCGTCGCCCAGGGCGACCTCCTTCACCGGGACCTCGTCACCCAAGGCCATCCGCTGCCTCGGGGTGGTCGACGTGGAGGCGCCGAGCCTCTCGTCGCCGCCCGCGGGCTTGGATATCGCGGCGAGGCGGTCCGCGCGCTACTCCATGCAAGCGAGCGCGATTTTGAGGTCGTCGTGGACGGTGATAGGGCCACTGGGGCCCGACATCTTCATCTGGAGGTAGGCGTAGTGGGTGGCCGCCATGAACTTCACCAACGCGGGCCTTCCCAAGACCGCGTTGTAGGGCAGATTGAGATCCGCTACATCGAAGTCCACCTGCTCGGTGCGGAAGTTGGCGGGGCCACCGAAAGTGACCGGGAGGTCAATGTGACCCAGCGGCCAGGTGTGCCCCGGCGTCACGCCGATGATCGGCTGGGACGGCCGGAGCACCATCCCCGGGGCCTTGATAGCATCAAAGGCCGCGGGGGAAAGGATGTTGAGGGACACGCCCCCGTCTATCAGGACGCGCCCCAACTTCACATTGTGGACGGTGGGGGAAACCACCATCGCGATCTGCCCTCCCCGGGCAACGCATGGCGGGTGGTCGGTCTGGTCAAAGGTGAGGGCGAACTCCGACCAACGCGCCCGCCGCGTCGCCTCATGGGTAGGGGCCGTGGCCAGAAGCTCTCGCTTCATGGCCTTGAGGCTCCGGCGAGAAGCGTGAGCGCACGCTCCCCCATCAACGGTGGCGACGGTGGCCTCAGGCTCCTGAAAGCCCAGATCATCGTCGCCATCATCAATGTCCTCGGCGGGGGCCTTCTGCTTGGCCTCACTTCGTCGGTTGCCGGTGGGAGTCGCCGGGGCCTTGCCCTCACGGCGCTCCTGCCTCCTCTCCTCCTCCCACTTCCTCGTCCGCTCAGCCAAGCTTTTGACCGCGCGGCAGTCTGCGAGGTCGTGGAGAGAGGTGTTGTGCACGGTGCACCATCTATCGGCCGGGCGCTCCCTGCCGGGAGCGCCAGCCTCCTTCTTTTTGTCGCCCGCGGGCCTCCCCTTTCGGGGGGCTCGCGAAGCGCCCTCGGCGGCGAGGACGTGACCCTCGTCGTCGGAACGAGCCGACCTCTTCTTCCTCCTCCTATCCCGCCGCCCTAAACGAGCGGCGGACTCGGGGGCAGCCGGAGCCGCCGCTCCAGAGCCGGAGGAGTTCCAGGTCCAGGCCTCCTCCTTGCGAGCCACACGGTCCGCGAGCTCGAAAAGCTGCGCGGTGGTCTGGGGCTCCTTGGAGGCGATCTTCTCGAGCATGCGGTTATGCCGCACGCCTCCCCTGAATGCGTAGATCACCGCATGTGCAGGGATGCATGGTATGGTATTGCGGACTTGACAAAACCGCTGGATGTACGAGCGGAGAGACTCATCGTCCCTCCGCTATACCGCGTGCAATCTGCCTCTTCGCCTGGGCGCGGGTATGTGTCCTGGAAGTTCGTGGTGAACTGCTGGCACAAATCCTCCCAGGAGTGGACCGACACGGGTGGCAGGTTCATTAACCAACCCCGCGCCTTGCCCTTCAGGGCCATGGGAAAGAAGTTCGCCATGACCCTGTCGTCACCCCCGCGGCTTCTATCCCAGTCGTGTAGATCTGGAGAAACTCAGCGGGGTTGACGCTTCCATCATATTTTTTGGTGATGGTGGGCCGGAACCTCGGGGGCTAACGGATATTCCGAAGGCTCGCCACGAAGGCTCGACAGCCAGCACCGCCAACCGGGGACACGGGGGGCTGGCCACCGTGACCGGAACGGAGCGGCGCCCCAGAAGAGGAGGCGCCTTCCGCCGCATGGGCGGCGCGACGAGCGTCGCGCCGGCGCTCGATATCGAGCCGGGCGTCTGTGTAACGCCCGTTTCGTCGCGGCGTTAGCGGGAAAACTAATCTGCTAAAAACCCTAATTGCGAAAATTTGCTCTTCGGCTGAGTCTTGTCGTGTGCCAAGGTCTCGTGTTTCCGCTCTCAGTTCAATCCCGGAGAAAACCGCGAAATCGGATTTCGAATCCAAGCCCTAAAACTCCTTCTCTATCCTTTTCTGGTAAAGTCTACTTTACCTCCCTCTGTCGTGGGCTGCCTCCCCCTTTCTCGGCCTGTCCCCTTCCCTCTTCTTCCCCTCGGGCCGCTGCCGGCCCAGCCCTCTCGGCCTGTTTTCTTTTTCCCCCTCTCTCCTTCTCGGGCCGCCGTCGGCCCAACTCCTTCGGCCTCGCCCGGCCCAGCTCCCTCCCGCGCCAGGCCGCTCGGCCCGTGCACGCCGCGCACGTGCCCCGCACGCGTCGGGCCGAGAGAGCCAGCGCTCTCTCTCCCCGCGCGCGCGCCCTTACCCAAATCGGCTAGGAGGCAAGCCTCCTTTTCTTCCCCCTTTTCCCCTTTTTCCCGACCGGCCGGCGTCACCGCTGCCGCCGTTGGCCGCTAGCGCCGGAGTGCGCCGGTCCCCTCTCAGCGCCCCAAACCGACCTCCGCGAACCGCCTCTTCCCCCCCCCGCGACCAAACCGACCTAGCGCCCTACAAAACCCCCGCCAATCGGCCGCAATTTCTTTCCCCTCCGCCCGGCCGCCATTGCCGCCTCCCCGAGCTCGCCCTTCCCGCCGTCGCGCCACCGCCCTCTTGCTGCCGTCGCCGCAAGAAGAGGAGCCCGGCGCCCTCTTCTTCCCCGGCTCGGGACCGCGTCTCACCGCCGCCCCGCGTCGTCGCCCCCGTCCCCGGCGAAACCTTCTCGCGGTAACTCCCGTTCCGCCGTCTCTCTCTTTTTCTCCCCTTCTTTAGGCGCTAGATAGCACCACCGCCGCGCGTTCGAACCCTAGGCGCCGCCCCCGCACCGCCGTCGCTCGTCCTC
>BDMV01000004.1:24684934-24796282 GCA_008326285.1 Oryza officinalis | reverse complement strand
AACTAAAATCAATTGTGAAAAATAACTGGCTTTCCCTTGAAGCTTGCATTAAACACTTAATTCCCCTGACTTGCTGAGTACTCCCGTACTCACCCTTGCTCTATATA
Source organism: Oryza officinalis (assembly GCA_008326285.1). NCBI lineage: Eukaryota > Viridiplantae > Streptophyta > Magnoliopsida > Poales > Poaceae > Oryza > Oryza officinalis. The sequence continues at coordinate 24,796,175 of BDMV01000004.1, read as the reverse complement.
ATTAACCCCCCCCCAGTTCTCGAAGACGAAGAGGTGGACCCTGCTGATGAAGAGTTCTTCCAGGAGCAAGCAGACTTCGAGCAGTAGTAGGGTTTCGGCCTTCCCCAAGGCTTTGCTTGTGGCTTAGGGCCAGTCGCCGCTTTCCGCTTCCGCCTTTTTGTAATGCTGTTGTGAACTCGGGTTCTGTCCGCAGTTCCAACCCTGATTGTAATCCTACTCTTAAATAAAGAGACCGCTGTTGTTGTGATATTCTGTCTTCCTGTTGTACCAGCGCTATTTCCTGGGACTGGTACAGGCATACAGGTCAATCTGGACCGCTCTATCCTGGTCTCCGCCCGGGGCCAGTTTGGGGCGTGACAGTCTGGCCCTCCACGCATATCTTCTTGGGTCGGAGGCGTTGATGAGGGAACCGCGGACGAACGGCGTGTGTCGGCCGTCGTCCGCCGTGCCCTCTGCCTCGACGACATAGAGCCGGCGGCGGCTGCGCCGGAGGTTCCGGTGGCGGAAGACCGCCTGCCGGTGCCTAGGCGCTGCTGCGCCGTCATGACCAGGTTGGCCACGTCGTCCAGCCAACGCTGGGCTGGGGTCTCTGGATCGGGGACGACGGGCGGGTGACGCAAGAGCGCGCCCGCAGCCTGGAGCGTGCCCTGGGACGTGCCGCCATCGTCGTAGGTGAGGCGCCGGCGCACCCCGCCTCGCCGTCCTCCTCCATCGCCTGCGAGCGGCGAGGTCGCAGATCCCTCGACCTCCTCAAGCGCCTTCCCCCGCCCAAGATTCCGGCGGGAAGGGGACGACGGGGTGCGAGCCCGATGGCGTGGGTCCTGCTCCCTGCCATCACCGCTGGCGCTCAAAGAAGGGCTGTACGCCACTGCCTCTTCGGCCATAGGGCTGACCTGGCGAAGCTTGGCGTACACGAAAAGAGACGGGGGGCTCAGAAAAACACACGCGCCCCCTACCTGGCGCGCCAGATGACGGAGCGTGAAACTCCTCACCAGGAGACCGCGCGGGTCCCCCTTTGCCGGTTCGGGGGGACTAAAGATAACATCTTTAGTCCCGGTTTATACCACCACCCGGGACTAAAGATATCTTTAGTCCCGGTTGCTGCCACCACCGGGACTAAAGATGTTTTCCCGCTGCGGCCAAATTATCTTTTTGTCCCGGCTATGTTTAACAACCGGGACTAAAGATTGAAACAGTGCACATATAAATAACATATGACCTATTTTAATAGTTTCAATTTGATATTACATTTCAATAATGATAAATAATCACATATAGACCAATTTAAATACTATTTGAATAGTATTAAAATATCTAATACCATATTACCTATTTAAATAGTTTTAAATTATTATTAAATATAAATAATCACATATAAATTACATATGACGTTTCAATTTGATATTACATTCCAATAATTGATATTACTATCTAATACTATATTACCTATTTAAATAGTTCAAAATTGATATTACATATATAATTGTAGTACTAAAAAACACAAACATTACATGGCCTTCAATACATTATAAATAATTTGCGTCGTCCATACAACAACCTATGTCACAGTTTTCCTTACATAATTGTAGTAATAAAAAACACAAACATTGCATGGCCTTCAATACATTATAAATAATTTGCATTGTCCATACAACAACCTATGCCACAGTTTTTCTCACGTACTTTCTCCTCACTAATGTTCCTTCTCTATGATCGTTGCGTGAGTAAGGGGTGTCCTCCTTTGAAAGGAGGAAGCTCGGGTCAACCATCACCGCGAACGGAGGTTGCCCGTCGAACTGATCGTAATCTTCGTCAGTCTTATCCTCGACTCCGACGATTTTCCTTTTGCCTGGGAGAACCACGTGGCGCTTTGGCTCGTCGGGTCCTTTACCCTTCTTTGGTTTGCTAGACATGTCCTTCACGTAGAAAACCTGTGTGACATCATTGGCTAGGACGAAAGGTTCGTCTGAGTATCCAACCTTGCTTAGGTCAATCGTTGTCATCCCACTGTCATCAATCGTTATGCCTCCACCGGTGAGCCTAACCCATTGGCAACGAAACAGAGGTACCTTCAGGGGTCCGTAGGCTAGTTCCCATATGTCCTCGATGACACCGTAATACGTGCTAGTTGCACCATCGTATCTCATGACGTCGATACGAATAGCAGAGTTCTGGTTTGTGCTCTTTCTGTCTTGGGCTCTTGTGTAAAATGTATACCCATTGATTTCATATCCTTGGAATGTCGATATCGAGCAAGAAGACCCCCTCGCCAAGAAGGCTAGTTGTCGGTCAATGGTTTCTGCACCCATTAGACGTTGTCGTAGCCAAACGGGGAAAGTATCGATGTGATGGCGTGTAATCCATGCATCAGACTTGCCGATGTTTTTCGACCGAACAATCGCCAGGTGCTCCTCGATGTAAGGAGCCACCAACGAAGATTGTTGCAAAACCGTGAAATGTGCTTTACGGAATAAATCGTTGTCCACGGTCATTATTGCTTTTCTTCCAAGAGTCCCCTTTCCCCGTAGTCTCCCCTCATGGCTTGATTTGGGTACCCCGATTGGACGAAAGTCTTCAATAAATTCTACGCAGAACTCAATGACCTCCTCTGTTCCATAACCCATGGTGATGCTTGCTTCCGGACAAGAACGGTTACGAACGTATTTCTTTAGAATGCCCATGTACCTCTCGAAAGAAAACATGTTGTGTAGGTACACAGGACCGAGAATACTGATCTCTTTCACAAGGTGACATAGAAGATGAGTCATTATATTGAAGAATGACGGTGGAAAGATCATCTCAAAGCCGACGAGACATTGGACCACGTCCTCTTGAAGGGTTGTTAAACTGTCTGGATCTATGATCTTTTGCGAAATTGCATTCATGAAAGCACATAGCTTTGTTATTGTTCCCCGGACATTGTCAGGAAGGATACCACGAATTATAACAGGAAGCAGTTGTGTCATTAACACGTGACAGTCATGAGACTTTAGGTTTGTGAATTTCTTTTCCTTCATTCTTATTATTCTCTTTATGTTCGAGGAGTATCCAGACGGTACCTTGATGCTCTCCAGGCATTCAAACATACTTTCCTTCTCTTCCTTACTCAGGGTGTAGCTTGCAGGACTCAAGTAATGGCTTCCTTTATCCTTCGGTTCCGGGTGAAGGTCCTCGCGTTGTTGCATATGCTTGAGATCATTACGTGCTTCAAGTGTATCTTTTGACTTCCCATATACACCTAGGAAGCCTAACAGGTTGACGCAAAGGTTCTTAGTGAGGTGCATCACGTCGATCACGTGCCGAACGTCTAAGACTTCCCAATAGGGTAACTCCCAAAAATAGACTTCTTCTTCCACATCGCCGCGTGACCATCTTCGCTCTCTATAGGTTGGCTGCCAGGTCCCAAATACTACTTTCAGATCTTTCACCATAGCAAACACGGTTTTTCCGTTGCGATGTTTAGGCTTAATACGGTAGTCTGCCTTCTGTTCGAAATGCTTGCCTTTTTTCCGTATAGGATGGGTTGCAACAAGGAATCGACGATGGCCCTTGTAAACAACCTTCCTGCAGTGTTTCAGATACGTACTTTCAGTTTCATCCATGCAATGGGTGCAAGCCTTGTACCCCTTGTTTGACTGTTCGGATAGGTTGCTAAGTGCAGACCAATCGTTAATGGTCACGAACAACAACGCTCGCAGGTTAAATTGCTCTTGTTTGTCCTCGTTCCACACGGAGACACCTTCTTTGTTCCACAGCAGAAGCATATCCTCAACCAATGGTCTTAGGTACACATCAATGTCGTTACCAGGTTGCTTTGGGCCTTGAATGATAATTGGCATCATGATGTACTTTCGCTTCATGCATAGCCAAGAGGGAAGGTTGTAGATACACATGGTAACAGGCCAAGTGCTATGGCCGCTGCTCATCTCTCCAAATGGATTCATGCCATCTGTACTTAAACCGAACCTTACGTTTCGGGCATCCTCTCCAAAGTCTGGAAATGTTCTGTCGATGTTTCACCACTGCGACCTGTCGGCGGGGTGTCTCAGCATCCCGTCTTGTTGACGTTCTTCTGCGTGCCAGCGCATCATGCTAGCATGCTCTTTGTTCCTGAACAAACGCTTGAGCCGTGGTATTATAGGGAAATACCACATCACCTTAGCAGGAACTCTCTTCTTCGAAGGTTGTCCGTCAACATCACCTAGATCATCTCGTCTAATCTTGTATCGTAGTGCTTTACAAACCGGGCATGCTTCTAGGTTCTTGTACTCCTCACCGCGATAGAGGATACAATCGTTCGGACATGCGTGTATCTTATGTACTTCTAGTCCTAGAGGGCATAGCACCTTCTTAGCTTCGTACGTTGTTTCGGACAACTCGTTTCCCTCCGGAAGAATGTTCTTGACGAGTTTCAATAACTCGCCAAATGCCTTGTCACTCACACCATTTTTTGCCTTCCATTGCAAGAATTCTAGCGTCGTACCCAATTTTTTGTGCCCCCTGTTCGCAACCTGGGTACAACGAAGTTTTGTGGTCCGCTAACATACGGTCCAATTTTTGGACCTCCTTCTCACTTTCGCAGCCGTCCTTTACGTCCCGCAACATTTGACCAAGATCATCTACAGCGTCGTTATCTTGAACAGCTCCGTCCGCCTCGCCTTTCGGATTTTCTTCAAATCCACCGTATTGATGAGCCTAGTCCGGAATATTCTCGTCTTCTACTTCATCTTCTTCCATTGTAACCCCTAGCTCTTCGTGCGAGGTCCAACAATTATATCCAGGCATGAATTCAGACTCAAACAAGTGCGCATCAATAGTTCTTAATGATGAATACTCCTTTCGGTTACTGCACTTTTTGCATGGACAACACATGAAACCCTTGTACTTGTTAGCATTGGTCACCTTCAAAAAATAATGCACGCCTTCAATAAACTCTTTCGATCGTCGGTCCGCGGTGTACATCCATTGTCGATCCATCTAGACATCAAATAGTCCAATGTTACTAACGAAATCCACATTCTCGAAACTAATTAAATAATCATACAAAAATTTAAAACATAATTATTCAAAGTGAAACTAATTTCTAGAAAAGAGAATGGAGAAAATATTCTAATTTTGCCTAACATCATTATCCAAATTTTCTAATTTCAAAATCAACCTAATTTTGCCTAACATATTTTCTCTCTCATCATTTTGCATAAACCTTTATGGAGAAAATATTTTATAGAAACAAAGCTATAAATGTAATATGCTAAGCATACATTATTAGAGAATGGATTTGCTAACCTTTTCGATCTCTCCGATTTGTATATTATCACCAAAACAAATTTATCAAAAATTTTGGCAACACTTCCCTTCTTCCTCCTCCTCTTGGCAGCAATGGCTTGGGTTGAAGGAGGAAGAAGAAGTATAAAAAGATGTATCACTATAGTCCCGGTTAATAACACTAATCAGGACTATAGATCTAAATTATCTTTAGTCCCGGTCTGTGTTACCAACCAGGACTAAAGTGAGGATCTTTAGTCCCGGTTGATTACACCAACCGGGACTAAAGATCCCCGCCCTCCTGACACCGGCCTGACAGGGCCGGTGGGTGTGTGAACCGGGACTAAAGATCATCTTTAGTCCCGGTTGGCGTTGTCTTTTTTAACCGGGACTAAAGTTGATCTTTAGCCCCGATTCATATTCGAACCGGGACTATTCCGGTTTTTCTGATTCCGATCAAAGATCAGTTCTCCAGTAGTGTTAACAACCAAATATGGAAAAGAGCATCCTGGAAATTTTAAGAATGACGAGAGGAAATTAAGCACTAGAACCAGCCACGAACTAGAATCACGTTCTTTTTTAAAGCTATGTATTAATTTTGGTACTCGAGGAAAAAATTGATTAATTTTGTAGGCATTGTGAATCTATGACCCATTAGCATCACATGGAAGCAACGCAACTAACACGAGATGTAAGGTAATTTTATCATTTTAAAAAAGTATCAAAATGTATCATATTTTTTAGTGTAAAATTTGATACCTTTAGATAATAAGTATCTCGAGATAAAAAAAATTTAATGTAAAATTTAGATATCTCGAGATACTTTTTCAACAACCATAAAATTTCTCCGAGATGTATGTATAGGAAGATAAACAGGATCTTCCTGTGCCCTTGATGACTATGTTGTTATTCACAACTCACAAGTCGATCTCATAGGTCATAATTAACATGGCTATTATTCATGCATGATTGATTTTTTTCCTCTGTTTTTCAGTTGGCACCAACTGTAGTCCTAACATCTGTTGTCTTGTCTCTATTAATTCGGTCTTTGCAACTGATAGGGACAAATAACCATGGGTCTTGTATAATAGTATCATGTTTATCTTTAGAATGAGACAATGGCACAGTGCCTCCGATTATATGCTAATTTATTCCTACATTTCTCTAATTGTTGCATAAACAAAGAAGCAGATACAAACGTGCATGGCCGAAATAGAAAACTGAAACTAAGATGTGGTAGTACAAAAAGGAAATGAGAGGCGAGTACCATTCACATGGTCCTCGTCAGGAAACCATTTTTCCAGCAACTTTTCTTCTTTTTCTTTTTAATTTCACCAACCATGAGCATAACCTGTCCTGAAAACGTGTTTTAGCTAGTATTATACTAGGCTATATATAATGTAATATGTGTAAAGAGTGTACGTACCGTGTACGGCGTACAAGGACGAAGCATGCTCTCCAACCACATCATCGTTTCTTCATTTTTCTATCTGTAAAAGCTAGCTACATTTACTTACATTTGCCTTATTGTTAAGGTAGTAGTGACTTGAAGCTTTACTCTCTTACCTGAATTTTACGCTACAATGGTACATGCTTGTTAGCTTGTATATACATTAAGGCTAGTGTTTCTGATCAGTACACATGTCCTGTATTCTGCAGTTCAAGCATCAAATGCATGCCGTCCAAAAATGAATTTACCAAAACTAAAACAGTCATATATTCATATTATTTCCACATCTAAAATAAAATCAAAATTTTTTATTAAAAAAAAGCTACAAGAGCGCATACAGTTACCATTGCAACTTTAGCATACAATTGTCGATTACAGTTGGTGCCCCGATGTTCTTTTTTAATAGCTGGCGTCCCGATGTTAATAGTTTAGATTGGAAATTTCGTGGGTGGTACTTGTTGTAGATACTAGTACATACTTATAATGTTGTCCATATTAATTGATCATATTAAATTGTTTTTAGAATCGTGGGACATTGTATTCCTCCCAAAGAATTAAATGGTGACTTCTTTAATATCTATATTGGTTCAATTTTTTGAAAATAAAAATACTTACAGGAGTAGAATGTGCGTGTGTATATTTATAAAGATAGTGTATGCATGTTTTAAGGGTTTGCTTTTGTAGTGTGTTTTTTTAAAATAAAAGGAGAGTAGTAACATCTATAACATCTTCACTAAATTTTCCATTCTTTTGATTAATATATTCAATGAAATGATGCATTAGCACATACCAACCACGCAGTCCATGTCCTTTCTTCTCCCTTTATATACACGCGAACACGAGAACGATGGAGAGTAAACACAACCAGCCAGCCAATCACAAAGGCGACCTCCCGGCGACGAGCTCACCTCAGCCTCACCTGCACCTGCAAAGGGATCAGCTCGCTCGCCGGAGAGAAGCCAGAGCTCACCGCTCGCCGGAAACTGAAAATGGGGGAGGCGCAGGCGCAGGCGCCGGCGCCGGCGGCGGCATCATTCAGCCTCGCGCAGCGGCGCGGCGGCCTCCGCCTGCCGCGCCGCGTTGGCCGGCGCAAGGTCCACGTCGTCCGCCTCGGAGGCGGCGGAGGTAGCAGCGCGCGGACGGGCGGCGGCGGTGGAGGCCGCGGGCTGTGCCTACGCCAGCTCAGGCTCCGGTGGCTCCGCCGCGCCGTGTGGCGGCTCGCGGAGCTCTGCGTGGCGGCGTTGTCGGGCCCTCTCGGGGCAGCGCCGGCCGACGCGCCGGGTCCGTGGAGGGGCGGCGCCGCCGTCGCCGTCGACCCCTACGCCTTCGCCGCGCCGTTCGTGCCGGCCGTGCTGCTGAAGCGCGCGGGAAAAGGCTACTAAGAACACAACGCCTAAGTGGCTAAGTACATATACGTGACAGTTTATTAACTACGCATTTTTTTCCTTCCATTTTGCATTATGTTTCCATTTTTTTTTCGTTCCATTTCTGTTTAGTTTGGCTTCTGAAGCATGGGAACTGAAGAACAGTGTACCGTGCTATTGTAACACCAATTATATGAAGCTATGAACGCTAAAAATTCTGTCCAACTCTGTACTTCTGTGTGTACTAGCCAGCCGATTGTTGATCCATCATTGCTCAATTTGGTGCCTGAAAGTTATGACGTTAAATCATGCCGACAGAACAAACAGTAACCGTTCCAGGGGACAGGCGCACGGTACAATTTTATATCAAACCATATGAAAAGTTCCAAAATTTCCATACTCTCAAGTTATAAACTTATCATGAATACTCGTATTTACAACTAACTATGTTTTTTAAATAGTAGATGACATATTTATCGACAACTAGGTGTTTATATGTTTATGATGACTTCGTTAATCTTAAAATATGTCGGCTCAGTCTTTCAAAAATATTTTTATAGTAGAATGAGTGTTATGAGTATCTATATTTGTATCATATTTCTTAAAAAAAGTTTCATTTGTAATAATTCAGACAAATCCTCTTAAATCTCAGTTTTTTTCCCATGGACTTCCAGGATTTTCAGTTGAGCATGAACAGTAGTACAGTACAAGCAAGCTGCCGTTTTTTTTTTCTCTCTTTGGGCTGTTCCGAGTAGGTAGGTACACACAGTACAACACAACAGTGGGCGATCTCACGTGAAGCTGATCCGCCATTAACGCTTTGATTTGTGCTCTTACACTGTGTGTTTGTGTGTGTGGCAAGCAGAAGGAGCTGATCAACTAGAATCTAATCCAACAAATTAAACCCAAACCACTACCAAATTGCACGTTGCCTCTTCAATGCCCAGGACGACAGGGAGAGGGCAGCTCGAGCCTCCTGGCCTCGCCTTGCAAAATGCAAAGCCATGTGCATCATATATAATCCAATCCAAGCATTCAATGCTCGCCAACCTTATCATGGAGAAAAAAAAAAAAGAAACAAACACCGGTTGCTTGCTTCTGAAAGGAGGAGAGCCAGCCACCGTGCTGCTCTGATGATGAAGAAACCCATGACTGCCTAACTCCTCTCTTTGTTTGGCTTGGCTCTCTTGATTGAGTGGATTATGTATGGATGGTTACTCCTCTCTTGGCTTGGCCCTCTTGATTGATTGAGTGGATTATGGATGGTTTGATTGTTACATTGATGCATCATGTTATATACTAGTACTATGGGCTGTGACTGGCTGTCTTGTAATCTTGTCTCATCATGTGGCAAGGAGATAGATTATCCAGGATCATCACAGGAGATCAATTCAAGATATAGTACAATTATACAAGATATGGTACAATTATGTAACATTGATGTTGCATTGACAGTTGACAGATCAATAACTTGGCACATGTGTTCTTTTTTCTTTCTTTTTGGAGAAAAAGGGGGGAAAAGGGGGGAAAAGGGGAGAAAAACAGCGTGATACTGGTGGCAGCAGCGCCCTGACACATACGTTGATATCTCTTTTTCTTTTTTCTAAATACTGAGACGGATACGGAGTAAAAAGAGACAGCAAGACAACAGCAGCATGAACAAGCCTGAGCAGAAACAGACTGGAGACATTATTGCCAAAATCACAGACCAGAACAGCTGAACGACCCTGTAGTACAATGTGACTCACACAGGCACACAACAATTGTCCAAACCATGGGGTAAGAAATGAGAAAAGATAGTACAGGGAAGCAATTAAGTTTACACATCAAATGCCAATATGCCAAGCACTGCCATTCCATCCAAAGATGGAAAGTTAAAGATTGATTTTAGCGGACAATGTGACGGCGAAAACAGAGGGTATGGTGGCAAAGGAAATTTCACAAATTTCCTGCAACAAGAGGACAAGAAGAGATCTGAAGAATTTCTAAGAACACAGTTACATTACCGCTGTAAAAGAGTATGTTTACTGAAATCTCCAACCCAAAGAATTCTGGCTGAACAAGCAGCATAAGAGATACAACGCAATCTGGCTTTCATTAGCCCACATATGTAGCAGAGGCTGCCGTTAAAAACTCGCGGCCATAGTGGGAGCAGCAACTATCAAGATGGTCAAATCCATTCTAATCAAAGTCTAAGAACTCCATCCTCTTCCTCATTGAGCCTTTCAGATCTCTCGCTTCCCTTTCTGCTTTCTCAGCCTGTATAATCAAAATGTAACATATAATCAGTTTCAGATATGACATAACAATATTAAGGGGTCATGACTCTCATGATCGGATGATCCTATGTCAGACTACATTCTACAATGCATCGACAGGCAAAATGCTTATCAAATTGTCTACTGTATCTCTTTGTTCTTTACATATGGAATGATGCCAATTGTTAGTGAGGTAAGGGCATCTCCAATGTCAAAATTGATTTTTGTGATGTATGGCGATGCTTAAGTTGATAGTGGGATCTATGCACCCTCACTGATAATGAGCATTTGCATGTGAATCCAATGGCAGAGAGCTCTCTTGCATGTGAATCCAAGCAGTGGGTCCTACAAACATGTATTTTTTATCTCTTCTATTCGAATCAAGAAGTTGAGCCGCTTTTATGTGTCAGACAGTATGGTTTGCTGGCTGCAGTGGTATGGTTCACTTTTTAAGTCCATGGTTCGATTTTTTAGCCACACTGCAGCTGCTCTAAGGTGGTAAGGGGGACACAATTTCTACACAGTTCACAGCTGTTGCAAAAGAAGTTATTATGTAATAGATAAAGTATATTATAGATAAAAATAAACAATTCCAAACCAATGCAGCTGATCTCAAGGATATAAGTTGACAGCTGAAGCTCCCAAGAAAATCATCTCATCTTTAATGTTTTATTCATGCACATTAAAACGTAGATTGCTTTTCCGCACATGAAAGAACACCTTAGGGCAGTGGCCAAAGAGGAACAGAGTTCCAAGTAACAGCTTTTCCTCAGACCATGAATGTATTAGGCATATAGGAAGTTGAGAGCAAACTAGTACACCAGAAAACTAGAGTTCCAGAACAGTATTATGTCCAGTAGAAGTGTGCACCTTTCTTATTTCAGCCTCTGAAACACAAGTCATGTGAGCAGGGAGTTCATCCTTCTCACGATCCTGCTCAATCCAAAACCAGACGTATAGCATCAATATGGGGGAAATGCAATTGACCATGATCATGATTTTGCGCAGCAGAGATCATTACCAATTCTCCAATTAATACGACATTCTCTCCCCGGATCACATATAGACCAAGAGGAACATCACAATATAGTTCCCCTACAATTACTCGTTCACAAGCACCCTGAAGAACAACATTTGCTGCGAAGTAAAAAAAAAGTTAACAGAAGCTAATGGCAGAAAAAATCGAGATGAACACTTCTAAGAAAGAGGATTGTGAAGAGTGGCATACCGAACTGATCAAATGAGCAGAGTGTGCCAAGCAGCTTCCGTCCATCTCGTAGTAGGACAATAAGTTTCTCTGGAACAAGACGAGATATGTGAACAAAACAACAAATATCAAAGAAACAGGAGATGCTTCTGTGTGAACTTCAGTATCGAAAGAAACCAATACACATGAGTAGTCACATGATTCACAGCACTACTCATATTCTGCAAGTGTGAATGTTTTCATATATTTGGTTAATAGTTATAGTCTTCTAGATCAAAGTACTGTGTCATCCAAGTACTCTAATTATCTAGAACGATGGGAAGTAAGCAAACAAATGTTCCTAATATACTTATTCACACTAATCAACTACGAAGGCTACAAAAAAGTAGCCTATTCTTACATGGTGTGATATCATTGTCAAACAAACTGATTAAAAAGAGTGTCAAATGAGCATAGCATGAAATACACAAATATCTACCAGATGCCAGGAAACCAATAAAAAACTGTTAAAAGTTCAGTGGAACACTTCACAAACATCACTGATACTGTTCAACTCCAGTGATGGTTCACCTACCCAAAACCCAAATATATATGTAACACTAACAGTATCTGAAGCTTGACACTGCCTCAATAGTACAATCACTCTTCTCAGTGCGCCAATAGGAGAATCAAACATACAAAATGTTTAATAAGCATCAAAGGCTCAAAGATTCTAGTAATATTTATGGGTCAAACCATTACAATCACAGGACATATGTCAAGGAGTCACATCAGGGCAACTATCCACATATGGAACTCATAATACTAAGGTAGAGTCCTCAGTGACCATCAGATGAAAAGCTTAAATAACACACTTTATAACTCTAATGCAGAAAACTACTACTGACTAATAGCTCACAAAAATAAATTTTATATTCAGGTTAATGGAAGTGCATAATCTTTTAAAGCACCACAAACAAAGTACATCCTACAGTAAGCAAAGAATAATTACATACACCTATTCCCTCCGTCCCAAAATAAACCAACCTAGGATAGGATGGGGCATCATCCAGATTCGTTGCACTAGGTAATGTCCCACCATATCGTAGGTTGGTTTATTTTGGGACAGAGGGAGTAGAAATTAAAAGAACACACAAAAGTTCCTGTACAGATTACAGATTATAGAATCAAACTGAGTGACAAGGCTTGACTCATGTTGATTGATGGGGGTTCAATTGAACCCATTTTTCCTTTTGGATGATGTGGTATTGGTGCTAATAATTCAAGTGGTATTTGAATCTACACTAGTCAGGTCCAATTGACCATATTTTTGCTTTGGTTAGAATGAAGTTTACATGAAGGCCTTGCGCTGTTGCACATTTGCCAATATCATAGCGAAATATAAACTATAGGACCTCGCTAAAAAGGCAACTTCCATAACAAATCAATCGGTACCAACAGTACCAACCTGTGCGCTTTGTGGAAGTTAAAACTTACCAGCCAGCATAACCTACCTAAAGCTCCCACCTTTCAATGCACCGCGCCAAAAGCAAATATATCACATTTGCAGTAATTTGGTGCAACTAAACAGCTAAATCACTATCCTTGTTCAAATTACTCACGTGAGTAACATCCTAGCCTGCATAACCTAGCAAAAGAGCATCCTTGTAGGCCTAAAGAACGAATTGTGCCTATCAAATAAAATGACACAAAAGTTCACCAATTTCCGGGCCAAGACAGCTGATGAAACCATCAGGATCAGCAGAAATCCGTCGCACTGACTAACTACATCGGTCGGCACAAGCCACAAGCAAGAACCTACCCCAACCGGATCCAAGAACCACGCAAAAACCAAAGCCTTGGCGCAAAGGTTCCTCAACACGAACCGCATCCAGCATCATCCGCGAAACCAAAATCAACCTCAAAAGCCGCTAGAGAAGAGTCTCACTGTCCAAGAAGCCGGCCAGGGACGTGGAGAGGAAGATCTCGTCGGGCCCGGCCCACGACATCGCCGCCGCTCGGAACTCTTCAAATCCCGGGGCGCTAGAGATCGCTGCGGCAGCAGACCAGGCAGACCGCCCCTGATCCGCCGCGGCTGGTGCGAGCGATTCCGGCAAGGGGGGTTGCTCTAGGGTTTGGATTGATTGGTGAAGCGGGGGAGAAGAGGAGTAAAGTTCGGTGATTGAACTATCGTCAAGTGTGAGGTTGACGCAGATGGGGCTGATTGATAAGAGTCCTGACGTGGCACTGACCGGTGGGGTCATGTACCTGCGGCCAGTGGCCACCACAATGGCTCATGATGAGTCCATGAGCTCTCTTTTGGCGCAAATGCAATATATTTGCTTTTGGTGCAAATGTAATATATCCCTTTTTTATTACATTGGGTTAAGAAAATAAGTGAAGGGTTAGGATTAAATGAAAAAGAGAGAATGAATGATTAGGATTTAAAGATGTGTTTTGGTGGGTGAAAAATCATTTTTCTAACCCATTAGCTAAATAAGGCCTTGCCTTGTCCAATATGGACTATCTACGGTAATGATATGTGCAACAGTGCGAGATTCAGGTGTGTTTTTTCATGAATGATTCAATAGATTATGACTCACATAACTAGCTTAGAATAGGTTATTTAAACAATGCTTATGTAAAAAGTTTTGGAGAAATCGTAGTTTTAGAAAGATGACATAAATAATCCACATATAATCTATCAGCCATAATCTAAAAAGATTCCGATTACCTCTCAGTTTGGCATCAGGAGATAGTTATCTCTTTGTTGGTACAATATGTTTTGGATGTTTTGGTATTGGATATAGTGTTTTGCTTATAATGTATTAGCTTATTGTGTGTGGTGTTTGAGCATGCCCATCGATGAGAACGTGAAAACTGAGCAATAACATAGGACCCCATAAAACTGGGACCCCCAAACTGGAGAGAGAAAGGCCCATTAGCATAGCCTGCTACGGTGCTATCTTTGTTCGCCTATTCATGTGCGAAAGTGAGTCGCTCAAGCCACAACAGTTGACAGCCAATCCCAACGTCGACAGTTCATCTGCCCAACTGTCCGTTGCATGCCCAGTGCCCACGAAGGCACGAACTTTCTCATTAGCACTAATATATTAAGTCGCAACTACAGTCACCATTTTATGAATGGTATGTAATAAAATATATTAACAATAATCAGAAATTATAAATTTATTGTCAAAATGTATAAAACATATAATTATTTTATAAAATAATTTTACTACGGTGTTTACGTGACTATAATCTCTCTTTATTGAATACATTCACATGTTATTTACAATGTTATTTACAGTGATTAGCTTAAAGTTTTATAATTAACAATGTAAATATTTTTTCAAACATACTTTCTAAGAATATTACCACACCAACAAATAATTTACCATACATTGTTGTGTACATTGCTTCCCTCTTGCTAAATTTTTAATGATTCATTTCTAACAATGGTGTAAATAGACTTGTAATTTGAATTGTGCGAACCATCTTTAGTCTGAACAAAACAAAACAGTGAGTGCAAGCATAAACACCATTTTCGTTGATGCTTTTAGCAAATTTAATTTTCTTTTGTATACATGAATGTATGTTAAGAGAACACATTGGGCAGGAAGCCTAGGTATAACACAATTTGTTTTATCTTGATCTATAATAAATAAATATATTATCATGACAATAAATAATTTACAATAATATGCTAAACTTGGGCAACTCTAAACATCATATTATGAATGGTGTGTAAGAAAAATATATTAAGAAAAATTGAAATTACATAATTTGTTGTCCAAAACATATAATTATTTTATGAAATAATTTTACTATGGTGTTTACGTAACTATACCTCCCTTTGAATTTAATAGGCTTAATTTGAAATGTGCAGAACATCTTTCGTTTAACGAATGTAACCATAAACATCATTTTCATAGCTGCTTTTAACAAATTTAATTTTTTTACATACTTAAATAAATGTTCAGAGAATGTATTTGGCAGGAAGTCAGGTACTATGGTTATGCAATACCTTTCTACCATCTCAAACAAGAGGTTTTTGTGTGGCCTGCTAGAAGGCTCTAGAACACCTTATGTTTTTCATTGCTATTTAAGTTTGATCCTATGATCAAAATTGATTCTAACTTTTTTGTCATTTTGTGAATCCGATGGCTAATATTCATCAAATGATGTGGCACATTCTAGTTTCATCTTAGGTTTCACTTTTCATTAGTTAAGATGTGGTGTGCCTCAATGTTTGGGCATTTCGTCGTTAGCGCGAGAAGCGAGTCTCGTCCCTGATCACGACAACAAATGTCTTGATTAACTGGTTGTTTGTGAGTCTTGATTGGCCCTAAGGGCCTAAAACATTTGCTCCTCCCGATTCATGAAGGTTGAAGGCATCACGTACACCATCACTAATTCACGACACATGATAGGTCCCTTGGAAAACCGGAAGGTGGGAGTATATAGGAGTTGATACTTGGTAGGTCCATCGATCATGCATGCTAGAACATGAGGTCAATACTACCTTGGTTCTTTTAGCATTAAGATTTGATATATTTCTAAATATCGTAACAAAATAACCCTTGATTGAAGTTATATAATTGAGTGAGAGTATAGCTAACTTACACTAGATATATGAAAATTTCAGATTTTAGGCCTCAATTTGCATTTCACCTCGGGGCTCGGGCCTAGATTCCTGAAGATGGCCCCATGTTTGAGCTCCTGCATTGCCAAGCGAATTGTTAGTGTGCTAACTTACTGCAACCATTGCATTGTTGCAGTCTTAATGTCGCAGATAGCTGATCCAAGCACATTGTAAGTTGCGGTGATATTCATTTTATTGTAGCGTCAGAACGTTTCTATGTCATTAGCAATTTCATCGCATAGCATAAGAGAGGATTTTACTTTATATCTGCCTCTAGAATTAATATCATGAACCGTAAATTTACTCCAAAATTTAGGCCATGTTTTTTTAAAATTTGCATCTTGGACGTTGAAATTTTTTAGGACTTATGCACAAACTTTGGATTGATAATTAATTGAAATAAAAGTACACGTAAGTTCTAAATCTATTTCTTCTGAATTGATTTTTTCACATGTTCATAGTTAAAAATGTTTCAATACAATAGTGAATTAGTTCGTCAGAAAATTCACGTGTTAATAGTGAAAAATGTTTCAATACAATATTGAATTAGTTGATCAGCAAATTCACATGAAATGTGTGAATATCTATGTAGGGCACACGGCAAACTAACTTCAAGCTTGTCCTACCTGTTTCCCTTTAATACTT
Organism: Oryza officinalis; assembly: GCA_008326285.1. Taxonomy (NCBI): domain Eukaryota; kingdom Viridiplantae; phylum Streptophyta; class Magnoliopsida; order Poales; family Poaceae; genus Oryza; species Oryza officinalis. The sequence goes on along the minus strand of BDMV01000004.1, from coordinate 24,779,362 downwards.
CCAAGCAAACAAACTAGCCCTGCACGCATGTTCCCAAGATCCCTGATCTGAGGCAACAAACCATCACCAAACACATGAAAATGCAAATGGATTCTCCCGTTTTGTACTCCACATTGCTGATCTGTTACACTCACCTAGATATTGGACGTTGCTAATATGCGAACTGAAACAAAGTGCAAAATTTGAAGAAATCAAACGAAGTTCAAATTGGTAAAGAACATTCGTTTTCTCACTTGTATTTTAGCAACAACTGGAGCTAACATTCAAATTCCAGACTTGACGCAGTTATATTTTCCAATATTGTTAAAAGTGTGCTAGTACACTCTGTGTGAATGTGTCCAATTTTAATCAAAAAAAACATTTTATACAATGATTTCAAAACCTCTTAATACAAAGAACAATACAACCGTACCAAATATAACTCCTTTTAATATAGTATTTTATATTTTGATTTCACCGCTTCTCAACAAATGGACTCGAGAGACCGATAAACATTATCAAAAGGGAAAACGTGTTCCAAATAAAGTTGGAAAATGTGTTCGAATTGAAGTTAGGAAAAATTTGTTCGAAATGAATTAAAGTTTTAGAACCATTTTGGTGGTATTTGTTTCTGATTAAGATGGATGAAGTTAGGGTACGAAAAACCAAAAATCCATTAGCGCATAATTAATTAAGTTTTAATTATTATAAACTTAAAATTTTGAATTTATTTGATATTTTAAAATAATTTTTATATAAAAATTTATTGTATGAAACATACTATTTAGTAATAATTTAGAAAATGTTAATAAAGCGAATCTATATCTTAAAGCGAATGGGGTCAAATGTGTGTAAACACCCACAAAGGAGAAGGTCCCACCTTCCCCCCATCCAATCCACACGAAATCCATCCATCCGCCGCCGCGCGCCACCGCCACCGCCACCCTCGCCGCGGCGCCGCCGCCCCACCTCGCCGCCCTCCACTCCACCGCCGCCGCACCTATTCAACCACCAGCCACCCACCTCCCTCCCTCTCGCTTCCGCCGGCCTCGACCAACTCCAACCATGCAGGCGCAGGCGCACGCCCACACGCTCGGGCTCCGCGCCTCCCCACCGCCGCCGCCGTCCTTCCTGCGGCCGCGGCGCCAGCTCGCCGTCCGTGCAGCGGCGGCGGTGTCGTCGGCGCCGCGGCGGGAGACGGACCCGAGGAGGCGGGTGGTGATCACGGGGATGGGGCTGGTGTCCGTGTTCGGGAACGAGGTGGACGCCTTCTACGAGCGGCTCCTCGCCGGGGAGAGCGGGGTCGGCGCCATCGACCGCTTCGATGCCGGCAGCTTCCCCACGAGGTTCGCCGGGCAGATACGCGGGTTCTCCTCGGAGGGGTACATCGACGGCAAGAACGACCGGAGGCTCGACGACTGCCTCCGCTACTGCATCGTCAGCGGCAAGAAGGCGCTCGAGAACGCCGGCATCGGCAAGGGCTCCGATGGCCACACCAAGGTCAGTGAGAATGTATTAGAGAGACGTTTAGGTTGGTATTTGCTTCTGTGTAAAGTTCACCCTTTTTTTTTCTTTTGTGCACTGTATGACAGTATGTCAACAGTATACCTCACTTGTACCATTCACTTCGAGAAACGATTGAATTTGCATAAATACATCAGGAATGGATTTATTTATGAATATTTTGGCATCCACTCGGTTTGATAATAAGAATTTGGACAGGTTTGTGTATGATAGGAAGTAAAGCCAACTAGAAAGAAATGGTCACCCATGCTTTTATGAAAGAAAAAGAGAGAGCTAGGAATAGACACCAACTGTGTACCAAACTAGTAATTGATTTTGGTCCAAATCTTTTGAAAACGTACATATGGTTTGAAAATTTTGCACATAATTTATATATCCAGTCATACCAGGTAAGAATGAGCAGATTATTTTATTATTGTGATATTTTCACAGTGTGTTAAGAACAACCTGAGTTAAATTCCGTTAGTTTTCTTGTATGGAGATTAGCTCCAAAGAAAAACAAGAGGTATTGATTTGATTTGGTTTTGCTGTAAGTTCCTGTAACCTATGATGTCACAGAAATGACCTTTTGTTACATGAGTCCGATTTCCTTATGAGCTTCTAGATCACTGCAGATGAACAGCCTCAAAAAAGCAACTCCATTTATCTTCTTATTGGTAGACCTCATAGGCTCGTTGTTTAACAGTTTTCTGGAATTGTCAAAAAGGCTGCTAACTCAAACAACAGAGTAACAGAATGTTAATTTGTCTGAGTAATATGATGGTTAAGCATATTATATGATCTTGCTATCTTGTTTTTAATGGGTAGAACCACCAGTTTGTTATTTGTTGCAGCATATTCTGTTTTTCATCATTATTTCATTATGCGTACAGTGGCACAATTTTCTCCTGTTCCTTTATTGTCCTCTTTTGGAAGTCTTAATTCTGTAATTGCTTCATTTTCAACAGCTCGATAAAGTCCGGGCTGGTGTTCTTGTGGGAACTGGCATGGGTGGCCTCACTGTGTTTTCCGATGGTGTTCAAAACCTTATTGAGAAGGGCTACAGGAAAATTTCGCCTTTCTTTATCCCATACGCTATAACTAACATGGGCTCGGCATTGCTTGCAATGGATGTTGGTTTTATGGGTCCAAACTACTCAATTTCAACAGCTTGTGCGACCTCCAATTACTGTTTCTATGCTGCTGCCAACCATATACGTCGGGGTGAGGCTGATGTTATCGTTGCTGGTGGTACTGAAGCTGCAATTATTCCAATTGGCCTTGGAGGTTTTGTGGCCTGTAGAGCACTCTCGCAGAGGAACGATGACCCAGAAACTGCATCTAGGCCATGGGACAAAGAGCGAGATGGCTTTGTTATGGGTGAAGGAGCTGGTGTACTGGTATGCACTATTGTTGATATAACTATGTTAGTTCCATAATTTATAACTCTGAAATATGTAGCAGGGAGATTGCCATTTATACCCACTAAATTGTTAATTTTGATTCCATCTTTACAGTTTTTTGCTCATAAAGTGCTTTGTGTCAAGTTATCATCTTAATCCCTGTTTTAGACACCAGCTATCATACCGATAAAGATTTCTAGTTGGTCACATAAACAACTTAGTCTCTCATGACATGCTAAATCACTGATGGTCTGGTTGAATAGGTCATGGAGAGCCTGGAGCATGCAATGAAGCGGGATGCACCAATAATTGCTGAATATTTGGGAGGTGCAGTAAACTGTGATGCTTACCATATGACTGATCCTAGGTCAGATGGACTCGGTGTATCGTCCTGTATTACTCAGAGCCTTGAAGATGCAGGTGTCGCACCAGAGGAGGTAACTCAATGAAACATAGGCTCCCACAGCTTTAGTTCAAAGGTCCTCGAAGTTGATTACAGTCAAACCAAATCATAGACCGAAATCTCTTACTGCATTATGGGTGGTCCCTTGGTAAGATATTTCCATTATGTTTGATCTTTGATGCAGTTGTTGAAACTGTTTAGAAGTGTGTCCATTTGGAAAACCTATTAATATTACGTTTATATTTATTGCTCTAACTTTTATGTTCTTGAGGGACTGAGTTGACTGTAATACTAATTTCTAAAGTTCTTGTTCTATTTTTGATGCAAATCAACATCTTTTACATTTAAATTCCACTGCTCTTTTAGGTAAATTACATCAATGCACATGCAACTTCAACTCTTGCTGGTGACTTGGCTGAAGTAAGAGCCATTAAGCAAGTCTTCAAGAATCCATCTGATATTAAAATCAATTCAACGAAGGTTTGCACATTTGCATCTACAGCATGGCATTCCATAAATTCTTTTGAATGGAAAGTGCCATTTTGTAGTTGTCTTCCTCTGATGGCTTTTTTCTTCCTTCTCTGCCAGTCTATGATAGGCCATTGCCTCGGTGCAGCCGGTGGGTTAGAAGCTATTGCCGCTGTCAAAGCCATAACAACTGGATGGGTGCATCCTACTATTAACCAGTTTGTAAGTAATCGTTATCCTCTCTAAATCTCATTTGCTTTCCGATGGTTCATGCAAATTGATGAAGTTTAAGGCAAAAAGAGTTTTGGCGATTATTTACTACCATCCATGTTTGTCACAAGTTGTCTGTGTGACAGTCAAGAAAGAGGGGTTCACTGTTACTACCATATTTTTATGAGCTTCCATTTTCATGACGGAAGAAAAACTGAATTTATTTTTGCAAACTTAATTGATTCAGATTCATTGTCAAAAACTCAAAATGCCAGCATATCAATTTTCGATTTTCTCCTTTTGCAGAACCCTGAGCCTGAAGTTGATTTTGATACAGTAGCCAACGAAAAGAAGCAGCACGAAGTGAATGTTGGTGAGTTTCTGTTTTCCCTGAACAAATCAACGCCATAAAATGTTGCCTTAGCCGGCTGTCCCCCTTATCTTCGTCTCATCTGCTGACTGCTGTAGTCAGTAGGGCAATGACACTCTTATGGTTGCCAATCCATGAAAAATTGATACTTCAAGGGTCAGTCTGAGAGAGGACAATAAACTAAATTTACGACGAGAAGTTTCTGATCCCTGATCTCGTTGCCAATTGCTCCATTGAATTGCATGCATGAACTTATGTGCAGACAACTCATCTTCCCTTGTCTTTCTGTCAATCTGCCTTATGAATGTTTGCTGTCTTTTTAATGCAGCTATCTCTAATTCGTTTGGATTTGGAGGGCACAATTCAGTGGTAGTATTTGCACCATTCAAGCCATGATTCCAATTTTTGCTTCAGAAATATATAGCCTGCAGCATTTTCTGGCAGTTGGTAATTAGCGAGGAATTGCTAGATGTAGCATATTTGATTTTACCGGCCTCCATCTTCAAGGGAGATTTTTTATTTGAGATGTATGCTTCCGTAATTTGTTCGCCGTGTATGTTATGTTGTGACAGATTAATGATTATGATTGTTAGATGCCAATTCTTTTCGGGTGCTCCCCGTGTATGTTATGTTGTGACAGATCTGAAATAATGTAAAGACATCAGTGATCCGGCTTGTTATGTGTAACTTGTTCGCCGCGTGCTTTCGGTTAAATCTCCAAAGAAAATTCATCGTGCAATATTTTACTGTTTCGTAAGTTATTCCATGTTGCAGTATCAAGAAGTGAGATATGCTGCCCTAGATTTTTGGTTGAGATATTCAGTAACATAGCTCATTTTATAAATAGCACTCTCTTCATTCCTACTTGTCCAGGTGCGTACCCCGAAATGTTTATATTTAGGAACAGAGATGTTTATATTTAGGAAAAGAGGTTCTAAGATATGGAGGCAGAATTGAGAAGAAAATCACCAACAGTGCAGCTACACCCACAGTTTCGCAAAGCATCTCATACTGTATTCAGATTCAGACTAGCATAATGTTCCAAGAGCAGCACATCTGCAGGACAGCATGATGAATAGCAACTGTGTTGTTGCCAATGGGATAGGAATTCCATCCATCTAAAGAATAAAACCAGGAATTTCTCTTTCCATAATAAATAACCAACGACATCTTCAGAAGCACCAGCATTCTGCATAAACAGATACAGAGATTCCTCAATACGAGATTCCGCAGTAACATCAGGTACTTTTCCTGCTCTTTTGCGATTCATTGCACTCACTTGCACAACACGTGTCTTTCTGCCCATCCACTACAGGTCTACATCATCCAGATTCTGCACATACCCAGCAATCCAGCATCAAGGCACAAAAACAACATACTCAAAACCTCAAGCCTCTTGAACTACTACAGTACTACTTTAGCTCCCAGACCTCCAGTCTTCAGTGCCACTCCACAAAAAGCAAAGCATGACACCATCTGTCTCCATAGCATTCCAAAGAATGGACCACTCGAATCAATTCTTGTGAGCATATCAGATTTAGTAGTACGGAGTATAAAGCTACAAGTACAAGATGCTCAACATAAAGCCTCCCAATGAACAAACACCCAAGGCAATTGGAAATGCTCTCTCAACTCACCATTCTTTGGCACAAATGAGATCACACATTGGAGGTTCTTGTAATGCAGAGAAACAAACAACAATGTGACTGATGAATGGTACAAGGAGGTAAACTTATCATGACTATCTACTGATAATGATAATAATGCTTAATTAGACGATTAATTTAACACTACTCCCTAGCCAACATTTCTTCTTGCATCCAACCAATATAAGCTAAGCTGCAGCAATGCAATGCATTTTTTTTCTTCTTCTAAGGCAAAATGATGACACCAATTTGGAGTGCCATCACTGGCTCTCTTCTTCTTCGTCCTCGTCCTCCTCCTCGTCGCTCTGTTCACCGTCGCTGGCAGCTGCTGCTGCAGCGGCGGTGATGTTATTCTCATGGTACTGATAGTGCGGGCGTGGCGGTGGTGGCTGCGGGTGGTGCCGGTGCCTGCCACTGTCGCTGACGCGATACCGGCGGTGATAATTGCCGCTGGCCCCGGCATCGTTAACCGATGCCATTCTTCTAGAGGTGCCACCAGCGGCGGTGGCGCCAGGCGGCGCGGAGGCGGCGTTGGCGGGAGAGGAGTGATTCTTCACCTGCGAGAGCTCCATCTGCGTGTTGAGGAAGAACTGCACGCGCTGCGACTCAAGCTCGCTGGCGAAGTCGAGGCGCCGGCGCTCCATCTCCGCGGCTTGCTCCAGCTTCGCCGTCTCCACGCGCTCGTACGCCTCGCCAAAGCGCCGTATCGCCTGCGCGAGCTCCCGTAGCCCCTGCGCGCGGTCACCGCCGCCACCCCCGCCCCCCTCGTCCGCTCTGCTCCTCTTACTGTTCGGCGGCAGCGGGAGGGGCGGGAACGCCGGCTCGCGCTCCGGAGGGAACCCGTCGGACGACTCGGACGACGCCGACGGCTCCGGGGACGGCGCCCTCCTCTTGACCGCGGCCACCGGCGCGGGCATCAGCGGCGTGCGGCTGCGCTGTGGGAAACCCACGCGCAGCGCCGCGGGCACCGGATTGCGTCCGTTCAGGCTGGCCCCTCCGCCGCCGCCGCCTCCGCCGTTGCCGCCGGGCTTCTGGTTGAACGTGGGGGCGAGGAGGTCGTCGAGGCGTCCGAAGAACTGCCACGACGAGGCCGGCTTGGCCCTCTCGATCTTGTACTTCTTCTTGAGCGTGTCGATCCGGTTCTTGCACTGGACATCGGACTTGGGCGCCTTGGCGTAACCCTCCCGTGACGACACCGCGTCGGCGACCTCCTGCCACTGCGGGTGGCGGAGGCTCCCGCGTCCGAGCGCCACGAACCTCTCCCCCCACGCGCCGATGAGCGCCTCCGTGGCGCCCTCGCTCCACGCGTCCTCCCTCCCGCCCCCGCCCCCGCCCCCGGGATTCGGCGACGCCGCCGCGTGCTTCTGGATCGGGAGCGCCAGCGCCAGGAGGCCCGAGGGCGGGCCCGCGGCGACCGTGACGGGGTCAGCCACGGGGAGCGCGGACGCGACGGGAGACGGCGAGGGGGAAAGCGAGGCAGCGTCGTCGTCGTCCATGTCGGCGGCGGGATTGGGGATCTATCCGATCTGGATCGGGGGGGTTCGGCGGCGGTGCCGGCGGTGTGGGGGGGTGAGGTGGATTGAGGCGAGGCGAGGGGGGGCGGGGAGGAGATCCGGTCAGGACCCGGCGGGGCGGGGGGTTGACTTGGGCCAGGCCGGTGGGATGGGCCGGCGCCGAGGCGGTGGGTTAGGTAGATCAGGTCGGGATCGGGATCGGGATCGGATCGGAGGGAACGGCCGGCCGGCCAGCCGGCAGCCAGGAAGACCGGTTTCAACCTCCCCAACCATGGTGTACCCACACCCTTCGTACACCAAGGCAAGAGGATATATAACTTATATTACTTATTAATTAACTATAACTACGTATGATGTGGTTTGTCGTCGCAGGGTCATTCAAAAGCACCAATTTCAGTTTAAAAAAACACCAATTTCATTCATTATGTAATTAATGAGAAAGGTTGATTTTATACCAAAAAAAGTAGTTTCGGTTCAAGGGTTTTCCTATCTTGGAAGAAAATAAATTCCTACATGAATTAAATTGGCATGTATAAGGTTATTCTCAAGCGTATCAACTCTATTTCGGTTTGTCTCCCGAAATTGTTTCTGGTACTAACCGGTACCGGTGTATTGTTACCGTGCTTGAAAATAGAGCAATATAAGGTTGTTGTTTATGGTATTTTACATTTCTTTCTATTTTGGATAGGGTTTCATTTTCTGCTATTTCTCTTGCGGTAGTTTTAAGTATTATGGCTATCAACACCTACGATGAATTTGCAAAAAATGTTACATATAGTTGTGGTGTTATGAAACAAGCAACGTAGCAAATCTCGTTCGGACCAATAGGGTACGCTAGTGTTTAATGTCTATGAGTCAAGCTTGCACCGTCAAGGATTGTTTCTCTTTGTCCAACATTTTGGTGGAAGACAAGGAAAGCAAATATTCTTATCTGATGCCATGGTTCTACATGCAGTGAGATGAACATGGGTTTAACAATAAAAGCCTACTTAGTTCAAAGCATGTTGGGGGATGTCAAGGCATAAATGCGCTAAGGGAAAGAGGTAGAACATGTTGTTTGCAATTGTTTTTGAGGTTATTAATGGATAGAGTAAGGGGTTGTTCGTTAGACATTGTTGTGGCTACAACTGCAGTACATAAGCTGTTAGTGTTGGTGCAATGCAACATGAGGAGAAAGAGGCTTAGGTCGCTGTTTCAGGTTCTCATCGTTTGCCTATATTTTTTAATAAGTCAAAACAACTTATTAGAAAATAAAAATTAATTTATATGTAAAACTTTTATATATGTATTCTTAGCAACTTAAAAGCTAATTCTAAAAAAAACTACATTGAAAATATTTAAAATCAACTTCAAAATTAAATTTAAAAATTCAAATTTTGGTTTTGGCTTTGGCTTATTAGGGTAATCAATGGGGCTCTCAATTGTTACGGATGTGGTTTGGCCTTGGCGTCCTAGTATTCTTTTGTGTGTTCTAAACATCTAAATAATTAATACTTTCGTGTTGGTATGTTGGTGTAGCTAAATTATAGAAAAGTACGAGAGGATCCTTTTTGAGCCATTACTCGTTAGATTTTCGTTCAAGTCGTGTTTGGTATGACTCTAGCTTCAAGTTTCCTTTCGGGTTGGGTGTATATTTAACTCCAAAATTTCTTGGAGGTAGAGATATTTGCTGAGGCTAGACTATTATTGGTAGGGCGGGACATTTGTTTTGTATATGAAGTTATATATAAATTTAATTTTCTACAAAAATTCAGGAGTTAAAAAGACATTACAAACAAGGCTAAAGTTCCTTGTGAAATAAAAATATATCATCTCCCAATTCTCATCTTTTCTCCCGCTAGTACGTGTGTAACATGTGGACAAATGGGTTGTTTGATTCATTGCCATTTCTAGCCTTTTGCCATTTTCTGGCAATGGCAAAAATTGGTTTGCCAAATATTGGCAGGCTTTCGTTTGGTCTGCTAAGTTATACTTTGTCATTTAACTAGAGCAAACAATCAGGCAATGCCAATTTTTCTACAAACCAAACAGATGATCAAATATTTTTTCATTGTTAATTCTTTAGCTGAGTGTGTTTGGCATGTAAGGTTTTCAACTTCACCTCATTCGTTTTTCACGCGGACGCTTCTCAAACTGCTAAACGATATTTTTTTAAAAAAATTTCATAGAAAAGTTACTTGGAAAAATTATATTAGTTTATTTTTTAAAAAAATAACTAATATTAATTAATCATGTTTTTTTCCTCCCGAACACACCGAAGCTTGCTTCGGTTTGGCTACAAAAGTTCAGATGCGAGTTAGTGAATACATTTTTGTAATTGCTTCGGCAACTATAAAAACCAGAATGGAGACGCGGGGAATCGAACCCCGTGCCTCTCGCATGCGAAGCGAGCGCTCTACCATATGAGCTACGTCCCCATTGTGCTCAAAACGAGAACATCCGAATAAATCATGTAATTGGCTAATTGCATCACTCGCAAAACAGCATAACCTGTAAAACCGGATGCCATTAGTGCTGGCCATGGGAGCAAACAGCCATCGAATTGATCACGTCTTCTCTTCTAGTTGAGAATAACCTGTACTCGATGTTCTCTTCTAGTCGCTTGACATCACATGCTCCAAACTTTCCACTACGACAAAACAGCAAAAGGCGTGCAAGTGGAGAGAACAAAACGCAGGGCACATCTCAGAAAATCTGCATTTGCCGCATGAAGATCGATTGTAAAGCTACACTTTCTTGCAAAGTTGCAATCATGGATATTGCTCACGATTTCAATTTTTTTCTTCAAGAAACCAAATGGCATTGGGTTGCAAACTTGTAGCTTGCAAGTGAGAGCAGCTTCCGGAATAACAATAGCCTGTGAAATGTTGCACAACTTACACAGCCTAAAAGGAAAAAGGACGAGCTAGGTGCGTTTGGTTTGTGGTAAGGTTGAAAAAGGATATGTCTATCCATATTTATAGAGATATGATGATCCTATTTTTTTTGTTTGGTTAGATGGATATGATCATCTAGTTTCTTGTTTGGTTGGATAGATGATAAGAGACAAGATAAAACCAACAACATAATAAACTAATTAACAATAACATAATAATTACTAATTAACATAATTAATAATAAAATATGTTAATTATCATTAATATAGCCATAATCTATAGTAATTAGCAATAAAATAGACTAATTATATCTAATTAACAACTAATTTTGATAAGTTAATTACTAATTAACAACAAAATGTATTAATTATTGCTAATGAATTACAAATGAACAAGATTAGCAAAGGTGGATATCCTCGTGCGACCAATTTGGCCGGATACACTCATCCAGCATCTTCATAGAATGTTCCTTCTCTGGGCCGTCATATCCACCCTCGCCCACCAACCAAACACACTAAAAAACTGGATTGACTATCTCCTATCCAGAAATATCCCTCCAACCAAACACAACCAAAAAGGATCTTAATCTTCTCAAATTTACAACAGATAGCACTTCTGTAGATCTCTGCATGAATACGAACTGGACGCATCTTGGTCCTTTGGCAGCATACAACGGTGATTACAAAAATACTAGGATGTTGGTGGGAGGTCCATCGTCCACGACCGATATCTCCACGCAACATCTAGACCATCTTCCAGAGCTTGTTGCAGATATCAACAGGGGGCGTCGTCTTGTCAAACTCGAACCTCTCTAGTTTCTTCATGTTCTTATCAACAATATCTGAACGAAATTAAGGAGTTTCAAAAGTTTTTTACTGCTGTAAGACAAAACTGATGGTGAAGTGAAAAGAGAAATCACTAACCAAATAACTACTAGCTTTGGTAGATTAAGATGGGTTTAAACATTTTTGTTTGAATAGAAAACATAGCTTAAATTGAAAGGATACAACCAGAGATCTTGTCCTTGTCTTCAAAATTTGGCATGATTTTGGTCACCGATACACACATAGAAAGCATATTTCTGCATGGAAATGTGGTCAGTTCATTGCTCTGAGAATCAGGACAACCAATAAAAGCCACACTACAAAGAGTTCAATACAAATTAATTCTAATTCTGTGACAGTGTTTTCCCACAATGATATTAGAAACTCAATGAGCCATTTTGCTGCTGTTGAGGAATGCAAATACAATCACAATATACTACAAAGAGGAAGACATGGCAACCATAGCATCATCCAAAATCCAAATTCGACCAAGAAACTCCAATTGCCCTTTTTTACATGAATCTTGTGTTACGAATATAAAGCATACCATTTGCTGTTGCACTAAACAACAGTGCTAGGCATGGTAACAATTAAGATACTTACTCTGTTTTGTAATCTGGATAGTTTTCACACATTTGATTTTAGTGAGGTTATGAAAGTTAGACTGTTCGAAGATTGGCCTGACGAAAAAAAGACTGTTCTAAGATTAAATCAACAGTGAGAGAACTAGTATCCACTTACTGTGCTTTCATCATGTCCTTTTCCTTCTTCCTTAGAGCTTCCTTCCTGTGTTCTATAGAATCTCTTTGGCTGTCTAGGCTATCAAGCTCATCACGTACTGCTGTGTTGACAGAAAGCAATATTAGGACTTCAACTTCTTCATTACCACAATGCAGCTTTTCAGATGATACAATTTTGAAACAAGAACTTATCTTAAATCCTGGCGAAGGCGTTGCTCATCTTGAAGTTTCTCCTCCATCTCTTTTTGCAGAATATTCAATTCATCATCGGCAATTGTTTCAGATTTTGCCTTTTCTATCTTTTCTTTGCAGGACTTTATTTTTTCCTGATACTCTGTTTTGCAAAAAGAAAGATACATTTAGATGGCAATTATGTTCTCCACTGTTAAAAAATGTGAACTCCCTAGAGTTCATTGTTCCAACTTCTACATCAGGTTTCAAGCACAGTCAAACATCGTTTTGCCCATGTTACTGATGCTATGTGAGCATGTCTTTTCAAGTCATAGCAGAAATATAGGTTTATTTGCTCTGTAGACCTTACAATTGCAGCGAAACAATGACATAATACACTTCCCATGAAAATTTTAAGCATGGATAATTTGATAGTGGGGTAATAGAAGAAACTGTCTACTAAAGACATGCAAATGTTCAGAAGAGGCAACCTGATTGGAAATAGAAACTTCTATGCTGCTGTCATATGTTTAAGAAATTGTTTAATTGAAGCTTGCTTTGACTAATACTCATTCACCCTATATGCCTACTCCTACTTCCCAAGTGATTCATTTAGAAATATATCTCTAGTAAATTGTAGTAGCAGCTGATGTGATGACTCTACCTTCAAAGGTGTTCATTAAATCATTTTTGATATGCAAGTGCGGGAATTTCAGTCTCGCTTATTACTAACTTTAATTTCTTCTAAGTAAATGAAATCGGCGATGCATTTTCTTTTGTGTGAAAAGACCTTATGCTAGACAGTGATTTTTCTTTTTTTTTTCTGAGGTAATTAACAGTGAGAATTTCTCCCCGTAACAAAAAACAACAGTGAGATTGACTACATTTTCCTAATCTTTTTGGCACCGAACAAGAGCAAAAATAGCTTTAAATTTTAACCATAGCAGGGTCGCAGAGCACGAAATGGGATGAAATTTCAGGAGAGTCGGGGGGACCGGACCTTTCATTTGCAACTCGAGGTCGCCGGACTCCGAGCGGCAGGCGGACCGCAGCATCCGCGCCCCGGCGCAGGCCTGCGCGAGGGCCTCGCCGTCCTTCCTCTCGCCGAGCAAGTCCACAGTGTCGTCCCCGAGGGCGAGGAGACTCGCCACGTTCACGCGCATCCCCGCCTCCGCCGCCATCTGGTCGCCGGCCACAACCCTAAAACCCCCCCGCTTCCGCTCCAATCCCGCCCGCGCCGCAGTCCGGCGGAGAGAAAGACGCGCACGGAGAGGAGGGTGAAGGAGGCCGAGGTGGTGGGTGGGGTGGTTGGTGGTGGTCGCCGGTGGCTTCCCTCCTCCCTTCGCCGTCAGCTCGCCGGCGTTTAGGTGGCCGCCGCCGAGACCGCACGAGACTTTTCTTTTTCTTTTTTTTTTTTCGGAAGGAGCGCACGAGATTTGAACCGGCTCGACTTGAGTCCACACGACCACACTTCACGCTCCGCTCCAGTCTCCGCGGGCCCACCTGTCAGTGACTGAAAATTTCTACACGGAAACCACCAAACCCCCTTGAATCCTCGATCAACGGATACTCAATCTTGGCCGCCCATGTTGCATCGGACGGAGGACGGACGACGATGTTTGGATCGCTACCTTGCTTAGCGATCCAAATTTCGGTGGTCTAAACGGTATTACAGAACAAAGCAAGGACCACTACGCAAAATTAATCACGGATGCTTACAACCTACTTTATGTCGACCGCCTCATTCTGATCCAACGGTGACCAGAGACCGAGGTTAGGATCGCCAAATTCTTGATCTCCTGGAGGGAGCTAAACGGTATATCTTTGACCAATTGGACGGGCCCACTTGTCGGCATGATGGCTAGAAACGATACTCCAGCCTTCATCGCGGCAGCCGCTCGCCGGAGCTCCGCCCTCTCCGGCTAACCGCGGCCACCGGATTTCGTCGACTCTACGCCGGAGATGCTGTCCACCGGCGACTGAGCTGCCTGCAAAAAGCAATCGATCCTGTCAGTGAAGCGTCCGCAAGATGGCGAAGGAGTACAAATTGCAGGCAGAAGATGACAAAGATCTCCGAATAAATGCATCATTCGATTGACCCCAATTGCTTGTTTTTGCGTGCACTTATTAATGATACCACGCGCGATTCGTTCGTTTGTCAGGCAGGTGTTCGATCGATTCGTTCGCCAGGTTTCACGCTTTCAGCAACAGCGAGATCATCAATCATCATATCAATCGTCTGAATCAGACTCAATTCACACGCTGAATTTTGATGAACTTTTATTCATTTCTTGAGTCTGAACAATGAGCCACTCAGCCAAGATACAAGGAATTTGCAACGAATTTGATTACAGGATGAGGACGATCAGCATGGCGACGGTGGTCAGGTTGATGGCGTCGTCATCCACCTTGTGCAGCGGCGACTCCGTGGCCAGCTGGTTGCCGACGCCGACGCCGAACGCGTCCTCGCAGCCGGTGGCGGCGCGCCGGACGACGCCCATATCCGCCACGTACGCCTGCGCCTGCCCGGTGTTCAGCGCGTGGATGGCGCTGTGCACGACGTTGAGCGCCTCGATGTACAGCTGCCGGCACGTGGCGAGCGCGGCCTGCTCGCGCTCCGACCAGCCGCCGCGCCGCTGCAGCGCCTTGATGGTGGCGTACGCGGCCGTGTAGTTGGCCAGCGTCAGGTTGGTGGCGATCACGGCGAGGCCGCGCGCGTCGGCGCCGTCGCTCCCTGGCGCGGCCTGCAGGGTAGACACGCAGAAGGGGGCAAGGTCCTTGCGGCTGCCGCTCGCCGTCGCCTTCGCGCAGGTGTCCTCCACGGCGGAGGAGGAGGAGGCGAGCGCGGCGTGGGAGCACGCCACGGCGAGGAGGAGGGAGAAGACAAGCCTCGCTGCCATTGTTTGAGCTCTTTTCCTTGCGTTGGCCAATGCAAGCCGCTTATGGGTTTATGTAGCGGCAATTCCTGTGGACTAGAGAGGCTGTTTTCCCCCCTAATTAAATATGCAAATAATTTTCTTCTCATTTTAGATGCCTTTATTAATTCACACAGCCTGTGCCATGAAAAAACTCCAAGATCACATTCCCACTATTCTAATATCATCAGTTATCTTTTGCACTGATAGCTTGCCATATCTGATGATAAAAAAACAAGATTAAATTTCAGAAAACCCCTCATTTTATAGTTCAAGTTGCAGAAAACCACGTATATTATGACGTGTGACACAAAGCTACATGTTTTATGGTCTAAATGTTTTACAAAACCTCACCTTTATTGAAATCTTGATTAATTTCAATATATCTTAAACATTTTTTTAAAGTAGTGAAAATTTAAACTATCAACTCAAGTCAAGAACTTAATAATTACAAATTTCATATAAACTCTAAAATTTAGAATTTTAAGTATCGTGCTTAAATGCATAAGGGTGAGGGTTTGTGAAACTTTAGAAATACCTGGGTTTAACTGTTGTATGTCATAATACCTACGGTTTTCTGTAATCTTGACCATAAAACATGGACTTTTCTGAAATTTACTCTAAAAATAATGTTGCAGTAGTGTCAATGAGGAGAGAGAGAATATTGTAAAAGAAATATTTTAACAGTTGGCAACTCAAGATATCTGGTAAGATTAGGCCTATATTTAAGGGAGTCGAAGTGGACTTGATTCCTAGTGGCAATACTTCACTACTTCAGTCAGTTGGGCTGGGCCTAGCACTAAAACCAAATACGGAACCAAACCCAAAACGAGAAAGAGAACAAAACGGTGCGCACCCGCCTCCCACCGCTCATCCCACAGATGGACGGTGTAGCGCGCGCGGAGAGGATAAGAAACAAGTGGGCCTCAATTTTTCCTTCACTTTTCCCCTTTTCTTTTTCTCCTCTCGACGAAGAAATCTGGGCCACGAATCCGAGGCGTTGGAGACGCTTCCTCCGCCATCGGTGAGGCCCAAATAGCAAGCAGAGGATCACGCCGACCGCGAGGCCACCACGAACTACTTGAGGGATGGCGAGCCCAACAACAATGGTGGGAGTGGCAACCTCGGCGCATCTCGGCCGCCTCAGCTGCGCACCGACGAGGGGAACAAGGCGGCGGTCCGTGGCGGCGGTGCGGGCGTCGGCGTCGGAGGCGATGGCGACGGAGAAGCTCGGCGTCCGGGTGGAGCGCAACCCGCCCGAGTCCCGCCTCTCCGAGCTCGGCGTCCGCCAGTGGCCCAAGTAAGCAAATCACGCGGCGTGTCTCTCTCTCTCTCTTGTCGTGCTCGATTCCTCGATCCCCTCTCGTTCGCCCGCGCTGATTTTCTCTCGTTGGTGGCAAGGTGGGGGTGCGAGAAGAGCAAGTTCCCGTGGACGTACTCGGCCAAGGAGACGTGCTACCTGCTGCAGGGGAAGGTGAAGGTGTACCCGGACGGCGCCGGCGAGGATTTCGTGGAGATCGCGGCGGGGGACCTGGTGGTGTTCCCCAAGGGCATGAGCTGCACCTGGGACGTCGCCGAGGCCGTCGACAAGCACTACAAGTTCGAGTAGATCGGGATTTGGCACGATTTGGCACGCGGATTTCAGCCATATGACAGGGCGAATGGAGGCGATGGTTTGTGTTTCTGCTATCTTCTACTACTAGTAGGTAGCTAAGCTCGTGCTCTTATGCGTTATGCTCCAGTTGTTGTGGATCATCTCCTGCAATGAAAAAAAACTCTTGATTAGTGGATCAAAATGATGGAATTAGTGGTATTTTGGCTCTCTTTCGTTTGCGGTTGTTTACTTGCCAGCTGCAGTTACACTTCTGAAATCCATTTAGCAAAGCAACACGAGGAAACTAGAAGACATAGTGGCGGATACTCTTCTTAGCTATAATTGGTGTTTTCAGCTGAAGAAAGTAATAGATTGATCAGCGCCTAAACCTCATGTACACTATCTGGTATTCAACAATATCCACCCACAGCTAAGCTGGTTTCAGTACTCATATTCCTCATCATAGAGACATTAGGACTCGTTTAGTAGTATACATTTTGGCATAATTGTAACCAAGGTACTCTCTCTGTTCCATATCATTTGACGTTTTGACCTCTTCATCCCTCATTTTGATTCACTAGCATCCATATGAATTTAGACACAAATATGACGCACATACATGGATCCATACATGAATCTATTCAAAATCCAAAACATCTTTTAATGTGAAATAGAGGAAGTAGTAAATCAATGTGGGCTCATTTTGCATTTCCATCAAGTGAATCGGGGGAGCTTGGACTTTGGAAGTCCGGGTCTGTTTGTATAATTGCCAAGTCAACCATGACAAAAAATTGCATGCCAAAATTTTGCGATTCATTTGGTTTAGATAAAAAAAGAATGGTATTGCCAAATTATTTGGCATCCCTTCCATTGCAATACTCAAAATCAAAGCCTAGGTGGTCTTGCCAAAAAAATAAAATAAAGGCAACAATTCAAACAAAAACCTGACTAAAATTTTAATGACCAAATCTCGTCATTGCCAAACAAACCCTCCATAACAGCACTACAGCAGCCTTGCTGCAGCTTCCCAGGCCTGGGACTTTCTCCCATTTTGGGTGACTTGTTCTTCTACCTTGGGAACTAGGGTCGGAGTTCAAGAGAGGGAGAGAAGAGTGATTTCCACCAAGTGAGTACCTTTTGCAAGATCCAATTATTTTGTATGTCTGCTCATAACAATTATTGTGGGTTTTTTTTCCGCAAGTTTCTTCGCATAGATCATCGGGATTTTCTGTAAATCTTGACATTCTTCCTGATTTGATTGTTGTAGTGTTTGTATCTGTTAGAAATGGCGGTGTAATTTCTTGTTTATGAGCGTGCAGCGGGTCCTTCATGTGTTGGGGTATTGATGTTGCAGCAGTTGGCAAGTAAGCTGTCAATTAGTGGAAGTTGGTTCTCTTGCCAGGTTGTGACGTGTGTAATTGTTTGCTGGTGTATCCGCACAAGGTGTTTTGATGAAACCATGAAGCGGTCCGTGAGCTAGAAATGTGTTCTATAAAGTTTATATCATCTGGGACTAGTCCGAGTAGTTTATATTACTCCTAACTGTTTGTGATCTTGTCATGTGTGTTATTGTTAAACGCAATTAAGATGGCGGAACTGAAGCTTCTTTATTCCTCAGTTAAGATCTGCACAACGATGAAAGTGTGATACATCTTCACATTTTCTCTCCGCGCGCTTTTTGTACCGAAACATGTGCTCCAAACAACACCACTCGCAACCATGCTTTCCACTTGACAATTTTCACAGCTCAGAGCTCCACCTTCTTGGCCTGCTGGTTCTGCTCCTCGTCGGCGCCGGCGGCGCCGCCGATGCTCTTCTTGCCAGTGTCGTCCCCGCCGGCGATGCCGACGACGCGCGGGCCCTTGATCTGGTCGGGCGCCAGCTTCCGGAAGCGGACGGTGAGCACGCCGTTGTCAAGGGAGGCGGCGATGGAGTCGAGGTCGGCGTTGTCGGGGAGGCGGAGCTGGCGCCAGAACCTGCCGTAGGAGCGCTCCTCCCGGTGCCAGTGGTCGCCGCCCTTCTGCTCCTCCTCCCGCCGCCGCTCGCCGCTGATCCGCAGCACCCGGTTCTCCTCCACCTCCACCCGCAGGTCCTCCTTCCTCATCCCCGGCACGTCCACCACGATCTCGTGCGCGTCGCCGGTCTCCCGCCAGTCCACGCGCGCCATGGACAGCATCGCCACGTCGTCGCGGTCGAACCCCAAGGGGACGTGCTCCAGGATCCGGAACGGGTCGGCCGCCGCCAGGAGCCCCACCTCCGACAGCGCCGCCTCGTCCCGCCCGCCGCCACGGCCGCCGAACCACGGGAGCAGCGCACCGTCCGCCGTGCTCGCCAGGACGGCAATGCAGGCCAGCATCGCCGCCGCCACCACCGCCACCGCTCTCCTCGAAGCCATCACGGACATATCAACCGTTGAAGAGATCACCTGAAGTGAAAGCTAGCGTGTGCGCGTGTGCGTTCTCGTCGTGTTTTGCTCTGCGATTTTTCGTAGGGCGAGATGGGGGGAGGATTTATAGGGTGGTGTCGCGCGGCGAGGCGGGGCGAGAAGGTTCGGCCGAGGCGCGCGCGGTCGAGAGGATTCGGGCGTCTTCTTCTCGGGCGTCGAGGATTCGACGGCGGGAGAGATTTCCCGAAGGATCCAGGCCGAGCTGGGCCTGGACTTCATGGGCCATCTTTCATGCTGGGCCTGAGCCCTCTCGCTTCCCTGTGTTTTCTGGGTGACGGCGGAATGCTAGGAATAGGGGTCTTGGGGAGAGACATGATTATCACTGTTTCTGCTGATATTAGAAACGATAAAACATGTTGCTAGGCCATTTGGTCGCTGTTTAGATTAGATTAGACGTAGGATTATATATACTTTGATGGCATGTAACTATGTAAGTTGCCAATTCAGATGATTATCACTTGAAGTTTGAGTGCAGTTGGGATGTCATGTTTTTGTTGTCTCTTAGCAGTGGGTTTTTTTTTATTGTAGACATGTGGTGTGGCTGTTATTTTTGTCTTTCTGATTATAGTCTCTAAGGGTTATGGTTTTGTAATTTGTTTTTTATATTAATGTAAAACCTCGTATACGGTTCGTTTTTTAATAAAAAAAGTAAATTTCACTTTGATCCCCTTTTATTACTAATGTTTCACTTTGGACCACTTTTTAAGTAATGTTTTCATTTTGGACCGGATATTTTTACCTTTGTTTTACTTTGGACCACCCAACTTTTTTCTCAAGCATATGAACAATCTCGAGTAAGTCGGCTCCTCTTTGTCAATGAACTCTCATGGCTATACGTAAGACTATTTTCTTGTCATATGTTAAATTGAATGTAGATGGATAAAATAGTTGAGTCGTCTAAAGTAACTCAAAGGTAAAAATACCCAGTCCAAAATGAAAACGTTGGTTCAAGAGTGGTCCAAAGCGAAACATTGGTAATAAAAGATGAACCAAAATAAAATTAACTCTAAAAAAATGTAAGTTGCCTCTAGCATAGTCCAAAACTATTTAGTACTAGTATGTTTTCTAGCACGTTTGAGTTCTCCATGCATTGAAGCTTTTTTCTTCAAACCAAACTGCATTGGAGCTATGAAGTATGAATTCTGTTATATGTCCAGACCGGAAGAAAAAGCGAAGGGTCAGGTGTTGATCCCCTCAATCCAAATCGCAAGAATAAACATTGATCAATATTGGAAGGAATTCTATGCTTTTTCAAGCGCGCTCTGCGTACAAGGAAAGGAGAATACAAAAAAAGGAGAAGGGCAAAAATAACATAATGCATGGCCATATCTTGAGTTAATAAATACGATAATGTACGGTGGCCCACAATTAGGTTAATGATAATACGATTAGCGTTGATTGTGTGGGTGACGTGTCTTGATCATAGAACACATTCGATATTCCAGGTCATAACAAATGGGACAAATGGGAAATGATAAAAGAAAAATTCAGGGCTTGAGGTTCGGAGTGGCCTCCTCCTCCTCTTTAGGGAAAAAGAGGGATGATCTTTTCTTTTTCCTTTTTGTAGACGATATGCTTTTGTGTTTGTCCCATTCATTCCATTTTCGTTTTATTATTATTCGTGTGCGTGTGTTCCTCTCCTCTCTCTATGCTGAACTGGGCAGTTTTATAAAACACACAATGGCATATAGCACCATTAAATCTGGTCTTTTATCTCTTTCAAAGTTTCCTATCATTCAGATAATCCATGTACCGTTCCAAAATATGCAGTGCAGTGAAGGGCTGAATGCGCTATCATTAAGAAGCTGCTAATCTGCTTTGCAAGGAACAGAGTAGCATTTTAGATGTAGCTAAATCTGCTTGTACGGAAGCTAAAATCAGCCTGGAACGGTGATAATAATCACATTGTCAAAGTCTCATCAGCTTATTAATTAAGTACAGGAGAATTATATGGTACAATGGGGACAATAGTACAATTATGCAGCCGAATACATGTACTAATCAAAATAGAGGTTCAGAACCCTTCATTTTGGAGCCTAAGCATCATGCACTAGTTTATTAGTGCAAGCAAAACATTAGCATATCATGGTCACACATGATAGAAAGAAAAATTAAAGGAACAAAGCAGCTCAAGTGAGTGTCAGATGCACTAGCTGCTACTGCACCTTCGTCCTAATCCGAACACTTAACCTGCTCAAAACCACAACTTAATAAAGCTAAACCTCCATGAAACCTCTCATTAACTATGAATCATGTATTATTTGTCTAATCCAATTGGCACTCATTAGTGGAACAATCGGCCATGGCCATCCATTTCCCTCCACTAGTACGACATAATGAAGCTAGTTTAAGCCATCATGTTTAAAAGAGCCACCAAATGGTACTAGATTAGTTTGCATTTCAGACTCAGTCGGTGCATGCAATGCCTTGATCAAAAGGTTCAGAGATCACCAGCTGAATTCAGCACTGTTCTGCTAATGTAAAGCTGCCTCGAGTTATAGCTATGCATTACACCGCAGGCAATCTACTCATATATTAACACCCAGTAAGCACCAATCAGCTGTCCATTAGCTAAAGCTAAGTTTGAACCAACTTCTTGAAAGTGAAAGTTTCAGTCAGCTTCAATTTTTTTTAGCCTCGTCAACGCAAAAGCTAACCCAAGTGAAAGGCTAGTCTAATCGGCTCATTTTAGCTGACCCCCTTGTTGATCTTCTGTGCTCTGAACTCTGAAGATGACACGCACCTGCGCACTAGCAAGATACCTGACAGATGAAAAGCCTGAAATGGACAGTCCTGAGCCGAGCTTTGATCTGCTTTTGAGTTTTGACCAGTTTTTACTTGCAATTAGTATCTGGTGCATGAATCTGTTGGGTAAATTTTGCTGGATTTTGGAGAGCTTTAGGGTTGGCCGAGCTCCATAATCTTGTTGCACCCAGTGTTGAGGTTAAAAGATTTAGGTATCCAAACTAACTAATTATCCACCGTAGATTCCTCTGCAGCCAAATTTTAGTCATGGAAATTTTGTCAGTATAAACCGAACGAACTTGGTTACGAGTACAACTTTTACCTTTCACCTCCATTTGATTGTTAAGAGTACAAATTGATGTTGTAACAGTGCTCAAAGCTTCTGGGAAGCATTGATGCAGTAACCATCCAGATCTGATGAGGCAGGATTCAGTCGATCCCCTTGAGGATCTTTGACCAGTACAAGCGAGTATAAGTGACCTGTCCTTGCAGCTATGATGCCTAGACTACAGCTTGATGTGTAGAACCAGTACCACTTGGCTGCACTGCATAAATTGCCTTGTATCCAGCAGTACACAGCATGTGAGAATTCTGTTGCAAGCTTGCAATGCTGCAGTAGGTTTTTTCAGCTCTGGGCCGGGAGGCATGCTGCAGCTAACATTAACATAGATAGCTAACCACTGACGATGCATGCCAAGGCCACTGAATTTCACAACGGAATTTGATGTTTTCTTACATTGCAAGTTGCCTACTTGCAAGTTGCAAGATGCAAACCCCCATTCAGCAAGCAAAAGGCGTCAATTTTAAACGGCCATCCATGTCACGTAGCCGTAGATGGACGCCGAACTAGTCCAAAACTGCATGGATGGAGAAGAGAAAAAAAAATGGCAGCTGCTGGTTTGCTCCAGTGAACAGAAAAAAACGAAAAAAGAAAACCAGTGCACCATGCTGCATCCATCACCATGTCAATACGAGTAGTTTTTAAGCATTTAAAATGGGGAGGAGATGAGGTGAGGTGATGACAGCATTTGCAACTATTAGAACTGAACTAACCTCGCCCCCAGTTGAGTTGAGCCTGAATGCTACTCCTAGCTGGTACTGCCATTTGTGCAGTGCCCAATTGCTCATCTCTTGCTCTTGTGCAACAGAAAGTGGCAGGTCCAGTGCTTTGCCTTGCATTGAAAATGTGCATTGCATATATAGAGAGATTTGACACTGGCAAAGGAGAGAAGCAGGCAGAGAGACACAGTTAGGAGGAGGGAGGTATCATGGCTGAAGAGTATGAGCTGAATGAGATAGATGACACCCTGCATGGCTCTGTGGGGAGCAGGCTCTCGCTGTTTGCAAGGGAGCTCAAGTCAAGGAGAAGCAGCAGCAGCAGCTGGCATGGAGGCACCGCCTTGAGGCTCCCAAAGGATCTCTATGAAAGCCTTGTCATACACCCCAATGGCAGGTAAGAGAAAGATTTTGATCTCTCATCATCAGTTCAGAGAATAATTAAGCTCTTAAGAAGACTGTAGCTAGCCATACCATTGCATGCAGCATGCAAAATTAAGTGATCTTTCACGTGAGACATCCATGACCATGAGTGTCCAATTAGAGAGCTCTCCTGCATGGAAAAGAGACAATTCTGATTGAGACAGGATGCTGAACTTGTTAAGCATGCTGCAGTGATCATGTATGTGAAAGATGCAATGTTTGTCTGTTGATCAGTTTGGTTTACTGGTGATTGCTGCAGATGGTACAGGATCTGGGCGAACATGATGTTCCTCTGGTCCATCTACTCCACCTTCTTCACTCCGTTCGAGTTCAGCTTCTTCCGGGGCCTCCCCGAGCAGTTGCTCGACCTCGAGTGCGTCCAGCTCTTCTTCCTCGCCGACATCGCCGTCCACTTCTTCCTCGCCTACCGCGACCCCCACACCTACAGGATGGTCTACGACAAGCGCCGCATCGCCCTCCGGTGAGCAAACACATCTGATCAAGAACTGATAATAGTAGTAGTAGATGGTGATCACCGACACTGACCAGGCTTGTGCTCTTCTCAGCTACATCAGAGGCAGCTTCGCTCTCGACGTGCTCGGCTGCTTCCCCTGGGACGCCATCTACAAGGTAGCATGATACATAGCATCGCAACAGATCTTTGAGAACGAGAATTGAGAAAAGTTGATCCGCCATGCGTCGCTGAGAGCTTTCATGGTGGCATTGTCATTTCGTCGAACAGGTGACGGGGAGGATGGAGGCGGTGAGGTACCTGGTGTGGCTGCGGCTGTACAGGGGGAGGAAGGTGATGGCGTTCTTCAAGGCGATGGAGAAGGACATCCGCGTGAGCTACCTCCTCACCAGGATCGTCAAGCTCATCACCGTCGAGCTCTACTGCACCCACACCGCCGCCTGCGTCTTCTACTACCTCGCCACTACGCTGCCCCCCGCGCGCGAGGCGGGGACCTGGATCGGCAGCCTCTCCCTCGGCGACGCCCGGTACATCAACTTCAGGGAGGTCGACCTGCTCACCCGCTACGTCACCTCCCTCTACCTCGCCATCGTCACCATGGCAACAGTTGGTACGGCAACTTCGGAGTCTTGTCAGCTTATCAGTCGCAACTAAAATTTGAATCTTTCAAACTTAATTTTAAAACTGATTAGTCTGTTTTCCCATCATCTCTTTTAACTGTTAAAAACAAAAATATAAAAGTTTTGCCTACAAGTTATTTTTAAGTTATTTTGTTTATTTTCCTACGGCTTAGGTCAACCGATCGATCAGATGGTTACATCCATGCTCTTGATCAGCCATAGCTAAAAGTTTGATTTTTCAAACTTAGCCCGTGTTTAGATTCAAAAAAATTTTGAAAAAAAACGTCACATCAGGTCATATCAGATATACGGACACACATTTGAAGTATTAAATATAGTCTAATAACAAAACAAATTACAGATTCCGCCTGTAAACTGCGAGACGAATCTTTTGAGCCTAATTAATCCGTCATTAGCAAATGTTTACTGTAGCACCACATTGTCAAATTATGGTGCAATTAAGCTCAAAAGATTCGTCTCGCAATTTACACGCAAACTGTGTAATTAGTTTTTTTTTTCGTCCACATTTAATACTTCATGCATGTGTCCAAACATTCGATGTGATGGATTTTGAAGTTTGAAGTTTGGAACTAAACAGAGCCTTAATTTTTAAGCTGATGTTAGTTCTTTTTTACCGTAGTGTATTTTTTTACTAGCTTTTTAACCGCTAATAGCACAAATATGTTTTACCCGTAAATTATCCTTGGCCATTTCGTCCATTGTTTTCTACGGCTTAATGCTTATCAGCCATAGCTCAACCGATCAGAGCGGTGACATCCATGCTCTAAAACGAGACAAGAATCTCAGCTCTCCAACACCTGCACATGAATCAAAACGATATTTTTTTACTCATGATCAGCAAGATTCCAGCTCTCCATATCTCACCTGCACATGAATCAAAACGAGATCATCTTTTTTTTGGTCAGGCTATGGCGACATCCACGCGGTGAACACGAGGGAGATGGCGTTCACGGTGGTGTACATCTCGTTCAGCATCCTCCTCAGCGCGTACCTGATCGGCAACATGACGGCGCTGATCGTGAAGGGGTCCAGGACGGAGAGGTTCAGGGACAGGATGACCGACCTGATCAGGTACATGAACAGGAACAAGCTGGGCAGCGGCATCAGGTCCCAGGTGAAGGATCACCTGATGCTGCAGTACGAGAGCAGCTACACCAGAGACCGCGTCGTCGACGACATCCCGGTCGCGGTTCGATCCAAGGTAACATGTACTTTTTTTTGTCATAGAAAAAAATTTATCAGGACAAATCTAGACAAATGCGTGTCTAGATCCATTCTTAGAAGTTGATTCTTTGGGAGGACGGAGGTGTATGTTTGGAGAGTGAGTTATTCGTGCTGAATTTGCTGTGTTTGTGAATTTTCGTTCTTTTGCAGATGTCACAGACACTGTACCTGGATATGGTCTCAAGAGTGGGGCTGTTCAGAGGTTGCTCAGATGACTTCCTAAGCCAGATTGTACGATGAAATTTGTGGAATTATGTCTCTGCAAATGTCGTTAGTCCAAGTAGATGATTGACTTAATAACTCCTATGTTGACCATTTCAGGTAGTGAAATTGCATGAAGAGTTCTTCCTCCCAGGAGAAGTTATCTTGGAGCAAGGCACCGTGGTTGATCAAATTTACATCGTGGCACATGGATGCCTGGTACTGTTTTTCACTGAAACGAGAGACTTTTGATCTGTTTATAAAATAAACCTACATAAATCAAGAGACGACACAACTGCGCTGTTTGAGCATGAATAAGCTTCACTTACCCTGTTCTTTTACTTACTGTCACAGGAAGAGGTGGCCAACGGGGAAGATGGGTCTGAAGAGATCATCTCAGAACTGCGGCCTTACGGCATAGTTGGCGATGTCGCGGTGATTTGCAACATTCCACAGCCATATACTGTTAGAGTCTGTGAGCTTTGCAGCCTTCTGAGAATTGACAAGCAATCCTTGACTAGCATCTTACAAATTTACTTCAAGGATAATAGTCAGATATTGAGCAATCTACTAAAGGTACATCATTTTTATTTTTAGATAAATGCTGAAAATACATTTGTATATTGCCATATTAACAAAACTTTGACAAACGATATAGTAACAATCATTTTATTCTGCAGGGGAAAGAAACGGAGTCAAAGCGGAAGCAATTGGAATCAGATATCACATATCTGCTAGCAAAGCAAGAATCAGAACTAGTCCTTGGAGTAAATAATGCTGCATATCATGGAGATATATTTCGTTTGAAAAGCTTAATCAGTGCAGGAGCAGATCCGAGTAAATCAGATTACGATGGCAGGACTGCATTGGTATGTGAAGACTTTTACAAACCAATAGTCAAATTGCAGTTCACCTTAACTGCAAGATCCCATTGAAATGCAACATGAAGCATTTTTTTCTACTGACAAATATTAAAATTGTTTGGCAACAACTAGCTGAAGAAAAAAAAAACTTTAATTAACTCTAAGTATCTAACTGTTCAACTTTTTCCCTTACCTTTGCCTTCACATGACAGCATATTGCTGCACTGAGAGGATACGAAGATACCGTCAGGTTCCTTATCCAACGAGGAGCGAATGTCAACAGCATAGGTATGAATATGATAGCAACACTTCAAATGACAAAAGAACAAAGCGAAACAAAACAAAAGCACTTTCATCTGTATCTCTGACGATGAATGAACAACACATCTGAAAATGCAGACAGGTTTGGAAACTCACCACTGCTGCAGGCAGTAAAATCAGGCCATGACAGGATCACGTCACTTCTCGTGGAGAACGGCGCGATCCTGAACCTGGAGGACGCTGGAGGTTACCTTTGCAGAGTAGTCAGGGATGGCAGGATCGATCTGCTGAAGAAGTTGCTCAGATTCGGGATCAGCCCAAACTGCAGGAACTACGATCAGAGGACGCCGCTCCACATCGCTGCTGCAGAGGGCCTGCACCTTGTTGCCAGCACATTGATTGAATCTGGAGCAGACATACAGGCCAAAGATAGGTAAGAACATTATTCACAAATATTCAGATATTATTCACTACTTTAGTAGAATAATGGAATGACATTGATACAATGATACTGCTTTTCTTGATGCAACAAAATGATGATGCAGGTGGGGAAACACGCCGCTCGATGAAGGGCGACGGTGCAGCAGCAAGCCACTGATCAGGATACTGGAGCAGGCCAGAACTGTTGCAACCAATTGATGAAAAACAATGTGTATTCATGGGGAAACTGCTTGCAATGAAATATTCTTTCTGGGGCAATTAAAACTTGTCACACGCTTTTCTGAAAATGTTTTCATCTTCAAATAAGTAGCTGCAGCATGGTAGTTCAGTCTGCTTGAAAATAAGCTGGTTATTCTCTGTGAGATTACAGTGCCTGCCAATTAAGAACAATTGGCATTACCATGCTTTAGCAAAACGCAACATATATTCTCAACCGACCACATGCTTCCCACCAACAATCTAATAACAACAAAAGGCAAGAACCGGAGGCATTACCGTACAGGCATAGACTAACAAATCACATCATTAATCAGAGAGTTTAGACAATTAACCAACCCATCCAACTAAGGAGGCAGAAGATGACCTACTGATACTACTATTACTGTGGCACTACCAACTATGTCCAGTATGATACAAGATGTAACATAGCTACTACTAGTACAACGGGGCAACCAGGGCTGCCGCAACATGGTCACCCAGTAGGAATTGAGGTTCCCCCAGTTCACGGTTTACCACTACCTATTTTTTTTGCCGGGCAATTACCACTACTATCACGATCACATTAGAAAGAAAAAACGGACGCTCATTCTCTGGTCCTCTTGTTGCTGCAGCCAGGACACTTGTAATGCTTGATGTGCTCCGCCTTGGCAGGGGTGATTCGGACACATTTGCCATGGAACCAGGTCTCACAAATGTCACAGCAAATCCAGAACTCGCCGTTTGCATAGGCCTCACCACAGCCACCACAAATGGTTTCAGCTTGATCTTCATCATCTCCATTTCCTCTGCTGCCGTTCTCTTGCTCATACTTTGCCTGGACCTGCTTCTGTGGCTTGCTGTCAGAACTGGGCTGCTTTGGTGGCTGAAATAGAAAGGAGAATGAATAATCACAAGCATGTTTTAATGTGCGGGCAAGAAGACATGCAATGTTCGACATATGTATTAACCTTAGAGCCTGACTTGTTTTTGCTACTGCCATTGGCGGTTTTTGATTGCGTATTCACACTTCCTGACACAACTTCAAAGACAGTGGGGAGACTACTGGTCATCATGAAGAGCCGTTCCCTGTATCCATATTCAAATGCTGCTTAACATCATCATCAAGTTCCGTAACACAGCTGACATATTTTAGAGAAATAAAAGAACCTTGGATGCTCCTATCTATGTTGCTGTGTAAAAAAGGACAAACCATAAAGCAAGTTTTGTTTAGAAGGTGTGGACAGAAGGTCATACAGGCTATTGATATAAATACGTGAAACAGTGAGTCCATTGTGACAAATATGGGTTTTGTGAGAATTAAGATAGCTAATGGAGCAAATCATTAATAAATGATCAATTATCAGATTTAAATCATCGCAGGTGTCACTGAAACAACCTAGACTCACAAGTCTACCACGACACTGGAATCAACATATAAGTATACACATCCTTGCACATAGTACAGAGCAAAGTGGGAATTCTTTAGTAGAGTGATAGAATTCTTGAGAAAAGGTGATGCAAATCAACAGGGAAAAAATTGAATTAGAAGCAAACCTGGCCTTTTTATCAAATCCAAAACGAGCCCCAAAGTAAAATGCCACAGACAGTAACCATGAATCACTATGGACAGCTATCAGGGACAGCCAATCTTTCTCCTGCATTCCATCACGAGCAAAGTTTATCCCGAGTGCTGGCTCTGGTAGTTCAGGAGGAACTTCATCAGCTGGCAGAGTAACTACCCAGGTTCCATTAGGCAGTCCATAGAGGCACAAGTTCTCCTTCTCTGGCAAAATAAAGGAACATGTTTATATCAGCACTATCAGGGGTGCAACCATCCCTGCCACCCCAGCCTGTTTTGTCCCATAATTTAGTATGGTGAAAATTGATTGAGGCCCATGGGCTTTTAGTCCCAGTCCCAATCCAGCCCAGGTAGCCTGGGCCCTGGGTCCACCCCCGAGCACTATAGTTACTACAGAAAAGGACAACCGGCTTACTCAGCAAACTACCAAGGACTTGCCATAACACAAACAATGCACAAAGTAGGATTTGAAGGTTCCTTTTTTTTCCAACAATGCATTTGAAGGTTCATTAATTAAATAAAACCAACAAGCACATAAAAGTGGATGCTGACAAGGAGCACAACATTACTATATGCTCCTAATCTCCAGCTATTGACTAATGCTCCAGACCTCACTCTCTTTCACCAGACCTTGTCACCAGCCACTACATTTTCTATAGATCGCAGCAAGGTCAAACATAAACATAAGCATAAGTCAAAATTGCTTCCTGAACTTCTGTTGCATCCTAGAAGTCACCTAACATGCATCTCTTCCAACTTTTCAATCTCATGACGTGAATTGATCTAATAGGTAGAAAATTTTTGATTCCAGACAAGGCATATGGAGCTTTACAGCAACAATTTACTAATGACGCCTCTAATCTGATCAACCAATACTGTACAATATCAGGATGGCTAGCAACTACATGGAAGCACCGCGAGAGCAATCAAATACCGTCTCGCTGTGCTAAACAGATAAATCAACATTAGAAGCAACGGAGGAGACTCACCAGGGTCGCACTGCTTGTAGAACTTATCCACCTCTGTTGCAACAACGAAACCACCCAAAAAAACAAAAACAAACCATCAGTCAGTCAGCGACGAACCCCACACCAAACGAATCCAGAGACACATAGATAGATTGATTGATTGATAGCGAGCGAGAGAAAGAGAGAGGAGAGGGAAAGGGAGATATACCGGTGGTGAGGGCCTTGACGATGCCGGCGCGCCGGCCGAAGAAGTCCTGGAAGACGTCCTCGGGGGAGCGCGCGTCGTGGACGATTGTGACCGAGCCGTAGCCGTTGTCCATCCTCACCTTCACCAGTAAGGGTCGCGGGAACTCGGCAGGGAGGAGCGGGGGCGGCGGATCTCCGCCGCGGCTAGGGTTTGGTCGACCCGGAGGAGGAGGTCGGCGGCGGCGGAAGGAGAGTGGCGCCGCGGAGAGGAGAAGAAAGATCAGAAGCGGAAGTTGGAGAAGGAAAAAGGCGGAGGGGCTCTCGCGTAAATTTCACGGAGTGAAGGGGAGGGGGGCACCGGTTCCGAGTATTTGAAGGTTGGGTTAGGTGGGGGGCCCAATGGTCATATCTATTACTGTGGGTCCCATTTGTCAGGGGCTCTGGAAGTGGAAGCAACGGCCCAGTAGTTGGAACGGGCCTAGGTTTCACGCGCCCTGTGGGCTAGTCGTTTACTTGGGCCGTGTCGGAATAGTCTTCGCTAAATTTGGCCTAACTAGACAATTACTCCCGGTTAAACGGGAGAATCAGCAATCCACCCAGATTTGAAGTATCAGAAGATATAGAATCCAGAAAATATAATAAAATCTAGAAATTGAAAAACCTAACTTTTATATATTCTTACCACTATTATCTTCTCTACTACTCTCTCCGTCCTATAAAAAAACAATTTAGCATAGAATATGACATATGATATGATATATTACTAAGAATTTTTATAAGACTTTAGTATAGGATATTAGTATAGGATATGATATATGATATGATATATTCTACTACTACGAATAAAATTTTATAAGACGAAAATAGTGCATTAAAACAGGAGTTGCCCTCCTCCTTTTCATCCTAAGCTTCTTTTCTCTCACCTGTGTGTGAGGAAACCGATCCTGCCCCATCCTTCTAGAAAAAAACCGAACGGTTTCTCTAAAAACGACCTAATTAGAAAAAAAAAGGAAAACAAAAACCATAACGGTCTACTTACAAATATGGTTTTTTTATCTCATGGCATGACACGGCATGGATAATTTGCTAGTTGGAAAATCCCCGAAGAAGAAAAGAAATATAAAAGGAAGGAAGGAATGCAACCACGCATTCGACATGAAACTTAATATGACGTATGTGAATACGTAATGCCTTCACGTGTGCTCACGTTTCCGATTAGGCAGAATATACATGCACGCCGACGACGGCGAGCGTCGCATGTGTAGCGTACAGGAAACAGGATGGATGGATGGATTTAGTATTGGTGCAGTGTCGTAAAACTCGTATGTGTGTAGCTAGTGTACGGATGTACAGTACGTGCTCGTCACTCGTCAGCAGCAGCTAAGCTTGGAGCTAGCTCTGGTCTACAGATCACAGGTCGAAGCTGTGGCTGTTGAAATGGAAGACGGCGCCGGCGCGGCGGCGCCTCCCGCCGCGGCGGCCGAGGTTCTGCGACCTGCACTCCCTCGCCACGCTCGCCTGCAGCCCCGGCGGCCCGCACACCAGCACGCCCACGTCCGCCGCGACGCCCCCAGCCTTCTCCGCGAACGCCGCGAACTCCGCTGAACGGAAACGAAAACAACCGCAGGTTAGGTTAGGTTAGGTTAGGTTAAACACGTCGGCCGTCGGCCGGGTCGCCCCGCACGCCGGCGTTCGCGTTGCGGCATTGGTGTGGTGTGGTGTGGTGTGTGGTCTCGTGCGTACCTTCGAACTGTGGCCGGCACCCGTACCGCGTCGTCTTCACCGCGGCGAGGCTGACACCGTTGGCCGCGTCGGCGCCGTTCGTTGTCTGCTCGGCCTCCTCCTCGCCGTCCAGCGCGGGCGCCGTGCCAGCGGTGGCGGCGGCGTCCCACCTGTCGTCCTCCGCCTTCCGCTTCTCGGACAGGTGCCACAGGAGGACGACGAGGCCGCCGGGGAGCGCGACGCCGGCGGCCATGCTCAGCATGAGCACGAGGCCCAGGTGCCACCACGCGAACACGTTGAAGCGCCGCACGTAGTACGCCTGCGCCAGCGCGTACGCCAGGACGAAGCCCAGCGTGGACGCGGCGAAGTACATGCCCGCCCAGAAGTTGTCCCCCGTGCCGACCAGCCCGGACATGGTCGTCCCGTTCTTGACGAACATGCCGGTCGCCTTCTGCTCGTCCCCAACAATGCCTTCTTCCTGCGACCACAAATTGCCAATGCCATGGAATCACTGAACCAAATCTAATTTCTCTAATTTTGGAACATTTTTTGAACAAGAACTACTATATGCATAATGTCTGAATAATCAGGGAAACAAATGGAGTGTGCCTCTTACCAATGGAGGCTGGGATTCTTGGGTCACGAAGGCCTGGATGTCGAGATGCAACTTGTCAGATACAGAGGAGCTGATGAACTGCGCGTCGACGGCAGAAAGGAGAGAGAGCTCGTTGGACTTCTTCACCGACCACAGCACCAGCACATTCTTGGGCATGCATGGCTTGCCTTCCTCGATCCTATGGATTATGTCACTCAGGATAGCCAGGAAAGGCGATATGCCAATGCCTCCTGCCACCAGGATGAGATTGTCGTACCTGAACACACACAAACATCACATAAACAGAAAACCTTGAGCTGAAATTCACCCACCATGGATGCCAAATCACCAATGTTGGGATGAACTGAAAGCTCACATCAGGTGGTATGGCGATTCATGGCCGTAAGGCCCTTCTACGCAGGCAGTAATCCGGCCGGTCTCCGACTCAGAGCCATGCCTGCTCTGTTCCTGGGCATCAGTGATGATACCCCTTAGTTTTTCAGTCCATGATCCAAGCACCTTGATCAGGATCGACATGTGGTATCTTCCATCCATGGGGCTTGAAGACACACTGAACGGGTGCCACTGCAAGAACGACAGCTCCCGCACCTGAACGAAGATGAAGCTGAGAGCATTGTACCGGAGACCTGCAGAGCAGAGGCACAGATCTGTTCAACCAACTGTGGCAACATCAATGGAACAGTGATCAACAGGATGCAGGACATGTTCTTTACTTGCTGGCTTTGAGAAGACTAGCTCCACGGTTCCGCAAGGGCGGCAGGAGGCCGAGATGATGTCCACCTTGGCCCTGGATTGCCAGAACCTCAGGAAGCGATCGAGCATGAAGAGGAAGATGGGTCCGGCCGAGAAGCTGAAGATGAAATCGCCGACGTGAAATGCCAGGAACACGACGAAGATTATGTAGAGCTGGTGGGTGTAGAAGAAGAGCTCAAAGTATCTCTTCCTCACCGGGTGGAGTGATGTCACCCACATTAGCAGGCCGGCTGCCAAGCTGATCACACCTGGTAAGTTTGCCACTCCGATTTCTTTCCATGCAGCCAACTAACAACAACAAGAAGAAAAAAAATTAGAAAGCTTTCACCAGATTTCTAAAATCTGAAACAGAGTAGATGACACTTGTAAGTTGTAACAACAGGTTTTCTTTTTTACATCAGTGCATTCAGTTGAGTGTGATTTATCAGTTGCTTATTCACTTAAGAAGATGGAAAAGTAACACATAGGACATTGGCCATAGCAAATCATTTGCCTGAATGATTCTAAATCATTCTTACTTCTCCAAGTAGATTCCCCTCGAGAGACCATGCGATCACGTAGCACAGGCCATGTAATGTGAAGAGAGCCATTGTAAGGTGGCCGAGCCAGACGTGGTATCTAGTAGCATGCTCAAATGGAATATCAATAAGCCGGAGAAGAACTGAACCCCTTGAGACAGGGAGGAAGAGGAAAGCCATGCAAAACAACCCGACCGATCCGAACCGGAGGCCAATAATGTACAATAGCAACTCGCTGCAAAAAGCATACAGAATGTTAGAACTGTGTTGAGGTCATGTAAAATTGATCTGAGTTAGTAGTACAATTTTCAGCAATATCATCAATAGTAGCACAAACTGCACATTTTAAATCAGTACGGTGTATGTATGCAGTAGTGTATTCATCCACCAACGTTTTTCTCAACATCATAACTTGACTTACATTCAACTACACGATACTTCAGCATCTTGTTCTCTTTTTTTAAAAAAAATTTCAGCACCTACAGGGTTTAGTCATCACATATTGAAACAAAAAGAATATATGTAGTACTCAACTCTTGTCACTCGTATACTCAATACATGCATCAGTATTACATAGTTCTTCAGCTTCAGTGCATCACACCGTTTGCTCTATCTATCTAACACAGAGGTTACTCTTTCCCCAAAAGATGTAGTAATAGTACTTCATATACGGTATTTACAGCATACCTGTAAGTAAGCGAAATCTGGCCAAATTTTGAGATGAGACTCACGCTCTCCACAGCGTAATAGGTCATTGAATAGACAACATAGACGATAAACAGGACAATTCCGATGAATTCTACTGCAGAGACAACCCCAAAAGGGCCGTCCACAAGAACAGGAAAAGTCCAGAGCCGGAAACACAGTGTCTTCAGCTTGTTCTTCCTGATACCAAAGAGGCAAGTAACAGTGAGTTGTAGGCATGAATCAGGTCACTCTCAAATATAAGAAGTATGCAGTGCTACTTTCTGAACTTTGACGGTTGCGAGGTTAGATTTCAATCAACCGTGATGGTCTTCATATCAAACAGGCTCACCTACTGTCTGAATCATATAATTTTATTCATAAAGCAAATTTTATTCAGAGAATTATGTGTGCTTAAATCAACAAACTGTCTGAATGTTCAGCGAGAGAGATCCATCCCCAGTGATTTTGTACTGACCAACAGTCCCCATCCCCCACAGTTCAGAAATAGAAAAGGACTCATGTTCTGAATATTGAATACCCAAAATTCCTTCAAAGAAGTACTACATAACAATTAGCAAGTGGACTAGAAACACCAGATTCCCCACAGAATTCTCAGATAGATGCACGTAGATTAAAGAAAGGCTTACTCCACATGGACATGGTCACTCGGGAAGACGGAGATGTAGACGTACGCCAGAGCCGCGACGATCAGAATCGGCGCGCTGAATGCGAGGAAAATACTCCCTGCAAGAACCAAGAAGAAGCTTAGGTTCTTTCACTTACGTTCCCTTGTTTGATTGCAAAAAATGGGGGAAAGGGAAGAAAGGAGGAGAAAGAGGGGATGGAAAACTTGGGAGAATTCTTGAGAATTCTGTACCGGTGATGCCAAAGAGGGACTGCTTGGTGGCCGCAGCCCAAGTCTGGAACGCCGCCTGCGCGGGCTTGGTCGGGTAGAAGAAGATCGCGGCGGCCCAGGTGAGAAACACCGCCCACATGAGGACCTTGAGCACGGTCTTGCCCAGCGCCGGCGACCCCTTGGCTCCCCCACCGGCGGCGGCATTGCCGCTCTGCAGGAGCGGCTCCCGTTCTCGCGCCATGGATGGCGACGGGGTGTGAACAGTAGATCCGCGCGAATCCACGGAACTCGCGTCCCCTCGGCCAAGCCGGGCCGGGGGCGCTGCTGCCCCTTTATGTGGCCCAGATTACGAGTTCCCCGCGAGCACCGGACGCCGGTCGCTGGCAATGGCGACGGCGATGGATCGGTGAGGAGCTCGTACGGGAGGCGTGCGTCATCTCTCCCAGGTGGTTGCAGTTGCGGCCTCTGATGAGTAGGCCAGTGGACAGTGGCCGGCCGAGCTTGGCGAGAGCCACACATCCAACGTGTGCTCGTGAAGGCCCAAGCAATGAGATGCCCTGTTCTTTTCATCTAAAACAGTGCGGATAAAAGATAAAGTTTCGTGGCACGCTTTTCAATCTCTCAAACGGTACGTTTCGTGCAAAAATTTTTAATATGAAAGTTGCTCTAAAATATCAGATTAATCCATTTTTTAAGTTTGTAATAATTAAAACTCAATTAATCGCACGTTATTGTCATCTCGTTTTGCGTAAAACACTTTATTTTATCTACCGCTGCGGCTCCTCACAAATCTCTACAGATTCTGGCACGGAAATCGCCTGAATTATCAGGGCGGGAAATTACAGTACCACACGCTGGGGAAAAGAGGAGATTATTTTTTCCGCACGAACTGTGAAATCGAAATTAACGGCGTGGCAGACGATGAATGGCTGTGGGTTTCATCTCAGGCGAAGACTCAAACACCATGGATATTCCCCAAAACAACCGCAAGCTGAAGTGCTGAACCGAGATTTTCCCCAGCCAAGGGAATTTCCGGTGGCTGCCGGTTCCTCGTGTGCTCGTGGTCCACGGCGATCGACGGTGAACCGACTCCGACGTCTCCGACGGGAGCAGCAGCGACAAGACAGCGAGCGAGGTGGACCACGTTGCTCTCGCATGGGGCCCACAGCTGAGCCCCGTCGCTGCCTGTCGCAGTCTCGCGACTTCTCTTCTGTGTTTTTTAGGCTGAGGCCGCGTTCGAATGTACTGCTACTCATGGTAAAAAATAAAGATTATCGTGACACACTTTTCAACCTGCTAAACGGTACGTTTGTGCAAAAAATTTCTGTATAAAAGTTGTTCTAAAATATCAAATAAATCCATTTTTTAAGTTTGTAATAATTAAAACTTAATTAATCGCACGTTAATGTCATCTTGTTTTACGTGAAACACTTTATCTTCATCTTTAGGAGATTCAAACACCACCTGAGTTCTTTACCAACTCGTGCCTCGCGCATTTACCGAAACTATTCATTAGTATATAATTAATTATGTATTTTTTTGTTTTATATTATAAATTGTTTGAATTTTTTAATCAATTTTTAAAAAAACTTAAGAAAAAAAACAACATTTACAATATCATATTAGTTTCATTAAATTTAACATTGAATATATTTTGATAATATGTTTGTTTTCAACTGAAAATGTTAATATAAATTTTTATAAATTTGATAAAATTTAAAATTATTTGAATAAAAAAAGTCAAACGACTCATAAAATAAAACAGAGGGAGTATTAGCTAATCTTTTTTGAAAAATAGATTAATATGATTTTTAAAGAAACTTTTTTTAAAAACATATCGTTTAATAGTTTAAAAATCATACATGTGAAAAACGAGAAAATTGAGTTGGGGACTTCAGCAACTTTAGTGTTTACTGTAGGTTGGAACTAACCCACGCATGAAAACAGTCGGTACATTAAAGCACGATTAAATTAGTATTAGCTAAAAAATTAAAATAATATAATTTTTTAAAACAAATTTTTTATATGTTTTTAAAAATATATTATTTAACAGTTTAAAAAATATACGTATGAAAAAACGAAGAGCATAGGTTGCAACCACGACAAACGAACTCACCTTAAACCGTACGAGGTGTCAACGATGCCGATGGGTGTTTGGCAAAGCCCATAAAATATATGGGCCGGGCAAGGGCGACGACCTGAGGCCCACTAGGCCCACGTGTGAGTCCTCTCGCTGACTAGGTGGGCCCGGACAAACTATCTCACTGACTTTCGCTGACAAGCCGAGACGACGATGCGGTGATGTCTTGCGCAGCAAATCTTCTCCCTTTTCTCCTTTCAAAGCAAGCGCTCGCTCGATCGCATGTGCAAAGTCAAAAAGCGACACACCTGAAAACTTCGCCGCTAATTCATACTCCAAGCTGATAAGAACAGTAGTTTCATCAGCTCAAACGCATCGTAACGCATTTCAAATTCAAGATGATAAAATCAAGATTTACGATTCATTTTTTCTCAAATTAAAACGAAATCGAACAAATCATGGAGCAAATGTTACTCAAATGTAAATTTTGGCTAAATTAGCGGAGAGATTTACAAGCGACTTACTCGTCAGTAGCATTTCCCCGATCGACGCGGGAAGCTAGCCGGAACAACGTGACGTAGCGAGGGGAGCAGAGTCAGCGCGCCAATCTCGAGGTGGCGCCACTGGTTAGGTTTCATGGCGACATGGCCATGCTGCCGAACACCACCGAGCGCAGAGGGTGGTGGTGGCGGCCATGCACACGACCAAGCTCCGGGTCTCCACGTCGCAGCAGCTCGATGCGGCGATGGACGGCGCGCACCGTCCGGCGGCGAGGCCGGCGCCGCCGCGGTCCAAGATGAAGATCCTCCTCGTCGTCATCGCCACAAACCTCGTCTCCGTGTACCTCTTCTCCGGCGCGTCTCTGTCCCTCCGCCTGCCGGCGACGGCGCCGAGCATCCACCTCTGGGACTCCTCGGCGCTGCTGCGCGACCTCAACGCCACGCGCGAGGCGCTGGCGGCGGCGCGCGCGGAGATCGCGGCGCTCCGCGCGCAGTGCAACGCGTCGTCGCTCCTCCTCGAGTCCGTGCTCGCCGGGCTCGGCGCCGTCCACGGGGACAAGCTGGTGGAGGATCAGGGCTTCAACGGGTGGCCGGAGGAGCCAACGGGGGAGCTCAGGCTCGCCATCGAGCCGCACAGGCTGCCGCTCGGGTTCTCCGCCAAGCTCGGCACCGACGAGCTGTACCTGGGCCTCGGCTTCGCCTGCCGCAACTTCCAGGAGGAGCTCGCGCGGTACATGGCGTACAACGCCAGCGGCGAGTGCCCCGACGACGACGCCCTCGCGCTGCAGCTCATGCTCAAGGGGTGCGAGCCGCTGCCTCGCCGGCGGTGCAGGCCGAGGTCCCCGGCGAGGTACGTCGAGCCGGGGCCCCTCCCGGGGAGCCTCTGGTCCATCCCGCCGGACACCACGGTGAACTGGGCACCCTACACGTGCAAGAACTACACCTGCCTCGTCAGCCGCGCCCGCGCCAGGGGCGGGTCGTACGAGTGCAAGGACTGCTTCGACCTCGCCGGCGGCGGCAAGGAGCGGCGGCGGTGGATGTCCGACAATGG
Organism: Oryza officinalis; assembly: GCA_008326285.1. Classification (NCBI taxonomy): domain Eukaryota; kingdom Viridiplantae; phylum Streptophyta; class Magnoliopsida; order Poales; family Poaceae; genus Oryza; species Oryza officinalis. Next base: position 24,740,259 of record BDMV01000004.1, on the reverse strand, counting down.
CGGGCCGGGGTTCAGCATCGACGGCGTGCTGGCGTCGCGGGCGCCCGGGACGGTGCGCGTCGGGCTCGACATCGGCGGCGGCACGGGCACGTTCGCGGCGCGGATGCGGGAGCGGGGCGTGGCCGTGGTGACGACGACGATGGACGTGGACGCGCCGTTCAGCCGGTTCGTGGCGTCGCGGGGGCTCGTGCCGCTGCAGCTGACGCTGGCGCAACGGCTGCCTTTCGCCGATGGCGTGCTGGACATCGTGCACACGATGCAGCTCAGCAACTGGGTCCCCGGCGGCGTTCTCGAGCTCGCGCTGTTCGACGTGTACCGGGTGCTCCGCCCAGGCGGCGTCTTCTGGCTCGACCACTTCTTCTGCCTCGGACCGCAGCTCAACGCCACCTATGTCCCCATCCTGGACCGCGTCGGATTCCGCCGCCTCCGGTGGAAGGCCAGCCGCAAGCTCGACCTCGGCGCCGAGAGGAACGAGTGGTACGTCTCGGCGCTGCTCGAGAAGCCCATGACATGATCGATGCCGACGACGGTGACGGCGTTTGCTTTCTTGCTTCCTTGGCTGTTTCTGCTTTTGCGCGCATAGCAGTGATGCACAGAAATGTTCAGATAATTCAGAAGAGAAATGCAGCCTTGTAGGGAAGGTGAGTGATATACTGAGATTGTGGCAAAGGATTCAGATTGTTTCCAGAAACATTTTACGACAAATAATTCGGTACATTTGTTACAGAACGTCTCCTTGCAGAGAGACCTTTTACAGTGTTTGCAAGGTACTTAGAAGTGGAACAATGTGTACCGTTGATCAAGAGAGGAGCAAGGTATGGAATAAAATAAAATTATTGTAACATGATGGCAGTGGAGTAATTAACTAATAAAACATGAGCATTATACGTGAATTGAATACCTACATCCATCCATCAGTATATCGTTGTGCAGATCGGTACCGTTGTAGAGAAAAAAAAGTAAATCATGGATACCTCGTTGATTTAGCAGCGATCAATTCGATCTGTACCAAAATCGTATCTCCTTTCTTCTCTCCCTTCCCTTCGTTCTTGTTCTAGGGTTTGAACGGCTCACCGGAAGGAGACAGAGAGAAAAGCGTCGGCATGGTTGAGGGTTGAAGAGGAGACGAGATCACCCGATTGACGGCTAGGCGCAAGCTAGCGCATCTATAAGTTATCCTATGCTTATTTACATAGTTGATTAGTTATTTATGTAGTTCACAAATTCCTTGTATAAGGGACTAGAATTTTTGTGGGATAGCAAACGAGATCTCCTCCTATGTTGTTCTTCTAGGATTTGAATGGGTGCACCCGCGAGGAGACACGGTCGAGGAAGAAGCTCTGGCATGGTCGAGCGTTTGAACAGGAGGCAAGATCTGATTGAAATGTACGGGTGCATGCATAGGTAAGATGTCCTATGCTTATTTACGCAGTTGATTAGTTATTTATGTAGTTCACAATTTTCATCATACAAGGGATCGAAAAGAGATCTCCTAATATGTTATTCATCTGGGGTTTGAATAGGTGAACCTGCTAGGTGACATAATTGAGGGAGAAGCTCTGGCACCGTCTAGTGTTTGAACAAGAGGCAAAATCTGATTGATACGTACGCTCAAGTGCATAGGTAAAATCTCATATGCTTATTTACGTAGTTGGTTTAGTTTTTACAAAGTTCACAAATCCCTAAGATTACTTGGGTATGGCCTGAATCGGCACATATTGAATTTTCTTATTTACATAGTTTAGTTCTTGTTAATGCAGTGCACTATTCTTTCGTATGTACTGCATGCATATTAGTTATACACTAAATTAGCTATTGTAGATTTGTTTATATAGAGCAATTTTCTATGTACAATTTGAGTTAAAATAGTAAAGTAACTCAAGATGGTAGAGGTTGTTCTAAAAATTACACATTGTTTCTTGTAGGTTTTAAGCAGTGATGGGGGTACAGGGATATCGGTTGAGGAACTGTTGGAGTACCAACAAATTGTCAGCAAGACATTCAACAGTGAGGATGAATGAATTCATTTTTATAATAAGTACGCTTGGGATAAAGGCTTTAGCATAAGAAATTCATATGCTGAAAGAAGAAATGTTGCAAAAGAGGTCAGACAGAGAGTGATTGTCTGTAGCAGGCAGGGATATCGAGAATGAAAGCATGTAAAGAGGGACAACAGGATAAGAAAGGCAAGAAACATCACTCGTTGTGGCTGTAAGGCCAAACTAATAATAGAGCTAAGCAAGGACACAGGTGAGTGGTATGTGAAAGACATGGTTGATGACCATAATCATCCGTTAGCTTCCCCAGATCAGACATGTTTTCTCCGTTCCCATCGAGTCATTTGCGATGTGCAGAAAGAAGAAATAATTGAGATGAAAATTACAAGAGTTCGAAAGCATCATATTATGAATATAATGAAAAAGCAATATGGAGGTTATGAGAATGTTGGCTTTATAGATACAGGTCTATATAATTTCTGTCATAGAAACAAGATTGAAACGATAGCAGAAGGAGATGCAGAAACTGTTTTGAGACACCTAAGGGCACGAGAGGAAAGAGATCCATATTTTTTCTTCGGATTTGAGGCCGATGAGGACCGACATCTAAAGCGACTATTTTGGGCGGATAGTCAATCTCGTGTAGATTATGAAGCTTTTGATGATGTTGTTGTATTTGACAGTACATATAGGACCAACAAATATAAATTGTCATTTATTCCTTTTGTGGGATTGAATCAACACCAGAGCACGGTTGTGTTTGGTTGTGGCATAATTGCAAAGGAAACTGTTAAGGGCTATGAATGACTGCTAAGCACCTTTTTAACCGCCATGTCTCAGAAGCATCCTATATCGGTTATAACTGATGGTGACCTTGCAATGCAAAGTGCCATTAGGTCTATCTTGCCATTTTGCAACCACAAGTCGTGCATTTGGCATATTGAGCAGAACATAATAAAACATTTCTATGGTTCTGAAACCGGCCATGAATTCAGAAAGTTTTTATATGACACTTGTTCCACTCATAAGTTTGACACGAGATGGGCTACATTTAGAGAAAGACACAAGATTCCTAGTGATCATACATGGTTCAACATGATGTTTGAGTTGAGGCATCTATGGGCTGCAACATATCAAGTAGGCCGATGTTTCTTGGGTTTGAAGAGTAACAAGCGCAGCGAGAGCCTAAACTCGAAATTGCATAATCATCTTGATGGTCAAATGACATTGTTTTGTATGTTTGGGCATTATGAACAGTGTCTATCCAATCTTCGTCAAAAGGAGGCCAAGCTAGACTGTGTGGCATCTCAGTCCGTCCCATTTACTGAACCTGATGCTGATGATTTTGAGAAAGACGCTTCTATGATATATACACCGAGTATTTTTGCGATGGTAAAGAAAGAGATTGACCTAGTAAGAAACCTTGTGATTATGGAAATACTAGATGGATGTGATTCCACAACATATATAATGTGCTCCAAGGAAAGAAGATAGCGAAAGTTTGATGTTGAATGTGTGGTCAACGGAAGCACTTTGGACATTGTGAGATGCTCTTGTCGCAAACTAGAGTGTGAAGGCATACCATGTGGACACATATTTTGTGTTCTAAAAGTTTTGTGCTCTGACAGAATTCCAAAGTGTGTGTTCTTTATAGGTAGACGATGTGCGCAAAGTTGACATTTCTGTCCATAAGGAAGAGTAGCATGCACGAGTGGTTAAAGAGTCTTGAGAGGCACCGTGAATTATGCAAGTTGGGGAACACGACATCTTTAATAGCATCACAGTCTAAGGAAGGTTATAGTAGGATGAAGAATTATATGAGTGAAATAATTATGCAAAAAGATGGAACCGATGCCACAAATAAGAGAAGGTGTCATGGTCCTGTAGTACCTCAATGCTTCCATCCTAAAGCAAATGACTCAACAAAAGTTCTGGATCCAGTTCTAGTTAAATCAAGAGGTGCTCCCAAGATAAGAATCGAGACTTTCAGTAAGAAACAGAGAAAGATCAAATGCAGTCATTGCAAGCTAACGGCCACAATATAACTACATGTCCTAAGATAAAGAATAGGTAAACTACATGTGCACCATTAGTCCTAATTCACAACTCTTATTTTTTATTGAGTACACATGATGCCGAAAGTGGTACTAATTGCGTGTTTTGTTAATGTAGAGCTAAGAAGGCATGACGTGAAGCTTGGAGTGTAGCGAGAAGACAGGAATAAACAATATTTGCATGTTTTGTTTTTCAGATTTAGATTGTCCCAAATAACCTAATATCATTTTTGCCATGGTTTAGTACTTTCCTTTATTTACATGCATGTCGCAATCAAGCTGATATCATTTGTGTGGCTTTATATTTTCCAGATTTACATTTTGTCCCAACAAACCTGATGTTCTGATTAAATATCATCAATGTGTGACATTTGCATTATTTTGTTAAATTTACATTTTGCCTCCCACAAGAACACGAATTGTCGGTAAAATATCACCAAGTAGCCAGTTTATCTATAAATCATGTCTGGCACCTTGTACTATATACAAAATAGTATTTACGTTAAAATTTCAAATATTATGTAAGTCGGTTATATTTACTCTATATGCAATTTTTAGATCAAATTTGAATTGTATTTAAAACTAGATATCAACTCGTGAATGCAACTCTTCAAATCAAGTCTAACAACATCAATATATAGAGTTAAAAGCTAGTTTGTTTTATTTTCAATTTAAAGGCGCATATGAAATTTTATGGTTTTCTGATATTTGAATATATACTTGTATGGTGTGATGTATCACAAATTTAAAATTAAATTGACGTGCGTGTATCTATATAAAAAAGAGTATGTGGCAGCTAAACTAGCATCTAATTTTTAGCCCAAGTATATGCATGTTTTCATGATTAGGAGAATTTAATCTCAGCCATTGGAATAGAAGGATGGCTAAGAGCAAGTATAATAACCATCCGGATGCAAGGTTCCACATAAGCTCGGATGGTGATCTGGATAGAAGAAGAAAGAGAGAGAGCATAAGCATGCAAGCAACGACTATTTAGTCGCCAAGCTACATGCGCGTCCAAGGATACTGGGCCCACTGACAGTGTGCTATAGGAACTAGTCACTGCAATCATGAACTGAAAGATAATAGCTATCTATTGTACAACTCACATACAAAATATAGCATAGGCTTATAGCCAACAACTGATTGTACTATTAAACTTGCTCTAAATGAATACAAGAGCACGAGACTACCAAAACAAAGCAATTGGCCATATACTGTCTGACATTGATATGTCGTGCTCGCATATGCACACTAAGGTGCCAAATGTAGAATATTCATTAATTAACTTAGCAAAATATTTTTCACACCAGAAATAAATTATTATTTCATTACAAATAATTAGATTAATAAATCTATTAAAAAGTAGTCCATCAGAATGGCAGAAATTTTTATTGCTATCGCTTTATTTTTGAAGATAAGGACTCCCTTATTTCTGAAGATAAGGACTCCTATTATACTAACTGGGATTCTTGAGCCTTCGGTGTGCTTGCGCTCTGTCTGCAATGGTATAACGCCCGCTTTTTTTTCCTTAAAATCTCAGTTTAGGATTTATTTAAGTGTCGCTTTTTTCTCCTGTTCAAAATCTCCAAAAAAATTTCAAAGTTAGTTTTAATCTTGTTTTAATTATTTATCGGTCATATCAAATCATTTCTTTCCCGTCCGAATTTTTTTTTGGACTTCTATTGCCCGGTGATTATCCTTCTCTTTTTCCATAATATTTTTGCCACACTCGGAGTTCTCTTCACCTTCATTGAGACAAAGCAAGCAAACTGTTGCTTCACATGTTCATCCAACACTCGTGCATGCACACGTTCTCCCCTTTGCTTCCTCTGCCTCACTGTCCCATCTATGCTACACTGCAAATCCCAGTGGTTAGGCACTATCTCCATCTTCTCCGCTGAGGTTAGGCACCGTCTCTGTCCTCTCCGCTGAGGTTAGGCACCACTGCGCGCCTCTCGCCGAGCAAGTCTGGCAGTAGCTGCAGCAGGAGGAGGCCTGTAGCTGGGACAACAAGCACAGGCACATCAATGGTTGTTCTCGTTGCCAAGCCCCCCTCCAGAAGTGCACGAGGGAGTATAAATACCCCAAGAAACTTACCACAAGTCCCCAGTTACTTCGCCAAAACCCCACTCCATTTTCACCGCCCCGGAGCCAAATCATCGAAGCTGCTGAGCTCGTTGTACCGAAGGTATAGCCAGTCCCTCCTCTCCTTCCTCCTCCTGCCCATGGCCGAACCACCTCCCTTCCTCCCCTTCCCTGCCCGGCGCCGCACTCCCCTCTTCCCTTTGTGCCACCATGCCGTCCCCATGCCGCCGCCACGCCGTCCCCACGCCGCCTCCTTGCCATGCGCTTGTGTGCCGCCACCCACCACCGCGCGCTGCCCCGTCACCGCACCTCACCGTTGCTGGCCCGCCCCTGCTGCTCCGCTCGGTCGAGACAGAGAAAAAGAGAGAGAAAAGAACTAGAGAGAGAAGAGATAAGAAAGAAAGAGAAGAAGCAGGAGAAAGAAGAGAAAAAGAAGTGGGACCCACGGACCCCACATCTCCCCCTTCCCCTTTGACCCTTTGACCTGACAGCCGGATCCCACTCGGAATATTCCTCTCTGTTCTATTAATCCCACTGAAAATCCTCCAAACTTCAAAAATCCATATCTTTTCATCCCTAAATCCGTTTGACTCCGTTCAAGTTCCAAAATCTTTCTAAAATTCTTCTCTATTTAATGGCACTATTTTTTTGTGTTTTGTTTTGTTTTAGCAATATTTTTATATATGTTTGTTTTCTCATGTATAGAGCCCGAGAGGGACGGAGGATTCGCGCAGGAGTTCAACGCTTGGTTCGTTGTCACGGATCAAGGCAAGCCCCCTTGACCACTTGTTGCACCTATATTTTTAACCAAGTATTTTGTTTGCCAAATTGCATGCTTTAGGTTGCACTGATTGGCCACGATTCGAATATGGATTATCGGACCTTCCTAGTAGTCACACTTTTATTACATAGGATTTGGTGACCCTTTCCTTTGTAACTCCACTATATTTTCGTCGGTATTCACAAGGCCGAAGTAGACTACCTATAGGTTATGATGGTATTGTTGTGCAGGAAAACTTGGATGTTTATTATTACTCATTTGTTTTGAAAAACCCGGCGAGATGTCGGTTTGGTTATAAAGTGGAGAAATGTTTTATAAAAACTTGATGATGCGTGAGTCAGTACCTTGGTGGTTTGGCTACGCATTATCCATAAGGACCGTTTCCTTTGGGAAATTCATCCAAACATATAACAGTACGACCACACGGGTACAGTGGGATGCCCCTGGTCGAGTAAATAGCTAAAACGTAGGTGTCCAGCATGTTAGCGGTTGGGGATCACTGGTATGGTGGCGTATATGGCAATCTCCTGCTAGCGGTGATGTGTCAGAGTCCATACGGTGGGGCCTGAGTAGACGAGGGCCTAAAATTTGGCCTGATGTTTGGTGGAGAGATTCCACTCAATTGTGGGACATAGGATTTTTATGGGTTGGTTATGAAAAAGCCTTGTAGTGAACTCTCCTTTGGCGGTCATGTCTGATCCACATGTGTTCGTGTTGGCGCAGAATTTCGACCCGCCAGATGTCAAAACGGGTTCCACGTTTCCACGGCGGCCTGAGAGATCTGCTTAACTCCAGTGCAGGTCCAATGGCTTACCTAAGTGTGTTTAGGGCGTGCCAGTTGATTTGATCTGCAATCAACAAGAATAAACAAGTAAACCATGTTAGAAACGATGGTCAATCGGTCAATAGGCCGATGCTGCATCATGAGAGCCTAGCCGATAGGGCAAAGCTATATCGGCCTACTTGAGGTTATGAGAAAATAAGATTAAAAGATAGTTCTAATTTCATCAACCTTTATTAATGTGTCTGTGGCAATTTGATGGAATTGGCCGATGAGGGATGTATGAAGATAAATACACTAGTTAATACTCTAGTGCAAACCCGTATAAGCCAATCGACCGATATAAATATGACGATCACAGAGAAATCCTGAGAATACCCTATAATAAATATATTTATATCTATCGATCCATTCGTACAAGTGGCAAATACATGCAAAAACATAAATAATCACATGCATTAAGTAAGACCGGCTGAAACCCCGGTGCTATCCTTAATAACGATTGAAGACAGGCTTTGAATTAAATCTCGAAACACGACTAAGGTCGATAGCAACTCAAAGTGTAGATCAAGAGTTAACATAAAGAAAATCAAGCCATCGATCGCTTTTGGGGATGGTAGATGCCTTAGATAATCTAGATGAGCAAGCTAATTCAAACACCGTTGGCAATAAACCCTAAAACGAGTTAATCGCTGGCGAAGTAGAATTAAAAAGCCACATCAAGATTATCCAAGACATTGATAAACGACGATCACATCGCCAGGGCTTAACGTGTCTAAAGCGACACGCTAGCCCCGACGATATAGATCGTCGGGTACGAGTTCTTACCTCTGCTCTGGGAAGCAAGAACTCGTCGAAAGCTAACCTCTTGCGAGGGTGGCGATGCGCCGAAAGTAGATTGAATTGTTGTTGAATTGATTGAGACATTCTATGTACAGACTACCGGGATATTTATACCCGTAATTTACAACATTGTCCATGTATGACACGATCTTATCTCTAACTAACAAACAAGTCCTTACGGCGGACTCTTGCCATAGATTGGATCTAAACTTACTTAATTCACAAGATACAATTGCCTAAAACCGGGCCTTATCCCTATTTGGCAATCTCCTTGAAGCTTAACTTAAGCCCAAACCAAGCCCACGTTGCCTCCATCAGCTTCCTGCTTCTATCGGCCGATGGCCGTATTATACCCGCATCGGCCGATACGGCCTCTCTGCTAGTGCTTCTCCCATTCCGATGCGCTGCTGAGTTCGATACGGGACTTGGTCCGACTCCGGCTTGGTCCTTCTTCTCTGCGTCGGTTTTCTCTTTCCTCTCCGAGTAGATTACGAAAATCTGCTGTTAACAGTTCGGTAATGTGAAGCGTTCATGACGTGTGAGTAAAGCGTGCAACCTCTGCAGAGTTTAGTCAAACTGTTTAAACAGCCATGCCCACGGTCATGGGCGGATGTGAGGTGTTTCTCATAGCGTAGTGTTTGTTTTAAACTTATTAAATTGATTCTTGGGATGGGAATCGTTACCAGAGTTTGCCTTTGTGGCAGACGGCCAGCCTTCGTGGTTGAGAACGAGCATGTGTGACTCGGGGTGTCGATTGGCACCAAGGTGTGGTTTAGGGCTGAGATGGTCATAGTAGAGTGGCTGAGATGGCCGAGTAGTGCTGAGATGGCACACTGTTTATATTATGGATTACTACAGTGACAGGTTGTTGTAAAGCAACCTGTGGAATGGAGTGAGGCATGAGTCTTACTTCAAAACTAAAAAAATGATACACTAGAGGGTTACAACTAAATTATTTAAAAACCTTGGGTTTTACAAATGAAACTGTTCCACTCCTTGTTTTAGCCTTGCATGTCATATTTGTTCCTAGCTTACTGAGTACACTGAGTACTCATCCTTGCTTATATTTATATTTATAGAGTTAGAAGAAGGATACTCCGACCCTTCTGCTGAGGCCTACTTTCAAGAGCAGGCTGAGTATTATTTCTTAGGGTTTCAAGCTTAGTTTCCAAACATAGCCTGTGGATTTATGGTTGTTGTTCTACTTCTAGTACTTCACTTTCCATGTCGCCCTCCACTGCTGTTATGCTTTCGTCTGCGTGTACCTTGTCTTTCCAGTGTTTCTACCAGCCTGGGGTTTGTCCACAACGGTAGTAGTTTGAGACCTCCACCACTGTTGTAATAAAGTTTTGCTATTTCTGGATTCCACTATTATTCTGTGAATACCAGCTTGTGTCTCCTGAGACTGGTACTGTAATCACAAGTAATATTGTGACCTCCAGCCTATACCGGTTTGTTTTCTTGACTAGCATAGTTTGGGGCACCACAAATGATAGACGAACTTCCTTGATTTTTCTTCTTGTTGTTAGCCCTGGAATGCTTGATTAGCTGTAGGTTAGCTTTTCCCTTGCCCTCTGTACAAGGGTCATTCAATATACTTTGCTTTTTGGAATTATTGGCTGATCTTGCTGCGGTGCCGAGAAAGAGGACATTATCATCAGAATCCTCATCTTGTTGTTTCTCTTTCATCTTAACCAAGTATTCAGATTGTTGTTGAACGTAAAGTAGACATGAATTAGTGACAGGTCAGAAAAAAATATTAGAAGGAATATATTTAGATCGTTAGGTCTTCGAACCGTGATAGGATTCTTGTAGGATTTTCTTCGTTCCCGATTGCATTCTGAGTGTAGCAACCTAGAACAAATCTTATCACGAAAAATATCCATTTGTTCCTAAAGTAGAACAAAAAGTATTAGTCAGGTTTCACGATTAAATTTTTAACATCACTACATAGAAAATAAGTCTGTAGGGCATACGTTAGTGAAGTCCTCGGTGATTTGATCTCCATCCCATGTCAACATGTACTTGATGACATACACACCACAAGATTGCCAAAAATAAGGACCAACCCTTATCAATTGATCTCAACTAGTGGTTCAAATATAAATATTCAATGAGATGACTTACGTATCTTTCTGTTGTGGTATGTCTGTGTAGCGGCGCCTGGGCCATTTTGTCATGTCTATGGAGTCCATTATTGATACCACGCCAGCTTCAACAGCTATCTCAACACATGATTGCAGGACATCTACCTGTAATGAATCAAAGTATGCAACTTTTGGTTGAATCTGTATTGCAGTATACTAAATTAAAATGGTAATAAACAAAGGTTACCAATCTTTTTTCCACTTTATCGTCAGACAAGAACGAGAGATGACACATAGAGTTTAGGACTTGAATCTCTTTCTTCTCACAGTTCACCACTAATAAATTCCAGAGACTCGTCATGACATTGAATGGAACAAATACCTACAGGTTTGTCCATAATAAAATATCAATTTCATTGAAACAAAATGAATATGATATAATCAAGCTAAACTGTACCATTTTTCTTGTTACACATTTAACGCCGATGTTGTCGACCCATCTCAGTTCATATTTTGCATCGAACCCACCAAAATCGCAAAGGAACTTTTGGCTCTGTTTCGTTGAAACGACAGCTACTTTGTCATTCTGTTGGATATGTATGCATATGCATCAATCACCTGGAAAATTTACACAAGAATGAACATGGCATGCATAATTACAATGACATGATATATAAGCACAACCTGGTATACTACTCACATGATCATATATCCAACCTCCATCGACGGTTGGTCGTAGAAAATGACTCATCAGAAGAACGTCTTCAATGTTGACCACCACGGCATAGTCATAACTTTTCTTAACAAATTGTACCACCTCGTTATCCTCTTTTGTCAAAACATAGTCATCATTGAAACCTGTGGATAAAGTAAAGTAAGTTAGAACATGTAAATGACCACCGAAAAATGTAAACAAGGAATTGCAAGGACTAAGCACTGACCAACATGTTCCATCGATTCGTTAGTGCGTTTTCGGAAGTTGAATATTTTGAGTATTGGGGTATCATCTAAATGTCACGACCACCAATTTTGTGGAGAATATTTTTGGTTGACAGCATTGCGGAGCCCATTTCCATCTCGTCAATGCCATCCATAAGTTTGTCAAACTGCTTCAAAGAATTGGTGCATCTACTAGGACTATGCCAATTCTGCAAGTCATTATGATGTGAAATATGCTCTACACTTGTTTCCTGATTTATATCTTCCTTATCCCCTTTCGTTGTTTTGGCTGGAAAGGTTTCACCCTACGGGAGATGCAAATACAGTAGAAGAGGATTTAGATGGATGGAATAAATTTTAAATACTGCTCAAATGGACATCACACGATTCATATCTTACACGTCCTCACCAAAAGAATCTTGCTAGCCTTATAAGAGAAAAATAACAATAGTTAAGGCTAGGATCACTTGTTTAGATACATAGGTTTGGCCAGTTCAACCTGCTCCACTGTTTCAGCCTGAAAGGCATTTTGCCCATTATGGACCTTCCACGCCTTTAGGGGATGATCGATCCAGTTTATGTGGACAAATAAGAACGGCATTAAAATGTTTTAGTACGGCATATAGTGGTGCTGCAGATTGAAAATTCATGCCACCGAAGTAATTTACCGACTGAATCACTCATTACATACACCACTGTTGCATTGGTGATCTCTTTTCTTGATAAATTTGTTTGTTGGTTTGAAATTCTTGATAAATTTGTTTGTAAGTTTGAAAATCCAGCTACTAATGATGTCAGTGATTTGTTATGGATGCGTGTGGCTTGTCAAAGTATGAAAACTTTTAGAAAATATTAGATAGCTGTTTAGTTTGCTTTATTGTTTAATTTATTTTTGTGCTTGATTTTTGTACTTACATAACAGGTCCTTGCTATTTTGAAATTTTAGAGAATTCCTTACATGCCACTATCAGTTAATCGTTGCTATCTGTTAAGGTTCTTTTTCCAAGAGGAAGTGACTGCAGCGTCATTTGACTGAATTGAAAGGATATCACTCCAACTCCTTGACGGTAAGAGCTAGCTGCTTGCCGATGGCAGCAGTTCTGGCAATATTGAGTGCAATTGGTAGGTTGTTGTTTTTCCCAGAAGCTGCATTTTTTGTCTGAAGCTGCAATTTTCGTCTGAAGCTACAAAGAGAAGATGGCAATTTTTAGCTTTATATTTTGCTGAAGATAGACAAGTTGTAGAGGCATTTGCTGATCCTAGAGAGAACTCGTGTAGCCTACTTTAGACGGTTTCAGACTTTGAGTAATATTTATGATTAGACTTACACAATGCAGGAAAATGTGGTACTATTTGCACAAGGCAAAAAGCAGTTATACCCCAATGCTATTCATTCATCGCAGATTATATTATTTTTACATAGTGTTATAGTAAAGGTATTTGGGGAAAAAAAGCACAAAGAACGTGCATATATCATCCGGAACGCGACCAGCGGCGGCGTTAGGTATGGCCGGCGGCGTTCCTGGGTGTGGAAAAAAAAATCAATCTCGGTACTGATTGGCAGCTTTGTCGTGTGATGGGCGCCAGAGACTAATCATCAAATGGGCTGTCAATAAAATGGGCCTCCCGAAGTACATGAAAAAATTACGTATCTACCATCACATAAGATTGGATTCGTTAGAATACCATCACTTAAATGGGTTTCGCTAGAATACCACCCTCAATCAAACGTCTTCGTCAAGATACCATCCTTGACGAAAATGTCCCTAGCTCGTCTTTCTCCCTCCAATGGATGGAGAGCTCGGCGCCGTCTTTCTCCCTCCAATGGATGGAGAGCTCGGCGGCGCCCACCGCCACGCCACCGGTGCCGCCTCGACGAGGACGATAGAGTGCTGCCCTCACTGCCGTCCCCGCCTCCCATCTTGTCATGCTCAGAAATTCACTACCAGAATTTCCAAAGCAAATTGTGTATTAAAATCTCTGTCCAGGACCAGCCAGGGTACACAAACGACAAAGTTGCCATACATATCCACGTCTTACAAAAACAACAAAAAAAAACCTCTTACAAAACCACAGCGGAAAAAGGAAACAAACTATTCTAATAAAATAAACATTCGCGACGTAGCGACTCCAATCCACAGGCATTCCTCGACGGTAGCAACAAGCCTACTCTTCTGAAAAGTCTTCCTCTGAAACATACTCCAACTCTGATGTGGGAAAAAAAAAGTAAGACTGAGTACTACCCACTGTACTCAACAAGTCATACCGGAAAGGAAAATAATGATGCAAGTAATAACAAAGAAGAGCTGCAAAGGCTATTTGCATAAAATACGCATTTAAAAACAATAGTTGAAAACAGTAAAAACAGTTAAGTAAATTAATCATAATTAAACCATCACTGTCCAACGCTACACCACGTTGCGATAGGCCCAAACCATTATCTGAACTACACCAGTTCCATTAATTCCAATTATTAAAGAATTCAACTAATCACGGTGAATCTGGTTGATCGCCCATAACCGCGGGCACGGCTATTCGAATAGTTTTACTCTGATCAGAGGTGTACAACTGTACCCACAAGACACAGTCCTACAACACGTTACCGTGCGCCGACGTACCACCACGGTACACCGGAAAAGGAGCTATGACAGGACCCTTCGCACAACCCTTTCTAACCAAGCGCACCACACCTCAGGTTTCGCCCCCACCTTTACACCAAGGTAGGCAGCCCCCTCTCGTGCCTAGGTGAATCCGGCAGCCGATCAACGGGTACACCCCCGCCGACCCAACTCCATCACGCCCACCCTCGCCTGGGTACGTCGATTAGGAAAAAGCTATACTACAAATCCAGCCATTACCCACGCTGGCTTGTGAAAAGTACGATAATTCTTTCAGGGTTTCCCGCGAACCGGTCCTTAATTGTCATGAGCACGACCATCAAAACCATGTGCTCACAACCCACCATTAATCAATATTTTAGTTGAAACAATTATTAAATCACCCACGATTAACCATCGCGAGCCAACATGAAATAATCATCATTAAGTATTAATGAAGCTTTAAATATCCCAATAGTGAGCTAATGTTTCTAAGCAAGGCTAAGCAAGTTCTATTGTAGCAAAGGAATAAGGTAATTGCAATATAAGGCTGAGTACAATAGGTAAATAAGCCCATAGATGACATTATAAAACAATGCAGTATTTAGAGAAAAATAAGACTGTTTCGCAATTTAGGTATAACATGATCAAATGAATAAGTATGACTTGCCTTGCTCTTGCGCTGGGTCGACCTCGGCAACGACCTCGAAGTAAACGGAAGCGTCGGAATTACCGAAATCTACGCGACAAACAAAGCAAACAACAATACATGCTATAAGTCTACTGAAATAAAGAACAAAACTATTTTTAATGGATTCTCTACATTTTTATAAATTTTCTGAGACTTGAACGGACTAAAACGAAGTCTGGATGAATTAGTTATGAATTTTAGAAGATTAACTGTGTTTTTACTATAAACAGAAAAATCCTTAATTATTTATTGCGCAATAAACCCTTAGGGCTGACGTCATGCTGATGTCAGGGCTGGCGGCGGCGGGCTAGGGCTGACGTCACTGCTTACGTCAGCGACTAGGGCTGACGTCAGCCGCGACGGCGGCGGCTGCGCACCACGTGGCGCACACGTGGCGCCGACGCGGCAAGGCGGCACGGTGACCCGACGGCCACGCTGCGCGGCGCGGACGGCCCAGATCGACCTGGGTGGCCGATCGGGCGGCGGAGGCACGCGGGCGGCCGAGCGGCCGGGCTCGGGCTCGGCCAAGCCTACCATGGCGCACGGCGGCGGCCGGCGCTAGGGTTTGGGCGGCGCGGCGCGGGAGACGGTAGCGGATGCGCGCGGGCGGCACGGCGGCGGCAGAGCGGCGCGGTGGTCACTCGGGGCGGCAGCCGAGCAGCGGAGCGAGTGCGCGCACGGCGGCGGCGGAGAGGGGAAAAAGGGGCGGCGGCGGCGGTGCTTACCGGCGGAAGGCGGCGGCGCGGCTTCGGCGACGGCGGCACTCACGGGCTAGGGTTAGGGTTAGGGCGGCGGCGGCGGGGAAAACGAGGAGGGGAGGGTGCCTCGGGAGGGGGATATAAATAGGGGCGACGCGGCGGGAATCCCGCCGGGATTTGCGGTGGCGCGGGCGCGCGGTGGCGCCGGCCGAGTCGAAGACGGACTCGGCCGCGGCGGGCCCACGCGTCAGCGGGCGAGCGGCGCGGGGAGGCGGCGTGGACTTCCGGGCGGCCTTGGGCCGGCCCGGGAGGGGAAGCGGCGGGGCGCGCGGCGGCTTGGGCCGAGGAGGGGAAAATGGGCCGACGGTCCAAGAAGAGGAAAAAGAAAAAGAATTTTCCTAGGGATTTATTTATTGCGCTTGAGGGTTTTTAATTGGTTAAAATTATTTCTAGGGCTCTAAAAATTCCACTAAAAATCCTGTTAATGTATTTTGACATGGGGAACTCAAGAAAAATTTCACCTTGCCATTTCCACTTATTTAATGCATTAATTAATTGGATTTTTCTCCAGATTAATTAAACAATTTCTCAGATAAATTATTAAATTCGATTTTTACGATTTGGGAGAACTTCAGAGTGTGACACATCTTGCCCGCTTTAGGCCTCTGTGACACCGCCATCCCCGCGGACGTTGACAACTCAACACGCCGCCCCCGTCGCCTGGCGAGTTTGTCCCCATCGACTCGCTCCCCGGCTCGTTTGTCGTCAATGTTGGCCAATAGTGGTATTTCAGCGAATCCAATTTTATACGATGGTAGATATGTAATTTTCTAAATGACACGATTACCTATATGTACAGGACCTCCACGCTCCTAAATGGGCTACACTGACTTGGTCGAGAATACAGGGACTTAAAATAAAGTAGGACAAGCATATATATGCTCGTGTGTTTGGACCGGCTAGTTCCAAACACTTCTCTGTAGCTCGACAAATCTGCGTACAGAGGATAACAAGTAATGCCCAAAAATGACACGTGGGCCCTATTATGTTTCTCGTTTGGTACTCTATCACTGTGTGAACGGAAACACATCTAAGAATAGAGAACAGAGGCCACTTATTTTTTTCAAATTTTGTACATAATTGTTTTATTTTTTTCCGTATACCATGGGATATCACGGTACTAGTAGGAAAAAAATTTCTGAGGTGCAGCCTCAAATCCCTACGTGTGAGGCCCCATCTTAGATTTGTGCCACCTGTTCTCTCTCTAATCTCAAAGCACAAGCCAGCTGTGAAGTTATTTTGATTTTTTTTGTCAGCATGTACTTTTCCAGCAAAATGTAAGTGTTCATGAAACTGAAAGCACAGCTGCAGGAAATAATCAAATGGGTGATTTGGATCACCGTACCATCAAAAACCAACCCAAAAGAAAGAAAATAAAAACCTGAAAAAACTGGGGCCTTTGACCAGTAGCAGCAAAAGAGCAGAACGAAGACGGAGTAGCAAAAGTTCAAAGAAAATTCATACGCGTACACTGCAACAATGTAGCCTGAAAACATATTATCATGAGATCACACATCGTAATTCAGAACATTGAACAGTAATATAATGGAGTTAAGCACATTCTTGTCATCAATCCATACATGTCATCCAACCAATATTTTCTCAAACACATCGATCTTATGTTTGAGTTCTCTGAGCCTGTAAAAAATTCAGCACAAAAGGACTCACTGATCTCTTTCGTGACAATGAATTCAGATATGGCAATATAAACTGCTCAGCCGCTGCAGCCATACCAAATAAATGATGCATTTAGATAGTGTGATCATTTTCAGAAAACATGAAGCCCACCAGAAGAAACATAAGCTCCATGAACATATATGCATGTCATCTACTCCTCTAAACAAGCAATCCATAAAATTGCAGAACGATATATATGTGTGTGTATGTGTGTGTGTAAACTTGGGTTTGACCAACGGTAGAAGGCTTTGACCAAGGTAGAAGGTGTGTACCCCTCCTACCTTGGTCAAACGTCGGTCAAAGCCTCTACGTCGGTCAAACCCAAGTCAAACCCGCCTGCTGCCTCTTTCCACGTCCATTTTTTTTCAGTTCTCGTCTCGCTGGAACGGCGTAGTAACGTGATGGTCAATATGTAGTAACACGACTGCTTTCCACAGTAACGATGTCAAAAAATAATCATGATGGATCTAGTTTTATTAAGTACTTTTTTACGAACATCATGGTACAAACAAATTAGAAAAACAAAATATGATGTGAGAGATATTGCTCTCTTAAATATTGAGATTTATCTCTTTTTTAGTTCTCGTCCCGCTGGAACGGCGTAGTAACGCGACGGTCAATGTGTAGTAATACGACCGCTTTCTACAGTAACGACGTCGAAAAATAGTCATAATGGATCTAGTTTCGTTAAGCACTTTTTTACAAACATTATGATGCAAATGGATTAGAAAAACAATATATGACGTGAGAGATATTGCTCTTAAAGATTGAAATTTTCAAATCTTTAACTCTGCACAAGGAGTAGTACAACAGCAATATTATTTGCACCATATGTTCTTTGTTACTGTCATTTTTCAACCGATGTTACTGCTAAAGTGCAGTAACGAAATATAATTTTTGTAGTAACGTACCATGTTACCGTATTTTCACGATAGTGTTACTACCGAAACATAATACAAGTTATGAGTTTCATAGTAACATAACTAATAATTAATTTGTTCTATGGTGGTAACAAAAAATTTTGAATTAGTCACAAGTTTAAACATAGAAAAAACAAGCAATAATCTTCCGATAGACTATGAGATTATGGATTCAAGTCTTGAATTCATCAATTTATTTTTAATTTTTCTAGGGAAGAGAAAAACAGAAAGGAAAAAAAAGAGAAAAAATAAGAGAAAAACAGATAAGGGAGGAAAAGAACGATGGTTTCTGGATGTAGAGAGAAAAAAACTAAAGAAAAGGAGGGAGAGATCGATAGAGAGAAGAAAAAAAAGAGGGAGAGATCGAACAAAAGAGAAAAAACAAGAGAAAAACAGAGAAGGGAGGAAGAGAACGATGGTTTCTAGATGTAGAGAGAAAAAACTAAAGAAAAAACAAAAAAAAGGAAGCGAGGGAAAGATCGGGAGAAAAACAGAGAAGGGAGGGAGAGATCGATGGAGAGAAGAAAAACCAAAAAAATAGAAGGGAGGGAGAGATCGGGAGGAGGGGAGGGAGAGCGCAGGCGCCTGCAAAGCGGGAGATTGAGGGAGGCGGAGAGGAGTAGGGCAGGAAGGGTGCATGCACGAGGAGAGAAGGAGAGGGAGGCAGGTGGGTTGGGATGGGCTTGGTGGGAGCGAGAGAGATAGGGTGGTTGGTCTGGTTGGTGGGAGGAGGGTATAGAATAGTTATTCTACAGAGGGATGTATAATAGAGTTGTCATATATGTATGTGTGTGTATATATATACATATATATACATACGCGTATATATACGTATACGTATATATACCTGTATGTATGTATATGTGTGTGTATATATATATTAAAATTAACTGGGATACCATGGTGCCCGGACATCACGATTTAAATTGAATATATACCCAATTCAAATGAGTATAATTTTTTTTAAAATGTTTAGGTATAAACATTAACTTCTTTACTAACTAGTTCAAATAAATTAAAACATTATTTTGTTAGATTTTGATTTTAGGTATATAGCATACAAACATATAATTAGTTAGATATGTAATAATGGATTATGAAATAAAGCTGAATTTGAGTTATTTTATCGTTAGGTATAGGTATAAATCAAATTCTTATACCTATATACTCATAATTTAAAATTTTTTGAAAATTTGAGTGAATTTGTGTGTGTGTGTGTATAGTTCTTGGTGCCAACTGGTATATCTATGACTCCGTAAGCTTCTTACTGAACAGAATAAACGCATACGCCCATTCCAGAAAGCAGGAGAGAAAAGACTGAAATTGTTCAACTCCACACGGGATTATATAGGCTCTATACTGCCTCATGTTTAAATTCAGTATTATCTCTGCCATGGTCAGGACTCAGGTGGGGGTAACAATGAAAAGAAAAGAAGCTTTGACAGTGCAGTTCATCTTAATTTTCACATGTTAATCTCTCTTTCCAGAAAAATGATAGCCATCCATTACTAAGCGTGCATTGTAACATCATAAGATCGTAAAGAAGCCAGCCCGACATTAAAGACAATAAGTTGACATAACACGGATATAACCTAGGCATCAGCTTATGTTTATGGTACTAGCACAGTTGCACCATAGGAAGTACGAAACACCAAATTGTATTTGTTCGCATTCAAGACAGGGTACTTTTTCTTTAACTAGGAGAGACCAACATGCAGAATAAAATGTCAATATGCAGGATTAAATGTCTGTGAAGACCAACGGGAACTGAAGCAAGACGAAATAAGAACCAACAAGTAAACTAGCACATGACTGTAAAGACTTTTTGGCATTCAAGCCATGATCTTGGCAGACCTCATGTAAAGACTGTCGACGACCTTCCCAACATTCGAAATAGTTTCAAGTGTTGCAGGGAAGATTGCCTCAGTCTTGGGATCCTCAAAGATAATGAGGCAGCCAGCACCTTGATCAAGAGTTCCTGCAAACTTCTTGTCAAGGATCATCTGCGACAGCTTCTTCTCGACATGATCAACTGGCAACTCAATCATCTCCGCGATATGTGCAATCTCCACCCTTGAGTACGGCTCAATCAGCCTGCACAGATTCTGCTCCAGGAGGGTATCATATAGAGATGAAAGATGCCTGTGCACAATAGGGTCATCCTCCAGCTGAGACTTGTAATCACGAAGGGCAGTTTCAAAGTACTTGAGAGATCTTTTTGAGTAGGCATCAGCTACAGCTTTCATAGCATCAACATCAGGACCCAGATACTTCAAACCAGCCTTAGATGAGATTATTCCTGCAACATCATCAGCTTGGTTAACCATTATCTTGCACAGGAGCATGTACTTCAAGCTGAAGATGGCCTTTGGGTCCTCCAGGGCACTGAATGCTTCAAATGCTTCGAAAAAGTAGCTGTAAGCAGTCTTATAGTCCTTTTCTTCAGCATGAAGGATTCCACTCTGCAGATCAATAGTACCCTGTTGTGCTGGTGGAACATAAATGGCGTTCGCTGCTGTTCTAGCAGCAGTCAATGAAGCTTTGGCCTTTGGCAGGTTTCTCAGAGAGAAGTGGAGTTTACTCTCCAAAAGGTCAATGTCCACAAGAAGCAACTTGTCATCAAGCCTCCTGACTTCCTTGATAAGACCAGTAAGGAGAGTAAGAGCTTCTGTGTACTCCTGATTCTCTAACAGAAGGGCTGCTAGCCTTGCCTCCACACGCTGCCTGAGGAATGTCCGCTTCTCAGCACGGGTCCATTCAACCATCTCCTTGCAGAGTGAGATCTGAAGTTCAGATGTTCCTGGTATCTTGGCAACAGCATCGATGATTCCACGGACAATTTTTGCAGTCTTTGCCTTGGGAATCAACGAGAAAAAAGGCCTGAGCTGGGTTAGAAGGTTTCGCAGCTCCTCAGCGTGGTTCTCTTTAGTGAGGTAGTTGGTAAGATTTGTAATTGCAAGTTCCTTGGTTCTCAGAGCCTCTGCAGAAGATGATGGGTCTTGTAGAACACGATAAAGGATTGAAATGGACTCCGAAGCGTCTTTAGCTTCCTGAGCCTTCGCTATTGACTCAGTGGTTGCAGGAAGGTAAGATGATTCCATAGAAGACATGATCGCTCTGTCAGTAAAATGAAAACATGTTACAATGAGAGTTACAAAACAAATCAGAAATAGCCAGAACAAACGTGAAAACAATCCAAAGTACACATTACTATCAGGAAAATTATTTTTCAGTTTGGTGGTTTTGATTACATCTGTGGTCTGTCACATCGCACAACTGAAAATTTACCAATACTCAGAGAACAATAACACCAGATTATATAACCAAACAACTTCCTCTGAACAATTTCTATCCTTTACAGCTATATGTTAAGACTGGGACTTCTATAACTCTTTTTGCCTAAGTGTTGCAAAATTTATCCAAATTGTTCTGCTCACGGGCATGCCAAGACTTGTTCCTAATTTTGGGGCAAGGCAAACGCAAGGAAATTCTAGGTTATCAAGATATTCTGTCCCCAAAACAAACACGCTGTCCAAATAGACTCAAGAACTCATCAGGGGCATTTTCTCAGATAATGATTAAACCAACTGCTGCATCTAAGATGCACCAAAGCCACAATCCTCAAGAGTATCAATTCACACAAAAAAAAGAAAAAATATCCAATCACCCTTGTTCATCTAGATGCATCGCAAACTAAAGACTGCCCTAACTAACTCCCGGGTGTGGCGACGAACCCTAGGTCGCAACCAAAATCTCTAGTAACTCAGCTCAACCCCAAAATTGCGTTCGAAAAGGCGCTAGATTGGGGCAAAGAGCTAAACGGGCTTCCAGATCTAGAGGATGTGCCATGCGGGTGCTCACCGCGGTGGCGGAAGCAGCTGCTGCTACTCCCCCGCGGGACGGAGATCGAGGAGATAGGCGCAGGCGGCGGGCGGCTGTATATATGGAGACGAGATAGAGTTAGCGCAGGCGGCGAGGAGGAGCCCGAGACCTGCTCGGTGGCGTTGGGGCTTTCAAGATTTCTTTCTTGGAGGAGAAGAAGAAGATGAGGAGATCTGGATGTAGAGGAGGGGAAAGGGGCGTGGCTTACTTACCAGCTGCTTGCGCCGGACGCCGACGCTGGCGGGGGAGAGTTGCGGCGGCGGCGGCGGCTGTGGCTGAGAGATCGCTCCGCGAGGGATCGCTTTTGCGGCTTTCGGCGGCGCGGTGGACGAAGCGGTGGCGAGTGCGAGATACTTGGGACGAGGCGAAGTCGAAGGAGGTAGCGGGCGGAATAAGTTCAATTGGCCTAATCTGATTGTGTCCCTGAACCACACGATATCGGATACCTTCTGTCCAATAAAATTGATGCAATTTGATTTTTTAGTGGTTTTAAAAAATGGTTTCGCTGACGTGATGGTGTTGATCTGATTTTTGTCTCACATGTCATTAACGTGACGCTCATATAACATTAGAATTAAAAAAAATATGTAAGACTCATTTATCATTCACATAAAAAAATATTTTATGAGACCCACTGACATATGAGGCTCACATGTCATGCTCTCTCATTCACTTCTTCCTCCTCCCTCTCTCTCCCTTATCTCTCTCTTTCTCTCCCCTTTCTCTTCTCCTTCATCCGGCAACGGCGAACGGGGGCTCAAGTGGCAGCGGCTGCGGTGGGCCTCCGCTTGCTCTACCTCGCACAGATCGACGTCGCAGTGTCGGTGGTGTCCGCAGACACGGGCAATGATGGATGGGCAACGAACCCAGTGTTGGGTGGGAATGGAACGGCACGCGTGCTCTGCTGCCGGTTTCTCAAGGGGCTCTGGTTTCTCGAGGAAGACAAGAAGCTCTACAATCATATCATTAGCTATGGCGTCGGTTGCTGGAGCTCCGTTCCCAAGCTCGAAGGTCGTAGCTGCTCTGCTCCGCTCTTTGCATGCATGTGTCTCAGTGTCTCATCACTGACCCGTGCATTGATCTCTTGTGTGCTTCAGGGCTACAGATGTGCGGCAAGAGTTACCGGCTACGGTGGATCAACTACCTGCGCCCCGACCTCAAGCGAGGAAGCTTCTCGCAACAGGAGAATGACGCCATCGTTGGCCTACATGAGATCCTCGACAACAGGATCGTACTACCGCTCCCGCAATAATGCATACCAGTATTGTCGTCGCAATGTGGTTGTGTGGAGGTGATTTGTTAGCGGTAAGTGGCTTGATCAGCGAGGCAAATCCGATGCAAGTGGTCGCAGATCGCGTCGCACTTGCCGAGCCGGACGGACAACGAGATCAAGAACTTCTGGAACAGCTGCCTCAAGAAGAAGCTGAGGCAGCGCGACATCGACCCTAGCACCCACAAGCCCATCTCCACGGCTGCGTCTGCAGCGGCGGCATCATTGGACCCGTTGCCTCAAGACGCCGACGGCTTCGCCCTGAAGCAGCAACAGCAGGAGTTCGACTCGTTCCCACCGCCACTCCCGCCCCTGCACATCGCAGCCGCCACTCGAGTCCTCGCCCGCCGCCGCTGGATGAAGTGAAGAGAAAGGGAGAGAAAGTGATGTGCACTAGGGTTCCCGATCTTCCGAAAGGTTTGATAAACAACGATTTAGGCGGAGTCGCGACACAAATTGATCCGGCTTCTTGAACGCGCACGCTCTTGAGCCCCGCAATCGCAGCACTACGTCTCCTCTGGCTATCACCCGTGTCGAAACGCGGGTGACCTCGCCGAGAAGGCTAATCCCTGTTTGCCAATCGAAGAACACAAACAAGAACGAAATAGAATACAACCAAAATTGCAGATGAATGATTAAGCTCACAAGTTGGGGTCTTACAAACCGATCTAGCGGCGAAACTGTTCTTGACAGATTAATCTAAGCAAAACCCAAAACCTAAAGATAGCGACGGCTACTGATATATGGAGTTTAGGGTCGTGCAAGCACCCCTTGACGCAACCCTAATGGGCTCCAACACGATACACGGCCCAAAGGCCCAAATACGGCGTTGCAGCGCCGGGACAGATTCTGAACGTCAATTTGTTCGGTCAATTCCCGATGACTCGTAATGAATTTGGATATGGGACCAGAACCATTGGAAAGGTTATCTTCTTAGCTTTTCATCCATATAAAGAATGCCCCAATCCAAGCACATATGTGACCTAGGCACCCGTTTTAGTGCAGACTGGTCCTGGACTCCGAAACAGACACGAAGTCGACTTGGTTTGGACCTCCACCTTGACTTGAACGTCCTCGCTGATTCTCCACGACTCTAAGTCCCTCTCTAAGTATTTCCTTGTCCTCTCTATTGTTCCTAATCATAATATAATCATTAGATAGCAATCTATTCTCAAAACCATATAAAGAACTTAGGAACGAGCTCACCTCTAAATTCAATTGTCGTGCGCGAGCTCTTGTGATTGGACCTTGAATGACCAATGGAGGATTGTTGTGTATATCCGAAGGAACGATGGCCGCATTATCCTCCCCCTCTTGAATTGAAGTCGTCCTCGACTCAAGCTCATCTTCTTCTCCCAAGTATGGCTTCAAATCTGAAATGTTAAATGTGGGACTAACCCCAAACTCGGGAGGCAACTCAAGTTTATATGTATTATCATTAATCTTCTCAACAATTTTGAAAGGTCCATCAGCTCTAGGCATCAACTTAGACTTTCGCAATTCTGGAAATCTATTCTTTCTCAAGTGCAACCAAACTAAATCACCCGGTTCAAGCGTCACTTCTTGCCTACCTTTGCTACCAGCAATTCTATACTTTTCATTCATCTTTTCAATGTTGTGCTTAGTTGTCGCATGCATTTTCAAAATAAAATCAGCACGTGCGTTAGCATCATTGTGAACCCTCTCACTAGTAGGTAAAGGCAAAATATCAATAGGAGCACGGGGGTTGAAACCATACACTACCTGAAAAGGACTTACCTTGGTAGTAGAATGTGTTGCCCGATTGTAGGCAAATTCCACATGTGGCAAACATTCCTCCCACATCTTTAAATTTTTCTTCAAAATAGCCCTCAACATTGTACCCAAAGTGCGGTTGACTACCTCCGTTTGTCCATCTGTTTGTGGGTGACATGTAGTAGAAAGCAAAAGCTTTGTACCCAACTTGTTCCATAGCGTGCGCCAAAAATGACTAAGGAATTTTGCATCCCGATCTGAAACAATAGTAGAAGGCATACCATGCAAACGAACAATCTCATGGAAAAAAAGGTCAGCAATATGAAGAGCATCATCACTTTTATGACATGGTATGAAGTGTGCCATCTTAGAAAATCGATCGACCACAACAAAAATACTATCCCTCCCCCTCTTAGTCCTAGGCAATCCCAAAACAAAGTCCATAGAAATATCTGCCCAAGGAATAGAAGGAACAGGAAGAGGCATATACAAACCATGTGGATTCAAACGAGACTTAGCTTTTTGACAAGTAGTGCAGCGTGCCACAAACCTCTCAACATCTCTCCTCATTTTTGGCCAAAAGAAATGTGAAGCCAAAACATCCTCCGTCTTCTTAGCTCCAAAATGTCCCATCAATCCTCCTCCATGCGCTTCCTGTATCAACAAAAGACGAACGGACCCAACTGGAACGCATAGACGGTTAGCTCTAAACACAAATCCATCATTGATCACATATTTATTCCAAGTACGTCCCTCTTTACAATTCAACATCACTTCTGTAAATTCAGGATCAAGCGCATATTGTTCTTTAATTGATTCAAGTCCAAAAATCCGACAATTAAGTTGGGACAACAAAGTATAACGTCTAGACAAGGCATCAGCAATCACATTATCCTTCCCTTTCTTGTATTTGATGACATAGGGAAAAGATTCAATAAATTCAACCCATTTAGCATGTCGACGATTCAAATTATTTTGAGAGCGAATATACTTAAGCGATTCATGATCAGAGTGAATAACAAATTCTTTAGGCCACAAATAATGACGCCACGTCTCTAAAGAACGTACAAGAGCATACAACTCCTTATCATACGTGGAATAATTCAAAACAGGGCCATGCAACTTCTCGCTAAAGTATGCAACAGGTTTACCATCTTGCATCAAAACACCTCCTATGCCAACTCCACTAGCATCACATTCTAACTGAAAAGTCTTACCAAAATTTGGAAGTTGGAGCAAAGGTGCGTGTGTAAGCTTGTCCTTCAAAGTGGCAAAAGACTCCTCCTGTGTTTTTCCCCAATGGAAGACCACCCCTTTCTTCGTCAACTCATTCAAGGATGCAGCGAAGGTGCTGAAATCTTTGACGAAGCAACGATAGAATCCGGCAAGACCAAGAAAACTTCTCACCTGTGTGATGGTTTGGGGAACCGGCCAACTCTTAATGGCTTCAATTTTTGTCTCATCCACCTCAATTCCCTGTGGAGTAACAACATAGCCAAGAAAAGAGACTCGTTCCGTGCAAAAGACGCACTTAGCAGGGTTAGCAAACAAACGTGCATCACGTAAGGCATTAAACACAGCACGTAAATGATCCAAGTGTTCATCCAAAGACTTGCTGTAAATCAAGATGTTATCAAAGTATACTACCACAAATCGTCCAATAAAAGGCCTTAAAACCTCATTCATCAAGCGCATGAAAGTACTAGGGGCATTAGTCAAACCAAAAGGCATTACTAACCACTCATACAATCCAAATTTGGTTTTGAAAGCTGTTTTCCATTCATCTCCAAGTTTCATTCTAATTTGGTGGTATCCACTACGCAAATCAATCTTTGTGAACATTATAGAACCACACAACTCATCAAGCATGTCGTCTAACCGAGGGATAGGATGACGATACCGAATAGTAATATTATTAATGGCTCTACAATCAACACACATTCGCCAATACCCATCTTTCTTAGGAACCAAAATTACAGGCACTGCACAAGGACTAAGGCTTTCACGTACATACCCACGGTCCAAAAGATTTTGGACTTGCCGCTGAATTTCCTTAGTCTCCTCAGGATTGGTTCGATATGCAGCACGATTTGGCAATGTGGCTCCCGGGATCAAATCAATTTGGTGCTCTATCCCTCTCATAGGTGGCAATCCCGGGGGTATCTCAGCTGGAAAAACGTCCTTATACTCCTGCAAAAGGTTAGTGACAGCAGGAGGTATCGAGCTAGCAATATCATCAAGAGCAACATCATCAAGAGAAAACAAAACTTGTTTGCATATCAAGGAATAGCAAGTATCATCAGCAGAAATTTCAGCAATGTCACATTTTGTTGCAAGCATAACACCACCCTTCAATTTAATTCCCTCGGCCTTAAAACTAGGTGAAGGCTTATCCTTTTTAGGTGGAAAAACAGATTTAGCAACTTGCTGATTTTCAGATTCATCAAGTTTCAAACTAGCAGCTCGTTCTTTATCAGCTTCTACAATTTCAGCAGGGGTTAAGGGAACCAAAGTAATTTTCTTTCCTTTATGCACAAAACTATATCTATTACTTCTACCATGGTGTGTAGCATCATTATCATGTTCCCAAGGACGACCCAACAACAGTGAACAAGCTTGCATAGGAACCACATCATAATCAACAGAATCAACATATGAACCAATGGAAAACGAGACTCTGCAAGATTGTGTTACCTTTGCTTTTCCAGAATCATTTAACCATTGAATATGGTATGGATGTGGGTGTGGGCGTGTGGTCAAACCAAGCTTCTTGACCAAGTCAGAACTCACCAAATTATTGTAGCTACCGCCATCAATGATGACACGTGCGCGACGGTTGTTGATGACGAAGAAAATCTGGAACAAATTATGGCGTTGCAACCTCTCATATTGCTGTACCTGCGTGCTAAGCACCCGCTGTACAATAATGTTCATGTAGGCCGCTGTGTCCTCACGCCCAAAAAACTCTTCTCCCTCCTCTTCTTGTTCTTCATCATCTTCAACATCGGAGGTGCTGATATAGCCATCTTCTGTGGCAATGTATGCTCGTTGACTAGGGCAATCTTTCTGCACATGGCCAAATCCTTGGCAGCGGTGGCACTGAATGTTTGGAGTACGTCCCGTCGAAGCGACGGATGAAGCACTCTTAGCGGGTACCTGCGAAGGTCGTGGTGGAGGTGGTTTTGGTACTGCAGAAACTCCGGATGCAGCGGGTCGCTTGTTCACTGGAGGGGGTGTCCGGAAAGAGGTGGCCTTGGAAGGTGGCGTCGTGCGTGGAGTGTACGTACTTGCCCTATTCTTGCCATGCTGATCATGCCCCTGCAATTCCTTCTTTGCAAGCATAGCAAACTGAAACAACTGGTTGACAGTGTTAAATTCCTTATAATCAACTATGTTCTGGATTTCAACCCTCAAACCCGAATAAAAGCGACAGATGGCATCCTCGGTCCCCTCCACAATGCTACAGCGCATTAACCCCTTTTGTAGCTCACCATAGTAATCCTGTACAGACTTATCCCCTTGTTCTAAACGCATCAGTTTCTTGCGTAACTCTCTATGATAGGATGGAGGAACAAATCTATCGCGCATAGCTACTTTAAGTTCTTCCCAAGTAGTAGGTAAAACACCCTCGGCAGCTAACCCAGTCCACCAAATGATAGCAAAATCTTTAAACTCACTACTGGCTTGTCGAACTCGATGTTGCTCAGGCACAAGATGGGCACTAAATTTTTGCTCTACTGTCATCTCCCAATCAAGGTATTTCTCAGCATCATAATAACCCGAAAAGCTAGGTATTTTAAACTTAACCTTAGCATAAGGATCATCGGGCACACGATGATTATTATTATTATTACCTTGTTGGTGGTGGTGTTGAGCGCCACCCATACCTGTCATGTTGAAGCGAAGACGACGTCGTAACCTTGCTTGTCGTGTAGCTTGTTCGTCTACATTGCCATTGGAATCGTACACCATGTCTTCTGGATGTCCACCGGCGTTGCTACCGTTCACTTCCTCATTGGAGGGTTGTCGTGTCTCCAACGCAGCCACCCGATCAGTTAGCGTTGACACCCTCTTGTCCAACCTCTCCATGTGTTTGCCGAGGTCAAGTTTAATGAAGGCTTCTTGAACAGCCCTTGTGACTGCCTCCGTCATCTCTTTATGAGCATTTTCTACAACAGTGCGTAGTTGCTCTTGACTGACACAGTCAGCAAAATCCTTGGAAGTCGTCTCCTCATCGTCACCTGCCATTGAAACACCAAAATAGCAACAAACGGTGAAGGTTATCCCTAATAATCTACTACGCAGGTGTGGTGGTGCCTCTCAACAATTCTCAGCAATATGGAGCACCAAACCAAGCTCTTATAAAGTTCTTACCAGCAAAGCAAAGGATACCTGGAAGGCGTAGTCAGCGATTGCAGGGATCAAGAACCTGTGCTGTCCAGAAGTAATATGTGGAGCTAGGAAGGCCAAATATATGTGAGTGGTACACAATCCAATGACAGATAGTAATGTTGAATAAAAATCCCAAGTCACGTGCCCTTAGTTGCTGGTCTACTCGTGTCCTAGACAGTAGTGGTAACAATGATGGCGCAAATGAATATGACACTAGTAAACAGCAAGGAAGGACTGGCAGGCAAGCTTTGGCGTGTCTCAGCAAAAATAGCAAAACCGCAAGCCTGATAGGCTCAACGGAGCGCGTCGTGAGCTCGAGGCACTGGTGGAAATCAACTTTTCTTTTTTTTTCATTTATTTTTCTTTTCTTTTTTTATTTTCCAGGAGCACATAAATAGGAACACCACAAAGTTACAGCTCAATCGGAGTTGATATGTGGCCTATGTAATTTTTTGATACCACTATTAAGAGAGTGCAGAAACTTGTGAGCTCAAATAGACAATTTTGCAAGCTAAATTTTGGAATTCTGATTTTGCCAAACCCGCCAAACGGATGTAAAATTTTTTCTCTTATCCGAAAAGTTAAAATTTGCCTGATTCCGAGTCCGTATGCAAAAGTTATGGCTGTTTGAAGTTTGGGCTTCCGGCTAGGTTTTCCAGAGGGAATATAACCTAGTCTTTTTGCGGTGGAATTGGGATATGGTGGCAGCGGAGTATGTAGGGTGTTCTGGTGATGCGTGGTGATCTGATGGGTGTTTATGATGGACGAACGACTCTCAAAGGATGAACCCTAACACATGGTGAAAGGTGGCGGCTAGGGTTACAAAGAAAAAACACACGACTAGACTAAAACACGCACTAGACCAGCAACAAGAACTTAAATTAGGACTCAAACTCAACACTACGGACTCTGAAAAAGAATCATGCAAAGGCTAAGCACGGTCTAGGTTAAGGTAACTAACGACTAAATTTTTTTTTTTGCTTTTCTGTAGACTCTAGGATTATTGCGAAAACAAAAACTAATCTAGGGTAAAGAAACTGGGCGAACCTAACGGTGAACCTAGGGCTCTGATACCACTTGATGTGCACTAGGGTTCTCGATCTTCCGAAAGGTTTGATAAACAACGATTTAGGCGGAGTCGCGACACAAATCGATCCGGCTTCTTGAACGCGCACGCTCTTGAGCCCCGCAATCGCAGCACTACGTCTCCTCTGGTTATCACCCGTGTCGAAACGCGGGTGACCTCGTCGAGAAGGCTAATCCCTGTTTGCCAATCGAAGAACACAAACAAGAACGAAATAGAATACAACCAAAATTGCAGATGAATGATTAAGCTCACAAGTTGGGGTCTTACAAACCGATCTAGCGGCGAAACTGTTCTTGACAGATTAATCTAAGCAAAACCCAAAACCTAAAGATAGCGACGGCTACTGATATATGGAGTTTAGGGTCGTGCAAGCACCCCTTGATGCAACCCTAATGGGCTCCAACACGATACACGGCCCAAAGGCCCAAATACGGCATTGCAGCGCCGGGACAGATTCTGAACGTCAATTTGTTCGGTCAATTTCTGATGACTCGTAATGAATTTGGATATGGGACCAGAACCATTGGAAAGGTTATCTTCTTAGCTTTCCATCCATATAAAGAATGCCCCAATCCAAGCACATATGCGACCTGGGCACCCGTTTTAGTGCAGACTGGTCCTGGACTCCGAAACAGACATGAAGTCGACTTGGTTTGGACCTCCACCTTGACTTGAACGTCCTCGCTGATTCTCCACGACTCTAAGTCCCTCTCTAAGTATTTCC
Source organism: Oryza officinalis (assembly GCA_008326285.1). Lineage (NCBI taxonomy): Eukaryota > Viridiplantae > Streptophyta > Magnoliopsida > Poales > Poaceae > Oryza > Oryza officinalis. The sequence continues at coordinate 24,708,957 of BDMV01000004.1, read as the reverse complement.
TTGTCCTCTCCATTGTTCCTAATCATAATATAATCATTAGGTAGCAATCTATTTTCAAAACCATATAAAGAACTTAGGAACGAGCTCACCTCTAAATTCAATTGTCGTGCGCGAGCTCTTGTGATTGGACCTTGAATGACCAATGGAGGATTGTTGTGTATATCCGAAGGAACGATGGCCGCATCAGAAAGCTAGAGAGATATGGGAGAGAGAGGAGGAAAAAAAGAAGGAGAGAGATATACGATATTGTGATTAAGGGATACCATTCAGATTCGACCACAAGAATGTCAAAGTGAACTTATGTCCTCATCGGGAGGGATAAGTAAAGCCCAGCCCGATAGGTTAATTGGGCTCTCCTTGACAAAATAAATTTTATGCCCCGTTTGATTTTTGAAAAGAAAAAAAAACTTGTTTTTTTATACAGAAAATCTAGGGGACAAGATCCCGTCGACGGGATGAGTTATAGAACTGAAGCGGTACGATATCTTTTTCCTTCCTCGATCGGTTTCTCCTCCGATGCCTCACCCTGTCCACACTCGCGCCATCGCGCGAAGGCAGGTAGGTGCTCGCCAGCCGAGCGTCGCTGTCCTCAGCCGCACACGCCGACGCCTGAACCATTCGAGAAGCAATTGAATTGGTTGAGCTCATAAAGAGAACAGTGAATCTAGAAGTAAGGAAGAGGATGAAGAAGAGAAATCATTTTTACCTTTTCGTATTGCTTTCTTTTTTTCTCCTTTTTCACGCAGGTATAATACAGTAGTGTATCGCTCGACGACAAGGCAGGCGTAGGAGGAGCACTCGAAGACGGTGCGGGACAACGGCGGTTGTGTCGTGACGCAGCGTCAGCCCGAAGGCACGGTAGTAGGGGCACTGCGTCGACTACGACATGGCAGTGACGGTGGATCCTTGGGCTCATGCTTTTGGCTTGTTTCTTGGGTTTGATTTGGGGTTTTCTATATGTTCTGTGGGTGTTTCTACAGCTATGATGATTTTTCTTAATCGATTTCCCTTTTTGGTTTTTATTGAGCTCTCTGTTATTTTTTGTTGATTTTTCTCTTGATACATGGGATATCCTTTTGTGATACTCCAGTAGTATCATGATACTCTAGTGTATCAGTCGTGATACCTCGGGGTTATCACGGCTGATACCCACAAGTATCAGTCTTGATACCCAGGTACCAAGATCTAGGTACCAACCGGTACCCAAGGTATCAGGTACCAGTGATACAAAAGATACCCAGTCGGTACCAGGTACCAACCGGTACCCAAGGTACCAGGTACCAGGCACTACGAGGAGAGCGCTCGTGGAAGCTCACCTATACAGAGAAAAGGGAAGGGATGAATCACTTAAAATATCCCGTAACTACCATGTTGCAACGGGATCCCGTTGTGTAGCTGCCCTCTTTTTTATATTCTTTAAAGACTAGAAAAAATGCCTACGCGTTACAATGGGTATTCGAAAGAAACTAAGGGTGAGTTCTTCACCCTACTTTCCCAACTCATATCTCTTTTTTCGCGCGCACGCTTTTCAAACTGCTAAACGGTGTGTTTTTTTAAAAAAGTTTCTATATGAAAGTTGATTTAAAAAATCATATTAATCCATTTAAGAAAAAAATTAGTAAATACTTAATTAATCATGTATTAATGAGTCGTTCCGTTTTTCGTGCGGAAGGAATTTTTTCCCAACTCCACCAAAAAAAACACACCCTAAGTATTTATATATAGCCACTTAGCCACTTAAAAAAAATCAGGATGTTTATGTCCCAAACGATCGTCCCTCCCTCGTCCTTTGTCAGTCACACCCGTGCGATGAATATAGAGGGATGGGGTAGCTAGGTCTGATCGAGCCTGCAACTGGACTGTTTCCAAATTCCCAACTTGAGCAGGAAGGAAAAAGAACTTCGATCTGTCAATAAATTGGACTCTAATCCATTCAAATAAAATCAATAGAGAGATCTACGGGATTGCAACATAAAGAAATCAATAAATTGTAGCTGAAATTGTGCGGGAGTAGTGCGAGTGACAATGGGTGCGGGTGATGTGAACAGACACACGGGGGAACCTACAAAGATATAGCGGGGGACTCGGTGCGTGATCGTGATAAATATATTATATATTGTCACAATTGATCGATCGAGTTTTCTGCGTATTTTGCTACCGTACATGTATCATGCACGACATGACTGAAACATGTATACGTATCGCTTTGTGTCAAAGCAGGGATCAGACAGGAAGAGAAAACTAACCAAACCGAAAGTACAGGAAAGTTAACGGCAGATGCGGACTTGCGGAGAGAACGAGCTACGGCCGCGACGACCGGCGAGCGCGCACCTGATGATGCATTGCTTTCACGCGGGAATCGGACAGATGCGGGCACGTTTCCTCGTATTCCTACGGTAATTCGGACGACGTCCCAAACTTCACACAAAAACATCTTTGATTTTTATAATAACAGAGAAAAAATAGAGATATAGATTTTAACTCTAGTCAGAGTTAATCTAAACCCACCATGATTGAATAGTGTAAATATTTTTTTCTCTTTGATTAATATATAAGGATTTCTATCCTCTAAAGCAAACGCATTGTTTTCTTTTCGAGAAGTCTAAATAATATTAGGATAGATTTCTATAGAGATCCTTTAAATAAAAGAATTGAATCCTATTTTTTAGAAGTCGTATGAAATGTCATGGCTACTTTTGAAACGCAAGATTTTCAAAACACAGGGACGGAAAAATATAAGAATCATGTGACTTGATATCTCAAATCCTATAAATAGAACAACATAGAAAACTACAAGAATAACCGTTTGGATGTAATCTCTATCTCTATTATTATAAAAATTAAAAATGTTTTCATCAAAAATTTTGATACGTCATCCATGTTTGAGTTGGTTATATGTCGTCCGTATCCAATTTGACATGAGTCTAGAATAACTATTATACACCCCTATCCTAGCTCAATCCCTCCCCGTTCGAACCCAACCCTACTAGCCCACACCATCCCGTGCGTCTTCACTCAGTGCCGCGTATATTCCTCCCTTGATCGGCGTTTTTTCTTTTCTTTTTTCATTTTCATGTTCTCCTTTTCTTTTATTCCAATAATCCCGATCATTTCCCTTTCCTTTCCATTTCCTTTCTTTTCTCCTTCTTTTCTCTTTTTTCCTCCACTTTTCCTAAATTTCTCTCTACTATTATAAAAAATTGAAGATGTTTTAGCCGAAAATTTTGATACGTCATCTGTGTTTGAGTTGGTTATATGTTGCCCGTATCTAATTTGATGTGAGTCTAGAATAACTACCATAAACCCCTATCCCGACCCAACCCCTCCCCCTTCGAGCCTAACCCAACTAGCCCACACCATCCCGTCGCCTCATCCCACGCGCCTCCACTCGATGCCGTACACGCCCCTCCCTTGATTGGCCTTTTTTCTTCTTTTCTTTTTTTCGTTTTCTTTTCTTCTTCTCTTTTCTTCCAATAATCCTGATCCTCTCCCTCCCCTTCCAATCTCTCTTTTCTCCTCCTTTTCTCTTTTTCCTCCTCTTTTTCTCTATCAAATTTCTCTCCTTATAAGTATTTTTCTTTTGAATTTATCATTGTTTAAAGTGTGTATGCGACAAGTTTGTTATTTTGAAATGCTTTTCATCTACAGTAAAATAAACTCTTACTAATTTTACACCACTCGACGCCACGCGCGTCCCTCCTCCAATCGATGACTTTTTTCTTTCTTTTTTTTCGTTTTATTTTTCTTCTTTTCTTTTCTCACGATCCTTCCAATCTTCTCTCTTTTCTCCTCTTTTTCTCCTTTTCCTCTTTTTTTCTGTTCCAAATTTCTCTCCTCATAGATTTTTTTTTAAAATCATAATTGTTTAAGGTGTGTATGCAGTAAGTTTGTTACTTACAAACGCCTTTCATCTGCAATAAAAGAAACTTTTACTAATTTTACAGTAAAAGAAATTTTAATCATTGGTCCATGAGGTATAGCAAAATACATATGCGTCAACTTATGGAATAACCATCCGATCGATTTGTGAGGCTACAAAAAGGTATACATATGGGATTTTTTTCGTGTGATGATGCATGAAACGAGTGCAACCAGGCTCAATGTTATATATGATTTCTCATTTTGTTTTGTTTGTCTTGTTTCGGTTTATCGTTTAAATTGATAACGTTTTTATCAATCATGAAAATTATGTTTATCTGTTGGAACGCACAAATATTTTTGCTACAGAAAAAACATAGAAATCTGCATAAGAGAGAAATAAACACAAAGGAATTTTTCCAAGATGTCAAACCTCATGTTGAAAATCCTCTAAAATTTCTATGATTTGAAGTAATCCTAAGGAATTTTAAAGGGATTTAGGAGAGCCATCCCTTCATTCCAAAGGATCACATAAGAGTTCTTTTATTAATAAGAATCCAATCCTTTAAAATTCCCTTTGTTTCAATCATATAGATATTTTGAAGGAAACTTTTCATAAGGTCATTTCTCTTTTTTTTCTCCATCACTTGTGTTTGATGTGTTTTTTTTATAGGATCGGAGAAACTGGCCACTTGATTCAAGTGTTTTTTATGTTCCTATATTTTGAGTTTCATGCATTATGAAAAGGGTCTAGTAGGATTTGACGACGAGGACACGGCTAGGGTGACATACGGTGAGCTTATAGCGAAGACGGTGGCAGCGTGTGTATTCGATGGCTCCCAAGCTGATTGCAACACTGTGGAGGGGTAGATGATGATTGGAGATGAGTAAGGGAGTGTTTGAGAGATCAGGAAAAGAAAGGAGAAGATTAAAAAGATACGTAAAACAATGTGAGTCATTATCATATGATTAATTAAGTGTTAATTATTTTAAATTTAAAAAATAGATTAATATATTTTTTAAAGCAACTTTCGTATAATTTTTTTTTTCAAAAAACGTACCGTTTATTAGTTTGGGAAGCGTGCACGTAAAGAAAAAAAAATCTCCTCTCTTTGTCATGCCGAACGCAGAGAAAGACAATATAAAAAATAAAATACAATAAAAATATTAATATATTTAAGTTTTAAAGCAATGGAAAAGTGCAAAGGCTCATGGAGGGCATGCAAGTCTGTCTGCGACTCCGCGTCAATGGTAATTAATAGAAAAACAAAGTGGTCTTCATGTTTGCATATGCTAGTTTAATAAGTAATGTTGTATTCTTCTTCCTCCTTTCTCAACTAATTTCTCTTATTTTTCACACGCATGTTTTTTAAATTACAAAATGATATGGTTTTTTAAAAAAATTTCTTTAGAAAAATTACTTTAAAAAATCATATTAATTTATTTTTTAAGTTTTTTAATTAATATTTAATTAATCACATGTCAGTAAACGACATCGTTTTTTATACGGGGATTCGCGAACACAGCCTAAAGAAGCATCGATACAGCTAATACTCCTCTCAAATCTTTTGGTAGTAGTGGCTGAAACCTACACTATAGTCTTAAATAACACATGATAAGTGTGTTCCTTAACCACGAAGAAGTCCATTTACACCTCATACATAAACAGCTAGCTAGCTTGCTAGAAGGTAACTGACGAATAGCTAGCTAGCTTAGCTCGCCGGAGAGGAGCCTGCCACTGCCGGACGGCGGGGGATGGCGGCGCCGGAGGCGACGACGATCGAGGACACGCCGACGTGGATCGTCGCGGCGTTGTGCTCCGCCATCGTGCTCATCTCCTTCGCCTTCGAGCGTTCGCTGCACTACCTCGGCAAGGTGACCGGCCAAATCAAGAACCAATTAACGAAGCTAATTGATTGCACATTTGCACTGCTTATTTCAGCTTCAGTTCATTAAAATTCTTGCAAAGCTTGCAGGCGCTGGAGCGACGGAGGGAGACGCTGTACGAGGCGTTGCTCAAGCTCAAAGAAGGTTGGCCTCAATTGGTTGACTAATCGCTGACACTAATGCCAGAAAAATCAACTGAACTCTTTACTTTGATTCAGTTTTTCTCTGATCTCCTCTCTTGCGAATGTCTCCTGCCTCTGTGATCTATAGAGCTGATGCTGCTGGGGTTCATCTCGCTGCTGCTCGTCGTGTTCCAAGACCTGATACAGAGGATATGCATCGCCGAGAGCCTCATGGGCCACTGGCTGCCTTGCCGGAGCGACGGGAAGGCGTCGTCGCATCACGGCGTCGCCGCGTCGGCTGCCATCGTCTCCGGTGCCGGCGCGAGGAGGTTGCTCGGAGAAGGGACAGCCGGATCGGGGCATTGTTCGAGCAAGGTAATTTTCCTTCTTTGACGTAAGTTCCAGCAAGGTATAGTTTAGCTTTTGTACTTTTGCTTGCGTTGGAAACGTTTCAGACTTTCAGGACTCGGGGTATAGTTGTTGGCTTGTTGCTTACAAGGCTTACAAATTGCATGGTACGAGTATATTTGATTGAGGGCCCTATTCAGATTGGAGGAATTTTATTATAATTTTGGAGGAATTTAAGTATTTCCTATGAAAATCCTGTAAAAATTTCTACGTCTCGAAGGAACCCTAAGAAAGAAGACTTCAAGCTGACCGAGGTCAACTGTCAACTGATGCTCCATTGTTTTGGTTCCACACCGTGCACATGATACAATACATTACCACAGGTTAACGTTAGAAAACGTGGTTACCTTCGGTACCTTTTCAATGACATAAAACCGTTTGTACTAGTGCTCCCTCCGACTTTTAATAGATGACACCGTTAACGATAAACCAAGTGATAACAAAATAAATTATAATTACATAATTTTTAACAAAAGGATAGTCAAACATATTTTGCAAAGTCAATATTATCATGTTAAAAACTGGAGGGAGTACCACAACACTTACACTCTTCCGGCAATAGCTCATATACTTATCTGTTTCAAGTATAGGTGAATTGCTTGTTCTTATCTGATATCCTAAGTCCTATACTCTGAAAAACGGGTGGAAGGAAACATCAAATTAATAGTCGATCATTTTGTTTGGTCCATAAGGACTTTGTCAATGCAGAGTTTTTTATTTTACTTTTTTTAACAGACGTAATGCAGTGTTTAGATGGTTTATGTTTGTCGTTTTGCAACAAAATCGTAATTGAGATTTGAAATAACACATCTTCTCATCTTGTGTCAGGGAAAAGTCCCATTGCTCTCGCTCCATGCCATAGAACAGATACACATATTCATCTTTGTTCTAGCCATCACCCATGTCGTCCTCAGCGCCGTCACCGTTCTTCTGGGACTTCTGCAGGTTAGGCTGCAATACATATATCATATATCAGCCCATGCTAATCCTGTCAGCATATGCTGATCATTTCTAATTTTACGTGTCCAGATGAGAAGATGGAGACATTGGGAGAACGGCATCAAGGCAGATGGAGACTCTGGTAGAGGACAATTACCCTGAATATTTTTTTAAAAAAAAGAAATCTCCCCTGAATACAAACTAGGCTCACTTGGAACACAAGAAATCTATGAACTGCTAAATTCTGGTGTTTCGATTTGGATTCCCGTTTTGAGATAAATGTGTATATGTAGCTATGCTACTGGACTGTACATGTTGCTAAGCTAGTCGTTTTGAAATGATCAGCTGCAGCTCCCAAGATGATCAACAGAGTGCAGCAATTCAAGTTCATCCAGGATCGGTACAAGGGGTTCGATAAAGTCACCATGATCATAATTTGGATGGTATGCGTGCATTAATTATGCAATCAGCAGCAATCTTAAGCTTTGTATGATGAGCATCACCTGATGTATGTATCTCTGAAGTCTGAACTTCAGTAATGGTTGCTTTTATCAGCATTCTTTCTTCAAGCAGTTCTATGGATCTGTAACCAAGGATGATTACACTGCAATGAGGCTTGGTTTCGTCATGGTACACATATACAATGCTTGGCATTCATATGTTGTCATATACTCTTCATTCTGCCTTCTGATTATGCTGCATTTTATCTGGTTGTTTTCATATGTTTTTTTTTATCATAGGAACACTTTAGGGGGAACCCAAAATTCAACTTTTACGACTATATGATTAAAGCTCTTGAGAAGGATTATAAGAGAGTAGTTGGCATAAAGTAAGTTTATATACAATTGAAAATTTCAAAACACTTCTCCATATTTTTTTTTGTCTATGGTTTGTACACTGTTACTGAAGCAATAGCAGCACAATCAGCACCAGTTGCTAATTGCTATATTAGCACAGACAGACATTGCAAACTGTCTCTTAACATGTTTTTGTTCCAATACAGGTGGTATCTTTGGATATTTGTAATGATCTTCCTCCTACTAAATGTCACTAGTATGTGTTGTGATTTTGCTCATCAATTCAGTATAAAACCTGTCTCTGGAGCACTATTCAGAAATGAAACTGACCATGGTGCCTATCTATAATTTCCTCGGTGAGAAGGGTGGCACTCCTACTTTTGGATCTCACTAATCCCATTGGTTGTAAGTACTATACTAACTTCTTTCATAGGATTATTATTTTCACACTAGGCTACATGCAGTCATGTACTTACGGCATTTAGCTATATGCACAGTCATGTTCAGAATCAGAATCTGAATCTGATTGCAGCTGCTGCTCCTGATCGGGACGAAGCTGGAGCACATCATCACTCAGCTGGCCTATGAAGTGGCCACGAAGCACACCGCCGTGGAGGGGGACATAGCCGTGAGCCCGTCAGACAAGCTCTTCTGGTTCCACAGCCCCCGGCTCGTGCTCGTCCTCCTCCACTTCATCCTGTTCCAGAACGCGTTCGAGTTTGCGTATTTCATCTGGACAATGGTAAGGGTGTAGAAAAACACATACGATCATGGGGTTCTTGACATTTTCAGTTTCAGTGATCATCGTTTCTGACATCCCTGTGCAGGCGACGTTCGGCTTCAACTCCTGCATCATGGACAGGCTGCCGTACAGGGTGTCAAGAATTGTCATATGGTAGCAAGGCCATTCGGTTTCTCCTGTTTCAGATTAACCAATCTCAGATTCAGACATTCAGTTACCATCTGTTAGTTACATCTCATGTTTGCTTCTGTGCCCTGTCATGCAGTGTTGTCGTCCAGGTCCTCTGCAGCTACAGCACGCTCCCTCTCTACGCCATCGTCTCCCATGTCAGTATACATAATCTAGACAATTAATTTCTTATTGATCTCTACTACTTTAAAAAGTTTCCATCGTTCGTCAATTAGTATAAGTGCAATTTTCCCATGTCAGTATACATAATCTGGACAGTTAATTTCTCATTAATCTCTACTACTACTACTCGTTTCCGTCGTCCGTCTATTAGTATAAGTGCAATTTTAAGCTCATATTTTCAGCTAGTTATGCGAATTGTTTCAGTCAGTGCATATATAAAACTGATGTTTTCTTTTTGTCGATATATGCAGATGGGGAGTTCGTTCAAGAGCGCCGTCTTCTCGGACGACGTAGCGGACAATCTGAGAGACTGGGCCGCTGGAGCTCGGTGGCGCACGCGAAGAGCCGCCGCAGCAGCGGCAGGTGACGGCGTTGGCTGCCTGGGTGCGGCGACGGCGACGGCGGCGGCGGGATCATCAAGGCGGGAAGGGATCCAGATATAATGCAGGACGTGTGAGAGGGGCCAGCAGCAAAGTGATTCATGATGCTTCAGAATTTTTCCCCCCCAATTTTATGATGCAAATTAAAAGGAGCTCATGGGCTACAGTCAGCATTGTTCATGGGGCTGAAATTAGACCTGTCTCTTTTGATGGGCCGAAATTACGATCTTCAGAAACCAAATTTTGCGCCTTGACATGTACTCGTGGGCCGAAATTAGAAGCGCATATAGGACTAGGTGTGCGCATAATGGGCCAAAACCACTCGCACCCACGGTGGCTAAAGTAGTAGTAGGAGTAAAGTCTTGACGTCGCGTATGAATCACTTCTTTAAACGGCAGTACCAAATATCACTACTTAACCATGCAGATGAGTCAACTGAAGAGTAATGCGGCGGCGGCGGCGGCGGAAGAAGAAAAATTAAGCCGGTTGATATATTCAGGCTTCAGAAACATCCCAAATTTTACCATTGAGATCGCCGTATGCTAAGATGCAAATTAAAAGGTGTTATTTTGTGTTGGTTTTGTTTACCAAATAGTATAATTAACCGAACAAAGGCAATGATTCGATGAGATTGATCAAGAAGATGCGCACTAATTAATTAGAGAGGGGCCTTCTCTACACCTCCAAATCCAAGGGAAAGAAAAAACAACAGAAAACGATGCGGTTGTTATCTACAAGTAGGGCGCCTGTCCCGTCGTCGCCGCATTGCGGCCGCCGCCGCCGGCGGCGGACGACGACGACGACGTCGTCGTCGGCATGAACGCCAGCGCCAGCACCAGCACCAGCATCGCCACCGGCACCAGCATCAGCATCGACGGCGGCGGTGGCAGCGGCGGCAGCACGAGCGGGAGGATCATCAGCGACGCCGTCACGCACACCAGCAGGAGCAGCGACTCCACCGAGAAGTACTTGCCCCACATGCCGCTGCCGCCGCCGCCGCTAGCCGCCGCCGCCGCCTCAGCCTCCCTGACATTGCTCCCGCCGCCGTAGGCTTTACCTCTTCCGTTCTCCATGTCGCTGCTGCCGCCGCCGCTGCTGCTGGCTGCAGTGGCGCAGGATGCCAACTTGAGCTTGGGCTGCTCGTCGCTGATCAGCTCCTGGATTTCCTCCTGTTCCTCGTCGCCATTTCTTGGGCTCAAGAAGTACATGAGCTGAGCTAGCTGCCTTAGCTCAGGTGCAGTGCATCCGATTCGATCGTATGCGTCTCTCTTAAGGCAGTACCAATCACACTATCATATTCATATCACACTGCTGGAGCTTAGAAATGAAGCTTTCATAGCTCGATCTCTTGATACTGAATCAGATATTCAGATCAGATCAAAGCTGTTCCTGCAATCTGCATGCGCATGGTCTCTGCGAAGAAAGATGGATCGAATCAATCGTCAGCATGTGAAGGAAGCAATCGAAGCAGGTGATAGTCAGTTAGTCACTAATCATAGTATGTATCTATGCGTAAGCTTTACGTAGGACAGGTCACATTATATTTTGTTATTACTACTATACCAAGGAACTGAAATTGAAATTAAAGTTGGTAAAGCCGGCCACAGGAAAAAAGGACTCAGGATATCATAACTAGGGAGACAAAAGTGAGATTATTCCTTGTCTTTTCAGAGAAAAGGGCCCATGCATGCTAGCTCGCCAGCTAATTCGCGGAATTAGTGACAAATTACAGGACGAAAAAACAATCAGTGATTACACCCAATGAATCAATCATCACCCAGAGCGATTTATAACAAAGATATATATGATGACCAGCAAATTAAACTGATACAGCTAACAGCTGTGTACTACATCTCATCTCTGATAGTCTAAGCTATCCATCATCATCATCATCATCATCATCTGTAACTGTAAGACGAATGAGTCCTTTTACGCACATATGCAGACGATTGCATGCAAGGATCTATACACGAACAATAATCACCTGTAATTAATCACGAATCAGCGAGCGTTCTGCTGCACATAAGCATACCTGCTGATTCGAGAGACGGATGGCATATGCATGCTGCAGCCAGCACAGCATCGATCGATCGATCACCTCTCTCTAGGCCCAGCCGCCAGCATCTCGATCGATCCGAGCTAGCTTAGCTAGCTAGAGCTGCTTGGCACCGTCTCCAGATCAAGCTGCTAGCAGCAGCTAGCTGGACTGATCGAAGGAAGAAGATGCGAGCAAAGCAAGCTAGAGAGAGCTAGACGCCTAGACAGGAGGCAGCAGCAGCAGCAGGCCGTGGTGGGGCAGCTAGCTAAGCAAGCAAGCAAGCAAGCTGGGATGCAGTGCATCTGGCGGGGGTGGGTAGGTCGTCGCCATGCAAGTGGAGGTGATGGTGGGGGAATATATTAGTACGAAGCTCGAGGGGGGCTCGTTCGTCTCCCCTGGTCTCATGGCCGCCCTCGTACGCGCCCCTTTTTTGGGCGTTTCTTCGTCTCTCTCTCTCTGTCTCTCTTTGATGGATCATCATGCATGGATGACCCATCTCTGCTGTCAGTCTATCTGCATGTACACATGTATATAACTCGGTCAGGCGGCGCGCACGATATATGTATATCCATCCAGCTGGAGAAAATTGGCACATGCTCTCTTGATTTGATCCGGATATATATTAGGTTGAGTGTTTTTGGGATGAAGGGAGTGTGTATTTCTACTTGTTATTTTTTAAATTGGAGTTTTAAGGGTGTGTTTGAGAGGAAAGAAAAACAGGTAAGCCATTAACGTAGGACTAATTAAGTATTAACTATTTTAAATTTTAAAAATGATTTAATATGATTTTTTAAAACAATTTTTTTTAGAATTTTTTTAAAAAACATATTGTTTAACAGTTTGAGAAGCGTGCGTGAGAAAAACGAGAGAGTTTTTCCCTCAATTCACTGTTGCCGAATGCAGCTTAAGTTTTGTTTGGATTCGATGCATATTTCTATGTTTGTAGTCGTATGAAAAATATCATATTTTTAAATATAAAATTTGATACATCTCACTAACTAAATAAAGTGTAAAATTTGGTATCTCTTCATAATAAAAAAAGAAAGATTTTGGTCCTTGAAAAAAAGAAAAGAAAATATGGTACCTCTTTTGTATCTTCTCAAATATCAAATCACTCCTTTAAAAATGATGTGAGCGTGTGGTGTACGTTAGATTTGTGTGAAAAATGATCACAATATACTTGGGAGCTTTTGTGGCTTGTAACCCGATGACACGTAATAAAAACAACAAAATCAATTTTAGGTTACGAGTTTTACCTTATATATATTCTTGTCAGTTCAAAAACTAACACTGCAAGCGAAATAAGTGTAACTCAACTGGTTAGATTTTTTTTTGGTGAAAACAACACATTCGGATTTAAATCTTAGATTTGATACGGGTACTCGTATTTATGGTTAAGCGAAACATCTGTGGTGACTTTATCAATCAATATGTCGATCCAATTTTTCGAAAATGTGTATGCGTGTTTACATGGATGAATATATGCGCATTGTCAACATCTGAGTTAGTACTTTAATCAATTCTAAAATTTAAAATTAGCGCAGCTCAAACAAGCAAGCCCTAATGCAATTCGTTTTTAGAAAAATGCAATATTTAAGTTAGCTCGGTCATGATCGGAGTGACAGGCGCTCGTTCACAACCAAATGGAGTGGTATTCTCTCCCTCCCGCATGGATTAGTTAATTGCAGCGGAAATCTAGGGGCTGGGCCGTGTGGTGCATCGTACTAGTAATCCTTAATTTAATTTAGTTAGGGGTTGGTTAGATAGCTCTTGATTGCCTGCCAGGGGCAAGCCTTTGGCTCTTGGCAAAGCTCAGCGGGGGAGGAATCGATCGGTGAGCCAAGCCACGGATCAGTACGTAGTATTTATATTTAGAAATTAATACTGGTAATGCGAGCGTTTTGTTCTCTGCTCCTTCTTAACTCCATAATTAATTAGGAGGAGCAGACTAATTAGATGGGTCTCAAATTGTCAATAGAAAATGGAAATTGTGCCAAGTCGCGGTTGATCTTAATTGCCTAACTCGATTGGATCCTTTTGATTTGCCCAAGTACAATGATTAGGGCATTCTGGTTTTCTAAGGGCATCCACAGCGCCGATTTGTTCGAAACACGGCGACGTCATAGGTAGAAAAATTAATAAGCTGTTCATGTGAAATTCATTCATAAGAGTTAGTTAATAAGCAGTTTGTGTGAAATCATTCCTAAGAACTGAACTGCTGAGTATGATATTGAAACATGTTTTGATTGTGAATTGCTTTTTCAGGGGAATGCTTAATGTGATGCTCAGAAATGCAAGAATGATAGTATGACTATACCCTTTTGGTCCAGAACAACAGGATGGCGACATGCCTTCTATTACTTGTGTTTCCAAAACCTCCAACAAATAAATTTGCACAGTTTGGATCAAGGATTGCATGTAATACAACAGGACTGACTAGGCATGATCCACTAGCAAAACTTAGATAATGTCCATCAAACAGCTATACAAACAACGGGTGTCCATTTCATACTAATGAGCTCGTCATTTGGACCATCCTGGCCTGGTGCATCGCTGAGCCCATGTTTTCATCGGTAAATATAAATATCAACAGTGCTATTGTACAAGAACAGCCAAGAGAGGCGTGTTACCATCTCTCCAGACTTGCCAGGCCTCATGGTCCATAAGATGAACACTCAGAATGGCCTCAGCTAGTCCTCAAGCTCGACAAGCTGAGCTCTTCTCTCAGCAGCTTTCTTCCTGACAAAGATGCCCCACCGCATAGCGGCCTTAATCTTAAGCCACCCAACAACGGCCTTACCAGATGGCCGAGCCCGGTCATCCTCGTAATTGAACGCTGGTGCAGGAGACGGCATGAAGGGGGAGAATCCATCTACATGATTCAGGTTGGCTGATGATCCACCCATGCTCAGGATGCGCAACATTTGTTGCATGTCCTCTTCGTTCTCTAGTATCTCGTGGCTCCTTACCCGTATCTCCTCCATCAAGTAGTCATCAACACCTCCGCGGTTCTCCTGCAACCGGGACCAGTCATCGAAAGGATTGAGGGGAGAAGGCTGCATGGACTGACCAAGTGCTGAGAATTCAAAGTTTTGCTGTTGTGTTGGTCCCAAGGCTAGCATGTTTGAGCTTCTTGAAGCTTGAGTTTGGATTGAAGAACCAGCGAACTGTTCTTCAGGTCTCAATGAACTCATGTCATATGGCATGGTGATACTTTGTGAGATGTCCTGAGGATTGGCCGCATATCTTGCTACTTGGCTCCCGTTGGACATGTTTCTAGTTCCATCTGCGTAATAACACAGCAAAAGAGTTTATATATGCAAGTTACTATGAATTACTTAGAAAGGTGAATAATAAAATTGCTAACTGAACTTATAAATGCAACATCATGCTATTCTTGGCAAGTAAATTGATGAAGACACCCAAGCAGCAACAGTGGTAACAAATCTTCTTTTGCACATGAAGTAAAATGTAATTTAGTAAAATGACTACTTTAAAACAATTTGCACAGATGAAGTCAAACATAAATATTAAAAACGTTTTTAGTTGTTTGACTAAGTAGAATCAAAATTGTATGTATATCGAACACAACAATGCAATCTAAAAGAGATAACGTTCATAAATGAGTATTCCTGTAAAGATAATAGAAACATAAGCATGCAGTTCAGGCCCCAAGAAAGTGAAGATCTTTTTGTTTTAATAGATAGAAAATCACTGGCCAGAAAGAATGGCTAAAATAAAAGGTGAAGAAGAGAAATTCATATACCTTCACTCATACTGCTCATAGATGAATGCTCAATATTCACAGATCCGCCTGTCAATTGTTTATGCGAGTGTGTTGAACCATATGAAGAAGGGTAGCTAGTTGAAGCCTTTGCAGTATCACTTCTTGTCGTGACAGATTTCTTTTTCTGCTTGAATCTCAACAGTTCCTTGCCATCATATTCGACAACGTTGATCCAGTCATCATATGCTTGTTTCACTAGTGTATCCGCAAACAACTGCAGTTGAGTAAAATGAGATAATGACAAAAGGTTAAGTACTTGAGCCATCAGAAAACAAGCATCAAATCACAAGTATTAGTAAAATTTAGTGTTTACATCTTATAGTGGCAGTGACTTAGGTGATAAAGGAGTAACAGAGCTGAGAAAATTCAGATTTCAATGTAGCACGGAACAATTTGAGATATTTTCAGATCACTATACTTTGATTATGTAATGTGCGGCAACATGGCATAATGGATACAAACCACTATAGTGAACAATATATATCTTAAGAAAAGCTTTGATTTTTTTTCTCGAAATAGAATGATGACAATTTAACCATCACCATTGTCTATTCAGATAGCGCAAATGGCCAAAATAAGCATCTACAGGTCAACAAGTACTAGGAATAAATTTCAATAACTGGTGCATATTTTTTTAGATACAATGGAAGTGATTAACTATATTATGACCATTCAAATCTAAATGTTGTGTTCTTGAAAAAAAAAATGCTTCCAAGCATCATAGCTTATTGGTAATGAGCACCTCAATACAGTTAGTATAGGCTGCCAAGAAATAAAAGCATAGAACTGCTTGGGTGTTTTTACATACTCTGCCTATGCCAAAGAAGTATGACACTATGGCAGACACTCCAAGCAAGAGTGATGATGGGCATTTGTATTTCAGGAAAAGCGAAAACTTTCAGAATGGGCAAAAGAGACCAGACAAATAAAATTCAAGATCAGTGGTGCTAGGATATTCAACTTCCATTGTTAATCCTTAACAAAACATAAAAAATATACTAACCCTCTGGTTTTCAGAAAGGTTTTCAGCTGAAATGTATTGATCATCAGCAATCAAACCAGTGAACTCATATATGTTATTGAATATTGCTCCAACACTTCTTGCGTCACTTGAGTAATATATATAGTGCTTGCCACTCAAAACACATGTCTTCGCATGCTCAACAAGACTTTCCCACATCTTATTTGACATGTTACTGCCAAGAATCTGAAAATACCAGAAGAAGAAAACCAATTTTTAGTTTTAAAGAAACGAAATTCTTAATATAAGTTACAAACAGGAATAATAAGACTTACAGTTCTTAGCTTCTGTTGGTCTCTAACAAGAAGTTGAAGAAAATGTTCAACTGTGTATATTCCATTTGAGTTTAGCTTCTTGTGAAATGCACCATCCTTTCCAATCTTCTCCAATCTCCAAACATCGTCCTTTAGGGCAGGAGGGTAGTGTTTCTTGTACACTACAACAGGGAGTATAATTTAAGATCTACATGTTAAGACATGTAACAGTTACACAAGATCAGTAAAGTATATGGAATCATACATTCTCCTCTGTGGTCTTTAACAGTAAAAGCCTCTGTCTTCGCTTCCTTAACACGGACACCTTCACAAAATCCTGAAGAGACTCGCAAACCAAGTCTAAATTTCCTGCTTCTTATCCAGCTTGAATTGTCAGTGAAGATAAGCTCTCCAATTGTCCCTACACCTTCTTTGAGAGTCACCTGGAGGTCACCAGTTAAAAGAGGTCTCTTCCCTTCACGTTCTTTCACAATATGGTTCTCAAATTCCTCTTCAGTCCAATCTTCATCTTGCTCTTTATTAAAATCACCCTCAAGCACAAGGACATCCAGTTTTGCAAATGACTCGGGTCCTGAAGTGACCACACGTCCAGTGTTTGCATCCAGCAGCACAACATGTATCGCTGCTCCCTGCTCACCTTCCACTTTTCCTCCTGTAAATAGTGGTAGTGATAGCCTAGACCTAAAGTGAAGCTGGAGATTGCTACCACTAGGACCTTCAATTCGTTTGGGGGAGGCCCTGTTTTTATTTGGGATATGAAGGTCAACTTAATGTGAAAAATCCAGATAATACGATAGAAACATGTATCTGTATTCCTGCATTAGATCCATTGACAGGCGTAACCATAATTAGCAAGTTCCACTATCCTGTACCTTCCTTGAATTCTAGCAGGAGTTGCAGCTGGACCCAATTTGGCTAAAGCACGCTCTACTTCTTCACTAACCTACATAGCAAAATATGGGTGACAATTAATCAGGAAAGCAGCCATATGGGTAAATAAAAAGGTTCCGCAGCAGATAATAACAGGATATTTTTCAACTCACAACTCTTCGCAGAATTGGCTCAAGTGATGAACAAAGCTTCTGCAAACTGTCTACTTTGAGGGCTTCTACAATGACACTGCAAAGAGACAAGTTTCTTAAGTAAACTATCAGAGAAGTATTAAAACATGGTAAAACAAAACTCGGAGTCAAAGATACAGAGAAGCAAAGGTATCGTATTCAACCCAACATAAATGATGTGACAAAATAAAAATCTTAGGTTTGTCATTTGTGTGCTTTTGTTATAGAACAGGTGATCAAGATAAAACGGCATCAACTGAAGCATGTTCCACATAGATTTCATATGGTCATATAAAATGGATATTCAATAGTTGATTGAATATTGTCTATTAAGAACTGTATCTGTCGTTCAGAACCTCATCATGACATACAATCTCCTGTAGTCATTTGGAAAACGAGGGCTAAATTGTTGCTACATTACCTAAAAAATAAATCGAAGTAATTTAAGTCCTCATTAATTGCAACAAAGAAAAACTAGAGGTTCCAATAAGCAATACCCATAGTACAACAGTGCACTGAAAAGTATAGATTTTTTAAAGGAAATGGATATCACTGTTGAACAGACCAAACCAAGGCATAAGCTATCTGATGAATTGTGGATGGACTACAATTTTGAGCATCCCATCCTTGTAAGCACCAAGCAACTCCTACATTTAATCTGACTGTCCAAAAGTTGTTCTCACTTATCTATTGGTAAAGAAGAGGGTTAGCTTATATAAAAATCTGAGAAAACTAGCAAGGTGGTACTGCCAACAAACGACAACAGGAAAATGGATTATTCACATAAAGGGTTAAAAAAATCAGAGAGGAGCCTTGGTCCCACACTCTCACTAGGCACCAAGTTCGACCTTCCTCTTTTATCTTTGCAGGAAGGTGGTTAGAGCTACAATTTTGAGCAACGAACTCTCATTTCAATCCTACCCTTAATTTTTGTGTGGAAAAAAAAATCCACAGTGAACTAATCCATCCAAATGAAATCAAGACACTGAACATGTACCGCCCAGTTCGAACTTTTGAAAGCATAAGAACAGATTTACAAATTCAAATAGTACTAATTAAATACAGGCTTGACATTATCTACACAGCTACTAATTCATTATATTTCCTATGCTGGAACCACCACCCACATGAACAAAAATTTGAGCACACCTGCACCTTCACACACTAAATAAATTGCAGTTACCATGTCTAATTCATAGTCAAACCAAGTTAGGGATCAAAGTTCCAACGAATCTAAGCTACTACAAAGCTACGGGCCTCTGTCTCCAAAGCCCGAACTAACACCCGCAAATCCTCCCGCCAGCCAACGAAATCATTAAATTAAACCATTCCACGCTATTATCCCACCACATCAGGTTCGCACACCCACCTCGCGAGGGCCGGGACGCGCGGCCGCTTGGGCGCACGGTCGTCGTCATCCCCGCCGCCGCCACCCGCGTCGAGCGCCCGCTTCGACCCCGACCGCTCCAGGTGCCGCCCCTGCCTCTGCATCGCCTCGTCTCCTCGTCTCACTCCCCCTTCCCCACTCCAGCCAGATCTGCGCCCACCGCCGCATCAAAAAAACGAACTCCCAAATAAATAAATAAATAAACAAAAACAAAGGGGGTAGAATAACAATCCAGACCACGATCGAGGACCGCGCGCTTGTACCGAATCGCTCGCAGCCGCCGGCGGCGAGGACGAGACTCGAGGCTCGCCTGGGCGGGCGGGCGCTCGCGTGGGGGAGGAGGAGCCGCAGCGTGGTGGTGACTGGGCGACGACTTGGGGGGTGGAGCTGGAGACCGCAGCGCGAGCGAGCGAGCGAGATCTGTGGACTTGGCTTGTGAGTGGGTGGGTGGGTGGCGTGCCCGCTTTTTTTTTTTTTTGGCCTTTGGCTGGCGCCGCGCCGTCCCAAGTGTATTTTGTTTAAACCAGTTTTGGTCGGGGTAGTACGAGGCACGGAGCTGACAGGGCGTGGCCCACGTGAGCGGCGTGAATGACAGGTGGGGTCAGAGGATGGTGGGACCAGGCGTCAGTAGGGATGAGGAGAGATGGTTTGCGAGATACGTGGATGAATATATGCTATACGGTATTATAAGAATAATAATAAATGAATATGTTTAAAAAATATAAAAATAATATGAAGGTAATAATTTAACATTACTACATATTAAGTTCTAAAAATACAACAAAATTGTAAACGATATGTCATGTTTGCATGATATTATAATACTCTAAATAATAATTACTTACATGCTAAGTTTTAGAAGTTAGTGGGTATCAACTATATAGATAGTATAGATAATATCCTGATCATTGTATTTTTTTTCTTTTCGTAAGGAGATTGTGCACTAGCTTATAGTCTCATCTTTTTCTTATGCTTATGCTTATAAGCTAAAATTTGAATTTTTAACCTTAAATTTGAATTGATTTTGGAATTTTTTTTATCGTAGTTTATTTTTTACTCTTTACTTTTAGATTGCTAAGAATACGTATATAAAAGTTTTATTCATAAAGTAATTTTCGTTTGCAAATATATCGATGGCCTCGTTATTTAGCGGCGTATGTCACCGAAATGTGGGGTCCCAAGCTGTGGGTCCTATAGGTTAGTACTCTGGTCGGTTGAGTAGAGTGTAGCCCGGTGTGGAGTGTGGACGTGGATTTTTTTGGTGAAAGTGCACTGGTCATTGGTGGTTGTAGATTGTGTATTTGTGTTAAGTAACCGATCGAGGTTGTGTGGATAATAGACGGGTGGTAATGCTGCAACTTGTTCCGATGATATGGCTGTAGTAAAAAAGTCCAAATTTTTACTGTATTATACAAGTGTAGTTTTGCTCTTTAATTAAAGAGAATATGTATGTGGGTGATGGTGACAATTTTGTACTCTTCTCACTCAAAAAATCTCATAGAATACAAATCATCTTTTTAAGCGCAAAACAATTTTTTTTAATATGTAGATATTCTAAATATTTATTAAGGACATTCCTAGAGAGATACTCGAATGACACTATCTTACATATTACATAGTAACAAAAATAAGTGTGTTTCAATGCAGTTACAAATTAAATTAGACGTGTCAAACTCCTTGCAATTCCCTAAACTAGAAATGAGAGATCGAGTGCCTGATGTCAATGAGTTAAGTTAATGTGCATTGCATTACTCCGAGCTATATATATCCCAGTTCAACTTTGAGATTATATGCTAACCTTACATAACCTTTATAAATTAAAATTACTTTGCACCGATAACTTCTATCCATATTTGTATTTTGGTGCTTGTTTAATGCTACTGCTAGACGAATAGAACAACTAGCTCTATGGTTGTTTCAACTATAGTACTGCTATATGTACGGTACGACCTAGTTGTATAACTCATGTACAACTAAAGACATGCAACCATAGATCAATCAAAGAATTGTATGTTCATATACATTGCAGTCATTTGTAACCATTGATCAAATTCCGTAGTACATGAGTCGGACGGTTGGGTCGTACTCCTTATTTTCCTAAAATATTGCCAATGGACAACCATTGATGCATTCCTGATATTTATTTACAATGTAGTCTCATACTAGTTAATTAGAATTCCTTCTATTAAATAAAATGTGCATGCATTTGAAGGATGAGTTACCTTAACAATATTAATGTTATGAGATAAATTACAATAGTTTCTAGAAATTAGATAGAAAATATCCAGATTAAGTTAGCACGCGTGCGTTCAGTCATTTTTTCAAAAATCTTAGGTTTGTCAATAAACTATCAGGATAATGCATTCATCTTGTCATTCAAAGGTTTAAATCGCATTAAACTAGTTTAGGTATACAAATAACCTAATACTAGCATCATGCTTTTAATTATTTAACTATACACTTTCTTGTTGGATAATTAAATTGTACCAACGGTACACCAACTTATGAGATATGGGTATGATATAATACATGAATTTATAAAACGTTTATTTTAATACACGAACGTATCAAGACCAAAATCAGTAAGCCATGGTTATAATCTTACCGAGTTAAACATTTATTAGGATGCCATTTTGGTACACATATCAAGATGATTCCTTCTACACATCATGTGCTCAGACGAACGTATAAGATATATATGCGGAATATATGAATATATATGGATGATGTAGTGAATTGGAAACGGTGGTAAAACAAAAACAAGTACCAAATTGAGATTATTCGCACATATGGCATGCCTCGTGACTCCCTTATGCATGTGTGTGCCATTCTAATTAGCTTCCAACTTAGCATCATTAGTCACAGTGTGTTCGCATGTATCAAACAAGTCCGTGAACCAAAATAATCATTTTACAAGTTGACGTACTAGATACACCAATGATTAAAAAACACAATACTTTAATTTTTCATCTTGATAAGATGATTTCACTTCGGTCTGCTTGACACCTAGGTATTAAAAAACTTGATATTTGCAGGTCAAACCCTTGGAACTTAAATATAATATATGCTCACCTCAAAGAATAAAGTTAAGCTAACTTGGATTGAAAAATCCAAATTATCAAACAATGGTTTTCTGCAATGCTAATTCAAATGGCTTTTGTCTCTGTCCTTTTACAAACTTCTTGTTCAGAAATTGAAACGTTAACTTAACAAGCTACTCATAAGATTGGAGTCACCATAACAACGCAAGTTGGTTGAATGCACCATAAATTAATTATAAGATTCGAGTCAACGATAATATATACATGGCTTTCAAAAATCATTACCAGCTTCGGTCAATTTTAAATGAATGGAATGGATCGGGGGCCAGATGCAACGTACCTTCATTCGCCTCATTATTTGAGAGTTAAAATAACATCAATCCATGGGTATGTCGACCCTATATATTATGAAGAGAAATCAAAGGCAATACAAATGAAACACCAGGTATTCATGAGTAACAACATATACATAGCTCAACCCTCTCAGGCCATTCATGGGCTAGCTCTTGATCACTCTCAGATGATCGATGCTGTACTTACAGTCTTTCCACAGTTACACTGTGGTTTTTTTGTCAGCTCATCTGCTATAGTAACATGAATTATTCGACAAAGCATATGGCTGCGACAATATGTGGGGGATACATATATAGTCTGAACTGAAGCAGTGCACTGAAAAGATTATTCATTTCAAGGTTGATCTGCAACTCTGCATCTCTGTCTGTACTCTGTACTAGATCTCTGCGACACAAACTCATGGCTCATGCAGGCTTTGCATGTCTAGCTAGGAAGAACAAACCAACTAAATGCAGCAGCCAGATCTTTGTTGCTCTAATAAGTGCACATCATGCAATCACCTGGTGCGTCCTATTCTAGCTAGATATGTCTCTGAAACACATCATATCGAATCGTAGTTGTCAGGTTAAGCTTGAATCCACTCATGACACAGTACATGTACATGTATGCTACCAGGAAACGGAGATGAATTCTAATCTCTCGAGTGGACGTCAACCCGTTTCTTGTATGCATAATAGATGGTTATGAAAAAAATTTTAAAAAATTGACAAGATAGATTAATATGTAATATATCATTTCACAAACATAAAAGTTCAAATTCGACTTATACAAGTTGTAACAAAAATAACAAATTAAACTCTCACTAGTATATGTATATTCATAATCAAATTTGTTATTTTTGTTATAACTTGTAGAAGTTGAATTTGAATTTACATGTTTATGAAATGATATATTACATATTAATCTATCTTGTCCATTTTTTTAAATTTTTTTCATAACCATTTAGTTGACATGCAAGAAACGGGTGGATGTTCACTTGAGGGTTTAAAAAAGTTTCCCCCTAGAAACCTCAAGTTTCAAATGGTCAAGAACTGTCAGAAAGGCTAAGATATATATTTTTCAGGATAGTATATAGTAACTAAAGAAAGGTTTTAGTATATACTCCCTTCATCCCAAATTATAAGGTCTATATTTTTTTTACATAATCTTTAATGACATATTTTGATTATTAATTTATTTTATGTTATGTTTTTAATGAATATGAAATTAGCATCACATGAAAATACTTCAAAAATATAAATCTAGTGATATAACATGCATAATACTTAACATTATATGGTTAATATGATTATTAATCAAAAGTTATCGAGTTTGATTCTTTTAGAAAAAAGGGCGTCCTATAATTTAGGATGAAGGGAGTACTACTAGTTGATGCTACAAAACAAAAAAAAAATCCTAGCTTGATGCAACAACACAAAGCAGCTGGATAATTAACTGCAACTGAAAATTAATTAAGACAAGTTCATCAAGACAAATTCTAGAACAGAACATGTACCGATGACAAGCACTACAAACAGGCATGTAGCTCCACATGTAAAAAAAACACTTCTGATCAGTCATCAGTGTACCTAACAA
>BDMV01000004.1:24554937-24684923 GCA_008326285.1 Oryza officinalis | reverse complement strand
CCCCCTGAACTGAACACTGCAATCACTCAAATCACAAGTCCCATGAACCACACAGATGACAAGACCAGATGGCACAAAGAGGAAATTAAATTAAAGAAAGCACAAGAAATAACGGGAAGGAATTCAAGCAAACGGACAAGCAAGAGCTAAGGGAAGAGCGCTTCATAGCTTCAGGGACAGGTCAATCATCTCGTCGGCGAGCTCCCCGTTGCCCCTGCCGGCGCCGGCCGACGACGGGGGGCCCCCGCCGCCGGAATAACCACCCTGCAGGCGATGGTGGTGGTGGTGCGCCCGGCCCCTCATCCCATCTCCTCCCCACACGCCGGCGTCGAGATCCGCGGCGCGAGCAGGCTGCGCGCTCTCGCCTGCCGCTCCGCCGCCGCCGCCAAGTGCCGCCGTCGTCCTACCTGCTTGCTCTCCTGCTGCCGCTGCCGCCGCCGCCGCCGCCGCCGCGGCGGCGAGAGAGGCGGCGGCCTCCCGGCCCCTCCTGGCGAGGTTGCGCTGCAGCTTGTGCGCGTTCTGGTGTCCCCCGAGCGCCTGCGAGCTCCGGAACTTCCTCGGGCAGTAGCAGCAGGAGAAGAGCGCCTGGAACCTCGGCGGCGACGGCTGCAGCGACAGGCTCAGCGTCAGCCCCTCCTCCGCCGCCGCGTCCTCCACCATCCCAAACTCCATACGAGAAGCCAGAGAACGACACAACAACAACAACAACAACAAGAAGCTATAGGAGAGCGCGCGCGCGAGCGAGAGAGACACAGCAAATGAACAGGGGGGAGGGGGAGAGTCGAGGATATTATGGCGCGGCGTGGGGTTGGCCCTGTCGGAAACCCCAACAACAACACGGTTACATCCACATCAACACTACACTCGCGCGCGCGCGCGCGCGCTCTCGCAGTAAAGCTCACGAGGTTAACCGCGCGCGCGCGTGTCCGTCCATGTCGTCCTAGCTAGGCTAAAAGGCGACGGCGACGACGTACGGCGGCGCGAGCCTGAGGCGACACGGCCGAGGGGCTAGCCACTAGCTAGCTGGGGCGAGCGATAGCCACTAGCATCTGCATCGATCTGCATGCATGCGCGCGAACGTACGATCGACGAGCTCTCTCTGGCCTCGCCGTGAGCCTGTGACTAGGTTTGGTTGATTAATTCGATGTGGCTAGCTAGCCTCTTTCTGCAGCACAACGTACATGCACGTACGTGTCGCGTAGACGCTGGGCCAAGGCCACGGCCACGGCGGGCGACCCTCGTCGTCGTCTCTCCGGCGATGGATGAGCCATTACTGTTGATCTGGATGTGTGCATGTGCATGGCACTGTGCGCGCTCGCGAGCTAGCTATCTAAGCTAGCTAGCTAGCTAGGGCCAAGCGCATGGCCTGGTATGTTACTACTAGCTAGGAAATGAAACGAGAGGGGGCGCTGGAAATTGAAACCTCGCATTTGCTATACCTGGCATCGAACACATGCGAGACTCGTCGATCGATGCACGTGACACGGACTGACCACTAATACAAAATCGATTTTCCTGGACGAGACCTCAATAGTTTCCAGACGGACCATAAGTGGCCGCGCCTGAAAAAACCGATGCGGCATTTTCCCGTGCGGTCCACTTAAGCGACCGCACGGGAAAATTGATTTTTTCGTGCGGTCCCTTAAGTGGACCGCACGGGAAATGTCACACTATCCCATGCGGCCCACTTAAGGGACCGCACGAAAAAATGAATTTTTCCGTGCGGTCCACTTAAGAGACCACACGGGAAAATCGATTTTCCCGTGCGGTCGCTTAAGTGGACCGCACGGAAAAATAACTCCACTTCCCTCTCGCTCACTTCAAATTTTTCACCTACTCTTTTTTCCTTTCCTTTTTATTCTCTCTTCTCTCTTTTTCTCTCCACTTCTCTCTTCTCTCTTCCTCTCCTCTCTTCTCCTTTCCTCCGAGCACATGGGACACTGGGCACGAGAGGCGGTCGGCTCGGCGCAGCCACCGACGAGGCAGCGGTCGGGAGCGGGCGAGCAGCGGCGCGGCCCCGCGCTTCCCTACGGCGGCCAGGAGCGGCAACGTGGCGGCGGGAGGCGGCAGCAAGACTTCGTGCGGCGGCCAACAGCAGGCGGGCTGCGGGCCACTCGGGAGCGGCGCCATCTCCGTCCCCGCCAGTGTCGCCGCCAACGACAAGGAGGACGAGACCGCCGGAAACGGCGCCGTTGGCCCCACGACGACGACGAGGAGGTGGAGACGGTCGGATCTACGCCGTTCCTGCCGCCGCGACAGAGTCCACCGCCTCCTCCATCGTGCGCTCGCGACGGCCGGATCCACGTCGCCGCCGCCGCTGCCGAGATAGCTAGGGTTTTTATTTTTTTTTGAATTTTTGTTTTTCCGTGCGATCGACTTAACGCGACCGCACGGGAAGATCTATTATCCCGTGCGGTCAATTTAACTCGACCGCACGGGATAATAGATCTTTCCGTGCGGGCCGCTTAAGCCGACCGCACGGGATAATCGATCTTCCTGTGCGGTTGGGCCGCCCGCACGCGAAAATAGTCTTTTTTTCAGACCTTCTCGCGTGTGCGGGCAGACCTTCCGCACGGAAAGATGTCTTTCAACCCGCACGGAAAAACCGTTTTTGTAGTAGTAGACTGGTGAAACTTTTTTTTTTTGCGGGGAGACTGACTGGTGAAACTTTGAAGCTAGCTATGCCGCAACAGTAGTGGTCGATCGATCGATCTCTTTCTTCAGGAAAAAAAAATTAAAGCAGCCGATCTGGAGCATGCAGCGACAGTCGAACCGCCAATCCGGTGATCGATCGATCCGGGGAATCCCAGGGAGCATGTCGCGTAGTAATTATAGACATGAAACGAGTGTACAACACGTACGTACGCGCGAACTCCCTCCGTGTTAAATTATTCGTCAATCTATAGTTACGTTATGTCAAATATTTGTATCTTTTTTACCATCCGTTTTTAGGAATTTATATAGCTTGACATCATAAGATTTTGTTTTTATATTCATCTACTTTCATTGTTATATTGTACAAACCGTTCGACAGCCGTTAACAATCAGTGAAATATGTCCAAATCTGTCAAATAAATGAATAGATTTCAGTTTGAATATTTTTTATTTTGGGCTAGTTCAAAATCTCTTGTTTAATTTTCACAAGCAATTTGTG
This sequence comes from Oryza officinalis, assembly GCA_008326285.1. Classification (NCBI taxonomy): domain Eukaryota; kingdom Viridiplantae; phylum Streptophyta; class Magnoliopsida; order Poales; family Poaceae; genus Oryza; species Oryza officinalis. Next base: position 24,681,769 of record BDMV01000004.1, on the reverse strand, counting down.
ACCATGAGCCATCTTAAAACCTCTGGTTTCACAAATATTTTGTGGTCTTGAGCTCTCGAAACCTCTGGTTTTCATGAAAAAGTGGTTTCATCAATTTTGTAAACCTTGTGCGAGACACAATAAATGACTGAAGAATAACAAGTGGAGTGTGTACATGTGTGTCTTCCATGTAATAAAAAAAACCTGTTAACATTGTATAGGAAAAATTGATTAATTTTATATACTTTCCCGTTCCGCTCTTTAATAAATATCGTTTCTGAATGCCTACAGCCAATCCTTAAAATTGTGTGTATTGCCACTAACTAAACAGTTATAATTTTCACGTTAAGATGATATTGTTATATTCGTTAACTACAAGAAATACTTTCACATGTATATATATAGAGATCCATTACTTTAATATTAAAGACAACATTGGACGTCAAACAAAATAAAAAAATAAACCAAGGCTATCAACAGGCACTGGCATCTGTCGAACATAAAATAAATAAATTAACATTGCAAAAGAAAAAAATAGCACCGCTCTCAGCGAAAAGCGCAAACTAAGACATGTCTAACATAAGTAACCTCACTCGATGTGTTGTGAAAATAAATATATTTGGTTACGTGCCTGTCGGGGAAGACTAGGATGTACTAAACCAAAGCATTTTCATTGTCTGAAAATGTGAGAATCAATTATAGGAACATGCAATACTAATTGTGCCAATGTGTACACACAAACTTTTACTGCACACACATGTATACCACACCCCATCCACAGCTCAATCCTAGTATATTATTCAGGTTAAATAGAAAAGGAGGAGGGGGCTAGCTGGTGGACAAGGCAACAAAGGAGGCGGAAACCGGAAAGGACAGTTCAGAGAGGGGTGGTACACACAAAGGGTGGGCAGCAGCCATCAGTAGCCCTAGCTAGGGAGGAGCAGTGCACTGTATATGAGGAAGTTAAGGTTTAGCATGAGCTGAGGTACGGCGGTCCATCTCATCCAGCGACTGTAGCAGGACACCTCCTCCGGATGGAATCGACGGGCGCCCAATTATGGAGCCCCCCCAACGCTGGCCTTGCATACGGCCATATTCCATATATATACGTATACACGTACGTATATACCTAGTATAGGTACATCAGACGAGAGCTTTTCTGGGGTCTAATCTACGTACGCACACATGCTACAGTACGATGTTGCTTTCTGAATGCATGCAAGTCGCCAGAGAGAGTATATATATACACAAATATATCCCGATCTGATCTTCTGGGATAGATGCATGCATGCTCGTGTACGTAAGAATGTACAGTGCTACAGTGCTATACATGGGCCTACGTGCGAGCACATTGCTACAGTGTTATACATGGACCGAGCAAAAGAAAGGTGTATGGCGTACGTAGGTATAGCTACTACTGAACCTACTGTGGATGATGATCGATCTCTCCCTCGCTCAATCGGCTGGGAAATATGTGTCGACCATACGGGTGTTTTTAGTCGTTTTATTAACAAATAGTAATGCAGCAAGGGGTTGCACTTGCGGTTTTACAATATTATGGGTTCGTACAAAAGTGGAGAGATTGGATAGCGGCCCTTCTCTCCTCCTCTACTTCACAAGTCCTTCTCAACGGGGTTCTAGGAGAAAAAATCTCCCACGGGAGAGGATTAAGACAAAGTGACCTGCTATCACCACTTCTCTTTATCCTGGCAATCGATCCACTAAAATGGCTTCTTTCAAAAGCAACGGATTTACGTGCCATATCTAAGCTGCGTGGTAGAGCAGCACGCCTAAGAATCTCCATGTACGCTAATGATGCAGTAGTCTTCATCAACCCAGTCAGAAAAGACGTCACGACGTTTACAGAAATCCTAATGCGCTTTGGGCAGGCCACAGGACTTGTCATGAGCACACACAAGTCCCAAGTCACGGCAATTCGATGTGAGAACGTACATCTGGACAACATCCTAGACGACGTACCAACAATACGGGCGCAATTCCCAATAAAATACCTTGGCCTACCACTTGTCCTTGGAAGAATGCGCAAGACAGACTTACAACCAATATTCGACAAAATTGCAAGCCGAGTAACAGGATGGAAGGGGAAAAACATGGGGCCAGTGTCACGCCTAGAAATTCGCTAACCCGAATTCCAAGCAGGATGTGTATTAAAATCCCCGTCCAGGACCGGCCAAGATACACAAACGACAAAGTTGACATACAGATCCACGTCTTACAAACACCATAGAAATCTCTTACATAAACGCAGCGAAAAAAGTAAACAAGTTATTCTAGTTAACTAGACACTCACAGCGTGGCAACTCCATTCCACGGGCATCCTTGATGGCAACCACAAGCCTACTCTTCTGAATAGCCTCCATCTGACACGTACTCCAACTCTGATGTGGGGGAAAAATGAAGCAAGACTGAGTACTACCCACTGTACTCAACAAGTCATACCGGAAAGGGAGTAATGATGCAAGTAATAGCAAAACAGGCTAAAGGGGTTTATTTGCATGAAATACGCATTTAAAGACAATAGTTGAATGCGGTAAAACAATTGAGTTAATTAATCAAAATTGAACCATCACTGTCCAACGTTACCCCACGTTGCAACAGGCCCAAACCACCACCTGAACTACACCAGTTCCAATAAGTCAGGTTATTAGAAGTGTAACTAATCACGGTGAATTTGGTTGATCGCCCATAACCGCGGCACGGCTATTCGAATAGTTCTACTCTGATCAGAGGTGTACAACTGTACCACAAGACACACCCCCACAACACGTTACCGTGCGCCGACATACCACCACGGTACACTGGAAAGGAACTGCGACAGGACCCTTCGCACAACCCTTCCTAACCAAGCGCACCATACCACAGGTTTCGCCCCCACCTTTAAACCAACGCAGGCAGCCCCCTCTCGTGTCTAGGTGAATCCGGCAGTTGATCAACGGGTAAACCCCCGCCGACCCAACTCCATCACGCCCACCCTTGCTTGGATGCGTCGACTAGGAAAAAGCCATACTACAAGTCCAGCCATTACCCATGCTGGCTTGTGGAAAATACGATAATTCTTTCAGGGTTTCCCATGAACCAGTCCTTAATTGTCATGAGCACGACCATCAAAACCATGTGCTCACAACCTACCATTATTCAAGTTTTAGTTGAACCAATTATTTAATCATCCACGATTAACCATCGTGAGCTGACATTAAATAACCAACATTAAGTAATAATGAGGCATTAATTATCCCTTTAATGTGCTAATGTTACTAAGCAGGGCTAAGCATGTTCTATCCTAGCGACTACTCAAATTACTTCCCAAGCTATCAAAGGAATATGATAAGTGGAGTATAAGGCTGAGTACAATAGGTAATTAAGCCCATAAATGACATTATAAAACAATGCAACACTTAGAGAAAAAAAGACATTTGCAATTTAGATACAATATGTTCAAGTGAATAAGCATGACTTGCCTTGCTCCTGCGCTGGATCGACCTCGGCAACAACCTTGAAGTAAACCGGAGAGTCGGAATTACCGGAATCTAAACGAAAAACAAAGCACACAAGCAAACAGGCTATAAGTCTACTGAAATAGAGAACAAAACCATTTTTAATGGATTCTAGACATTTTTATGAATTTTCTGCAACTTGAACGGACTCAAACGGAGTCCGGATGAATTAGTTATGAAGTTTAGAAGATTAACTGTGTTTTTACTTTACTATAAACAGAAAAGTCCTAATTCAATTATTGCGCAATAATCCCTAGGGCTGACGTCAGCGAGAGGGCGGCGGCGCCGACAAGTGGGCCCCACCTGTCGGTGGCACGGGTCCCGGTCCACGGTGGACTCGGTCCACCGGTCGGCGAGCGGGCGACGCACCACATGGCACCGACGCGGCGCCGACGCGGCGGCCACGCGGTGGGGCGGAGGGGCGACGCGGCGGCCACGCGGTGGGGCGGAGGGGCGACGCGGCGGCCACGCGGCGCACGCGTGGCGCCGACGCAGCAGCCACGCGGCGCCAACTGCGACCACGGCGCGGGCATGGCGCGGCGGCGCGCACGACAGGCGGCGCGGGAGGCAGCGGACGCGGGCGGCGACCGAGCGGGGCAACGCGCTAGCGGCATTGAGAGGAGAGAGAGAGAGCAGAGGCGGGTGCTCACCGGAGAGGAGGGAGACGACGGCTGCGGCGGTGCTAGGGTGCACGGGAGGCGGCAGCGCTAGGAGAAAAAGAGAGAGGGGAACGCAGGGAGGCAAATTTATAGGGGGGCTGGGGCTAGGGTTTGGCCGGCGGCTCCAGATTTCTCGCTGAAGTTCGGTGGGAGAGAGGAGAGAGGGCCAGGATTTGGTTGCGAATCCCGGCCTCTACGGCGCGGGGAAAAGAGCGCGGAGTGGGGGAAACGAGAGCGGGCGGCGCGGGCGACGCGGGGAGGTGGGTGGCGGCGGTTGCGGAGGCGCGTGCGGCGTGGGGGATGCGGGCGGCGTGGGAGACGGCCCGGGCGGCGGCCCCACCTGTCGGCGGCTCGGGAGGGAGAGGGAGGCGGGGTGGACTTTGCGGCCGCTCAGGCCGTGGCCTTGGGCCGGCCCGAGAGAGAGGAGGGGGAGGCGGGGCGGTGCGGGCGGCCTTGGGCCGGCCCGAGAGGGGGAGGAAGGTGGGCCGACAGCCCAAAAAAAGGGGAAAAAGAAAAAGAAAAAAGGATTTTCCAGGGATTTAATTATTGCGATGGAGGTTTTTAATTGATTAAAATTATTTCTAGGACTCTGAAAATTCCACTAAAAATCCTGTTAGTGTATTTTAACATGGGGAACACAAGAAAAATTCCACCATGCAATTTCGACTTGATTAAATATATTTTTAAATTAGAATTTTGCTCTAGGTTAAAAAGGAAAATTTATTTTACGTGATTTATTTCACGAATTTTAACCTGGAAAGCAAACTTCGGGGTGTGACAGCCAACAGGGCGATCCACTCTGGTCAAGTCGGTGCTAACGGCGCAGCCCATCTACCTGCTCACCGTCCTCAAAGTCACCAAGGAGGCCTTAGGATAGCTAGACGCAAAGAGAAGAAGCTTCTTATGGGCCGACGCAGGGGCTATCATTGGAGGGAAATGCAAGATTAATTGGAAGAAGACGTGACTTCCAACTTCACGAGGTTGTCTAGGGGTCCTCAACATGGAAAAGTTCACGAGAGCCTTGCGCCTAAGATGGTTGTGGCATGAATGGAAAGACCCCACCAAGCCGTGGGTAGGCCTCGATACGCCTTGCGATGAAACGGACAAGCTACTCTTCGCTGCAACCACGAAAATAACAATTGGAGATGGCAATACAACTCGCTTCTGGGACTCCGCGTGGGTAGATGGTCAAAGGTCAAAAGACATCATGCCACTAGCCTATGTAATGTCCAAAAAATAAAGAAAATCTCTGCGACAAAGCGTTCAAAACGATGCTTGGATCGACGACCTAGACCTAAATGCCGACTCCCACCTCTCAGTGTACCTGGTTAACCAACTCATTTCCCTATGGGACGCAACCCAAGGTATCCTCTTGGAGCAAAATGAGCCTAACCAAATTACCTGGAAACTCACGAACTATGGTTAGTATTCGGCTTTGTCAGCATACAAGGCACAATGCCTGGGATCAACATGCACCAACTTTAATGCCTTATTCTGGAAAGTTTGGGCCCCCGCAAAATACAAATTATGTGCATGGCTAGTGATTCAAAATAGATCTGGACCTCGGATAGACTTGCAACAAGAGGATGGCCAAACAACGTTCATTGCCCCCTCTGCCGAACAACGAATGAGTCGGCTGGCCACCTGCTTGCCCCTTGTAGATACACTAGAAGGATTTGGAGACTCCTAACCTCTTGGGTGGCTTATCAGCAACTAGACCCGAACCATCGGGAGCCTTGTCAGGATGTTCAAGCCTGATGGGAGATGCTTGCCAACAAGAAAGATGTGTCCAAGAAAGACTTGCGTAGCCTGATCCTCCTAGTTGTCTGGGAAATTGGAAAGAGAGGAACCAGCGAGTTTTTGAACACAAGGAAACTACGGCACTTAGCCTCATGGCAAAAATAAAGAAGGAAGCAAGAACTTGGGTCTTGACAGGAGCGAAAAAGCTCCAGGAGCTCCTCCCAACATTCTTATAGTCTTTTTCTTTTCTTACCTTAGGGATGTAATTTTCCTCCTTTATATATGATTGTGCTGATTCCTTTCCAAAAAAAAATCACACTGTTGCGTGTACGTCACATATACATATACATAGGACCAGTTGATAGGAGGTTTTATTGAGGCCGACAAGAAAGTCCAAACAAATTACAAGGACTGGGGTACTCGGCTGAAAGGTCTGAAGTAGTACTATTGCAAGAAGGTCACGGATATATACTGTGGAGTATGACACATCCATGACATTACAACCTACTGTCTATGTTAAAGCACACTAAATTTATAGTTCTAGCGGAGGAGGGACCTCTATATGCGATTAGGACCGTGTAAGTGATTAATGTATAAGTGTACAAATGTAAACCTCGAAGAAACTGATGATAAGTAGTTTTTAGAGGTGACGTTAGACACCTTGTTTGACTCCTGGAGACACAAGCATATTGCCAAACCAAAGCCTAATTAATCTGAGATGGTTACTCACTAAATGGGCTTCCATTCTCAATCTATGGGCTCTGGGCCTGGGTCCACCCCCTCTTTTTTTTGTTTTTTTTAAGATTTACCCTCGAATAATGTTGGTTACTCTCTCCCTCGATCACAACACTCACCCTTGCCTGTACTTTCGCTCGATCGATCGTCAGTCAGTTTTACGTATGTGCCGTGCACAACATTTTGATTACCATGCATGCACAAGGTTTTTGTTTTCTGCCGATCGCCATGATCGATGCTGCATGCGCATGCGCCCTGTACATATGCAGCGGGTTTTCATGGCATATGCAGTGGTTTTTCTGGGCATGCACGCATACTGATATGTACGTGGCCTATACCGGGCGTTTCACATGGCAGGGTGGTGCATGCATGCAGAGAGCAGCTGGCCGGAGTGTCTGGTTTAGTCCTGTCACCCTTCACAATAGCCCACTCATGTGCCACTACAATGCTCCCCCCTGTACATGCGCGTGTACTGCAGGACTTCAAAGTGCACGTTACTCTCCCTCCGTCCGTTTCTAAATATAAACATTTCTAGAATTTTTTTAGCCGATATTAAGGTTAAAGAAAATCAATAAAAAATAACTATATATAGTCATCCTTATTAAATGAGAGATGATTAGACGTGGAAATATGGCTAAAGGTAAGATGAGAGAAATTTAAACGAAAATACACTACTAGAGAACCCTCTCATCTGTGACGGGTTATAATTATTATTCGTAACAGTGCCCGATCGGAGACGCTAGTCAATGAAAAATTTTAAAAAAACTCATTTTGACGGCTAAACACCCATTATTGATAATAATAATAATACCCGTGACGAGGTATAGTACTACTGGAACAAATAGCACTCTAAAAATATACTTTTTTATATAAAAATGCTTATAGTTGAGGAAACAACATATTCTATGCACACAAGCCTTCTCGTGTACACATCGTGCACATCAACAAACAAATTTCACAAAAAAATCAGAAAAAAATGTATATGTACTTTTAGTAGTATTACATCTATGTGTAAAATCTTATCTTGAAATTCATCATATATAGGAAGCAACAAAAAAGACAAATTTCTGATATATTTATGCCCTTAACTTTGTCAGAATTTTTATCTTTTTTATTATGGCTAAAATATAATAAATTTGAGGTTAAGACTTTGTACATAAATATAATACTATTGAAAGTACTTGTATAATTTTTTTTAAATTTTTTTGATAAAATTTGTTAGTTGATATGCACGGCGTATACATGAAAAGATTTGTGTGTATAGGATATGTTTCTATAGTTAGAAACGGTGATGCACATATCAATCTAGCTGGAGGAGATCGGGCGAGCGAGACGATGAACGGCAATGCCACAAGGCCATGTCGGGCCGGCCGAGGGAGAGAGCTGTTGTTCACAGCTGCCGCTGCATGCTGCTGATGGACGCATGCATGCAATATATGCAAAGCGTACGTTCTCCACCAGTACCAAAGTGCAGGATCCAGGTTTGGGTTAATTTGGGGCATCGACCGGCCGGATTCATTTCCTGGCCCTACACTGTTCACCGCGCACAGTTCCAGCGTCCCGTCACACACACACACATTTACGTAGTGACGCCGATAAATAATTTCGGCGAATGCTAGGCTAGCGGCTATGGCTGCTAGAACTGTTAAGCTGTAGCTGTAGCTTTAGCTCGGTTATTATATACTACTACTACTGGTACTGCACTACTACACTGGTGGTAGTTTTTTGCACTGTACTGCAATGTTACTACGTCGTTCATTGATCATCATGTGTTCAAGTCAGGTTTACCAAACTATTTTAGGTGAGGTTATCATCATTTCACGGTTTGATGTTTATCACGATAACCATGTGGTTATCGCGAAAACCGTACGGCTACCGTGAGGTATACCGTGGTTTCAAAAGCTGAAAAGGTTACCGCACGTGATAACCGCGATAACTGTACGGTTTTGTAAACCCTGGTTCAACCTCGGCCGTCGATCGATCGATGAGTATAGCTGTTGTTGTGGTGGTGTAATAGTAGTGTATAGTGCTGTTTGTTGGCGTTGTTGCGGTTAGCGCGTGTAGTTTTATGGGCACATTTTGATTGGCTACGTTTGTTTAATTTAAGAGAGAAGAAATTTGTGTTAGCTGGCTCTCAGATATATTATTGGACAAACCCCTTCTTCTAACTTGTTTTATTTTAGAAGAAGGGAATAGCATGCATATTCGCACGTGCAAGAACCACAAAACTTACCTGAAAGCATAGTGTGTGTTCTAAAGAGCTTATTTGATTGGTCGTTACTCCCTTTTTATCATAAACACATTTCACGAACTGCTAAACGATATGTATTTTATCAATATTATATATATGTACATAAGTTTTATTTAAAAACATATAAATCCATTTTTAAGTTTATAGAGTAATATTTAATACTCAAATAAAGCGCATGGCTCATTTCGTTTTGCGTGCCACGAAAAAAATCAGTTAAGATTGATTCGAACGAGTCTTAGGCTGTGTTCTTTTGGAGATGTTAGGAACACTTCCTCCTCGGCACGAAAAATGGAGAGGCGGATTAGCGCATAATTAGTTAGTACTGAGTAAATTTCATAAAATCACACCTATTGTGATCCAAATTGCATAAAATCACAGGTATTTTAGCAAGTGAAACATCCAAGTTTTATAGTCCTAAATTTTTACAAAACCATACTATTGATCATTTTAACTTTGATTTAGCTACCACACTTTTGAGTTCTACAATCACATCTCAAAGTTATTTGAATTTTATCCATCATATCAATGTTACAATCGCGTTTTAAAATTTGATATAAGGAGTATGTCAAAATAGTTAACGATGTGGTTTTGTAAACTTTAGGACCATAATATCAAAGGTTATGTGTCATATATCAAAATCTTGATGGTATGCCATCGTAGGTGTGGGTTTATAAAATTTACTCTTAAGTATTAGCTAAAAAACTTGAAAATGGATTCATATATTTTTTAAAAAAGCAATGTTCCTATATAAATTCTTTGTAAAAAAGCACTGTTTATCAGTTGTGAAGCGTGCGCGTGAAAAACGAGGAAATAGAAGTTGAAAAAGCATAGTATAGAACGCAGCTTAAACATAGCTCTTTTGTTAAAGTTCCCAACACACCTTTCTCTTTTTCGTGCACAAGTTTTCCAAATTATTAAACGGTATTTTTTTTGCAAAAAAAATCTATACGAAAGTTGCTTAAAAAATTATGTTAATTTATTTTTTTTAAAAAATAGCTAATATTTAATTAATCATATGTTAATAAGTCATTTTGTTTTACGTGCAGGAGTAATTAGCTCTCAACACCAAGCAACGAACACAGTGATGGCTAGTGCCTCATTGATGATCTACGTCTTCGACATCCAAATTACTCAGTATTTAATTAGTATACTAATAATAGTACTCGTTCGGAAGCATATTTAATTAGTACGGTGCACGGTAAAGTTGTGAATAAATGACTTTACCCATGACGATTATGTTTGTGTACTAGTAGAACGGAACCGGAATATGATCATGGCTAGGGCTGTGTTAGCGTGTCATCTGTCACCGAGAAAATTCACAAAAATCTAGTCAGTATTAAGATTTTAATGGAATTATAGAGCCAAGCCTAGAGCTTAAACCTAGAGTGGAGTAGTTGTCCCACCCTTGTCTCTGTCCTTTCCTGTGCAAGCATATTCGTCACCAGTGAAGTTATGTGATTATATGGATATTTACCCTTAACCTTCGTCGATATATTAAATATTGGGTGTGTTAAGAGTGTGCACGCTTACATGTTTAGAACATAGGTTTAGAGACAAGTAAATTCCTTTAGAATGTAATCCTATACCTTAATTAGTTTCTTCTGAGAAGTTCAATTAATGCATCTTCCATGCATCTTTGTCTTTGTTATCTGTCTTTAAGAATCCATCAAAATTCATGTGCTTTTTTTTCTCCTGTCTGAGCCATCTAAACACACCCTGTTTTAAATTCATGCGTTTTAAATTGATCACGTGGGTTTCGGTAACACGTGACATTACAATATTGTGTTTTTTTATTCCTGTATTTTTCGAATTGCCATAATTAGAGGGTTACACCCACTTAGGTGTAGAATCGAATATAAGAACCAAACGAACCAGAGAGGGTTGAATGGTTGGAACATCAAAAACCAAAAACTTTTAGCGAAAATAAAAGTTATCCTCGAATTGACGAAGTTGTTGGCGTAGCCGATCTGACCGCAGGTCTTGCACTGATCTGACCGTAGCTATGTCGCCGGTTTGACCGGTGTTATCCGACCGGTCGGACCACCGCCGGTTTAACCAGTTCCTTACCACCGGTTAGACCGCCGCCACGTCGCCGGTTAGACCGCTCGATGAACTCGGTTAAACTGTCGGGATCCAAAAGAAATGTATCGACAAAACTCTTGAAAGTAGATCAATTTTATTGGATCAACATGTGCTTACAAAGTGCATCTAAAGCACTCCTTTCTCAACTCTCGAACTAGAATTGAAACCTTGAAGCAAACCCTAACATTTCTCTCCCAAAAGTCTATCTCTTCTAGGCTCAACCCCTCTTCTGTTTATACCCACAATGTGGTTGCCCCTAGCCACGAATCCAACTAGAACTAGGACTCCTAATCACATAGAAAACCTACCAAACCAGGAAAACAATATTCCCATACAACTCTACACTCCAATCTTCCCAAACTTGGACTCCAATCCAAATTTGACTATTCTTTTCATACACACACAGCATCACGTGTATACCATATGAAAACCTTCACCTCCACGTACATTGTTCTCTAGGCTGAATATCCCGCGTGGTATCCTTAACCACCTCAACTTCTCCCAAGCCTAGTTCCGATCCATCACCAACTATACTCCCATGGCCTCAAGCAACACTTGCACATGAATAACAAAGAAACTTCATATCCGAATACAAGTTTGCACCAACTTGACTCACATCAACATACAATAGTATCACATACGAATAGAAACCATCTAAAGGTTATAAACATGAAGCAATTTAGAAATTCCACGAAAACAACTCAAAACCGACTTCAACTTGAAGTCTGCCGGTCTGACCGTCGGGCTACCCGGTCAAATCGCCCGGATACCTCCGGTCTGATCGGCGAGCACCTCCCGATCTAACCGGCCAGTGTCCTGTACTGTTCACCGACCGAAAACACTATTCGTTGTATTTTCCAAAACACTTATCTTTGACAATTTGTTCATCACATAGATTAAATCAAATTTCACATTAGGCACTTTAAATTTTGCCATTTATTATTTGTACACTTAGAAAATTCTTCATTTATTTTTTCTCCAGTAGAAAATTCTTCATTTATTTTTTCTCCAGGCACTTGGAAAATCTTACAAAAAATTTGTGCACGTTGAACATGTTAGAACATATGTTTAGATAAGAAAATTTCTGTAAAGAAACGATAGTACTCGTCATGTATAGTAAATAGCATAAGTTAATCAGGATTTTGTAAATCATGCACAAATACAAAGTCTAAACAAAACGGATTTACTATACCCAGACTACCCTGAGCTTTAATTGATTATGTACTTCTACGTATCAGAATAAGTTAATTTAATTTTAAATATGACATGTCCTAATAGTCTAATACTATGAATCTCCTATTGGTCAATCGCCTGAAAATTCTGTATCCATCAGTTGATTTGTGACCGTACGATCTAAAACTGATCCCTCGGTTGATTTAGGAAGCAGAGCTAAAATGAATCTTAAAGGGCCCACAATACTTAAAGCAATCCAGGTAACCATCAGTTAGTTGTTTAATGGGCTGTTTCATTTTTTGGGCCTTTAGATTTCTTGATGATGGGATGTTTCACATTTGAGTTTGTTGGAATTTGGGCCTTTTGCGTTTCGAGCCTGACAATCTTTTTACAATTTTGACTCTTTCATCTGGATAACTTTTGAATTTGGATTGTGCCAGTTGGTTTTGGCTTGACATTCTCTTTGACTTTGGGCCTTTATTGGTAATGGTCTTCTGGGCGTTTTTTTAAATAAAATATCGATTCTCTTGTGGGCTTTTTGCGCCTCTACCCGGAGAGAAAGAAAAGGAGGTTGGCCAACTACTCTCTAGTAAAGTGAAAACATTACAGCAAGCACGCATGGAAACATGCTAGCAACCCGGTAAAATAGTACTCCGAAGTCCGAACCAAGTTAGTCTTGTGTAGTTTTGAGTTCTAAGCTGAGATGCATACTGGCCCAAGCTGCTCCATGGCCACAAAAAAAGTATCGAACAGAACATCTAGTAGACAGATAACACAGAATAGAACAAGTACACTGATATGTTTCCTTGCCCTAGTAAAGAACAAAACGAAGATGCTTTCATCCATCAAAGAATGGAACAGAATAGAAACCAATCTCAGCTTGAATAACCGTACATCAACATAAAAAAAATACTTGGAACTGGAACAAGCTCCCTGTTGATAACTCAAATCCACCACAAAAGGACAGGTAGTATTTTAAACTAAGATTCTTCAAGCACTTCTGAAGCGTAGTTGAGTTGAGCTGAGTCGCTGTTCTAAACTCATAAAACTTTGGATAAAATATAAAGATTATCATGGCACGCTTTTCAAACTTTCAAACGATACGTTTCGTGCGAAAATTTTTAATATGAAAGTTGCTCTAAAATGTCAGATTAATCCATTTTTCAAGTTTGTAATAATTAAAACTCACTTAATCGTACGTTAATGTCATCTCGTTTTACGTGAAATACTTTATCTTTATTTTTATCTTTATCTTCAGAAAATTCAAACAGGACTGTGAGCGTAAAGAAACATTCAGCAGCTAAAAGTTTGTACCTCCAGTAATGACGGTTTCTTCAATATCGACCAAAAGCCTCACATCATGTTCGCCGATGAACAAAATGCTGAACTAGCAACTCCTTGCCGCTCTGAGAGCATAAGCAGCCACGGTGCAGAAAACTAACCAAACAGAGAGTAGTATCAATTACTCCAGCAAAATATGTGGCATTAATAAGCACCCAAAATGCAAACTATACAAGTTCATAGGCAATAAAATGAAGCAAAACCTAGCTACACTAGTGCTTTCTAATTTCTGTCTACCAACGAGGAAAATAACAATGAGATCAAACTAGTAAGGAAAGCAACACAAATATGCATTTGTATTTGTTAGGTTGCTAACAATACACTAGGAGGCATGGAGGACCATGTGAAAAGCCTATTATCCTTAGTGATAAAAAGCAACATAAACATATGTACTAAATCACTTGGTTTATAAGCTCCTTCCTTAAGTATAGAAGCAAAAATCAGAAGTTGCACAAATTTATAAGCAAACTTGCACAACTTTATAAAAGAAGTTGCACATGACTGTAAATGGCAACCAATGGCAACCACAATATATGACGAGTGCAATTTGCAGAGGAGACAAAATATTAATCCCTAACTTTGAAAACACAAATTATAAATTGCCTCGAGAGAAATTAAACTAGATTCTGCACCCCCCCTAAAAAATCCACCTATCAGTGGTTGGAAATTTATGAGGGTCATGTGTGTGCTTGTATGGGACATAGCATAACGTTGCAAAAAACCGAAATTTGTGGTTGGCACTAATTGTAACTATTAGCACTCCCTTATATGCAAAAACATTGCACTCCTCTAACTACTAGCACTTGCTATATAACCATAAAAGTGCATCCAGATTGATTGAATTAATGAAAAATACAAAGTAAACAGTAAAGTTACACTTCATTTATAGTAAAGTTGTGTTTTCTTCATACCAAAGTTGCACATTTCCAATTATATAAGTTTAAGTTAACATCAGTGCAACTTTAGTCTAGACATCGTGTAGGTGACTGATTAGATTAGGGAGGCAAATTAACAAAAATTGCACACAAACGATATTTTGTTCCGCTGATGGTATAACAAATTAACAAAAATTGCCAAAAACATAACAAAATGCAAGTACAGATGGAATATCATAGTCCTGAGCAAGTCAATCATCGCATAATTATCGATTTCTTGTTCAGATTCAATCATGGCCTAATATAGACCAAAATTGAGGAATAATGCAAAGCAAATATGAAAAAAAAGGGTTCTCAGAAGTTGCAACTAAATCTAGGTGGGTTGCATAATATTTCCCCATTGGTTGCGCAAAAATGTAGTTTATGCTATATGCAGCAACTGTATGGTTTGAAAAAAAGGGGTCCTAATCTAGACCCAAATTGAGTAATAATGCAAAGGACATATAAAAAAAAATTAATTCTCAAAAGGCAACTAAATTTAGGTGGGTTGCACAATGTTTCACTTTCGCTTGAACAAATGTTGTATGTTGTATGTAGCAGCTGTGTGATTGGAAAAAAGAAAGGTCCTAATCTAGATTGGTATTGAGGAATAATGCAAAGGGTATATGAAAAAATTTAGTTCTCAAAAGTTGCAACTAAATCTAAGTGGGTTGCACAATATTTCACTTTTGGTTGCACAAAAAATGCTATATGATGTACGCAGCAGTTGTATGGCTTGAAACAAAGGTTGTAATCTAGACCGAGATTCCAGGCGTTAATTTTACATGGATGCTCCTGAATAACAGCATAAGCTTCACACATCAAAAATACTTACAGAGTGAACGCATGAAAATCATGTAAAGTATGAGGACAATGCCCTCTAAAAATTTAGAACTCATATCACTACTACGGAAACAGTTTTTCGTGGCGGCCATTTTGGGTCTTCGCTGGCGGCAATTGAGGCCGCCACAAAGCAAAGGCCAGTGAAGATCAAGATCTTCGCTAGCGGTTATAGACCGCCAACAAAGAAATATCTTCACTAGCGGTCGCTTTATGTAGGCCGCCAGCGAAGAACTATTTTCTCTGGCGGCCAATTTACGTCAGCCGCCAGCGAAGCCATATCTTCGCTGGCCGCTGGCTTAAGACAGCCGCCAGCGAAAATGTTCTTCTCTGGCGGCTTACACTCTTTTTGGACACGTGGCCCGCTAGAAAAAAAGCCCATAGTTTCTGGAGAAGACACATGGCCCGCCAGTAAAAATAGGACATTGTCATATTTTTGACACGTGGCCCGCCTGCGAAGATGCAATATTTATAAAAAATATTATATATTATTTTTTTCTTACCTTTGTTCATGTATTTTAGAGTCACACGTGGATGATATAACTAATCGAGCTATCGATAAAGTATGTTCTCTTTCGTGCAGCCGCCATTGATGATTAATATACATGCACGCGGAAATAATATATGAAGATTAATATATACATATATATATATATATATATATATATATATATATATATATATATATATATACAATATCTAAGCACCTATATAGATAGAATTGGACCGACACCACATATACAAGTAGTTGAATGTCTTACAACCCGAGCGATATACATACGCGTGAAACCTATCTATATTATACTCCTGCTCCAGTTAGACAGACATTCGTTCTCCGGCAGGGCCAAAACTCCATCGTGGTCGAAAAACCTCCCAAGCTGATGTGCGCACTCACGGTGGATGAAGTAGCACATGTCCCGTTGTATGTTCTCAATGGATTTATCATCGAGCTCCCTTTCAGACTTGGGAATTTTTGGAAGCTGGATCGAGATCATGACAAATTACGAAATTGTTCACAGTAATGCAAGTTAGCGATTAACTTAACAAGAGTATTGACGGTTTGTACTTACATCGTCGTAATTCGCGCAATATCTCCCATTGACCTTAAGGTATTCGCAGGTGTAATATCCGCATAGTACGGTTCCCACCGGTTGCTTATGACACTTTCAACATCAATTATAAAGTATATTAGTTAATTAAATGGAAAAACACATGCATTTATAAAAATTAAGTAGTATTGTTTGGCATCCAAATTTACTTACCGGCCACTTATTGCGGATGAGTATGCGTTGTCTGGAGTTTTTCCGTTGTCCGCCTTGCTGGTAATACCTTTTATATGCACTGTTTGGAGAGATAATTAATTTAAATTCGTCAAAGATAACAACACGTCATGAGAATATATAAGAATAAGAAACGTCCATGCATATAACTTACAGATCGATAATTCTGAGCATTTCTTGATATGTATTGCTATCTTTATCAAGAGAATCCAAGACGACGACTTCATTGTACTTTGGATAGAGAAGAAATACTATCCAATGGTCGCTGCAAAAGAAATGGTTAGTCCAGCCGTGATTATATGTATATACTCGTAGTTGATATGAAAACTTACTCAAAGGCGTATGGCGCGTAAACACATTCCTTGTCCTGCGTAGATTCAAGTGCTATAGCTACATAAGTAGCAACATCGAGAATCTTTTCCTGATGCCTTTGTTCTATATATGCGTCCCTCTCTTGCCGTGTCATCGCCTGAACATGTGCCGGTAGCTTGTTCTCGTCTAGCAGGTAGGTGTGGTTCGGCTGGCTTATCCGGCACGGGTTTAGGAAGCCGACAGGCTTTCGCATCGCTTCGGCTTGCACGTAATTCATCCTTCAAAAAATGTAAGGTCAAATTAGGTACGCACATAGGTACAATGATTTATTGACACGTTCTAGTCATGCACTTACAGACACCAGATGCCGACCAAATTGGCGTCGAGCCTCTTCCGACGGTAGAGGGCATGCATATCGGAGAAATGGACTTGGAATAGGCATGGCCCGCTCCAGAAAATGTTCTCCTGCACGGCAACTGTGAACGATGAAAGGCCTTTTATGGTGCTTGCCCTGATGTACCATTCATGCCACCTCCTTAGTTGCCACGGTCCTTCTGTTAGTTGCCAGGCATGGATGAATGGTTGGCCATTCTGAAACTCATGCGGCACATCCGGGCAGTTGATATAATTAAGATAATCTTCCATGGTTTCCTTGAGGCCTGTTAACTTTCTGTCATCAAAATCGGCATCTTTGATATCTTTGTCCCTTCCTCGGAATGCCGTTATCATATATCTTTTCTTCGATTCACTTTTTCCTTTGTGCTTGTGTGTCCTTACCATCACTGGCACATCGGCACCCTTAGGTTCCTCCGGTTGCGATGGCTGTGTTTGCGATGGGTCTAGTTCATCAGGCATTGTCCGCTTAGGCCCTGATTGTGCACGCTCTGATTGCTGTGCCGGAGGCACTTCCTGAACTTGTACTTCTGATTGATCCATTTCAAGCCCTGATTGTACTTCTGTCTCCTTTTCAATTGGAGGTGACGCAACAGCAGGCTCTGATCTTGGAGGTGATGCAACTACATGATCTGATTGCGGAGGTGATGAAACTGGAGGATCCCTCGGTTCTTGTTCCCTTGGTGGACGAGGCGGTGACACCGGTATCCTTGGTGGACGATCCGTTCCATCCGTTGACCCTAGTTGAATATCATTCTTGTGCCACAGCACAAACTGGTCAACGGTATCTCCAAGGTACACAATCCCCTCGGGTGTTGGAATGTCGATCTCGTGCATCCGGTGAGCCTCATTGACCGTCCGGACCTCTACCTTGGCATAGTCATCCGGAATGTCTTGGCAATGGAATCTGCGGCCCGGTATGAACCTCCCAGTTGCAACCTGTATTTTCTTTCCTGCCCTGCCGACCGGAATCAAGAGCTTGCAAGGAGTATCCTCCGTTACATCGTCCATCGGATAGCTCGGATCAGGCTGCGAAACGGCACCACCGTGCATCATATTCTGGCTCCAATATCTATGGCATTCCTCACGAGCTGCTGCCCTAGCCTGGGATTCTATCTCCTCCTTATAGCGATCACGCTTCTTGTAGGTATGAGCATCCTCTTTGAATCCATCCTTCCAGCTAGTCTTGGAGGATACTCCTCGGACACGGCCAGAGTGCTCCGGGTTGCCCAACGCATAGGTCAGCTCGTCCCGGTCTCTATCTGGCACGAACATCCCGGCCTCTTGCTGCGTGACGATGTTCTTCATCTTGACAGCTACCTCCTGGAGCTTTGGATCCTTGAAGACTACATCCCCCTCCGGGGTGAAGGCCGGTGTTCTTGCACGCACCCAGTTCCTGGTTCGTGGGTTGTGATTTTTCATAGGAACCGGTTTCCCAGCCTTTTCCATCTCTTCATCTTGTTTTGTCCATTTCTTAACCGCTGCACGGTAACCGGTCGATCCCAAACGATGAGGATATTCATTCCTTCTTGCTAGTTCAGACATCCTCTGGCTCTTCTCCTTTTCCTCCGCCGATGTCTTCAGGGCAACGAACTCATCCCACTGGGCTGGTGTTATCTTTCCGTACTCCGTAAACGGCGTACGTCCCTTCTGAACATATTTCTTGTTAAGGTCTGTTTTCCAGTTCCGCCACAGCTTGCCCATGGTCTTGAGTGCATAGACCTTCGCTGTATCGTCGTCTGTCCCTTGTGGATACTCAAACCTGCTTTGCAGCGACGTCCAACAGCTGTTCTTTGTAGCGTCAGGAACTTTCTTCCAATCCTTCCATGTGATCTCCACGATATCCCTAACTATCGCCCCGCATTGGTTGCTATACTTGGAACATGAATCTTCGGGTGATAGGGGTTCCCCTTTCTCACTGATCCGCGTCAGCACGCTGACTTCTTTCAACAACATGTTCTTCCCTCGCTCGCCCCTTCTTTTCTTGGGTTTACTTGAAGCTGAGACGCGCACGACAGCTCCAGCTTCGGCTTCCGCTTCAGGTGCGGCTTGGGCTTTCCTTTTAGATCGGCGTGGAGCATTCTTCTATATTTGCATTTCACATGACATCGGTTATAATCGATATATATACTTAATACGATCGGAACTAATCATATACAATATGTTACGTACCACCGGTTCGCGGGGGATGTAGTCGGAGTCGACTTCTTCATTGTCGCTCCCACCCTTTTTCTTCCTTGCAGGAGAAGGATGGGGGTCACTCGGCGAGTGATACGATCCACTCTCTGCTTCACCGGAGCTTGACGACGACAGTTCCTCCGCAACTACTTCCATGCAAATATCTTCCTTGACGACGGCCTGAGTTTCCTTGCCCTTGTCACCCGCGGGTTGCGCTTCGGTGGGTTTTTCCATTGATATCCTTTTACAGTGAATTTATATTAGATGCGAAATGGAATCCTTATACCATAATTTCACTCAGACATAGTCTTAAGTGCTAAATTTCACATAAGTGTCCATTATTCTGAACTTATATGCAGCAGCTGCATTTCAGATAATTTTTGAACTTATATGCATAGTATTAAATCAATTTCTAAAAGCATGGTATAGCTGCCAGTCTAAAAGCAAAGGTTATATACTTCCAAATAAACTACTAATCTGCAAAACATTTCAGATTATGGTTTGCAGATTAGTATATGCAAACAATTGGTATATATATATATATATATATATATATATATATATATATATATATAGCCATACATCACATATATATAGGGATCACATATATACAACTGCATGCATACATGAATAAGATTATCCATTTCTACAATCCAAAGTTTATAAAATTGTCAGGAAGTAATAGGGCACATCATCGGCAACCAGTAGCAGCTCAAGCAAGGTGGCAAGAATCAGAATTTAGTGGGTAAAATTCAATAGATGGCATGCTATTGATCTTATCTTAGCATATACTAGTATAAGTAGGAGTTATGTGACTGCATATACACCATCCCATATATATACAAATTTCAGACTTTCAGACTTGAAAAAAAAATTGAGATTTCACATTTATATCACAATCTGCAATCTGCAATCATTCCACATTTCAGAACATATACAATCTGCAATCAGATTATTGATTCCCCATGAATAAATCCAAATTTATATAAACAAGTCCAAATTTCAGTTCTAAAGCAGCTTAAAAAGGGAAATCACATTTTCAGTGCACTCACAACTAGAGTTCCTACCCTAAGTGCTATTAACCAATGAATCATCTAGACACAAATATAGTAATTAAGGCAGTTTGGCAAATTGCCTTAATTATCATCCCAAATATATGTCACCCACAGCCCATTTCTATCATTTCCCAAAATTTCAGAACATATACAATCTGCAATCTGCAACCATTCGACATTCAAAATCAACATTCTGCATATATTCACCATTCACCTATGAGATATTCATCAATTTCAGAGAGCAATTTATTTCACATCTATATCAGCCCCTATTCAAATTTATTTCAGACTGCATTCATCAATGAGCAAAATATGCATGCTAGCTGCCATATTTTGCTGCTGCCATATCAAAATTTCAGAGAATTTCAGAGAAAATTTCAGGAAATTTCAGTTCTAAAGCAGCTTATTAAACTCTTTGAAATTTCAAAACAGAACAAAACCACTAATTCATCGATGAATCCATCCATCAGAAGTAAAATCAATCAATCCATCCATTCAACCCTAATCCATCCATTCATACAATCAATCAATAATCCATCCATTCATCGATACAAACAATCAATCATCGATCCATCCATTGATTCGGCGGCGACAGGGGTACCTGGATGAGGCGGTGAGCAAAGGAAGAAGAGGAGGCGGCGGCGGTGAGGACGCGGCCGTCGGCGGCTGTGAGGAGGCGGCGAGCAGAGGAAGAAGAGGAGGCGGCGGCGGTGAGGACGCGGCCGCCGGCGGCTGTGAGGACGCGGGCATCGGCGGTGAGGAGGCGGCCAGCGGCGGTGAGGAGGTGGCCATCGGTGGTGGTGACGACGCGGCCGGCGGCGGTGAGGAGGCGGCCATCGGCGGTGAGGACGCGGCGGTGGCAGTGAGGAGGTGGCCGGGGGCGGTGAGGAGGCGGCCGGCGACGACAGTGAGGAGGCAGCCGACCGACGGTGAGGAGGAGGCGGCAGCGGTGAGGGATACCTGCCTCCTGGCGCGAAAAGGAGGCGGCGGCGCTCTCCTGGCGCGAAAAGGAGGCGGCGGCGCTAGGTTTTTGCTGGCGGCGGCGGCTGAAAATTTTGGCAGCCTGGCGGCGGCTCTAGGGTTTTCGCGCCTTCGGGACTTAGTGAAAATTGAGGACTCCCGCGCGCCCATATATAGCGAAACCCATTTTCTCTGGCGGCCGGCTTACCTCGCCGCTAGCTAAAACCTTTTTCCCTGGCGGCCACATTAGGCGGGCCGCTAGCGAAACTATTTTCTCTAGCGGCCGGATTACCTCGCCGCCAGCAAAAACCAATTTTCGCTGGCGGCCTGCTTACCTGGCCGCCAGCGAAATAGGTTTTCGCTTACCTGGCCCGCTACCGAAACCCATTTTCGCTGGCGGCCGTCTTACCTCGCCGCTAGAGAACACATTTTTCGCTGGCGGCCGGAAGTGTCCTCGACCGCCAGAAAAAACGTTTGTCCCATTTCAATATTTTTTTCTTTGCACAACTAAATGTAAAAATATCCACAGAACTAATTACAAAAAGAGTTGGTAATCATCCGTACAAAAATTCATGATCCATCTTAGGTCACCATAATTACATATGTAGATTAACCTTTGACATTCTTCCCTACTCCCTTGTTCCTCATGTATGGCTTCGGGGAATCACCAATCATTGCTTCCGCGACCTTAATGTTGTTTGTAAAGTCCGTGAAGAGTGTCATGTTCTCGTACTGATTATATGCCTCAACATCTTGGACATCATCAACTCCCAAAATCTTTTGTTTCCCCGAGACAACTATATCTTTCTTCAACTGAGATGGATCAGTCACATAGAAAACCTGAGCGGCCCGATCGGCAAGTACCCATGGGTCATTCTTGTGCCCTACGTTGACCAGGTCGATGATTGTCAGCCCGAAAATGTCGACAACCACGCCAGATGGGTGTTTCACCCATTGGCACCGGAACAGTGGAATCTGCATGTTGGATCCATAGTCCAGTTCACAGATTTCTTCTATGAATCCATAGTATGTGCTCTTTTGTCCAGTTGGGTCGATTGCCTCTACTCGAAGGCCACTGTTTTGGCATGCACTCCTTTGGTCTTTCGCTTTGGTATAAAATGTGTACCCATTCAGATCATATGCTTGCCATGAGGTGTAAACACTTGATGGCCCGTCAGCCAATCTCTTAATAGTTTTTTCCTCCGTAGTATCGCCATCTGGTAGGCCGAGGTTCTTGAACCATTCAGTAAAGGCAGCCTTGTGTCGTTTCATGATCCATGCATCAGAACGCCCTGTATTCATTGCTTGTAATTCCTTAAGGTGCTGATCTATGTACGGCTCCACTATCGCGAGCTGTTGCAGCACAGTGAAATGAGCTTCTTTCACTTTCTTGTAATCATCGTCGTGGATTCTTTTCTGCCCTTTTGTCCCTCTTCCAGATAATCTACCTTCATGTCGAGGTACCGGTAAACCAATTGCTTTCCCCTCTTTTAGGTAATCAATGCAACACTCAACGACTTCCTCGGTAGTATATCCCTCTATCATCGATCCCTCTGGGTGGGCACGGTTCCGTACGTAGCTTTTTAGAATGGACATGTACCGTTCGAATGGCCACATCTGATGCAGGTACAGGGGACCAAGTGCAATAATCTGAGGCACAATATGAACTATGAGGTGTTCCATCATATTGAAAAATGACGGCGGGAAACACATCTCAAGCTCGCACACGGTCTCTATAGCGAAAGTGCGGAGAGGACCTAACTCGTCAAGATCAATTACTCTCTGTGAGATTGCATTGAAGAAGTAACACAGCTTTGTGATGACCACCTTAACGTGTAATGGTTCGATTGCTCTGATGGCGATAGCGAGGAATACTGTGAGCATTACATGGCAATCATGGGAATTGTAGCCTGAAAATGACAAATCATTCATGGATACCAGTCGCTTAATGTTTGAGGAGAAACCAGTAGGCACTCTCACCCCACGTAGGCATTTGCACATTGCCTTTTTCTCCTCATTTGTCAAGGTGTAGCAGGCCGGCGGAAGATACACTTTTCCGTTACCCTCATCTACAGGGTGAAGCTCTTTCCTTATCTGCATATTCACGAGGTCCTTACGGGACTTCAGCCCATCCTTTGTCTTGCTAGGTATGTCTAGTAAAGTACCCATGGTGCTATCGAAGACATTTTTCTCTAGGTGCATGACATCGATAGAATGACGTATCTCTAAATCTTGCCAGTACGGAAGGTACTTAAAGAAAATGGAATGCTTCTTGAATGGCCCGCTAGCGCTTGCTGGCTCTTTGGCCTCATTTCTCTTCCGCTTGTTGGTTTCCTTCTTTTTGGCCTTCCCAAAAACAACCTTGAGCTTTTTCGTTATTGTGAACACTTTATCACCCTTCCATGGTTCTGGTGGATCACCATCCTCAACAGTGTTGTCGAAATATTCTGCTTTGGAGCGGTACGGGTGATTCTTTCTTAAGTAACGTCGGTGCCGCATGTACACTAGCTTCTTCGATCCCTGAAGATACCTGTACACTGTACCATCAACACAAATAACGCAGCCTGTCTTCCCCTTGAGCTGTCCTGATAGGGAAAACAGTGCGGGCAAGTCGTTGATGGTGACAAAGATAATTGCATTAAGCGTGAAGTAATTCTGCATGAATTCGTCCCAAACCCGGACCCCGTGATTCCACAGATCAGCCATATCCTCCAGCAAAGGCTCCAGAAACACATCCATGTCATTGCCAGGTTGTCGTGGTCCCTGTACAAGGATGGTCAACAAAATATACTTCCTTTTCTGACACAGCCACGTAGGGAGGTTGTACATGGTTAGGAGTACTGGCCACGTGCTGTGTGAGCTGCTCAAGTCACCAAATGGATTCATTCCATCGGTGCTCAATGCAAACCTTACATTTCTTGGGTCCTCTGCAAACTCATGGTACTTTCTGTCAAATTCCTTCCACTGTCGAGCATCTGCCGGATGTCGAATCATCCCATCCTTTTTCCGCTTTTCATGATGCCAGCGCATCAGTTCGGCATCCCTCGGGTTCGAGAACAAACGCTTCAATCGATCTTTCACCGGAAGGTACCACATGACCAACTGGGGGATCTTCTTCTTGTTGTTGTCTTCTACCTCGTCTTGGGTAACATCCTGATGCTCGGACTGGCTACGGCTTGTTTTGTATCGACTAGTGTTGCACGTTGGGCATCTGTCCAAATCCTCGTACTCTTTACGAAACAGTACGCAGTGGTTAACACAGGCGTGTATCTTTCGCACACCCAGAGATAAAGGGCAAATAAGCTTCTTCGCTTCATAGGTGCTGGTTGGCAGGGAGTTGGGTTGCGGAAACAGTTTCTTCAACAGAACCAACAAATCGTTGAAACTACTGTCCGACCAACCGTTTCTGGCCTTCAATCTCATAAGTTCAAGCACCGTCCGCAACAATGTGAAATCCTTCGTGCAACCATTTGCCTCATCGTACAAAAGAACCTTCGTTGCCTTTTGTAATGATTCGAAGTTCTCCAACCCACGAGCGGACCCAGCTACAACCTCAGGTTTAGCATGACGCAACATCTCTTCCAAATCAAAATTACCATCATCTACGCAAACATTACCATCATCGACATCATCAACTATACTGTGATGACCATCATCGCCACCAACATCATCATCAACATTAATGGGCTCTACTTCCTCTTCTCCTTCTTCTGCTACTACCATCAAATCCTCGTCCCAGTTGAACACTTCATCCTGTACTATCGCCCGGTTGGGAACTTGTTTGCTTGGGATCTCTCCATGATGTGACCAATTTGTGTAGCCTGCAACAAATCCATGCATCACCAAGTGTTGCTCGATTATAGATGGGTCGATCCAAATTTTCTGATTCTTGCAATGTAAGCATGGACATCTAATTTCCTTTGTCTTCTTAGATGCAGCATTCTTCTTAGCAGCTTTCATGAATATGTCAACTCCTTCAATGTATGAGGACCGGTATCTCTCTCTATACATCCATGCTCTGTCCGCCATCTATGCATTATTTGCGAAAAAATATGTACAACTTCGTCACTTTATATATTTTTGATAATATGCTACATTAAAATTATACTAATTAATATTTATAACCACTATAATCTAGACAAGATAATTAAAGCTAGCCAAAAATCTACAAACTACAAACAACTAGAAAAAAATAAAAAACTAGCTCTTTTTCTCTTCTTCTCAGCGTTCTCTGCAGTTAACTAATATATAGATCTGCTACAAATAAACATATCAAAACTAGATATATATATGGAACATCGATCATGCACAATATTTCTTACAAAGTTTGCCCATTTTAAGCTCCAAATAACAAATAAAAAATAGTTTTCTTCCCCCGTGTCACATACTTTTTGCTATGCAAAATCTCAACAAACAACCAATAAAATTGAAAAAAAACTTTACAAATGGAGTAGGAGAAAGTATATGTAACCTCTGGTGCAGTAGATCTTTCAAAAGATTGAAGATCAAAACCTTCCCCTCTATGTATTTGTTCACAAGAGAGAGAAAATCGTGCTCAAATGCCATGGTTGCTAGCTGGACTGGTGATATAGGTGATGCTATTTTTCCTGGTGGTCAACATATGTCGGTTCATTCGAACCGCCATAGAAAATATTTAGGGGTGGCGGCGGCTTAAGTGGGCCGCCAGCGAAGATGTAGGCATCTTCGCTAGCGGGCCACGTCACCTTACCGCTAGCGAAAATGTGATATGTTCGCTGGCGGTGTCTTAAGATGGCCGCCAGAGAAAATACTACATCTTCGCTGGCGGCCAGCTTTAGGACAGGCCGCCTGCGAAGATGTGTTTTCGCTGGCGGCCCGAGACCCCATCCCCTATCTTTTAAGCTGGCGGTTTCACCTCGTTGCCGCCAGAGAAAAGTTTTTTCAAACGCCATGAAAGATTGTTTTTGTAGTAGTGTATGTTGCACCACCCTTAGCAAAAACAAAGTTCTGCTCCACCACAAAAGCAAGCTCCTGAAAAAAAAAGCTTTCTCCTCTTGCTTGCTTGCACATTGATGAATTCGTATGCTATGCCTAACAAAAATGTAAAAGGCGTCTAGCCAAATAGTATTAGGGGCTTTTGCTGGAAATTACTGTTAAGAACAAGCAAAAACGTATGAGGGCTAATTTCACATTTGTAATACAAAATCTGATCGCTACGATTCTAACTGCATATGCTTTTTTTTCATCATCTGAACAAAGAGATGCCCTTATCTCATGCACGTAGGCTGCATTCGGCAGCTTGAGTTCCCAACATCATCTCTCTCGTTTTTTACACGCACAATTTCCAAACTACTAAACGGTATCTTTTAAAAAAATCTATAGAAAAGTTGCTTTAAAAATCATATTAATCTATTTTTCAAAAAAAACTAATATTTAATTAATTATGTGCTAATGAGTCGTGAGAGATTAGCTCCCAATTGAAGCGGCCGAACGCAGCCGTAGTAGTAGTGAACCAAAAGCAAAGGATCATGAACCAAAAAATTGCTATCCCTGTTGCCTCTGACCTCTTCTCTGATGTGGGAACTTGACCTCTCCTCTGATGTGGGAACTTGCCACCCAAAATGCAGCCGAGCGTACAAGCCCCACATTTCTCTCCAAAAAAAATATCACAAAAACACTCACACTCACCAACACCATAAAAATTTAGATCAAACAAACACAAAAGAGGCACTAAAATCCCCATGCATGGGTGAACCCTAGCAAAAATTTATTGCCACCCTGTAGATGCACGGGATCCGATTCGCTGCCCCGTCGCTTTTTGTCCATGACCTCTGCTTCCCACACCACTTCGCACCACTCCTCAGCCCGGAAGCAGAGATGCAAGAGCAAAAAAAAAAATCGCACACAAGAGCAGAGACACATCGATGGGTAGCTGATGAACCCTAAACCCTAAATGTACCTGAGAAAAAAAATCGGTGAACCTCACACCACTGCTCGCAGCAGCCGCGGGTGGACAAAAATCGCACCGCCGGAGGATGGGGATGGATTTGAGCACACTTTGCGTTTCTCTGCTGCGATTTCTGAGTTCGAGAGGAAGGGGGAAATTCACGGGCGTACTATTTGGGGGGCACATGCTAGCGGACATGAAAAAAAAGAAAAAGGGTTTTTCGGTGGGATTATCAAAGTGGGTGGGTGTTAACGTTAAAATTTGATAAACCTTGAAATCATCATCGGCCTAAAGTCAGTATTGGCTTCAGGGTCCTAAAATCGGCCGATGAGAATTATCACGTCGTCAAACGTTTGGATTCTTGATGGGTTTGGTTAAGAAAATTAATCAATTAAAGAAAACTTATTCAAAAAGACTGAATTCGGGAAGGATGCAACATGGAAAGTTATCTATTAATTAGGCAGAGTCAGTTAGTTTCCTTTTATTTCTAGGAAAGATTGTTTATAGTCCGAATAGGATTTGTATCTTTTATTTTATCTTTAGAAAAGTTTGTGTATTATTCAATAAAGACTAGTATCTACTCATGGGTCTAAATATGTATATCCGGGGTCTATGTAAATCATCTTTCGATCAATATACAACTTTCGGCGTATCGCCACTCTCTTTCCCGAGGTTTTTATTTATCAACCGGCGAAACTTGGCACCTGACGCAGGGTTGCATCGGCTTTCGATCTCCGGCGAAGGGATAAGTCATACGTTCCGTCGACTCTGGCAATTGTGTCGGCTACATTGGTGTTGTTTAAGATTGCATCGCTTCGACCTCTTGGATCGCTCTAGTTCGATTAATATATTTGCCTACCTATTTATCATATATCTAGTTAATCTAAGTCGATTATTCAATTTACTTGTATCGGTTAGATCTTTGCTAAGGTTTTACCGGTAATTCTTTTTTGGAAACCTATAGAGATCAACTAATTTACACAAACCATAAAATATTAAAGATTTTAAGGATGGTTATTTCTATAGGTTAAATAATTGTGATAGTTACTATTTATTACTATTTATTATCATATACTGACAAATTAAGAAACAACATGCTATCTCTAGTACACGAACCCAAACATATCCGATCTAATACTCTCACTTTTTTTTCTGAAATTTTTGTAAGGAGTCTGCCTCTCTCTTCTCACTTCTCTTCACCTCTTCTAATTTTTCTTCTCATCGTCTAAACCTACGTGTCACTTATATGGGCAACACACGTGTATGCCGATCGAACGGGCAGCGTTGTGACGTCTCGATCGAAGGCGTGAACACACGCCCGCCGCCGCGCCCGGGCCGCGCGCGTCGAGCGAGCTTGCTGATCCTGCTCATCCGTCTAGCTCCGCGCGCTTGGCTCACCTTGGTGCAGTACGTGGACGGACGACGCCTGCGTTTGCGGATGTTCGAAGCCGGAAGGGAGCACGCGCGCCTCGCCGCGCCGGCGTTTGTGGCGTGGCGCGCGGCCTGGCGGGTGTCGAGACAATCGCGCAGCGCATCGGCCACATCGATCGCGGACCGCATATATGGCAAGAGTCTCGCGTCGTCGCTGCGTCCTGGTTGTCGTGGGAGTGGAGCGTCCCAACGCAACGCACGCATTAGGCGCGAATACGATCGAAGCAAAGTGAACGACTGAACGGCCGTCTCGCGTCTCATACGTGCAAACATAATTTCATCATGGAGAGATCTAGTACAATCTGCCATTGACAGCGCCCAGCGAGCGGCAATGGAAATCCGCGTGCCCGGCCTTTGTCCAACCTCCAACGTCAACGACACGTCGTCGGCAGCATCACGTGCGAGGAAGAGCCCCTCTGCTCCACATCCTCCTAAGCGACCCCGCCACCCTCGCCGAGCTGCCCTGCGGCTTCGCGGCGCCGCCCTCGCGGGGCGCCGTCGCCGTCGTGTCCGGGACCTCGATGACCAGCACCGCCGCCGCTGCTTCGTCTCCACGGGACGATGAGGTGGCGGCGCTGGTGGTGTGTCCGGAGTCCACGATGGTGGTCGCCACCGAGCCGTGCGATCCCCAGAACAGGACGTTCGTCGGCAGGGCGGTGGTCGTCGCCTCCGCGTAGCTGGCCGGCTCCGGCTGTGCCGGAGGGAGAGAGAACGGAGGAGGGGCGCCGCCGGCGTCGACGACGACGGCGAGGCGGCAGAGCGGGCAGGTGGGGTGGGAGCGCAGCCACAGGTCGACGCACTCGGCGTGGAAGCCGTGTCCGCACCTGGGCAGGAACCGCGCCGCCTCGCCGTCCTCGACCTCCGCGAGGCACACCGCGCACTCCAGCGGCGCCGCCTCCCCCGAGTCACCGGCAGCGAAGTCCTCCGCCCTGTACACCGTCACCGGCAGCGCCCGCAGCACCGCCGCGTCAACGCCGCCTTGCCCGCCAGCCTTGGCGCCATCTGTGCCGACGCCAGCCATCACGCCACGGCCGCCACCACTCGACGCCGACGTCGGCGCCGCGTCCCTCGTGTCGCGGCGGCGCATCGCGGCGAGGAAGTGGTGCATGACGAAGACGAAGGCGAGGGCGACGAAGATGAGGACGACGCCGGACAGGACGACGTCGCCGTCGACCACCACGGTCGGAGCCTGCCCTCCTCCCGGCGCGATGGCGCCGCCGTCCGCGTCTCCCACCGCCAACGCCGACATCCTCTGCGTTGCCTTGCCTGCGCCGGTGTGCGCTTCGGCGATCGCAAGGTTATTATCGCCTCTTTCCTCGAGAGGTTTTGGTGGCGTTTGATGCAGACTAGAACTGGATGGAGTTGGTGTGTTGGTGTGGGTTAGGAACTGAGTACTAGTGATTAAGTTGAGGGCGATCTGCTGATGACATAATCACATAAGGGCAGGGATAATTAAGGCCATAATTAAGTGCAAGATTAACAACTGATCTACTGTGATTGTGTATGGAGAGGAGAATGGGCTAGAATTCTGGAGGATATCTTCTAGAACTGTAAGCCGTGTGCGTGATGGAGTTGGAACTGATTAACTCAGCAAACGCCTAGAAGATATGCGCTTAGAGAAGAATGGAATCATGGAAGCCTGGATGGTGCTGGATGGGCCGGAATTATCGCCTTGATGGCCATTTGGACAAGTCCAATTTTTCCTTCTAAATTTTTAGATTTTTCTTTAGCTTCTGAAACATTTTTTAGGGTATGGGCCGTCTCGCCATTTAGTTGGTCCTCACATGGGCCTTCCTTCTCCGGGCTTCTCGTCTCACCGCCGCGGCCGCGGCCGCCGCCGTCTCGACGTTCTCGCCGTCGCTCCGGGAGATATTTTTTTTTTTGGCAATTTTTGGCGCGATGCAACGGCATATCTGCCCGGCTGCCTCTCCCACACTCTCCAGCCTCGCGTGCTTTGCTTCCATCAGCAGCAGCAGCCTTATCCTCTTCTCGCCTCTGCTGCTCGCGGGGAGGGGGAAGCATGTCGAGGATGGCGGCGCCGCCGCCGCCGCTCTCCGCCAAGCCGCCCACACTCCCCTTCTCCCTCAAGAAGCCGCCGCCCATGCCTGTGTACAAGGACCTGCACTTCAACCGCGACCTCTCCGCCACCAAGAAGCTCCAGGTAACAAGCGAGCAAATCAACAAACAGCTTACCCGGGCGCCTAAAATCTGGCCTTCTCTGAGATAGTTGCTCGGCGAATCTCTCTTGTGCAGGCCGGCGTGGACCTGGTGGCGCGGCTGGTCGGGGTGACGCTGGGGCCCAAGGGGAGGAACGTGGTGCTGAGCAACAAGTACGGCCCTCCCAAGATCGTCAACGATGGGGAGACGGTCCTCAAGGAGGTATGTGCCATTTACCTCCTCCTCAAGAACACAATGCCCTATCACTTTCATGGAGATGAGTCTTGACTCTTGAATTGGTGCATGCATAGACCGACAGTGTTCATCTCAGTAGCTGCTGTTCATGATCTGTACATGTTACAGTCTTGTTTCAGTTTTGCAAATTAGATGCTTTACATTGTTCTGCATTAACCATAAAAAAAATTTGTTCTGCATTGGCAAAAGTAGGATCTTTACTTTTAAAAAAAAGAAAGAAAGAAAGAAGAAGACCCCATACATGACATTGTTATGATAACACTACTGTCCGAGGGCTTGATTGTCTTGCTCCGTGTATGACGTGCCATTGCCACATTACTTCTCATGACTGATTTTCTTTTCTGTTTAATCACATTGTCAAAGATTGAATTGGAGGACCCACTGGAAAATCTTGGAGTGAAGCTGGTCAGACAGGCTGGTGCCAGGACGAACGATGTTGCTGGTGATGGTTGTACCACTTCCATAATCCTTGCTCAAGGCCTCATTGCTGAAGGAATGAAGGTGTGTTGCGTGCTCCTGTCCTCTCCTTGTCCGTGCCCTATAATTTGTGATTAACAGGAAAACTATCTGGAATGATGGATACGTTGATACTAGACATTCTGAATCTTATCCTGCATCTTATGATCATGTTCATGAAGTAGGTGCTTGCAGCTGGAATTAATCCTGTCCAGATTGCGCGGGGCATTGAGAAGACTGCTTCTGCTTTGGTATCTGAACTCAGATTGATGTCCCGGGAGGTATGCTTTGTCCTCGTCAGTTTATCTTCCGGTGTTTCTGTATTTTGATTGACGATATTTTGTTTCTATAATATCTTAGTATCGCCTAATATGTTCTTTTCTAGATAGAAGACCATGAAATTGCACATGTGGCTGCAGTTAGTGCAGGAGATGATTCCGCTGTTGGAAATATGATTTCTGATGCATTTAAAAGAGTAGGCAGGAAAGGCATGGTGAGGATTGAAAATGGAAGAGGCACGGAAAATGGTCTAGAGATTGTGGAAGGAATGCAATTTGAACGTGGTTACCTCTCACCGTACTTTGTGACTGATCGTACAAATATGTCTGCGGAGTTTACTGACTGTAAGGTAACTTCTAACTCTACCATGGTGAAACACCTTTATGCAGAGCAGAATAACATTTTGTTTCCTTTTCCTTTTGTAGATATTGTTGGTTGACAAGAAAATTACTGATGCAAGTGAGATTATAAGGATATTGGATAGTGCTGTCAAAGAAGATTATCCATTGTTGATAGTTGCCGAGGATGTGGAAGAAAAAGCAATGGCTGATTTGATAAAAAACAAGCTAAAAGGGACAATTAAAGTGGCTGCAATCAAGGCCCCTTCCTTTGGGGAACAAAAGACTCAATGTTTGGATGACATTGCCATCATGACAGGAGGTATAATACTTAACAGAGGTTACTAAAAAGAGTTTTAAACAGATGAATGCAACCACATCATCAACATATTTTCATTGGTTTTCAGGTACACTAGTGCGTGAAGACATGGGATATACACTAGAAAAGGCAGGGAAAGAGGTTCTAGGTTCTGCTTCTAAGGTTGTAATCGGGAAAGACTCAACACTAATTGTTACCAATGGAAGCACCCAGCATGTGATCGAGAAAAGGGTTGCTCAGATAAAGGGCCAAATTGAGGTATCAAGTCCAAAAATTTGATGAATAACATTGTCGTTCAACCTTCTCAACATATTAACTTACATTTCCTGTTAATGTTAAGAAAAACTTACGTGTCATGTATGTTCAGAAATTCAATGTTCTCTTTGAAAAATTGTATTTGCTGCAGAAATAGTTCGATTCTGCAGCAAACTATAAAAAAATGTGTTCCAAACATAAACTAAAGCTTCTATGTCATCTTAAAAAAACAAAAAACAAAACAAAAACTTCTTTGTTGAAGGTAAAATGTATCCGTGATCATACTTAGTTCTGTGATTATCCTTTTCTTTTGAACTTCTAGAACTCAAGTGAGAGGTACCAGAAGAAGATATTGGGTGAGAGAATAGCAAGGTTATGTGGTGGAATTGCAATCATTCAGGTATGCCACACATGCTCTCGGTGCACTAAGAAGAAAAAAATGTTGCTGCTAGTGCTTGTACCATTGGAATACCAGATTTTGAAACTTCAGTGCAAAATATATTGCAGGTCGGTGCTCAAACAATCATTGAGATGAAAGACAAGAAGCTCAGAATTGAAGATGCCCTTAATGCAACAAAGGTACTTCTACCCTATCTACATACATGTTATGTAAGTGTTTGTGAACTAAAAGGTCCTTTTTTTAAGCACAGTTTTGGATATTTCAGGCAGCTATTGAGGAAGGAGTTGTGATAGGTGGTGGATGTAGCCTATTAAGATTATCCATGAAGATTGATAGAATTAAGGAATCATTGGATAATATGGAGCAGAAGGTATATATCTCAGGCCTTACTGTTATGAGTAAAAAGGATGATGATTGCTAAAACAATGTAAAAGGGTGATGATTGCTAAAATAAAGTAGAAGGGTTTAAATATGTCTTGATGATTTGAGGAATATAAACACCATAATTCTGAACTAATGTGTCATGGTACCCTTTGTTGCCCCATAGCTGTTTTTTAGTAAAAGAAATACGCTTTGAGTTCTAATTGATCTTTTATCCATCTATAGATTGGCGCTGACATCTTCAAACAGGCTTTGAGTTACCCTACTGCATTGATTGCAAACAATGCTGGGGTGAATGGCAGCTTCGTCATAGAAAAGGTTGTTGCAATGATGGGCCTATGCCTCTCTCAGTTGCATTAGATGTTACTTCTTTTTTTCTCATTAGCTGGGTCTATAAGCATAATTTCTCTGGCTAACACAATTTGATCATGGCTGTTCAAAGGTGTTATTAAATGAGGACAGTAGATATGGCTACAATGCTGCCAAGAACCGCTACGAGGACTTGATGGCCGCTGGAATATTAGATCCATCAAAGGTGGTGTCAAAATAGTCACAGATATCTGAAACAGTATTAATTCCAATTAAAACTAAATCAGCACTGTTGAATGGCATACTAATGCAGCAATTCCCTGATCCTCACAAATTTTACTAGGTTGTGAGATGTTGCATAGAACATGCTGCTGTGGTTGCCAAGTCTTTTCTCACATCTGACGTGGTGATTGTTGAGGCAAAAGAAGGCAAACCAGTTCGCATAAGGCCCCCAATGCCTCCTAAAAGTTTGATCCCCCCAATGCCTGCTGCTGGTAACTACCACACCTTCATATAGGAACACAAGTTTCGCCACTGGAACATCTTGCTTGCTTAACTTTACTGCTTGTTTTTCAGCTTCAGGAATTCGAGTGTAGGATACATCCCTTCCCCAGCACTGATACAGTGATACTCAACACAAAAGAAAGAAAATTTGGGGCTTAATTCTTTTGCAAATATACCCAGATATTAACAACGTGCAGAAATACCTGACGAATAAATTGACCCCAAACATTGCTCTATAAGTTTTCTCGAGGAAGCTGTCAAAAGAACATGGCTTTCTTGGTATGGACAACGTGTTCATTGACGAAAGCAGCAATAAGAGGGGTGCTGTAAAATAGAAAATACTGGAAATTTCAACTGATATTCTTGTTTCCCACAGTGTTCTTTTTTTGCCTCTATTAATAGCTTAAGCCAGTTTTAGATGGCTTATCAATATGTATATGTAAGTTATATGTACAGAATTGTTACCTTGTAAATATGCCAAGTAATTTCATCAAGTGTTTCGATCAAAATGTAATTCTTACCCATCAGGCTTGGGTTGATATCTATTCTGCATCTGTAACCATAGTACCATATCCATTATTGAACCAAAGAGGACGAAATTTCTGACATGAACATATGGCAATAGTTAAGGATCTTGGTGACTTATCTTTTTGATGGCACAGTGAAACCTGTCTGCTTGAGACTTGGTTGAATACTTGTTTTGCACTTCATTTCTAAATTCAAGATCGGTTTATGCCATGCTTCTTCAGAAAAATTTCTGCATACTGCTATGTATGCTTTTCAAGCCTTCTGTTGCTCTTTGGCTGTCATGTTGGACAGTCGGTAATTCTGTTATTTAGCAGCGATTCCTCTCAAAAAAAAATCCTGCATTTGTTGAATGTGTAAGACGACAAAATTCATGAATAATATACAGTAGATGTGCTCAGACGGATCAAAGTAAGTCATCAAACTCATGGCATAATGAAGAAACTGACAATGCAAAAAAAAAAAACTGACAATGCAAAATATAATCTGAGTTTTGAAAGCAGAGTCGACTAGTATTGTGCATGATTTTGCCACAGGCGCAGGGCATGCTCACACACACGTGTGCTCGCACGTAGCACGCACACAGGTAAAAGAGCGGGAAAGAGGGGGTTGACTTTGTAGGCAATTAGCCACCACTAAACAACTTGGATCTTCTTCAACAGAATCCACTTTAGGACACTTGATAAGGAAGCAAACCCCCCCTCCTTTCAGTTTCTAATGCTAATATCTTATTAGTCGAGTTGGGGACTTGGGCTGTACATTCCCGTTCTACCCTCTGAATGGAGATTTTAATTAGCTTAGTATATAATTAAAGTCACCTTTGGTGTTAATTTCTAACTCGATGTGATATAGTAGTTGGTAACAGAGCATAATGGAGTCAGTTCTGACTGTCTCAAGCCGCTGTATGACAGCTCAAGCCTTCTGGACTTCAGGAGTAGTAGTAGACGGTCAGTACACGATGTTGATTAAGTAATTAGATATGTAGAAAGTCTGAACATGCAAATTAAACCATCCATTTCATCATTTTCATGTTCTTTTTCTTAAAAAGAACAAAAAAGCACCAGTTTCTTTCATTTTCACCATGTAATCTTCTGATACATAGCTCACTGTAGTCTTATGTGTGCAAAGACTATAGTTTGACGTATCTTGTCACATATTGATCAATCTTATTATTTTTTTAATTTTTAATGACTTTAAATGGCATGTAAAAATATCCTCAATAGATAAATAGGCTTTCCGGTATTCTTACTAACTTTCCTTATGTTTTCAGCTTTCTTTTTTTTAAAAAAAACAAACGCAAACGCTCATAATATGCGTACACTCATCCTTATGAACACACATACACCTTATTTTTATGAACACCTCTGAAAAACTGAGCCGATATATCTAAAATTAATAAAGTCATCGCTGACATATTGTTATTGTCAAATACATCATTCTTCATTAAAAAAATAATTAACCGTAAATACAACTTCGTACCTCTCATTCATGCATCATCCATAGACTTTTACATATCCCCAAACATATATAGCAGATGCCTGAAGCATGCATGCAAATTGACACTAAGATGTACTAACAGCAAATTGATAAATAAGTTTAATATAGTGTAGTTAACTAGAGAGGCTGCAGGCACAAGCTTTCATGGCAATAAGCACATATATGTTTCACTCACCCCTTGATCCACACACACACACACAAGATTACCAGGAGCAGCAAGCAAATGACAGAGGAAAGCAAGCTGAGACCACCAGCAGCAGCTAGGCTCAAGCTAGTCCTAGGTATCAGTAGTAACATCCAGTGTCCGCCGGTTAATTGCAGTAAACTCCAGGTTAGTTAGCTTCCCCCTCCCCCCATATATACGTAAACACTCGCCTAATCATTTGCTGCTGCTGCCCCTAATTCTCCCGTCTCGCACTCAAAGCGCGCGCCCGCGCCTTCGCCTCCGTCGTCTCCGGCGCGCGAATGGTGGAAAGCTAGGCTCCGGCAAATGGCATGGTGTTTCTTCCGCGCCACACAAGATCGAGTGGTTCGCGGGAGCCAGCCAGCCCAGCGCGCAGCGCGCCCGCACGAGGCCGCGCATCGGGAGCCCCGCCGCGCCGCATGCGGACGGGTCGTCACGGTGACGGCGGAGGAGTGGATCTCACTCAACGCGCACGGGGCTGGCAGTGGCTGCGTCGTCCGCCATGGCCGTCGTCGTCGTCGACTCGATTCCCAGAAGTCTTGGCTAGCTACTAGCAGCTGGCTGCCCTCACATGCAGATCCCCCTTAACCCGTGCTCGATTATAGGCTAATCATATATTCATGTCATATGCCACTGTTAATTGTCAACTGCTCTGTAACGTCAGTGTTGCTGTGGTTTCTCTGTGTGCCTGCTGGTGTTGAATTATATTCAACCGTCAAAATGAGGACTAGTCCAACTATCAATTTTTTGTGTGATATATATAGAAAATGTATAGATAATCGAAGATTATTTCATTAAGCACCGCGAAAACATCCATTATCTGAAAATGTATATATATTTCAGGAGCTGTAAATTTTGATGGACAAACTAATTAAGTAGCAATTCTCGGGTTGGTACTAAAAGGTGGATTCTCTAATTAACATTCTGTGCATTGTAAAAGTTAGTTTCAGTACAGAACAAGTACGTAGTACTGCGATCGTAGTACGTGTTTCAGAAATTGGTTTGATCCATCCATCGGGGAAGTACGTGGAACTCTTTAGTTTAATTATGAATATATTTATGGATGTCAACTAATCCTTCGAATCTAATTAAGCTCACCAGTTAAGGTTTCGGGGAAACTGTGCCTGCATGCATGTGTGGGGGGGACTGATCCCTAGAGAGTTTGGTTGGTTTAGGTGTTGGGAATGAAGTGTTGGTCCATAATTTAGTTTCTTGGGCTGCTTAATTTAGCTCAGTAGTTTCAGTCACCCAACAGTCCCTATACTCTCCACTGCATCTAGGAACAGTAATTCACATGTGGGTAAATTGCAAAAGCAGAGCAAGCTAAAAGTTGACAGTACTAGAAATTTCATCTGACTTACTATGAATTCACTTGATCATGTTTACAAAAGCAGCCTTAATCACTGTGCACTGTTATATATGCATGCATGCCACGTATGCATCTACGCCAACAAAGAAAATAAACTAGGTCAAATTCCATATGATTCTTATTGGATCTTGCCCTATCTACTCCTTTCCTAGTCCTCAAATCATGTGCATCAACATATTCATGAAAGGGATCCCATCCCATCATATCATCCCTATCTCGACCTAGTTAACAACCTAAGGTGAGAGTAGCTACACCTGCTAGTATTACCGTCTTCATTCATAACTGTTCGAAATGATCAAAATAACCAACAAAGGAAAAAAATCCTATTCTTCCAACTGTAGTATTGACACAAATCACGACACTTTTGATTAACCATACATATGCACATTTATATATTAGAACAATTTCATTTATATTTGGAATAAGAGGGAGACTGTAGAATGATATACCATTCTAATGAAATAGCTAATGTGTGCTGACATCAGCATGACGTTAACACGATATTATAACTACCATATAGGTATTGGATCTTATACTTTTGATACCAAACATGATACGTCATAGATATCAAATCTAGTACCTACATATCATGCTGACGTCAGAATCTGGTACCTCCGATACCATAATATGATACCTTTTTGGTACCAGATCTGATACCTAGGTATCATGTTGATGTCATCTATTCCATTGGAACAGCATACTGTTCTGTAGTATTTATGTTGGAATAAGCATACAACTGTATATGTTCAGCATAATCACAACAAGTATATAGCAAATTCACATTTCAAATACCAAACATGTATTAGGATTTAGATGCATAATTACTGATTACCTCAATAATTTTGGTAGTTCATGTGTACTTCATGTTAGTATTTTCTCTGGTCATAAATATTTGATGACAGTTTAGGATGAAACTAGGTCAAACTTTTGAAACTTTGATCATCAATAATCTCAAACGTTTAGTTTTAAAACAAGAAAAACAACGGGCCTAGATTTGCCATGGAAAGTGCTTACCATCATAATTTCACAAAGTTATTAGATTTTATAAATATGTTCTAATATAAAATCAAAGGTTAAAGATTTAACAAGTTTGATTAAATACTTTTCTGCACGTCAAATATTTATAATTAATAACCAGATAGATCAATGTATATATATATGGCTTTTGACCAAATCAATATATATAATAAATGAATAAAAGTAAATATGCCACAATAATATTGCATTTGTCCCCAGTAACTAGGAAGGAAATTCCTCTTATGCTTGGGGGACCTCCATCACGAACTTCCTGTCTGGGCCACTAATAATCGACATACCAAGCTATGCCAACAGCCCAACAGTACAACAGACGAAGAGAGTTGCTTTGTATCTACCCTCACACAAATTAAATGTAATTACAACAAGCTGTGTAAGCATGTAACTGCTTAGACGACTGTAATAAAGAATCCAATCAAGATTAGCAGCAGTTAGCTCTCCCCAAGGTACACATAGTTAGAGCGAGATGGAGCACTTGCTTTGATCTTAATCAAGCGATCCCTAAACAATGGCTGCCTCCGGCCCTCGGGATCGTTATCGGCTGTAGAATATTGCGGCTGACTGCTAAGCTAGCTCCCTCGCGATCATGGCCTTGCCTTCGTTTCTACGTGACCAACTTTTATCCCCTTCCAGCGCCGTGGCGGCCGGCGTCAACTCTCCACCACCACCACCATCACCATCCCCTCTTCGCGCGCCGTGGCTAGCTAGTGCAGCTAGCTAGCCATGGCGTATATATACGCGCTACAGGCCTCTCCCGCGTCCAGAGAGGAAGGTGTTTTTGAAGCTTGAGATCGATTGCCATGGCGGCCTTCTCTTCCAGCAACGGCGTCCCGCCGGGGTTCCGGTTCCACCCCACCGACGAGGAGCTGCTGCTCTACTACCTCAAAAAGAAGGTCGGCTTCGAGAAGTTCGACCTCGAGGTCATCCGCGAGGTCGACCTCAACAAGATCGAGCCATGGGAGCTCCAAGGTAGTAATTAACAACTGAATCATCTAGCTCTCTCAATCATGCGGATGGCGTAGTTTTTATAGTTTTCTTTTCGGTATTTCAGCTGGATATCATTAGGAGGGAGATGGGGGGTTTGTCCCATAACCTCGAGTAGTTTTATTTATCATTTCTTGATTCATTGGCCGTTGTATGCTTGTTGATAGAGATCGAAGATGTAAATCATTTTTATTATCTTAGAAAAAACTCTCTCAATCATGCATGGCCATGGAGGTGACGGTCGCCATTGTTGCGTATGTGCATGCAGAGAGGTGCAGGATCGGGTCGGCGCCGCAGAACGAGTGGTACTTCTTCAGCCACAAGGACCGCAAGTACCCGACGGGGTCGAGGACGAACCGTGCCACGACGGCCGGATTCTGGAAGGCGACGGGCCGCGACAAGTGCATCCGCACCAGCTACCGCAAGATCGGCATGCGCAAGACGCTCGTCTTCTACCGCGGCCGCGCCCCGCACGGCCAGAAGACCGACTGGATCATGCACGAGTACCGCCTCGAGGACGCCGACGACTCCCAGGCCACCAGTGTAATCCTCTATCTTCTTCTCTGCAGTTAGGGTTTCAAACTTTCACCTGATTGTTGATCGATTCGATTGTTGCTGTGGGCGAGCAGGAGGACGGATGGGTGGTGTGTAGGGTGTTCAAGAAGAAGTGCTTCTTCAAGATCGGCGGCGGCGGCGAGGGGAGCGCGGGGAGCCAGGGAGGGGACGTCGGCGGGGGACACCTGGCCGTCTCGCCGCCGCTGGGGGGCGGACACGCCATGGCCGCGGCGTCACACTACATGCACCCGCACCAGTACCACCACCACCACCACGCCGCGGCGGCCTCTTCCTTCTACTACTCCCAGATGCAGCCGGCGCCGGCGGCGACGCACGCGGCGTACTCGCACCACGTCCAGGTCCAGGACCTCCTCACCAACCACCGGCCTTCCGCCGCCGCCGACGCCGGCTACGACTTCTCCGGCCTGCCCGTGGACCAGCACCCTGGCCTCGACATCGGCAGCAGCGACGGCGGCGTCGCGGCGGCCGACGGGGACCAGGCGGCGGCGGCGGCCGGGTCGACCGAGCAGCAGTGGCAGGCGATGGACGGGTTCAGCAACGGCGGCGCCGGCGCGGCGGCGGTGCAGCAGCAGCTGGGCGCCATGAGCTCCGGCCAACGAGGCGGCGAGATGGATTTGTGGGGTTATGGGAGGTAATTAATTAACCTAGCTAATACTACTCCGGTTATCTCTGAAGATATGCATGCATGCATGGCATGAACTGGTGCGTGCATGCCTGTGATCAACGACGACGGCTCAACAACGAGGTGTTCTTGGGTAATTAAATCACGATATGATTTAATTTGATTAGTTTTTGGTTCTTTTTTGGAGGTGTGTATATGTTGTGCTATTAGCGGGTCAATTCGATGTAATAAAAACCAAGGATATTACATTGGTGTGTAGGTATGTACGTTTGTACGTAACCGGTGATTAAATTATGGGTGTACATGTACGTATGTAACTATGTATGATATGCAAGAGGAGAAAAACACAAGAATTTAAGTTCTGTGTCTTTCTTGTCATGCATTTGTAGATGAGCGGAGAAGTGGCTGTGGCCGGCAGCATTTGTTTAATATTGTAATTTGTCACTGAAATTAACTTAATTATATGCTTTATACCTCTTCTTCTGATTCTATGCATCTTATTGCACAGTGAGATTTGATTTGTGATATGTGCAAAGCAGGTATTATTGTATAGGCTGAGCAAGTTGCTGTTTATTGTTTCTCTCTTCTTTCAAAGGCTTCTAGGGATCAGATAAAATTGCATATTTTTTTCGGAAGGGCAGGGATCAAACATAAGTACAGGAGCAAATGACACGAGGATTAGTGAAACGGGACAAGAAAGATTTGAAAACCGCGGGCTTTAGTATTTTCTCTATGGGCCGTAATGCACGGCCCATATGGGTGCTGACCAGCCCAATGGAGGAACGAGATTTAAAGCCCATTAAAGGGACTTGCTTCGAATTAACTTTCTACTTTGGGCTTAATTGCAAACCTGCCAACCCAAGGTCGGCATCTCCACTCTCGGGAGTCTCGGTCTCTCCTCCGCCGCTTCCGGCCGCGGCCGTCCGTCGCCGCCAAGCTCTCCGCCCTTCGCCGGCCGCCTCCACGACGAGGCGCCAGGCGGGCGGAGCGTCGCCGTAGAATCTCAACACCGAGGTTTCTCTCCCCATCCTCTCTTCGCACCTGGGCCTTTCTCTCTTTTTCCCCACTTTTGGGTTACTGCCGAGAGGGTAGCATTGCGAGCGGTGAACCATCTCTACTTACTTAATCTTACTTAATCATGTTGCTGGCTATGCGGTGGAATCGTAGGCTAGAAACCTGTGCTCGGGTTGGAACGCTTCTGCGGCTGATTGGATTTCTCCATGCTGATTTCAAGTTCTGGTTGCTACTGGTTATAAATTGTTGGAAAATTATGCGTAGGCGGTAGGCTTGTTTGTAAGCTGGATGAGATCCCTATAATCTGGAGCGCTGCTTGGAATTTAGGGGCGCTAGTGCCACGTATGTAGCCATGCTAGGTTCGGGAACATATTCCCCTTCAAGTTCTATAGTCAATTGGAGGGAGATAGAATACATTGGATGGTGAGGTTATAACCAACACAATCAACTGAAGCTTTACTGAAAAAGTGCTATGCCTTTTTTTTTCTTTCAGAATTAAGAGTATTCTTGTTATTTGCGGAATGGAATGTACTTGTAGTTATATAGGTCAGCATAATGTTGCTTCAATGCCCCTTTTCATGAAAATAACTTGGTGCTATATGTTTGTATGTATAGATGTTAAGCTCCATTGTCATTCTACCATTCTTATGCAGATTCTGATAAGAGGATAAGTGCTTTTCTAACATTTGAAACAATTATGCAGGCTCACATTCTACATCTTTGGAAATGCATCCCCCTCTAACCTTACACAGGCATCCTATGTGTGCCGAGGTATCCCTGTACTGACCTTATTCTGAATCTTTGGAATATCTTGTAGTTTCTTTTAACACACTGTAATGTCCATTTGCTCCAGATTATTGAAGCATTCCAGAAGTGCCATGTGGATCATCCTGTTAAGAAGTTTTTTGGCGAATGCACAGATCTTAAGATTAAGCTAGATCAGTGCTTCCGGCAAGAGGTAAGCACCTTTTTTTTTGCTATATTAGAGTTGTTACTAAAAAAATGTGTGTTCGTTCCTATACCAGAATTGATGCTACAGGAACATTTTGCTTCCCTAAATTCTGCATTACTGTCTTTGTGAAACTCAGAAAGCTTTGAAGAGAAAGGCAAACTTTGAAGAGAGCAAGAAGTTTAAAGAACAGTTGCAGGCCTATAAAAAGGAAATGGCTGAAAAAGACAAGGAATCATAACGTGGGACAGAGGACAAGAACCTGAATAAAATGTTTTCCCCTACAATGCAATGACTCCAACTTTGTGAAGAAGTTGCAAAATTGTCTTTACTTGGCATGCGATTTTACATATCTTTACTGTTTAAAAGGTTGCCATTGATGAACTATAGCCAGATAATAAATTGCAGTTTAGAACTTATGTTTGGTCATTTTTTTAGTACTGTTGGAAGCCCTATAGCAGATATGGACTGCAAGTCTTGCTCTAGGTGTAATATAACATTTTTTAAATAAATCAGATCCTTCGGCTTCTATCATTATTTGTAG
The DNA here is from genome assembly GCA_008326285.1 of Oryza officinalis. Lineage (NCBI taxonomy): Eukaryota > Viridiplantae > Streptophyta > Magnoliopsida > Poales > Poaceae > Oryza > Oryza officinalis. The sequence continues at coordinate 24,638,053 of BDMV01000004.1, read as the reverse complement.
AAAAAAACTTTTAGGGTAAGGGTTGCCACTTGCCAGAGAATTATCATGCTTACATGTCACTTTAACAATGTTGAGGACTGGATTTTATCATAATATCATCTGTGACTTCCACTAGCTGTTAACATGTTGACATTATTGAGAAGGTCATGAGGTCAATATCTGAGGTGATATTTGGCATTGATGCATAAACTATTGCCTTTTCTGGTGATTGGTTATATTAACTATCATTGACAATACATTCACTTGCATTAATAATCTCTCAAAATTTTGAAAGCAATCTACAGGAACAAGGACCACTATGCTATTTTCCCTTTCAAGTTTCAAGTTAATCAAAACACTTGGGTAATTATGTAATTTGTAGAACCATTATTTTTTACAGGAAAACAATTACATCTTTTTATGCTTCATCACTCCAGAATTTTCTTCTTAAGTACCTTCCTGAAGGGTATTAGGGTAGTGTATATTTTACTGCAAGCCAGTCTCAGCCTCTCAGGTCGTTTCAGAGAATAGCAGATCAAGAGTGACAGTAAACATCATGGAATCAATATTTCTTCTGAATCCTTCTGGGTGAGGAGATTCAGATTTCCAACTCTCACAAGTCATCAGAAGCAAACTTTTGTCCATATTTTGATAATTTGTATGACTTTGTTTTTCTTATTTGTTATTGTTCTGTACGTTCTTCTGTTCTTGGATGTTTTCATGCATCAATTATGCCACATCTGTTCTTGTTATGATTCGAAGTTGCAGCAACACATCAGTCAGATATGTCACATCTGATTAACTTATGTATTTCATCATATATTTTTTGAATCCTATCTAATGTTCTTCGGAGCTTTTCTTTGTCCTGAGAGTTTTTCTCATATATAAAAAATATAGAATATATATGTTTTTTTCTTTTTTTAAAAGAAGGTTGTGGGGCTGGTCCCATTACCTTAACCACCACAAATTATTCTCCACCACTGGATGACTGGGATACATTTTTTTGATGTGCTACCTCCATATCAGCATCACTTTATATGGATGGAGGACAAGCGTGGCACTGTGGCACCATCCCTTTAAGGCACTCAAAAAATTTAATTTGATTTTTGGTTGCATTGCTTCAAGAAATTTCCTGTCATATATAAGTGCAGGTAACAGACAAGCAGAGGAGGAAGTGAGAGGGAAAAGATGGAGCCTGTTCCTCTTTTGAATCCTTATGAAATGGGAAGATTCACTTTCTCACACAGGTAAGCCTAGAGTTTCAATAGTTTGGAGGCTTCATTATGTTATATATGTTATATTTTCTTGCTTCCTTATGTTCTTCAAAAGTTTTCATGCATCAATTATGTGTTTTGGCCTACAAATTCATCACATCTGTTCTTGAGATCAATTGAAGTTTACTTATCTTCTCACCCAAGAGAAAAGTTTACTTCAGTTTGCAGAAACTAGTTTGTTTTTCTCCTAATGGAATGGAAAGGACTATCCTATCTGAATTTTCATTTGCACTGGAACAGATAGTTGATGTGCACAACGTTTAGTCATGCCCATATGTGCATATCTTGTATGGGAAGAGCATGTAAATTGACTTATAGTTATTTCTTCCTCTCTGCTGCATGGTTGCTGCAGATTGAGATCAATGCTGTTTGGTTCATGGTAATATGCTCCAGAAGTAGGACGAACTTAGAGAACATCTATGTATTACTTAAAAATTGCATTTTAAATGCTGGTTTAGAAATCCTAGCATGATTCACTTCACCATTTTATTGTTTTGGCATGACCAATATATGCCAAAAATTGTGGAGACAAAATGTAGGTATGAAAAGAACTTGTTCTCTGTGAGCAGTTCACCAGTTAAAGTTGAATAGAACATCATCTTCCACATATAAGTCCATACTGTAGACTTCTGATTACCTGCAATACATTTTAGAGCAAACCACAGAACTACCTACCGTTTGTTCTACTCACTTTCTTTATGCAGAATTGTGCTGGCACCATTAACAAGAGCAAGATCATATGGCAATCTCCCACAATCACATGCCATACTGTACTACTCGCAACGGGCTACAAAAGGGGGACTTCTGATTGCAGAAGCCACAGGGGTGTCGTCTGATGCTCCATGCAAGAACACCCCAGGGATATGGACCAAGGAACAAGTAGAGGCCTGGAAGCCTGTTGTGGATGCTGTGCATGCAAAGGGTGGAATATTCTTCTGTCAGATTTGGCATGTAGGAAGAGCATCTGACTTAGGTAAATTCTGCAGACATGTGATGTTCCTCTCAATTATTTATTGTTACCACCATTTTGAATGTAAAGGTGTTTGCAGAATGTTATGTTCATACCGTCGTTGACGTTACCTTCCACCTGCAACACACAATTAAATATGACCTGATTATGTGATATTTACACTATAGAGCTACCTAGAGGCTATTAGTTTTGTATCTTCTGTGCAAGGAATCTTCAGGTTTGGTGCAACCACCAGAGCCTCACCTACCCTCTTTCTGGTGCAACACTCAACTTCAAATTTGATTGTTTAGCAATATCACTCTATGCCCCAGAAGTACCACATTGCTTCTGGATAAAAACTTTATTCTTACAAGGTCAAGTATATTGAGGCAATGATGAGTCTGAATGATAGCCTTCTTTTGTGTTCCCAGAGCAAGAACCCATCTCAAGCACGGACAAGCCAGTGGAAAAGAATGAAGCTAGCTACATGGATTTCCCCGTCCCAAGACGCTTAGCTGTTGAAGAAATTCCTGATACCATCAATCATTTCAGAATAGCTGCAAGAAATGCTATAGATGCTGGTAAGATGATAAGCATAATAAGCTCCTTAGTTAAATAAGTATAGGAAGCAAAGATAACAAGAGGAAGGACAGTTGCTCAGAGGCTCAGAGCCACATTTATAATGCCATGCCAAGTTCATTTCCTTGATTACTTACCAACCGCAAAACATGAAGTAATTCAAGATGTAGCCTACTTGTTTAGTAAATGTTCGTTACCTGCTTATTCACAACTATTTCAACATTATAAGGTCTTCCAATATCACCCGAAAGGAGAAGGGCAGTTCACCTGGTGTGTGCCATATGCAGGATTTGATGGGGTCGAAATCCACGGCGCGCATGGCTTCCTCCTCGAGCAGTTCATGAAAGACGGCGTCAACGACCGCACCGACGAATATGGTTGCAGCCTGCAGAACCGCTGCCGCTTCGCCCTCGAGGTCGTCGATGCCGTGTCCGCCGAGGTCGGCTCCGACCGCGTCGGGTTCCGCATCTCCCCCTACATCAGCTACTACGGTTGCCACGACTCCGACCCGGACGCGCTGGGCGTGTACATGGCCCGGGAGCTGGACAGGCGCGGCGTCCTGTACTGCAGCGCGGTGGAGCCCGAGGCTGTCGAGGCGGCGGCAGCGGACGGCGAGACGAGGAGGAGGATGATGATCCCGCACAGGCTGCACGGCATGAGGGAGGCCTTCAGGAGGGGGATGTTCATGGTCGGAGGAGGGTACGACAGGGAGGCTGGGAACAGGGCCGTGGCGTCTGGGTACGCCGACATGGTGGTGTTCGGTCGCCTGTTCCTGGCCAATCCTGACCTGCCGAGGCGGTTTCGGCTGGACGCGCCTCTGAACAAGTATGACCGGGCGACGTTCTATACTCATGACCCTGTGGTAGGGTACACGGACTACCCTTTTCTTGATGATGATTGTGACTTGTGAGGCGATGAATAATCACACGGACTGAGTGCGGGCGGGTATTGGCGTGTTTGCTGCTGTTGAGCATACGGTGAAATAATAATACTGTGAATCTCTGTATTTGGGTGATAGGCAAAATGGCAGCCGTTTCAGTTTTCTTCTTCTTCGCCGTCACTATCACTCAATCAGCATTAGCAGCCGGAGCCCGCCGGAGAAGCGAGAACTTCACCAACTTCAAATTCCGAAGCATTTTTCTCCTCCTTTCCGAGCGAGGCGGCTACCAGGTTCAGTGAACCAAGCCACCACGAATCACTCGCCCTCCACTTGTTAAATTCTAGGGTTCTAAATCTTATCTCTCACTCAGCTTGGCAGCTGGTTTTATTTATTCCCCTCCTTTTGCGAGCGTCATCAAAGGAAGACGACGGAGGACGAATTCGCCGCCGGCGCCAGTGGCCAGGTTCATTGAACCAAGCCACCCACGAATCTCCTGCTGCTGTCGTAAGCGAGTTACAGCTCTAAATTTCTAATATTTCAACTTGGCAGAGCATAAATAAAGAATTAAAGAGAGGAGGAGGCCGGTCAAGCAAGAGGAGGGAGAGGGGAAGATGAGCAGCGGCGCTAACACGGCCCCACTCCTCACCCCCTACAAGATGGGAAGATTTGATCTTTCCCACAGGTCCAGCCTCTCTCTTCCTCCCCTTTTTACCTGCAATGTGCCCCAATTTTACCCACTTTTCAATTTTGGCCACCAATCTGTTGTTTAAAGTTGTTTAAACAAGTACTACCTCCGTCCGAGAATATAAATGATTTTCTCTATGTAACTACAGGGGAAAAATCCCTTATATTCTCGGACAGAGATAGTAGATGAAGATTGCAACTGGTGTCGATTCGTTAGGTCTGTTCTGCTTAGGTGATCTCTGCTGCATCAGCCGTAGCGAGACGGTCTTGGGTGCCGATTCTCATTCTGGAGAGGAGAGGAGAGGAGAAGAGAGAAAAAACATGAACATGCCATGCCATTTATGTGCCAGACATAGCAAGGTAGCAAGACTGCCTTTTTCCAATTAGGGGAGAGGAAATCCATGGACCGCAGACCTTGGTTTCGTCATCTTTGTTCTCGATGTGTTTTGATTTGTTTCTATTAGTTGGATACTGCAGTGTTGTACTGTTGTTCATAGGACGGCTAGATTCTCTCCGTTCCTCTTATCTTTTCACTTTTTTGCCTTTTGCCTCTTGGCAAGTTGGGATTTTGTTGTTGTATCTTATTGTACTAGGAAGAATCATATGGTGCCCCAATATGTGGTATGTTTAACGAAAAGAGCAGAGATATGTAGTGAAACGACGATGTAATTGATCAGATTTTTTGAGCTGAAAGGTTCGGTAGTGAATGGATCAAACAATGAAATATAATGTGTATTATGTATGTGGAATAACACTTCAATCCAAAATTGTGATGTTTTCAGAAGAATTATGAGTTTTCTATTGTCGTTCTTTGCCAAGTAATTATTTGACAACAAGACCATCATATAGCAGTCATGACTTATAAGCAACAAACTCAGTGAATTCTCTGAAACTATGGCAATATGTGTGTTCAGCAATTCCTGCTTATAGGCTAATGGCTAGAACTACAAAACCATCTCTTTTATCTATGCAATGATCCATTTTCAAAATACTGAAATTTTGCTCATCTTTCTAGGGTAGTTCTTGCACCACTGACAAGGCAGCGATCCTATGGTAATGTTCCTCAGCCTCATGCCATTCTGTACTATCAGCAGAGAACAACCAAAGGAGGCCTTTTGATTGCTGAGACCACTGGAATCTCAGACACTGCTCAAGGGTGTGTATCCTAGATTGTTAGGCTGTGACTTTCTGAAATCTCAGAGAGCCATGTTCAATTGCCTTTTGACGGTTCAGCAATCTTTAAAGATCAAATGTTTGCTGTATGCATGCAAGGTACAAAGATACTCCTGGCATTTGGACAAAAGGAGCAAGTGGAAGCATGGAAACCAATCGTAGATGGCGTTCATGCCAAAGGAGGAATAATTTTCTGTCAGATTTAGCACGTAGGAAGAGTCTCTAATAACAGTATGTTTACTATATCTGATATAAGCATGTTCCCTAGCTATATTATTATCTGTGTAGATATTTGCAAGCAGGAAAACCTTTAAATTGGATTTCCAAATTATGAGACTATAAACATGCTGTATCCAACCATTTTTGTTTAAAATGAAGCTGTGTAGGCAAACTCTTGCTCATTTTCTGTACTCCTTTTTATGTGTTATCCAACCATGTGACCAACACATGTTCAACATCACTATGCAGCTTTTCAGCCTAATGGGCAGGCTCCAATTTCGAGCATCAATAAGTCACTAAAACCTGCAGTAAGAGCCAATGGCATAGATGTCGCTACTTTCTCAACTCCTAGGCGATTAGAGACTGATGAGATCCCTTTCGTCGTGAACGATTACAGGGTTGCTGCTAGAAATGCAATTGAAGCAGGTAAACGCCTTCCTATTACATTTTTCACACCAGATATTTTGATTAGGAATATTTTGAATTATCTTAATACGGATATTGTGTTCACTTTTTATAAATACCTAGTAGATTAAACGAAGATCCTTAGTCTTGACTCCTGATGGAAACATCTAACCTTCATGCCTAATATAATCTGTAGGATTTGATGGTGTTGAAATCCATGGAGCTCATGGCTATTTAATCGATCAGTTTCTAAAAGACCAAGTCAACGATCGTACCGACAAATATGGTGGGAGCTTAGAAAATCGCTGCCGGTTTGCGCTAGAAGTGGTCCAAGCTGTAGTTGATGAAATTGGAGCTGACAATGTTGGGATAAGGCTGTCACCCTTTGCCAGCTATTCAGAGGCATCAGACTCAAACCTGGAAGCTCTAGGTCTGTACATGGCAAATGCACTGAACAAGTTTGGAATCCTCTGTTGTCACATGGTGGAGCCATGGATGGTAAAACTTGGTGAAAAGTTTGAAACCCCCCACAGTCTTCGTCCAATCAGGGATGCTTTCAAGGGAACGTTTATTGCTGCTGGTGGTTACAATGAGGATGATGGAAATAAAGAAGTCTCCACTGGATATGCTGATTTGGTTGCTTATGGGCGCTTGTTTTTGTCTAATCCTGATTTGCCTCGGAGATTTGAAATAGACGCCCCTCTCAACAAGTACAACAGAGAGACTTTCTACATCTCTGATCCAGTTGTTGGATACACTGACTACCCATTTCTCCCATCAGATGTCTAAATGCACCTTTCAGTGTTGAATTATCTTCCGCTTCTCATCAGAGCGGCACAGCAGCTACCATTTTTGGTAGGATTGAAGGGATATGGCATTTGCTCTGAAAGCTTAGTTTTCATATGTGTGGGCAAGGCACTTATAAAATAATGCGACCGTTGCGATTTCAGAATTGGGTGTGGATACAAAGGGAATTGATAGGTAGATCAAGCAGTTGTTCGTGTGTTGAGAATTTAATTTAGTTTGCACGCAACTATTGTGAGCCTGATATAATATCATGGGAACTTGCAAATGTATTCTCAATCATTCAGATGGTTGACTCTGGATGATCAAATAAGTCGGCGACTACAAATCTTTTGTGTATTTGTGATATATATGTGTGTCACTGACTGAGAGATGAGAGTACAGTTGGAATAACAATGTAACTTGTGTTGAATGTATGCAGACTGCTATTCCTAGCTTAGCTTGTTTGATATTTCAGGATACCTTTTGGTATTAAGTTCTGAACTGATCTCCTGGCAGTTACTGATTACAGGGGCATATTGCACAAGGAGTTGGGATACAGATTTCACAGAAAGAGCTTGGGAAGGCAAGAAGAAGGACCTCTCCCTGCCCATCTCCGTATGTTGTTCTTAAACAAAAACTTGTGTATCCTAATTTCCTTTCCTTTAGAAATGATTCGTCATCCACTAGACACTTGAGCTTATCATAAAAGTAATAGCTTAAGGATGTTTTGAAGAGCCATCTCGTAATTAAGAGCTTGTTGCTGGTAGATAATTCAGGATTGATTATGGATTAAGGGAATATCATGCTGAGCTTTAATCGTGTCCCGTAGATATCACCACTGCCAGAGTGCCAGGACAAAGTAAATGAGAAGCATTATTAGTCCTAATATAAAAACAAAAGCTACTAAGCAATGCATGTAGTGCCTTTAGCATCTTGGAGATGTTAGAGAGCTTACTTTGGAAGTTAAAGCGTTGTCTGTGTTAGTTTTCTTAATTATTATGCAGTTTTATAGCCTAATAGCTGTCACATTCCTCTGTATGTGTTTGTGTTTTTTTACAAAGTACCATGTTCAAGGAAGAGCTATCAGCGGCCAATTGTATCATAGCAAGTCCACTGTCCACACTCCACAGATACATGGAAGCATGCCATCATCTTGGGTCGTTTGCTTATTACCGAACAAATATATGTATCCCATTAAAAATATTATTTATGTTAATTTATTCTTTTAAAGACCTGCCGTTTTCACACTTGTTCTCTAGCAGCATATATATAGAGGGAAGTTTACTGTAACTAAAACATGGGATCATTCAATGAACCAGCAAATTGTCATGCCTGCCTCTGGTTGCTATATTATGGTAAGAATTTCAAGGCATGTTAACTGTGATTTTCTGGAGTTTTCTTAGCATCTAGTTCTGGAGTTAACTATATATCAAGAACAAAAAGATACTATGGTAGTTTGCCAAATTCCCAGAAGGGTGAAAACTGGCAAACTAAATGGATTATGTGCTTCCAGAAATGGAAATCATTTAGCTATTGTGCATAGCTGTTTAATCTCATTCTGTAGAAATAATTAAATATTTTCATAAAGAATTTGCTTTACTTGGATTTCAGCAAACATGAACAGGTTAGGGATATTTTTTGAATTGTCTTGCTTAGAAATGCAGTGTGTCTCATATTTCGTAGCGAACTTAATACGTTCTTCCCACAGTGCCCTTAATATTTCATCTTTGTTCCTTTTTAATATTGGAATGCATTTATCATGTTGTATTTAATGAGTAAGGTCTCTGGAACACAATAATTTCATAGGAACTTTTCAGTATTTTTACAACAACTAGTTCAATTGTACCAGGAATCAGGAAAAAAATCAGATGTTCCAAAAGAGAATTAATTGTGGGTAGCCAAATAGTTCTCCCTTGGCACTTCAAGACGAAAGATATTAGTTGGTTGGCACTTTGTGTTTACCTGAAATCACATTATTGTTGAATTAATATGTGGTTTCCTCAGTGGTTGGTGCTTCAACATGAAGGATAGGGGTTGGCTGGTAGCTTGTCACTAACCTTTTACCTGATATCAAGAACCATAGGATTTTGCTTCTTCAGTGGATTTATAGTACCATTGGCAAGAGCTAGAAAAAGGAGACAAAAGAAAAATATTTACTTTGCTTTTTTTTTCCTTTTGACCTGAGTGTGATTATTCTCTTTGTTTCGTTTTTCTTTTGGTGCTGCTCTGCACTTCTCCTTGGTCCAAAAAACTGGAGCATTGCAAAAGGCGTTATTCTGAGGAATGTGCAGAGTCACCCTTGTATTACATCACGTATTCTTGACGTGTCAATACTCAATACTACTTCACTTGGGCCAACGTTTTCTAAATTTACAGAAGCACTAGTCAAATGTCATAAATTGTCATCATCGGGCTTTGTAGAAAGTTGTTGCTTCATTTGTTATGCACAAGTCTTTATTTAACTAGTGAAATTCCCATGTAATTGTGTGAGCTAGATTATAGTTTATTTTGGATTCTGTATTTCATCTATGCTTCTGGTTATAGATTACTTCTCACGTGAACTATTCTGAATTTCATTTATTTGTGGATTGTTTTTGGCATATGGCCCTTTCTTTTAATCTAGACTATCATAACCTAGACTAATCAATGGTATGGGTATTTATCTTTTCCATTGATTAATTTGGTAATTTCTAACTAAATTTTCCACGCATTGTGCGGGCATAGATTATATATTCTATTGAAAGTAGAATTGTATTTGCTATACTAATATTAGTTTTATGTCTAAAATGCAGCTGTATTTCTCATACAATTGTAGACTTGCAGAACCTCTCTAGTATATATCCAATCAATCTACACCAATATAACTCAAAGTTGCTCTTATCAACCGTGTAGAACTTATTCTCCAATTAATGTGGTAATTTCAAATCATTAAGAATGTGCGTTGGCTTCTTTTTGCCCTGTTTTATTAGTATAATAGATAGATTGCGGTTTTCATAAACATTATAGAACGTTGCTGCTCAATCTTTTGTGCTTAAGTGATGCATCTTTATTGAATTGAAAATGTATGTATATATTGGAAACCCTTTCTACTGCCCTATGGTGACCACTTGTCTTAATATATACATGAATAGACACCTTCCTTGCTAAGCTAAACATATACACAGAAGATATGCCTCTTATGGCCAAGCGATGCTTGTGGTTTAACAGCCAAAATAGTTAATAGCACATCAACACAAAAGACGGATTCCTATCAACAAAAGTGTTGATAATAGAGGAACAATTGTTTTATTTCAAATGCTCACATAAATGCATGTCCTATGTTAACTAGATTCGTTTGGTTAAGGTTTCATTGGCCCTCACAAGATTTGATTAACAACTGAGATGATTGCACTGATGTACCTCTGTAATGTGATTTGCTTCCATAATAATTAAACCTGAAGACAACTTGTTTGGAATCTTGGGTCTAAAGAAAAAAAAAAGGATGATTAAAGGGGTGGTCCTGGTAAGCTTCAATCATGGGCCCGTAGATATGGCATACAGTTTTTAGTTTTTCTTTGGTTTGATCAGTTCAGATTCTTGAATTGTGCCTTCACTTCTCTTAGTCTTTGTCAGATGTGCATGGACAAATTCATTAAGTGTTTAAAGTGTATGCTTGCTGCAAGCTTATTATTGAAAAGAGGCAGGAAGAGTGGTCCTGGACTCCTGTGAGTAATTAACGGCTTGATTTATGTGTATTTGTAATGTTGCAACACCGGTGCAAAGCTTTATTCTTCTGGTACTTGCCAATTCCGGAATGAGGACATGACAAGTCTTGGTCTATTGAGCGAATTAGTAGTTTTTAGCGCAGCTCTCTTTAAATAAACTATGATACTATTAATCAGTGAGCTGAGATTTATTAATCAGCAGATACATTTTTGGTGCACAATCATGTTTCATTGATTATTCCAAGTGAAGCTTGAAAATAAGTATGGGTGGTGCCAATGGATCACAAGATATTTTTTATTTCATTTTAAAGATAAATTTGTATACAATGTGTTGGCCTGAAAACCAAGTCTACAATCAACATAGCCTTAGACTCTATGAAACTAGAATTGCAGTGGTGACTTAGGCCATATTTATCGGCTGCATCTTCACCCAAAATCAAAAGTTCTACCAAACAATCTAGTTTTTGTCCAAATTTTGAGAAATTAAACAATCTAGTTTTTGTCCAAATTTTGAGAAATTGTGGTTGCAGAAGCCAAAAGAATGAACTAGAAGCTGATTTTCCCAGCTACATTAGATTCACACAAGCCAAGCTTCTCAAAACATGTCCTTAATTACTAACCAGCTTCTTTAGATTCACACAAGCCAAGCTTCTCAAAACATGTCCTTAATTACTAACAAGTGTTTATTCTCCCCTTTTCTTTAACTGTTCGGAAAGAATTGTGGAATATATATTGGGGCAATCCTATTTTCTATCATTCGTATGCATATTATGTGGGCACCCGGAAATCATACCGTCCAATGTAATTTGTGACCATCACATAATGTCGAATGAGTGAGATCCATACACGCATAAATAGCCACTCAGATCTCAATGTGCCCATGATCACAAATTGACATCATTCGATATAAAATCCATAATGCCGAATAATGAGCAAAGGAGATATTGCTGGGACTCCGCATACCAGTCAACTTCAGCCTGAGACATGCCCGTCAAACCACATGAAGGCGGCGACCAGATGTGTTACACATCTCAGGAGACTTGACTCAAATTGCGAGAGCTCTACAACATCTCAATTGTTCAAAATTCATACTCATGCTTAGCTAGTCCCCAGAAAAAGCGACTAGCCTTGCACTTTCATCGCAAGCAATCGATAACCATCACAAATGCATAAACATGGATAACAGAACAGCAAGATACATATATTATAATGGGATTCAACAACCCATCATACAACACAAACTATAGCAGCGGAAGTTTTATAAGTTCACATAAGCAAAAGTAAGACCCGTGGTTTGCCAACCATCCCACAAGGCAACCAACCGGGGCAAGAGTAGAGCTAAAAAGACTACTCCCCACCCTCACCGCCCTCGGTAGGGTAGTAAGAACAAGCAAACTCTCCAACGTCCTCTTCTGAAATTGCAGACATCGGGTTAAGTACAAAATGTACTCGCAAGACTTACTCTTTACTAGATATATATATATCAAAGGAGTATGTAAGCTTCTACCTTAGAAGAGGGCATAATGGTTCAAGTTTTGCATAAAAGCTAATTTAGTTGAGCAAATCACAAGTTGCAAAAATAGAGTTTTCTAACTTAGCATGATCTGAAATTCAATCACAAATAAGCACAACCAGTGCCATCATCACCAACCATGGACAACCATTGTCCAACTATGGCTTATCGATATATCCATTTCACATCCAAAACTAATTCAACCCATTTAACCCGGTTTGATGCTAACATAGTTGAGCTAACACCTCAAGCAGTCGTCCTGTAATCGTGGACACGACTATTCAAATAGTTTTACTCTGATCAGAGGGGTACATCTTTACCCACACGAAATGAACAAGAATCAAATGCTTTCACCACCACACAGGTGTGACTCACAAGTGACACAAGCTCATAACATGTCCTTTTCTAGTCCCACCCTAATCACCTAAACTCCGTCTAGGCCCCCGACGACTTAGCCACGTGCGTGTGTGATGTGGCTAAGGCGGGCTCACCATCGCGGGAGAAACCCCCTGCCAAAACCAGGCACACCCGGAGCACTCCAAAGGAACAACCATCCTCACGATTGACCAGCGTAGCGTAGATGATTACAGTGCAACGTAGTACTAAGTCAAGCCGTCCCATACCGGCGTGTGGTAGTACGTAAGGTGCTTGATTAGATGACAACATGTTCGGTCCTTAACAACCCAGACGAGGCTACTTGCATCAGGGAAAACCACCATCCCTTCATCGCCCTATCACTCGTCCAAGTTAATCATATTTCCCATATGAACCATTTAGTGTAAGTAGTCAAATTTTATGCCCATAAATCGCAAATAGTGATTAAGTTCAATCGATAGCTCTATCCATCGATTTTTTTAAACACTACTAGATCTAAGCATGGCTAAGCATCGTTAAACAAGTAAACCTTTCCAAGTATTTCCATCCCAAGGTTACAAGGATAAATGGCAACAACGAAACAAGGAAGGATATGCAACAATTAGGTATAACTAATTCTAACCATTACCGACAAGTTTGTAATAAAACAACACATGCATATATATCGTTTTGCAATCAAATCACTTTAGCAAAATAGGGATTCTATATGCTTAGATGCTTGCCTGTCTACTGTGAGAAATCACAATCAAACTCAGGTTCCGGCTCCACGTACTCCGGAACGTCTGAATCTACCGATAAGAAGCAATAATGCGAATAAGATTCAAATAAACATGCATATGCAATATGCTCTAACATGCATGAAGTTCTCACAGTGGGTTGATCATATCCTAAATTGAATTTAGGTGAAGAAATTTCTATTTTAGCATTGCTATTTTGAAAGTTAGGAATTTTACAAATTTAATGAAAAGAAAATTAATCACTTAATTAAATTTGTTTTAGGAGGTAGTTTTGTCAAATTCCTTTCATCCATATCAAATGGTACACATTTCTAAGGTGAACAGCAGTGAAATTATAATTTTGGGAATAATTATAAATTTTCTAGAAATTAAATAAGTTCTAATTGCAAAATAAGTGTTTTTGTATGACTTACAATTTTAGTCTCATTTCCTGTACAGAAGGTATCATATTTTATTTTACAAAATTAAAGTTCATACTTTACTGGTTCTACAGAAATTTCGTTCATTTCATTTGGATTATAAATGAATTTTCTACAATTTTTACAAGTTCTAAGTTAACTATTTCATATTTGAAATTTATAAATAAAAATCCTACTGTGAGCATATGTTTTTATTATACAATATTAAAGTTCCCCATTTTATGGATCTACTGAAATTGGTTTCATTCCAAAATGGGTTGTATTTAATTTGATATGAATTTTACAAGTTTGGATCAGTTTTCAGTTGAAAAGATAATGATTAACTCATTTCTTTTTATTTTTCAAAACTATAAACATAGGGTCCACAGGTCAGTGGCTTGGCCTGAGGAGACAGGGCAGTGGCGCCCCGGCGAACTTCCCGCCGGCGGCGACGGTGAACGGCGGCGGATCTCGGTAGGCGGCCAAAAGAGAAAATGAAGAGGAGATCAAGGCAAAGCTATCGGTGTTCTTCTCGTCGGCTGAGGTGGTCGGGATCCATGGCGACGACGGCGCAGGCGCCGGTGACGTTCGGTGTGCAGGTGCAAGTAGAGCTACATCTCTCTCCCGCGCGAGCTAATGCATGCATGCAAGTCTACAATGGTCCTGGAGACTTACCGAAGGGCGCACGAGGGTCGGCGAAGCCCGGACAATGGTGGCGATGGAGAACGAGCTCCGGCGGCGGCAGGAATCTCCGGCTTCACGGCGACAGCGGTCCTCGGCCGATGATCTGCTAAGGGAAGGTGAGGGATGGCTGAAGGATCTCCTGAGTATGCTCCCCGAGTAAAGAATTGCTTCGGAGCTCACCGGAGAGGACAGAATCGGCGATGATGGCTGGCGGCCGGAATTGGGGAAGAAGAAGTCGATCTCCGAGTTCACGGCATCGGGGTTCAATTCCTTCGGTCAGCGTCTTCCTGGGAGCGAGGTGGAGACGTTGGTCGGCGGTTCGGCCTGTTTCGATCGGAGCTGGCCGAACGGCGATGATGTCCAGGCGGCGGCGCTCTGAAGCTTCCGTGGGCACGGCGGCGTTCTGGCGTCACGGTTGCACAACACGAGGCGTGGTTAAAGGGATGGATTCGGCGTTGCGAGTAGGTGGTGGAACGTGGATTAGGTGGGGATGAAGATGGCTCAACGACGATCGGTGGCGCTTTCTTCTCCACGGCCGACGACAGAGATGTGGGCGATGGAGAGGCTGAGGGCTTCCTCCCTCGGTGTGCTCGGTATCTGGGCGGAGAGTGAGGAGAGGCGACGTGGCTGGGAGGAGATGAGGGCGAGCTTGGTGACGGCCACGTCTAGTCCACGCGTCGAGCATGCCGGCGACGCGCTCCTTCCTTTCTGTGTTTCTCTCTGTGTTAGGGCGGTGGAGAGTTATTTGCACCGAGTGGGAGCTAGTCTGTGTCACTGCAATGTGGGTCCAGGGCGATACAAGCAGAGATAGAGTGAGAAGGATGGGTAGAAGATTGGGTGAAGTACTGTTAGGCCAGGTTCACAAAGGATTTTCATGTTTAATTCTTTCTCCCATCTTCATAATTCTATAACTTCATTTATGTGCAAGATAAAATACTGTGGATTTTTCTTGAGATAGATTAAAATACCTAGTTTCCATTTTCTTTGGTTTCACACAAAAATAATCTATATTTTAATCTCAGGGAAATAAAGAATATCAGTTCAGCCGAATTTTGTTTGAATTTTTAAAAGGTCCAAACCTACAAAATAAATTCTGGAAAAATTATATTAATTCCTGATAAATAGTGTAGTATTTGAATAAATTATAATTCCTATACATTGTTATGTGATGAAATACACATATGAGATGTGTATTGATTTTGTCGATTAGGGTTTTAGGATTAAACTATAGTTTAACTGTTTTGACCTAATTATTCGGGTATCAAATTTACATATTAAATTATACCAAAATTCCAGTGAGATGTATATATTGAATAGTATTTACATGAATTTCCCCATGATTTTATATTGCACCAATTATTTTTAAATATTCAATAAGCTTATCTTTACTTATATGTTTTCTATTATAAAATATAATTAAGTGCTGTAAAAATATATTTAGATATTTCTTAATCTAATATGATGTTGTTGAGCATGATTTATACTTTTAGTTACTCAACTTCATATATTTTACATCCTTGTAAATATACATTAAATATTTGCCTTCAGTTTTTAAATTAATGCTCATAAGTCCTAATATGAAATGCTAGAAAAATCCATAAACAAGAAAAAGCAACTCAAATCTCAACAATACATCATGCAATCAAAAGCACATACTATGCTTTAATTTCTTTCTTTGAGCTATCAAGAAAAAGGTTTTAAAATAATCATGAATTTGTATAATAAAACTAGTATTAATAGACTCGCCTAGGGTTTTTCGTTGGAAAATTTTTATTGTCTCTAATTCACGAAAATCATTTTCCATATTTTAGATGCAAAATGGAGATTTAAAATTTTGGGTATGTTACATATTATAGCGGCATAGAGAAGATGAGGTTAGGAGAAAGGAAGGGAAGATTATAAAATGTTAATCTGACCTTTCAAAGTAGAACAAATTCTTAACAATGTAAAGTGCAAATGCCTTTGTATGAGACATATTCCTCGCTAAATATTCATTATTCATAGACCACTTGATTATCTAGGATGAGGTAGCACGAGCCAATATGAAGTGAATTCATTAAAAGAACTTTATACGCTTTAAAGTAACCCACACCCTTTTACGATGTGGTTGTTTTAAGATACTAATTAGGGGCTGTAACAATAAGATTTACTTTACCTGCTCTATATAAGGCAGCGAAACAGTCAGAACAAAAGGCTATTTAAATCTATACAAGTTACACGAACATCAAGCCATCAAAGGGAATCCATCAAAAGAATTGTAAAAACCCGTAAGCTAGAAAAGCATCAAATAATAAGATAAGTTACGAAAAAGAAACGTAAAGCCTAATGCAATATATGTATGTTTGGAATGTGGAAAATGGAAATACTCCCTCGTCCGCCTACAGCCTTTATGCCTATTAGCAAAAATTTAATAATTTTATGGATAAAATTTATATATGTGTACTCGACAATTTAAAAGCAAATGATAAAAAATACACTACAATAAAAAAATCAAAACCAACTCTAAAATTATTTTTTAAAATTTAAATTTTAGCTGCGGCTTATAAGTCGAAGAACAAACGATGATTTTTGAAATCTTGAAGAGTATGGGCACTTGCCAGCGATGGCGAACCTAGAGATTTCCTAGAGCGTGGACAAAAGAGCCCCCATGCTTGCATGCCTCCATTGTATCTGTTTCAGCATGCCTCGTTTCAAAGTAAAAAAAAAATTGCACGTTCATCTTACTAATGATATGGAAAATTTAGAATGAGAGAAACCAGAGAGTGTTCCGGTACAAGAAACTATCCACTTTAGTTTTGGGAACAAAAATAAAGGAAGAGGCTCGAACATGAGAGCCCTAGCCAGGGCAAGACATTTCTCAGAGCTTTTACCGTAGTGTATAGTTTTTTACTCCTACTATATTCAATGAAATTGGCATAATTTGGTGCTGGTTCGTTAAGAAAAGAAAAGGAGTACCAGCAGCTAGAGAGCTGAGCAACAAGAATGGAAGGCAATGCAGGGAACCCAGAAACATCAGTGTTCTGTAAACATGACCATATGTCCATATGTAAGGGCCATCAAATTCAGGTCATGCATATAGCCATAGGCGCCTTTTGTGATGTGCAATGGCTGGCCTACCAAAATTATTCCTTGTCCCTCCCAAGGCCAGAATAAAAACGCCCCCACTTCTGCGACAAATCCAAGCCGCCATTAACCTGAAATCCAGAGGGAGATCCCAAGGCCTAGCTGCCACTGCCACTGCCTCAGAAGCTAGTTCAAACTAGTGAGGGGTTTGTGTGCAAGAGAGAAGAAAGAATAGGCAAAACACAAGACTGAAGTGAAGAATCATATCAATCAATCAATCAGTGAGTGATATGGCTCGTGGCAAGGTTCAGATGAGGAGGATAGAGAACCCGGTGCACAGGCAGGTCACCTTCTGCAAACGGCGGATGGGGTTGCTCAAGAAGGCCAAGGAGCTTTCTGTCCTCTGTGATGCTGATATCGGTGTCATTGTCTTCTCACCTCATGGCAAGATCTATGAGCTAGCCACCAACGGGTAAAGTATATGTTTATATTGTTTCTCTTCATTGTTCAGTAGTGGTCCAAAAGTATTTATCTTCATCAGTCTGGTCCAAAAGTACTACTACCTCTCTAGAAAACATCTTATGTCAATTTTTAAAAAATGATGTGTTTTATGGATCTCTAGAAAACATCTCATTTCATTTTAATAACATTGCTGGTTTGTTTTATGCATGGCTGATGATGATAGGAACATGCAAGGCTTGATTGAGCGGTACAAGAGTAACCTTCCAGAAGCGCAAGTTGAAAGCAACGAGCAGAACATACCTCTGGTCAGAATCCCACATAGATAACATGATATGCATATCATGTTTACTACATAATCATGACATGATTTGCTACATATCTCCAAAGTTTATAGTTTCAAATAGATTCATAGAACTAATTATGCATACGAATGGAATTTATTTTTAGCTATGGATTTATTGTTCAAGGCTTCAGCTCAGCACACTTGTGCTTTTGTGTTTTGCTCATGGACATAAAATTCTGGATTTTATTGTTTTGGATAGAACGCTTCCTGTAACATTAACTCATTGTTGTGCAATTCCAGGTGATACAACAAGATGTACTACTTCTAAGGCAAGAAGTTGACCAGCTTCAGAACAGCTTAAGGTAAATCATCCGCATTACTTGTATGCTAGTACAATGAAATGACATTTGTTACTTTTTTTTGTCAGAAAATGGCCCTAGTAGTTCTGTTTATACTGTAGCAATGCCTAAACTATTTTTGCATTTCTTGTGTTCTTGCAAATGATCATTTGTAAAGAATGCAACACGAAGAACAGATAGTATGGTAATGCTATGAACATCACAAAACTGTTGCATGACACTTCTTCATAAAATGTGTTCAGGAGAGTAGTTTTTAATTCGGAAAATAAGAAAAAAGGAAAAGGAAAGTGCAGCTACTCATAATATAGTACAATGGGCCATATAAACTGCTGAAAATCTGTAAGAAGTTTCAAAAGATCATGAAAGGGACTTTTCAAGGGTGTAGGAAACTAGCTAGTACTGATCAAGACACTGATGGAAAAAAGTAAGCAACTAAGCACACCTCATGCAGGTACATGTATGGAGAGAGAGATATAAACCACATGAATCTTGGTGAGCTGCAATCCCTTGAAAGTAATCTTGAAGTATGGGTGAATAACATTCGCTCCACAAAAGTAAGCCATTCATCACTGCAGAGGAAAAATAAATTCCCAAGAAAATGGCACTTATAATATGTCACCCTTTTCTGCTGAATAGATGCAGATCATGTCTAGGGAGATCGAGATGCTCAAGAACAAGGTTAGATCAGCATGCTTGATTTCATATATAAAAGAGATGTAAGTAGAATAACTATTCACCAATAATTTTATGTGTTTCAATTGCAGGAAGGCATATTGAAGGCTGCTAATGATATACTTCAAGAAAGGGTACTTCTGGCAATTAATACATGCACTCTTTCAAAAGAAGCAACACTATTCAAAAGAAAATAACTTTTATTTTGTAGGAATTGGTTCAAGATTATAATTATAACTTAGAAATAGGCTACACTAAATTTAAAGAGATTTTCCTCATCATCCATTTTTCTGCATAAGTACACACATTTTGTTTGTAATAAGGTGCCTCCTATTTAATCCAGTTGACATATACATGTAGGAAGCTCACATACAAAGAATATTTCTGCTTTCCCTTTTTACCAGGGACATGCAAAAGACTTGTGTGTAATATTATGATTGAGAACTTAGAACAGTCAATACAACAGCCTATGTGCCAACTGAAATATGGATAAGAACAAACTGAGAACATAAATGTTTAGCTGATAATCTTGTGGCATCAAATACTTATGCTATTCTGTAAGAAAGAGTAATTGTATCTGTATCATCTCATAAAAACATTATTGGCCCGCCATGTTCAATTTTTCAGAGATTAGCACCTCTCTTATTAGATTGATCTTGTGTCTGCAGATAATTGAGCAGACTAGTATTCTGGATGCGGGCGGCAACATGATGATACCACAAGTGCCATTCCAGCTAACCACGGAGAGTAACTACTATTTCTAGCCTGAAAGGCCAAACTACCTGCCTGTCAAGTTACCTCACCAGTTCTGTTTTGAGTTCCACAAGGCTACAGTGAAAAGACCTATTATAAGCTTGTGCCTATCCATGTTGTAGAAAAAAATTGTCTCCGTTTGCATCTGTGCATTATTTTGCATGTGTAAATTGACATTTCAGACTGAAAACTCTTACTACATTACATGTATCTGTTTAATATGGTACAACTTTCTAGATGCAATGTTGATTAGAGAATCATCAAAACCAGGAGATTGGGTTCTTTACTCAATTTCAACAGATTTGCCAACACTTGCAGTAACAAAAGTGCACACAACTATGAGAAGGCAGAGATACACATTTAGCAGATATGCCATGTTCATCCCAATTCATGGAAGATCCCAGACCATTGTGCCATCATGATGAACAGCAGCTGCTCTTCTGTGGCTGCTGCTGTTGCTGAATCGGCTGGCCTTTCATCTGAACTAGATTGGACGCCTTCCTCTCCAGGGCTGCCTGGCTCCCAGATTTTCTGCAGATTAGAGACAAAAGTTTCAGCAGCATAACTTGTTTATAAGAAACTCTGAAACTTTATGCATTGTCATTTATCCCTACTGCTTTTTGATTGCGGCACACATCGCCAAGAAAGCCTCTTCGACATTGATCGAGTCCTTAGCACTTGTTTCGAGGAATGGAATGCCAATCTCATCAGCATAAGCCTGCGGTGATTTGTACCTTTTCATTTATCTTAACAAAATATAACACAATTTTTGCATTGATAAGCCATCCATAATTCCATAGTGTAATAGGGTAGTTTGAAATGCGACCTGTGCTACTGCAGTTTCAACAACCCTGCTCTCTGCCAGATCACACTTGTTACCAACAAGAAGCTTGCATACGCTGTCATTGGCATACTTGTCGATCTCACTCATCCACTCTTTCACATTGTTGAAGCTCTCCATATCCGTAATGTCATAGAAGATCTTGATGCATTCACATGAACCATTTTTTTTACTGAAAACACACATGAAAATGGCAAAAAAACTGTTCATAGGTTGAAAAGGCTTACAATTATCCCATGAGCTCCCCGGTAGTAGCTACTGGTGATGGTTCTGAATCGCTCCTGTCCTGCTGTGTCCCACTGTTTGCAATGCAAGTACCAATGTCACACTACATTAGTGGATTGCAGCTTCTGATCTGTGCAACATATTCTATTTCATAGTTCGATATAATGATTATGTAGGAAGTACAAATGACTAGAAACGATAAGATGCCAAATTTCATTCATGAAGAACCAATACCTCCAAGTGTAATCGCACAAGCTCAAATCACTAATTTTATTTTTTTACAAATGGGCCGATTTACAAATTCAAGCGAAAAAACAAATCAAGTACAGAAATCAGAACTGGCACATTGATTTGGGGTTCAGCGACATCTAGCAACCACCGATTATATATCATCAGTAGGCACGGAAGCAAACTCCAATCCCCTAGTCTCCATTAGAAAGTGCATCTCGATAACCAACTAGAACGAATTGCCCCCAAAATCACCAGAGGGCGGATCCAGGCATGACTGAGGCATCCAGCTATCCGAGCCCACCTTAAATCGCAGCGAAGTGGGGCAACAAGATCAAGGCGCAAATCGGTGGAGGAGGAGTTACCTCCGCCCGAGGTCGCCAGAGCCCGGGAAAAATGCGGCGGTGGTACGGGCGAGGAGCTTGGCCATCGCCGGCGGCGACGTCGACACGTCGTCTCGTATATCCGAGTACCGGTTTGCAAAATTCCAGGATCGCTAGCAATAGCCGCGACCCAAAGTTAGGGATCTATTTGCAAAATTCCTGGATCGCTAGGAGCCTAGGAAATAGTCTCGAAAGGGATCCAAAGTAGGGTCCCTCTGAAAATTTCCAGGATCACTAACAATAATTGAGATCCAAAGAAGGGTGTTTAATGCAAAGTTGGATCGCTACGAATAAAATTGATCCAAAGCAGGGTATCTTAGCAAAATTCCAGGATCGCTAGCACTGGCAGTAATAGCTCGTCTCATTGTTTTTCTTATGCTTATATAAGCCAAAATTTAAATTTTAGAATTTAATTTAGAATTTAATTTTTTTTGTCTTTTCATAGTAGTTTATTTCTAGTATTTGATTTTTAGTTGCTAAGGACATATATATATATATATATATATATATATATATATATATATATACATATATATATATATACATATATATATATATACATATATATATATATATATATTTATTTATCAGAAATAACTTTTTTTGTAATAGTGATCCAAAGCAGGTACTTTTACGTTAAATTCTAGTAGAACCCTGGTACGCGAAGTGACCGTTGGATAGAGAGCGCGCGGCTCAGATTGAGGGTGTCAGGTTTTATGCGGAAAAGGCCTTCGCTTAGGCCTCTTTTAGATGGGCCTTCATTTGGGCCTACCGATATTATGGGCTCGAATTTAGGCCCAATCAAACATGGCTTCACTAGGCTCGCCACCCTCGTGTCCCTCGCACCGGCAAGTCCGCCAGTAGCCTCGGCGGCGCGGCGGAGCTCCGGCGAGCCTGCGCGTTCCAGACGCGGCAGCATCGCCATCCATCTACGAGGCGACCATGCATCACGACACAATCCGGCGGGCATCCACTCTCTCTCTCTCTCCGACGGCCCCGCTGCGGCGGCGGCGGCCGGCGATTCCGGCGAAGAGATCAGCGCGGGATAGGCCAGCCGCCGGCGCCGCCGCGCGCTGCTCGGAAGCTAATCGCGAACAGGTTCAAGGATCGGGGGAGACACTTACAATCTGCAGCTTGATGGTCTTCCCGTCCATCTCGATCGTGCGAATCTTCTGCAGATAAACAAATTAACAAAGGTACTCGAATGAATCAGAATCAGAAACCAGCATATGATCACAAAAGACGAACGGACGAAGAGGCGAAGAGAACAATGCGGCATTTTGCAAGAAAGTGAGGGACTCACGAAGTCAACACCGATCGTGCTGATGTAGCTGTCGACGTAGGAGTCGTCCTGGATGAAGAAGAACACATCAATCAATCCAAAGAGGGACAGAAACCACAGCGAGATATATGACCAAAATCTTGGAAACCAAATCCAGATTGCCATTTGCGAGACAACTCAAAACTCACCGCGAATCGGAGGAGGAAGCAGGACTTGCCGACCGAGGAGTCACCGATCAGGAGCAGCTTGAACAGGTAATCACTGGCAACTCATCAGGGTAAGCAAGCGGCATTTTTCAGTACATCCGAAGAACGGATAACAACAGAAACCACATAAATTAGCCGTAAATTTCAAGATTGAAAGTGGAAAATAGAGGATTACAATTCGTTGTTCATGGCTCTTCCTGCCTTAACCCAGCTCTGCAGCTTCTTCTGCTCAAGATCAAAGTTATCAGCAGGAAGCAGAAGAGAGAGAATTGATGCTTGGACAGAGCTGGAGAGGAGGCTCTCCAGGAACAAGAAGGTGGTGAGAATATGGGAGACGACCTCGCAAGATCAGCAACCTCGATTCCTCACCCAGCTTGACGACGTCTCAGGAGAAGTATAAACAAAGCAACTCATCAGCCCGTACATCATTTTTCTTTTTTTTTTTTATCCTCACGACGATGGAGTGTTCCCTCTCCCCTGCAGGCTATTTGTTTTTTAAAAAATCCAAGACAAGATTCACGGGTGCCTTGCCCAGGATGAACACGATGCTGTCGCGTGCCTCTTCCAGTACAATACTAAAATAGTCGAAAGTACAAAGAAAATGTTACTTCGAGCTGGAGACGCCATGAAGATAGCACAGAAAATTGTAGCAGAAACCAAGATACATTGGACAGCTGCCGGCAGTTTCATGTGCCACTCTCCTTGTAATCTTGTGTGGTTGTGCGAGTCGGTGCCACCAAAAACTGCGCTACTTTGTATGTAGACCCGAGTATATAGTAGTGTTACATAAGATGGCACACGTTAAGAAAGAGAAATCTACCAGGCAAGAACCATGAAACACTACTGAAGACTGGAGTTATACATACATTTCTCATGTCTGCTTGCTACTGGAGAACGCACGTCTACCAGAGGTTCAGAAAGAAACTACCCACTAGTCGAGTATTGTTGAAATAAGTAGGATAGTATCTTCTTATGGTCCCCCGATTGGAACCCAGTATTAGGATCAATCAGATATGGCACCTGAAACACAAAGGGTAATAAGTACTAAAAAATTATCTTCAACGTAAGATGCTAAAACTGCAAGTCAAACAATATGCACGCGTAACAAAAAATACTGGGGATTTAGAATTCCATGAATTATGAGGTAACATGAGTATCAGAGTCTCCATCACCAAATTTCTCAAATAATTTTCCGACTTATTACTTTTCAAAATGCATCATATGGCTCGCTTTACCTGCTTAGAACCTGATATCTTTTGAAGCAAATCCATCTTTGAGGACCCCTCTCCAACATTCTGGAGGATATAAGGAACCTCCAATTCACAGAGAGCCTCACGGACAATCCTTGCATACTGAATCACCAACCACATATGAGAAATAAAATATGTCAAACTTCTACAAAAGGATAGAAAATATAGGCAATGTTCTTACAGTATTATTCTCAAACGAGAAGAGCTCTAGCTTATCTTCAGGTACCACGCCAGCTTTGTTCCACAATGTCATTCCTCTTCCAGCTCGAAGAAGAGTAGGCACCCATCCTGTGAGAATTGTACTGCAAAAAATGCGGAGATGCCCTGAGAACAGCCAAAGATGATAGAAAACTTGTCTAGCATCACAGTAGTTTCTTCAAAAGTATTTTGAATCTACATCATAG
Source organism: Oryza officinalis (assembly GCA_008326285.1). NCBI lineage: Eukaryota > Viridiplantae > Streptophyta > Magnoliopsida > Poales > Poaceae > Oryza > Oryza officinalis. Next base: position 24,613,303 of record BDMV01000004.1, on the reverse strand, counting down.
AAAAGTATATTATCTCTAAAACCTACAAGAGGTACAATACATATAGCTTACTAAAACATGCAAAAGAGACCTCTCAAGGAGTCCAAATGAAGGACTCTTTCCTTCTCCGTACTGTCTGAACAGGTATTTTACAATATCTCCTGCACATTCAAGACTCATTAGTATCCATATCAATTTTGTAGTTTATTAGCTATCCAAATAGGAAAACTACTCATCTTAAACATAATTACGGGATATGATGTTTTTATGCCTAGAACAAAAGAGTAAAAAAAAAACCACGAGTAGAAACTTGCAGACATATTAAAGAAAAGGTTTAATTGGACGTTACCACTTTCATACATGGTGACACCATTACTCGCATCAACAAGAAGTGGAAACCTGTGTATCAGAATAACACCAGTTCAGTGACACTCCAGGTCCAGGTCTTTGCATTTCTGTTCAGCTGAAGCATTACTGCAGCTGTAATAAGTAAATGCATAATTGACAAACACATACTGCTCCTTCCCTCCAATTTTCTTGACCACATCTCTATGTCTTAGCGATCCTTTTGGGCAAGGATATACCTGTATTTTATTCATATTTGAAGAGGAAGTTATTAACTAATCAAAATATGTTCATATGTATTTCCTTGACATACATTGCTTCACAGCTACATTGAAAGTCTATAAGAAAACGATATTGAGCAACGCTATGTTGATTGCATCATATTCTTAATCATCAATGTATTGTCTCAGAATTGCAGAATTTGGGGAAGCATTGTAAGAGGTAAGACACCTCTGCAGAAAGGTCAAGCTCAGTCATGGCCTCCCGAACTCTCCTACAGAAGGGGCATGCCTCTATTGGGAAAAAAAACAAAGGAATCCTTCAGTACATCCTGAAAATAACTAAGCTTTCATGCCGACGAATCCGAACCAACGTACTAATATTTTTTTACCAAACTCGTACAGTTGCAGAGTCGGCGCACTTGTTGTTGGGTTAACATTATTCTCGCTGCTAGTAGATACAGTTGAGCCCCACGGTAGTCTAGCTAAACTTGAGAGTGAAGATGTAGCGACCTGGCAAAAATATGTAGCAATACTCATTCATCAAGGGCCTAGCAATAGGTACCTGAACAGAAACGCTTGCATTTGGTAAAACTGATGTCATTTCATTAATGAAATGGGAGAGGAAACCCTCTCTTTCTCAAAAAGAAAAGAAAAGAAAAGAAACGCTTGCATTTGCACTTAATCTCTTTAGCATGTCATTTGCAGTTAAGACCAATAAATTCTTTTAGCGTCAGGATGAGATTTTGCTCGCATTACAGATTACACTATCAGCAGCAATGAGTTACACACAACAAAAGTTTCCTTTTGCCCGCAAGAATTTGCTTCATAGGATAACCAATCGATCGAATATCAATTTTTTCACTAAACTCTATATTAAAATTCAAGTTGTCTTAGGATTTTTCATCTAAAAAAGGATCGACTTAGGAGTTGCGCGATCACTAATCCGTCCAAAAGGGGCAAACGAGCCAAAAGCCAGAGATTACCTCCACGATGTCATTCCGCTCCTGTGAAGGGTCACCTCCCTGCGTGAACGTTCACAGAAAAAAAAAACGCGCACTGCGTGAGCAAACAAGCCCGGAATTCGTCGAACTAGCAGCCAAATCGGCAACAACCAATTACCCCGAGGAACTTGAGGAGCGGGCACAGTAAGGACAAGACGCTGCCGCCGCTGGTGGTGGTGGCGGCGCCCATTCCTCCCGCGGCAGTTTCGGCTTCTCCCGCTTCCGCTCTCGGAGGGCGCACCCGGGCGGCGAGGGTTAGTCCCCGGGCGCGGCTGCGGAGGCGTGCTCCTCGGGCACGAGGCGGGGAGCGCCACGGAGCTGTAGGGCAGAGGCGCGGGTGGTTGTGGTGGACGGGGCGCGCGAGGGGCAGCATGCCGCCGCGGGAGCTGGCCGGAGGAGGAGGAGGAGGGGAGGCGTCGCCGGCGTGTGGTGGTGGGGCGTCGCGTCGTGGCTCGCTGGCGGGGAATTGGGAGGGGAGGGGAAGCGGACGGGCGGCTTCGTTGTTGGGTAGTAGGTGTCTCTCGGACCGTCGGTTGGACGGCGCGAATCGGGCCGAGGAAAGAAATGCAAAATCAGCCTGGTGGGCCGTAGGGGTGCGCTGCGTAGGCCGGTGGCTGCGAAATGGGCTGCTTCGGTCGCGCACAGTTTTATAGGCCCAGATCGGCCTTAGTCTCACTCTGTCGCTTTCATGTGACAAAGTCGTACTCGGTCACGCACAGCTTTTGTGGAACAGCTAATTCGCGCGCAGGCGTTGGCGGCGCACACTTTTTCTGACAAGTCACGTGAGACTATACACCAGTAAAATGTGTGTGGCTAGTTTTCATGTTTTTTCTTAATCACACATGCATGATTTTTTTCACATTTTTTTCTCGTGTAAATTTTTTAAACACGTGCACTCAAACGCGTGTGATTCAACTTGAATTTTGAGTTAAAAGTTTTTAAAATTTAGTTAAAAATTTGAATTTTGAGTTTAAAAGTTTTTAAATCTGAACTGAAAGTTTTCAAATCTTGAGTTAAAAGTTTTCAAATTTGAGTTAAAACTTTTAAAAAAATCTTGACTTGAAAGTATTCAAATCTAAGTTCAAAGCTTTAAATCTTAACTAGAAAATTTTCAAATCTTAGATTTAAAAGTTTTTAAATTCGAGTTGAAATTTTTTAAACCTTGACTTGAAAGTTTTCAAATTTGAGTTAAAAGTTTGTAAAAAATCTTGAGTTGAAAGTATTCAAATCTAAGTTGAAAGTTTTAAATCTTGACTTGAAAGTTTTTAAATCTGAATTGAAAACTTTCCAAATTCGAGTTAAAAGTTTTATTTATGTTTTTTTAAAAAAAATATTACTAACAATTATCATTAATGCTAATTAGTGTTACGAGGCACTGAGCAGTAGAGGGAGCGTGCGTTTGGTACCATTTAGGAGTATTTTATTTCTTTATCAGTGCAAATGAATAAACACACGAACCTTATCAAATTACTAAAAGCTTCCTTAAATAATAAAATAAAATCGTATATTACACCCCTCAACTAGCGACGGACTTAGCAAGGACTAAGTGGATATGTACACATAGAGTAAGGATATGTACCCCTCAACTCCCTCCCTCTTCATATTGTATTTTTAAAGTTACATGGTTAAATGCTTAACTACATACATATAATCCTGCTTGATTTCCCAAAAATTTGGATGTTCTTATGCATCCAGGACCTCTTGGGTCCACCCTTACCTTTAACTATCTGATATGTCTAAAAGCACTTCACACTTCAGGAATAGGCATTTTGTACCCCTCAACAATTAAACTAGGTCAAAATATAGCACTAAGTGAAATGCAACCCTATCAAAATTGGTCAAAATAGATCAATAACTAAAATGCAACTAGGTTTTAATAGTGGTTTTTATGGGTTTTTTTACATCCAAGTATATGTGTTCTTAAAAAATGGGTTTACCTCCCTTGGTGAGGGAAGGGGTGGTATTTCGACCGGTTTTGATAGTTGAGGTTTGAAATGTTAGTTAAAGTGTGTTTTGAAGACAACCTCAATAATTGAAGAACAACATAAACTCTATAAGAAAACATCCACCTAATTTACTATTTTGAACCCTATAATAGACAAAGATGGGTTCTACTGTTTGAACCCTATAATCTACAATTCCACCCCTCTACATCGTCGTCTCGTCGATGCTGGGCCGGGTGAATCTTTACTGCATTAATGAAAAACTTCGTGTCACATTGTACAGGGATTCAATTCCGGCTTTGCTGTCGACCCGCTCCCAATTAAGGCTGATGTAGTAAGTTCATTGGATACGGTCATATATACGGACCTCCATCTAATAGGGACAGGCATTGCATCTCCGGCCAAATTACACTACCAAACTGACACATCCACTGAAAGACCGTACGCTATACGTAGGTTCGTGGCTTCCTTCGTCAATCGGTGCTGAGCTAATTCTTTCAAATCCGTCGGATGAACAGCCGCATCAATCCTAGCTAGCCTAGCTGCATTATTATTATCCATCCATGCTGTCATGCACATATATGTACGGATCGTTGTCATTGTGCATGGGACCATCTAATCATCGACAAGGATACGTGCGCATCAATCGCATTCAGTTCACAGCCCGGCCAGTTCGCTGTACGCGGCGTGTAAACACATAGACGCACACGGTTCGATCGATCGATCTCTAAGCTAGCTGTCACTCGCGGTGCGGCCACGATTTTTGTATGATAATTAATTAAGAGTGGAATATATACATGATAGATTATTAAAGTTTTACGATTGTGTTTAGATCCCCGATCTTGTAAAATGCACATTTACAATTGTGGTTTAATGTATCACAGCATGTTCAAACTTTCTTTGACCGTGTACAACCATTGATGTAGCGCTTTATGCTGACACACATTTTTTATTCGACCCCCTCCATAGCATACTGCGGCAAAAAGAAAAAATACATTTACTCCCTTTCCGCTACTGTGCAGCCCCAAATTCAATGGATCTAGTGCCTGTCATGCTTTATGCCGAAGTGCTACCGATAGCAGAATGCTTTCTTTGACACCAAGAAGTCGAGGACCTCTGTTGTCGTCCCTTGCAGCTCCACTATCTGAGGCGCGCTTGGGCTGCTACGTCGTCGGTCGGTCCAACAAACAGCGTTGGTGAGCGTCCATAACCCGCATGACGTCGGCAAGGAGGTTCCCGCGTCACATTCGGTAACGCGAGCACTACGGTGGCGGTCCCACGCGCCAGTCCATGAGCACGAGGGACGTGGGGAGGCCGAGCTGGACGGGGAGGTACTGGCGGCAAAACGGGCAATAGAACCGAAGCAACAACAAATGAGGCTTGCAACGGAGCGGAAAGTTTGGTATCTGGGGGATTTGGAGAAGCACTGTAAAGGGAAGGGGTAAATATATTTGTTTCCGCTATTGTTGCGAAAGAGATTGAATGTGAAATGTGTGCTAGCTTGAAGTGTCACATCAACAGTCATACACGATAAAAAATGATGAGAGTACATAAAAAACTGCGCAAGTTTTTGAGTGAAAAACTTACAGATATAACTATAGTATAATTGAAATATAATTACATTGTAACTGTATTGTAACTACACTGTAACTATGATATAACTTATATTCAACTATGATTTGGTTGACTAGCACTGAGATCTTAAATGTGACCTGTGTGAAAGTTTTTTTCTAGCAATCTTTTTTCCTTCATGCACAAAAATCTTGAGGCGATCCGATGATCACAAATCTAAAAGTTTTTGAGAAAAAAACTTGTTAAAATTTTTTAGCAATTTCAAAAAGGATTTGAAACTGATGTGAGACATTAAACTAAGATTACGGACCAAGATCAGGGATCTAAGGGACATCATCTTAAAACTTTTAAGTACCGGGTGTATATTTTACTCCTTAGTTATTAACTCGATTTATCTGAGTCACGGTTACTATAGTTGGTCGTCGATCTCCCGGCGGACCTGCTTACGCCGAGGAGACCGACGATCGGACTGATGGCGACTGTCGGCAAAACAGAAGCACAGCAATAAAAGGCGCTCGATCGCCAGCTAGCCAGCTGCTATATGGGTATGATGCCGTGATGGGATGGAAGAACCATTCTGCTTGTTGCTCGCGTGCATGCACCGGTTGCTCTCGGTCATGCGCTACATGCATGTATGCACAAAGCGGGACCTGGTACTGCCCCTGTTTATAGTCCGGCGCCGCTGCTGATCACTCGCGCTATCGATCCGCGAGAAGGTGAAGTACGGTGTTGCGCGGTGTCGTCGCTGTCCAGCTGCTGCGCATGTATGGGCCGCAGCTGCCGAGGCAGCTTCCGGGCAGGTTGGACGGTCATCCGGGCCGGTTATGTCGTTGCCGTTTTCATTACCGTTAATCATCGACACATATAAAAATTAATCGATCATCGAAAAACAGTATTAACTATTTGGGCTTTATAAAAGTTAATCGAACATCAAAAAACAGTATTAACTATTTGGGCTTTACGACTATACTGGCTCCGTCATTGGTGGGCCAGGTAGAGCGCGCGGCGCTTGACAATTAACGTTGCAAACACAGCTCAGGCGCCATACGCCCATACTAGATACTGTCATCAACCGCGCGCGGCTGATCGATCGACGGAAACATGCACGGGCGTGAGTGCGTGGCCGTACTGGCTATCAACGTTGCGAGAGCGAGGAAACCAAGTGGCGAAGCGGACCTCACGGGTCCCTTTCCTTGACCGGCCGGCCGTCGGGGCGGGGCGGACGATGGATCGGGCGTCACTTCGTGCGGCCACGATAGCGATTGATCCAACAGATCGTCGGGAGCACGTACTAGCTAGGAGTAGCTCTAGCCCTGATTGAATTGCACGGAGGGAGACGGCCCCGTTTTGTACGTACGTGCACGTACCCCCTCCCTTACTCTCGGATACTATCATATTCCATCTATCGCCTTCAAAAATCCTCCGTACGAGAGAAGATGCTTCCGCGCATAACACAGCGAGCGAGGTTTTCACGCTTGCACGGCGCGATTTCAGGTGTACGAGAGAGTATACGTGCGTAGGTGGCCGGGAGCTGGCTTGATGATGGATGGACGAATAATGAATGCACGTGACGATTTGACGGCAAGTAGTACGACCGAGATCCCGACAGATCGACCAGTTTCTCCCGGGTCAAATCCGATCGATTGATCGGTCGTCGATCGATCGAGAGGCCGACACTACGCGTGACGCGGCCCGTGCTCCGGCCACAAGCAAAGCGTGCAGCAGCACAGGTTGCCCGTTTTTGTGGCTCTCGTTCGGCCGACATAGATATCTACACAGGCGGCGGCGCGAGCGATCGAGCGCACGCACGGATCGGATATCGTTTCATTTGGTCGGTCGACGTACGTACGGCTCATCTCTCGTTCGATCGGGCCGGTGAGATCGATGGCCGTGTCGTCGGTGTACAAAAGATCGAAATGAATGAAGTGTTGTGAGCAGAAGCTAGCGGAACCACCTCGATGATCATGTACAGGTCGGGTGTCCGCTCCAGCTCTACCTCTACGTCTCCACTTTCGACTATCGTTAATGTCTAAGAAAAATGATTGTCTTCATTCTCGAGACCGACCGTTGAAAAAACGTTATTAGTCATTCAAGCTCGACAAAGCTATTGGCCCCGTCCCTTTGTACGTACGTGCGTGTGGGCTGTGGGGATCAAGATTGTTTCGATCAAATGATAGCTTGACCACTACACTGTTGCTCCTTAAACGATACTATCGATCGAGCAGGGGTACGGTTGGTGCGTATGGCAGGAGGTTCGCAGGGAGGTCTAGCTTGCTAGCTCCCCCTCGAGATATCTCCCCCAACTTTGCTGCAATATATTGCTGCAGCATGCAGCTAACTATCTTAGGTCCCAGCCTATACTGCTCCTACCCACACAAATGATTACCTCATCATTCGTGGCCGTGCCCATGTAATGCCAGTTAACTCAGGACAAGCTATAGCTAGCTACTGTTAGCTAGCATGGGGATCGATCGATGGATGGATCCATTATATTGTTGTACGTATTCATCGCCCCTGAGATCTTCCACATACACATACTGTTGGTCACATGCAATGCATAGCTAAGCTACACCTTGCCGTTCAGGTTAATTGGATTAATTTAGATACAGATATTTCGACGATGATGATGAGTTCAATTCACCGTACCATGCATGATTGGAGGTACGGCCACCAACGGGATCTTCCGTACGAGCAGGATCGGACACGTGGCCCTCATGGCCCCACACGGGTGCATGCACCCTTCCCCGATTCGGACTCGGGACGCCATGCATTCTGGCTGAAATCCCATCAGCCTTGCTGGCTGGCTAAGCGAGGTAGCTAAGCCTCTCCAACCGCGTGTGCTTGAGAATTTTAAGGGAGATCTGATCAAATGCCCATAAGTCATAACCATTAATCCATTATAGCTAGCTAGTTAGCCAGCTTCCTCCTCAGCTACTATCTCAGTAGCTTGTGCTCATGTGTCTCTCTCAGGAGTCAAGGGAACAGTCCAAATCCAGGCTGTTCCTAGCTACAAGTATAGACCCCATTCCAACACTGCTCACTGGACCCAAATTAACAACGCAAACTATAGCCTCCTACACTACTCACCACACACTTTTAGCTAGCTTGGGCCAGAGAGCGGCTTTTAACCAAACTTGAGAAAGGGATCGATGGAAGATCAGCTTGAAATGCATGGACTAGGTCAAGCTTGAATGCATGTAGACTGTGGCTGATCACAACTCACAAGCTAGCTAGAGGACCTCGCCATAAGAGGAATATAATCCACGCTCCAGAGGGGTGTACGTATGTATGATGCGGTAGTGTTCCTTTAAGTACAATTTGCACAAACTTGGGTTGGATGTCTATACACCATCCCACGTTAACCAGTGACACATATATTTGGGATAAAATCCTCAGTTCTGTTTGGGAGAGATCGAGACTCAGAGAAACATTTTATGAGATTTGAAGAAAACTGGTTTTCCCTTCTTCTGGTTTCTAATATATTTTCTAGATTCTACCACTACATATATTCTCAAAATATGGGTAAGAATATGTAGTGTTTTTAGGAAGCTGGAGATTTTTGAAAGAGGCTGTAAGCTGCTAGAAGCTCTCCAAGCAGGACCCTCATTTGCCCCTAAAAGTTGATCTAATCTCTAATTTACATTAATTTGATATATGCATTTGAGTTAGTTGCATGCATATGAACTAGGATGGGATAAATTAAGGAGGCCAGTTCAAATAATCGGACCCACGCGCGCGTATCAAGATCCTCTTAATTTAAAGAAAAAGCTATAATTAATTTGGCCTGTTATACCTTTTGTCACTGTAGTTGCCAATTTGAGTGTGCATCAGTACATGCTTTTTGCATTATTATTCTGGTTGACAAGACTAGCCTACTTGTAGATGCCACTAACTTTCCGTGTCCTTTGCTGCTCTGGTCGATCTTGCAACAGTATGCATGCATTGCCAAGAAAAATGAACCAACAGCCTTGACAGTGTTCATGGCAACGACGCATCTGCACTATCGCTAGCTATAGGACGCCATGCATGCATGCATCGATCCATTATTGCCTCGCCCAATCATGAACCAAATCATTAGCTTAACATAGTAACTAGCCTAAGAAGGTGACATCTCGTGGCCGCAGTACGTGCATCATCCGTCGCCTATAAAAGCTCACCAAGATTACATCTGAATCATCGTGATCTGCATCGCATCATCCATCATCATCTTCTCACACTCTCTTCTTCTTCGCTTTCTCTGTCCATCGTGACGCGGCAGACAGTGTGTGTGACTTTTGTTTGCAGCCAAGAATCAATGGAGGAAATGGTGGCAATGGGGAGGTCGTCGGCGATGGCGGGATGCCAGTACAGGGGCGTGAGGAGGAGGAAGTGGGGCAAGTGGGTGTCGGAGATCCGGCAGCCGGGGACCAAGACCCGCATCTGGCTCGGGAGCTTCGAGTCGGCGGAGATGGCGGCGGTGGCGCACGACGTGGCGGCGCTGCGCCTGCGCGGCCGCGACGCGCAGCTCAACTTCCCCGGCTCGGTCGACCGGCTGCCGCGCCCGGCCAGCTCCCGCCCGGGCGACATCCGCGCCGCCGCGGCCGAGGCGGCGGACAGGGTGCGCCGCGAGCCGGCGCTGGTCGTGGTGCGCGGAGCCGCCGTCTGCGGTGGCGGCGAGCTGGCGGCGGCGGCGGCGAGGTGGGCCAGCGTCGAGGTCGAGGTCGAGCAGCAGCTGGGCGGGAGCGATGAGGAGTTCGACGTGGACTCGCCGAGGCTGTGGGCCGAGATGGCGGAGGCCATGCTGCTGGACCCACCGGTGTGGGCCATGGATGTCAGCGAGATGGAGGGCCCACACTGCTGGGACCACGGGTCCTTGTGGGACGCCTGCTAGCTGTACTAGTACGAGTAGCTAATCCAGCTTGCTTGATTAATCAGCTGTCACTCGTGTGGTTATCTTTTCCAATCATGCTTGGATTGCGGTTTTTAATTGTATCATCTAATAGTACTACCTATGTTAGGCTAATTATGATGATTATTAGCTATTAACTAGCTAGATGACCCACGCAATTACATGGCTAGCACCCAAAAAATTATATATCTTTTCACATTATTTTACTTAAAATTTATAAAATAATCATCTCGTTGTTTCATGGCTTTCAAAGAACCTTATCATCCCGAGTTTTTTAATTTTATAGTTTTTAAAGTCACATCAGTTACTACCTCTTACTTCTTTATTTGTTTGTCTGACTTACCACAGTTTTTATTCATCATTTTTGGTACCTTCAAAAATTAGATCTTTTAGTTTTTAGAGTTTATTGTCTCGTCGGATTTTATTTTTATAATTTTTTCAAAGTCCCATCAAATGTCATCGCTATACTCTTCTACAACTCACCCGTTGTCTCCCATTTTAGTGTCAATAGGGATTTTAAAAATCGAAAATAATTATCATTGGGTTCATTTTTTACTTCTAAAAGTTCCGCCAACCGTGATGACTGAGTTGTTTAACGACATGCCTGATATCCCTCCTCTTAATCATTATTCGGATTCTAAAAATTGAATATAATATGGGGTTTCGTTTATAGTTTTAGATATCTCACTGTCACCCTCCTTTATGGACCCGTTATTTCTTCCCATTTTATTTTTATTTACTGTCGTTGTGTTTTAGATGAATTGTTCTTTTGACATTCAATATTTTTTATTTTAATTTTTTTTATTTATGAATTGTATTCCTACTTGAATTTTTATTTTTATTTTTCTAATTTTTAGAATTTACTTTATTTATAAATTTTACCTCGTATTATATTCTACATGTACTTTTTTTCAACAATCATTTTTTATTTTGAATTTTAGTTATTTCAAAATCATATTCCTACTGGAACTCTCTCTTTCCTATTTCTAATTTAGGAATTTATTTTATTTTTTATTTTAAATTTTAATTAAACTCATGTTGTAGTCTAGATGGATTGTTCTTTCAATATTCTTCTTTTTTGAATTTTAGTTATTTCAAAATTGTATTCCTACTCCAACTCTCTTTTCTCTTTTTATAATTTCAGAATTTTTTTATTTTTTATTCTGAATTTTAATTAATCACATATTAAATTTTTATATGGACTCTTCTTTCAGTACTATTTATTTTTAATTCCGAATTTCAGTTATTGTTTAATTGTATTACTACTTAGACTCTTTTTTTTCTCTCTTTCTAGATGGATTGTTTTTTTTAACTTTTTCTTATTTTTTATTTCAAATTTTAGTTATTTATAAATTGTGTTCCCATTGATACTCTCTTTTTTCTTTTTCTAATTTAGAAATTTATTTTATTTTTTATTTTAAATTTAAATAAACTTGTGTTTTGTTATAGATGTATTATTATTTCAATATTCTTTTTCTTATTTCAAATTTTAGTTATTTCAAAATTGTATTCCTGCTCGAACTCTCATTTTCTTTTTCTAATTTCAGTTTTTTATTTTTTATTTCGAATTTTAATTAATCATGTATTGGGTTCTTATATGACCCTTCTTCTAATATTACATATTTTTAATTTCGAATTTTAGTTATTTTTTAATTGTATTTATACTTAGACTATTCGTTTCTTTTTTTCCGATTAATTTGGGGATTTTTAGCCTTCACAATAAACGTGGTGTTTTTTTAAGCTATTTTAATAATATAATAAATAGATTGGAAAACATTGCTAGTTTGGATTTAAAAACATTACTGATACTATTATAGTTTGGGTTTTCCGTGCAAATTCTTTGCTTCCGTGGTGGTGGTTGCCCTCTCTTTACCGTTGGATAAGAAGCACGCAAAAATTCAAATGGGATATTTGGAACAGTTGTATCACCATCTGAAAATAAAATGATACCTAATTTGGCCACTAATTACTACAGAGTACACAAGACTTTTCTTGGTTCAACCCGTTGCTCAACGCCTTACGAAAATAGTTTATGAATATTTTGGGTACGCTGGATGTTAGTGGTACTACTAGAGCTTGTTTGAGAGAAGCTTGTTCAAATAATTCAAATTTTTACTCAAATTCTAATAAGCTGTAGTCGTAAAGTTCAGAAAATAAACTAGAAGTCAGAAGCTGGGTTTTTCAGCTTCTCTAGATTCTCACCAGCTGCTGCTTCTTAGAATCTTAAGACTCTATTTAGAAAGTGAGAAGCTAGCTAGTGAAAATCTGGAGAAGCTGGGAAACTCAGCTTCTAGCTTCTAGTTTAGGAATCTCAGCTTCTAGCTTCTAGTTTATTTTCTGGATTCTACGACTACAGCTTCTCAAAATCTGGGTGAAAATTTATACAGTTTGGGAAAACTTCTGGTAACTGAAGATTCTAAAAGAAATTATAGATACTAAAAGCTCCCCAGACAGACCCTAAGCTTCCCAGACAGGGTCTACAGCACTACTTCTAGTGCTGAAAAAAAGATTGGGCTTCTCTAAATTAACAAGTATAGCATGATTTTTTTCCTCTCACAGTGTACATGTTTCTCAAGTATCTAAATGGCGTGATTTTTACGAAAGTTCTCCACGTTTCTTAGCATAATATTGTAAAGCAACTTTTCAACTTAATAATAGTTAAGTTATTTATTTGTACTCTCAAATATTATCACAAAATCAGATAATCAATCATCTATCGTATTATCTAGTATCATCTAATCAGATAAAAAGAAGTGAGTTGAGATGACTAGAAGAATAAATGCATATTTATTTTCACATGAAAGAATGCCCATTTGGTTTTTTCAATCTACCATCTTCAATTTTGACTGTGACATCTCCCTTTTAGGTTAACCCTTTTACATAAAACAATAATAACGAAAATGTAAATGAGATAGTACGTATAAATGGACTCACTCGTTAGATGGGCTGAAGTACATGGTTATGAAGGACGGACTGTTACATTGACCTAAAAGTATTCCTTAATCCACCTTCACCATTTATAGTAGTATATTATCAATCAATTGATTTAGTATCTGAAAAGTATTCACTAATCCCCCTTCACCATTTATATTAGTATATTTATCAATCAATTGATTTAGTATCTCAGCAATCACTTGGATTTAATTTAAGCATCATTGAAATTTTCGACTTCCCTGAGCACATTTGTTTCATCATTATTTATTATTTTTTTTTAGAAAGAGGGACATCATGAATTTTGTAGATGTATATATATCCAAGTTGGAAAGGAAGACTACATGTACAAACGTGATCAAGCTGGTGTCTCATATATATACATATTCGAACTAAAAGAGTTAGATTTGAAATAAAATACACAAAGCAAAGAAACAAAGTAAATTTACGTCTATATTATTCATGTCATTTAGGTAAAACTTTTATATCTATATTATTCATGACTTAAAGGCTAATATTGGAAAAGAAAGTATGGTAAAAAAATCAAAATCAATTTTAAAATTAAGTTTCACTCATTGATGATAGATGATACGTGCAGCCAGAAAAGGACACAAATTAAAATTCACTTTGTATATAGGGGGCAGCTATAAATACGCGGGGACGTGAAGGATGAAAAATAATAAAGAAAATCCAAAAAGAAAAGGGAAAGTTTTTAAAAATACAGCTGTAATCAATCGTCCCCCCCCCCCCCCCCCCCCCTCCTCTCTCCATCGGGCTTCGCCTGCGCGGTTGCGCGTACTAGGGCGAGCCGGCGATCGCCGCGGCGGCGGCGGCGGAGGAGGAGGAGGAAGTGGGCGACGCGACGCCTCTCGGCGCGGCCGTGTGCTCTAGCTGGACGTACGAGGGGGCCGAGCCGAGAGACCAGCTTGGCCGCGGCGATCGCGAGCGGCGGCGGTTCTGTGCCTACCGCCTAGGGGGGGGGGGGCGCGGCGGCGGGGCAGCAGGTGAGACGAGGGCCTGATTGGCGCTATTCTTTGAATCTATATCTTCATCTAATCACCATATGATTTGTTCGATTGGAGCAAACCGTTTTTTTTTTTGTTCTTCTTAATTTTAGGTATTGGCATAGTTAGATGAGAAGTACGTTTGTGGGTAAGATCGTTGATTCTAGACATGTTTTGATCATTCCCTTTGTTTTGTTGGTGTGTAGGTATGGATTCCCATATTGCGAAATTTCGATCATACACCGTCCTTTTAGATTGAAATTAAGAATTCATATATTGTCATGGCCTACCGCCTACCTGTCAATAACCTTGAAATGATCCCCCATGTCAGTAAGCACATAAGCTTAAAGAGGAGGATATATGGTCAATTCCCCTTTGTAATTTGGTTGACAATAGAGCAATAGAGTATAGATGTCTGTTTTGTATGCTTGAACCCCTCTATTTTCGTTGTAGATTCTTTTACTAGAGAATATATTTGGATGGACGCATGCATGTGCTCAACACACACCAGACTCACACACGTGTGCACATTCTGCTTATAAAATCAAGAGGAAAAATTATAGACATGTTCTTTTTTGTAAGTGAGAGCGATGGCGATCCTAGGTCCCGGGCCGCACCTGGGTATCGAAGACCTTGTAGAGGTATGTAGTTTTATCATGCTATTTTCTAGTTGCTCCAGTACACCGTGGGCTGGCAAGGGGCCCGGCCCGAACCTGGGTCCACCCGTGTGAGAGCATTGATAAGCAGTTTAAGGCCTCGTCGGAAAGTGCCTTAATCCTAGCTCATCCATTGTATAGGCTGGAAATGTGAATGAAAATCCCAACCTATACATGTGTATAGATCAGAAGTGTTGTCTATTAAGCATTTAAATCCTACAGTTGATCAATCAAATTCTTAATCGGTTAATGTTGGCCCACCACCCTGTAAAAATCCTCCATCTGTAAATAATCTTCCTCTCTTAATGTTTAGCTTGGCTTGTAGGGCGTCGGAGCTGCCTCTGTTTTGGTGATAAAAGTGAGAATGCCTGGAAGTCTCGAGTTGGTATGTTTTATGTGATGCGCCCGATAACATTTTTCACCAATATCATTGGTGTGGTGACCATTGTTCTGATCTCCATAGTCTTCATCTTGGGCCTTATTTGCCTGTGCCACTCAGTGAACTTCCAATTGTTGATCAAATGGAGGAGGAGAAATTACTATCAAGCAAACGACGAGCAGCTTAGCTACTTCAATGGGCCATGGCTGACTCGCATAACATTAATACTGGTTGCATTGTGGTGGGGTGTTGGAGAAGTGTTGCGGCTCACATTTGTCAATGGGGAGGGGAGGTTCATTTCTGATCAGACATGGCAAGCCAATGTATGCAAATTTTACATCGTCTCAAACTTGGGGTTTGCAGAACCAGGGTTGTTCCTGTTGCTAGCTTTCCTTCTTAGTGCAGCATTGCTAAATCAAGAGGTTGGTGCCTTAAATCGTAAATGGAACCAGAGGACCATATGTGCAGTGTTTATGCTCTGCTCACCATCACTCATATGGGAAGCTTGTGTAGTTTTTATTGGTCCTCATATTGCTTCAAACGATGGACAGACATCAAAGGTTGCAAAGTATTGGTATTCAGCCTCTTCAGTCCATGATGGCGATGTTGCATGCACATACCCATTGTTGAGCAGCATATTTCTTGGGACGTTCTACACCGTGTTAACTCTTTATGTCATATTTGTTGGAGGGCAGATATTATCTTTAGTGATCAACAAGGGGCTTCGACGGAGGATATATATGCTAATTTTTGCCACCGGAATACTACTTCCTCGAGCTATGTTTCTTGGATTGTCGGTTCTTCCATGGCCAGGTGAAATAGTCCATGAATCTCTCGTGTTTGTCTCCTTCCTTGTGCTGATGATTGCTGCTATGCTTGGTATTGTTATTCTGGTGTATTTCCCAGTTGCGGAAACCTTTGAAGTAAGAAACCAAGAGCATATTGAGCTGCAAACAAGTCACTCCATTACCCTGTGATGGCTGAGCCTTATGATTTGACATATGTTTCAGCTTTTCATTCTAAGGACAAGCCATTGGGAGATCCTTCAGATTTATTCATGTGGTTGTTGCTGAGAGCTATCTCCCCAATTTTGTAAACATAGAACAAATTAGATTAGGTTATCGTTCTCCTTTCTTTTCTTCATGCATGTTGCCATGAACAGAAGTTATACCCTATACAGTAGTTTCTATAGGCTAGTGAAATGATCAGGCATACTTTACCTATTATATGTTGTACATCGAGAAAAAAAACTTAATAATGATCGGTTTGTGGTTGTAGTGAACTAGGGATATGCTTTTTTTTAAGTTATCGTGAAAGCGAAAACTTATTATATCGTTATAGTTTGTTTTACAAATAAAATTAAGGTTAGATAAAAATATGTTGTACAATTGTCGTGCCTCTCCCCATTTCTATATGGAACACAATAATACCATCGTTTGCAACATAGATCAAAAGGAAAGCATTGTGTCAAACTCTGATCAAAAGCAATTGCACCCAAAGATTTTATCATGATCCACCGCAATCCACCGCAATACCGAGCTTCCGAGCACCATTCTAGTGGCCAATTTTTTAGCTTGCATAATTGTAGATTTAGCCAACGGTGAACTCTGATTTACAACTGGAGTATAATTGGCATGTTGTCAGTTATGAACAATAATAACATGATTTATCTAGCTTAGTGGTCCATTCTGATCACAAGCTTGTTGGGCTCATAGGAGTGATTGTTGTTGCCAAGCTTATGAGTTTTTTTATTATATGAATTTATGCTTCACATCCTACCTGATTTGGTTGCAACTCTATTGTTGAACTCTTGGAACCGTATTATTAAACTCTGGTTCCTGTTCTTTATTCTTCATCTATTGTTTACCCATTTATGTTTGTTTTTATAAATGGTGGTGCATCTAAACAATCCTGTGAAACTGAACAAAGTGAAATCATGCATTGCTTAAAATCGATTTTTTCCTACGTTCTATCCAAATGGTTATTTTCATGTTTTTCCAATCTTTTATAATCCTTTGTTTTGCATACACATTCCTACCAAAATCTGTATTTTTTTTCTTTAACCATTCATACGTAGGCGGCCTTAGATCGGGTGGGCAGATCCGCTGAATCCTGATGCTATCCGTGCTTTGGTGCTTGGCAAATAACATTGCACATTGAATTCTGCTACTATTTTGTGCAGCTTTGATTCAATTCTGAACTATCAATCCTTAAAGAGAATACCCATGCAGTAGCTTAAATCTTTAATTGCCTAGTTTAGGCATAACTTGACCAATCATTGATTTCACCTTAGCCCATGAAAAATCAACGTATGAATAATCATTGTTCCGCTGGAAAGGAGAAAATTGAAGCCCATGCCTCTAGCTGGTAGTAGTATTCAACTGGCGAGCGAACAATGTAATCCTGGCTCCCTTGTGTACTTTTCTGGAGTATGTGCATCACATTCACAAGCCAACACTCACAAACATTTGAAAGCACTCAATTACTCGATTTTATTCACTCATAACAACCTTCCATGAAAGGAACTCACAAGCCGTGTCATAAAAAATCACTCATGACATGCATCAAGGCGAGCGGCAACAGAATGGTAAAACCTAAGATCGCTCGTGTCTATGATATCCCCAACCTTCTTGCAACACTTCTACCTGTGAAAAATATGGCAATCCGGTGGAGATAGAAGCCTCATCGTTTTCCTAAAAACTGTCTACATTGGAACGCAAGGTCCGTTCCGTCTAATGCTGCCATTTTTTAATCAGTCCAGGAATCTGAGAAAAGAAAAGTAACAGGCATTAGGTTGATAGAAAATGAGTAAAATAGCAAATATTTGCAAAGTGTAATGCTGAGGCAGTACTGACCTCAACACCATTAGGACCTATTTTGTTGCGAGCTATGAAATTTAGTATGTGCGATGCAAATTCTTCAGGCACGTCCTCCTGAAAGGAAATTTTCAATGGTATGTTAACAATTCGTTACAAAATAATTCATAGCTCGATGATCTTGTTAGCAATCATACTTCAATAACATAACGAATAACACTCGATAAATTAACCTTTGGTTATTAATTCATGCGCTGCGTCTACATATTATTGGTTTTTGTGACATTCTAAAGTAAATCCTAGAGCTGCTAGACAGTGTGGCTCTACGAGCAGGGAGAAAAGCAGAAATCGAAATAATGCTAGAAAGGGGGTGCCTTGATATCATTAGAATAATAATGTTGAAAGCCTTACGGTAGGACTGTAGGAGGCTACGAGCTAACCTGTATGGCATGTCCAGTGTGTCGAACCACCACCATTTGAAACTTTCCTTGCATTTGACCAATTGTTAAAGCTCTGCAAAACATATTGACAAACCAATGCATTACCAATATGTCCTCCATAATGGTTCATAGAAGTGTTAAAAAACAATGCAATTTTCAATCAAAGCACTAAGAATGGGTGATAAGAAAATATGTGTGTTAAACGAATAGTTTTAATAAGACAAATAGCTTAAAATAGAAGTAGCATTTTGTGTGCTCGAGTCATTTCTCATTTCCTGATCTGATAGCATACCTGTACAGGTGGGATAGATTGTAAAGTGTAATGTATGTTCAGTTCTGTTTTGGAAGGACCTATACATAGGTTGAAGAAGTAAAGCATGTTCTGTGTTTTATACGAACATATATCTTGAAGCATCAACTTGAACACATACCAGCTGATTGATTTAGCATAACCAGATGTTCCTCCGAAACAATAGACTATTATAATATAATTTATAATTTGCATTTTGCAGTACAAATAGGTTGGCACGAAATTTTGATAGCCTGATCACTAGTGCAATTTAGCCTAATGGCAGATTAATCAAAACTCCTTAAAATGCACTACTGCCTGGCCTTAGAAAATCCAAGGATATATAGCATGCCATTGCAGCCAACAGGAAGCACAAAATTTTGTAATCAATTAAACACAAATTACATTGAGCTAATAATGATAGAGGTCCAAGTTCTACAGGGCAATCATTATGAATGAGAAAATTGATAAATTATTACACTAGAAGGATAAATAACAAACCTGTCCAACCTATCAGTTCCAGCTAATAATAGAACTTTTTGCACTGGACAAGACAAGAACTTTTCAGAAAGACCTTCATACCTAAAACAGAAACATTTCATATTTCAGTATCAACCAAAAGGAGATAAGCAAATAACTCAAGTATTCCTAAAAATAAACGATGTTATTTGAAATCGAAGTCTGGCCTAGTTTACCCCATGTTTGCTGCTATTTTGTTATGCGGTTACCACTTCTCAAACAACTCATTGACCATATTTTCTGTTCTATTTGGTAAATCAAGATAGCTCATGCTTCCAGACATATAAGATAAGAGAATAGAACAGAATCAATATTACAGTGTAGGAGCCAAAAACGTAGATCCTTTCTAAATCAAAACATGACAGGGATAAGAAAATACAGTAGTATCAATATTGTAACGTAGGTAATGAAGAGGTAGATACTTGTAATTAAATATGACCAATACTTTTATACAGTATATAATCAAATAGAACATTCATAGTAGTAAGTAATAACATGCTTGTAAATTGTAATGATCTCAAAAAGGCGTTCAAAAATACCAGAATTTAAACAGAAGCCATTGAAATAACATAAAGAACATCAGTAAACTGAAAGTGTACCATCCTTTCCAGTATTTTTCTGTTTCCTCGAGAGGAGTACGATACGTATAGCTGAAACCAAGTAAAAAGTTCACTTAGGTTTTCAAGAAAGATAAAGCTTTTTTTGCAGAGTTCTGCATATGCGCATTGAACTGCAAAAACAAGCATGTACTATGCAAGCTAGTGTTTACCATTCCCTTGATTCATCATATTTCAAGGTAGATGGAATCGAAACACGAGCAGATTCAATGTTCCTGAGGGGCCCACTTTTGACACTCCATTCAATCTGCATAGTTTCAATATACAGAAATTACATGAAAGGAAATTATTAACAAGGTTTACTGCTGCAATAGTAAACATGACCTTAATCAACTGACTTTACTAGCATATGCCTATTATTAAAATTCAAGATCTTGACCATCATTGCATGTTTGTTTGATTTCCTCCTATTACAGGACAAACTTTTATGAGCTTAAAACATCAAATGCATTCCTCCATATCTTTTTTCCATCAGAATGTTTCTTTACAGGAACATATCTCGATAAATGAAAACTAATAAGCTAAACAAGATATGTTCTCTAAATAATGAGACTGCTAGCAATATCCAAATTGTCATGGAGGGCTACATCACCGTACAGCTTTTTCAACGCTAGGGAAGTGTTGTGCTCGATTTGCTAAGATCTTCTGCATATGAATCAATGAAGCCATTGCTGTTCCCTGTTTAGGAAAAAGCATTTGATATCAGCAATAAGAAAAATTCTACCATCATAATATAAGCGGTTAAGTAAGGAATAACTAACCTCAACTACATCAATAACAACAAGACCGTGAAGATTGCGAATAACTTTCCTTGCGGCCACATGTATAGCCACGGAACCACCCATGCTAAAAAGGATCAAGAACTGTTTAATCACTAGAAGCTATTGGCAATGCTAGTAATGAAAAAAAAAACTAGCCTGCTGAATCGGAAAAAAAAACAAAAGCATTGTATTAAGCACTGAAGTAGAAGCACAAATGAAACCATAAAAGTCAAATTGCTTTTTAGTTATACTTCCCAGACTATGGTATCTATGCACCATTCAAAGGATTTTTTACATTATATTATTCTTTGGAGAGAAATAGCATAGAGAAGTAGAACTTTCAGTCAATCTTAATATCTTATTTCAGATAAAGAGGGCACGCGCAATGGGTACAAAGTTCATTGTGCCAACTCACCTATGCCCAACAAGTATAATGGCTGGTGGAGAATCTCCATACAATGTGCGTAAAACAGCTATGACATCACTGCTGAGAGTCTGCAGTTGCAAAGATGGAAAAGACAAAATATTGTATTCATGTGTTCAGCAAAAGTTATTAAGTTATTAAGTTGTGGAGTTAATGACATATATTGTTATATGAGGAAGAGCAAATGTTTGATCAAGAAAAATAAATCATGTACAAATTGAAGGACATACTTCAATGGACAAATCTGAATCATCACTTGTGGTTGATTTTCCATGCCCTCGCAGATCCATAGAAACAACACGAGCCGTTTCCTTCATATGACTTGCTGCTAGAGCAAACGAAAGCCTAAGGTAGATTGAGGAATAATCAACACAATGTAAGCCCACATATATTAATATAAGACTTATCGCATCACTTCATAAGGAGTAATAATCAAGTCAAATAAAGTAACTTCCGCGTGATTAATTTGAATAAAAAGGAAATGATAGTTTTGTATGCTCCCTGCCCAAAACAGAATCAAGAATAAATGGCAATACTTTCATTTCTTTTAGTAGAAAAAACACTGGATACCAGGGAGGAACCTGGTGTCGATTATATTAAGAAGAAAATGAGTGTGCCCTAGGAGTCGAACATGGGCGGCGGCGCGCTCAACGGCAGCCCCAGTGCCACCTGCGCTAGCGCACAGTCTCGCAACGCTTTCAATTTTCACAACAAAACCAATTTGATTCCAGACTTTCTGCATTCTGCATTTATCTCACTTCTTTTGCCGATCATTATCAATACTAAAATTCGCCAAAACATTCTACACTGCAACACAAGTAGGGTTTGGTACATTTTCCGTAGTGCGAAACAAGGCTCTAGAAAGCCTTATTTAGCTATCCATAAAGATAAATAAGCACCAAGTTTAGCATTTAATATTTAATCCTTGATAGTGGATTATTGCAGCACAGCCCTCAGCGCCTTAAGCACTGCTTCTTCACTCTGGCTGCAGGGTTTTTATGGCCCACTGGACCATCCTCACCAAGATCATTACCATGTAAACCAGATAGCTACACCCAATCCAGAAAATCATTTTGGTCCCAATGCTACTCATTTCCAGTAAGTGTTAACTGAAATGCCATGAACGTCCACGCAGTTCACCGGTGAAACGGATAATTCGGCATGTGAGCCCGTGAACCCGTGGAGCAGACGTACCCGGAGTAGCCGCCACCATGCAGGCAGAACACGACAGGCCCCTCCGATCCGGCCATGTACACATTGAAAACCTACACGGAAACAACCATAAAAGGGAACATGACATTTATAAGATCACACCGGCCGGGAAAGTTTTAAGAATGGTCTCTACTCCCAGGACGCGCACGCACGTCTTCGGTGTCGGGGATGGCGACGCGGCGCTCGTCGTCGAAGTAGGCCGACCAGTCCAGCGGCGCGTACTTGTGGAGCGAGTGGCTGCGAGGGGATGAAGGTCACAGGCGTCAGCTAGGGTTTCCGCCTTCCACGCCACGGGGATGACGTGGGGGCGGGCAGGGGAGTGGGAGGGTTGGGGGGGGGGGGGGGGGGGTGACTTACTGCGTGGCGGGGCGGGGCGGCACCGCGGCGGCGGCGAAGGCGGAGGACGGCGACTCGTCGGGCTCCCCCTCACCCTCCTCCTGCAGCGAGGCGAGCGGCGCGGGCTCCATGGGTGGCGGTGGCGCCGCGGCGTCGGAGGCGGAGAGCGAAGCCGCGAAATGGGTAGGCGGGTTTGGAGAGTTTGGGACTTTAGGAGGAGAAAGATCTCGAGGGGTGACGAAACACAAGTAGAGAAGCGAAGGGAGGAAGCCGGAAGGGAAGGTGAAGACGGCTTGAGCTTGCACTGAGCCACGAAGTACGTCTTCCTTAGGAGAAGACGTTATCGGCGGATACGCGTCGTTTTTTGGAATAACACAAACGCTCTATTGAGACTTTTCAAACTCCTCTTCCTCGTGTTTCGCATGTACGTTTTTTAAACCGTTAAACGATGTATTTTTTATAAAAAATTTCTATACGAAAGTTGTTTTAAAAAATCATATTAATTTATTTTTCAAAAAAAATTAGTAAATACTTAATTAATTATGTGCTAATGAATCGTTTCGTTTTTGTGTGGAGAGAATGAATTCCCAACTCATCCAAACAAACACAGCTCTTTTTTATGCTCAGATGAACTTACAGTATCTATAAATTAAGAATATGTTTCTAACTTCTTTTTTTTTTCTTTCTTTAACTTCAAATTATAACTTTCTCATTTTTCGTTAGCATGCTTAGTCTATGTTCGGGAGCCTGTGTTCCCCGCGCGCACAGTGCACACGAAAAGCAAAACGATCCATTAGCACGTGATTAATTAAGTATTAACTACTTTTTTTTCAAAAATAGATTAATTTGATTTTTTAAGCAACTTTTGTATAGAAACTTCTTGAAAAAAAAATACACCGTTTAGTAGTTTGAAAAACATGCGCGTGAAAAAAAAACACCGTACGCGCTGAGACTTAATGTTTTTCAACTGTTAAATGATGTGCTTTTTTAAAAAAAACCTTTTATATAGATGTTTAAAAAATAAAATAAACCTATTTTAAAAGTTTTTAATAATTATAATCAATTATTTATATGCTAATAGTTTATCTTGTTTTATATGCCGCTGGAAAGCTAGATTAAGTTGGAGACTCAAACAGAACCTAACACAGTACTACATTATACTCCACATCGTAAGTGATACGTTGGGGCCTGGTTGCCTTGTAAACACTTTGGAAAGCATTCGCAACTGAAGTCTGCAACACACTCGTATGGACGAACTTCCCCCTCACTCCTCAGAAATGTTGGTGGCCAAAGCAAGTAAAATTCGCGGTGTATTTATGATAACAAAGTGCGTTGCATCCCAAAATTGCATGCAGCGGTGGACGTGCCAGAGTGGTTATTAGGCATGACTAGAAATCATGTGGGCTTTTACCGCGTAGGTTCGAATCCTACAGTCCACGCTTTTTTTTATTACGGCAAATTACTTATTGTACCTTTTTTTTATTATGTATGAGTAGAAATACAAATGGGTCGACCCACCTTTTTTTTATTATGTATGAGTAGAAATACAAATGGGTCGACCTGTGAATCCGTTTATAGGCAAATTAGTGGGTAACCTATAGATTAACCCCACGGGTTACCTACTAATTTGACCTATAAGTGGGTTTATGGGTCAACCCTACTTACATTCTTAGGGGCGGCAAGTCGGACCACGACACAGGGTTACCTACTAATTTGATCTATAAGTGGATTTATGGGTCGACCCACTTACATCCTTAGATGCGGCAAGCCAGACCACGACACGGGAACTCGCGAACTTATTTATAGGCAAAATTAGTGGGTAATCTATAGATTGACCTGCAGGCTACCTAATAATTTGACCTATAAGTAAGTTCATGGGTCGACCCACTTACATCCTTAGGTGCGACAAGCCGGACCATGACACGGGGTTACCTACTAATTTGATCTATAAGTGGGTTCATGAGTCGACCCACTTACATCCTTAGGTGCGGCAAGCCGGACCATGACGCAAAAACTCGTGGACTATCACTTATTTGACCTATAAGTGGATTCGCAGGTCGACTCACTTATCCCAATGTATGAGTGGATGGGCCTCACGAAGGCCAATTCCCACTCGTTCCGGCCTATAACATGTATGGGCCGTACGGAGGCAGAATTCTCGTTCCTCCTCATGGGCTGTTTGTACCCCAGCAATTGGTGGGCTAAAGTGCATAGTGTCTATGTCTCAAAATTTTTTATTTTTATATTTATTTTTAAAAATATTTTAAAAATAAATTACCGTTTCAAAGATTTGCAGAAATATTCTCATCCCGTCCAACGGAGAATATAAATCGCTCCACGGTAGGACAGGCTATATGACGTCACACAAGGCATGAGAGACACGCCATGGTAATTTTACAGGTGGCCCCCTGTCGTCGGGAGGAGGCCGTTTGCAAAATTGTCGTGACACACTTCATGCATCACCAAACTATTGCTGATGTCATCAAACTAAATCACACTACAAGAAAATTTTGCAGGCGGTCCCCTATCGTTGGGAGGGGGCTGTTTGTAAAATTATCATGACATGCTCTATGCATCACCAAACTATTGCTAATGTCACCAAATTAAATCACCCTACGAGAGAATTTTGCAGGCGGCCTCCTATCGTCAGAAAGGGGCCGTCTGCAAGTGTCATGACACGCTCCATGTATCACCAAACTACAGCTAATGTCACCGAACTAAATCATCCTACGAGAGAGTAAGAAGAGGCCGCCTGCAAAATTGCCACGACACGCCCCTCTTGCGAAGTGCCACGTTACATAGATTATCTTACCGTAGACACGACTTATATGCCTCGCCGGCTCGCCCTACGATAGAATGGGAGGAGTATATTTCTATAAAACTTTGAAATGAGAATTTTTTAAAAAACACTTTTGAAAAATAAATATAAAAATAAAAAAGTTCGTCTCTTCCCTTGCGTCTCGCTCTTTCACCTGCACGGTTGGCTCGCTTCGCTCTTTCGGGTTGGGTGCTAGATTCCATCTTGTATGCCGTTTTTCAACAAATTTTGATTAAATTTTGGTCAAATATCACTGTTTCAAATTTGAATTCCTGAAAACCATTCGAAATTTTACTCGGAATGTACTTTCGTCCTATGTTGAAACCTCGAAATTTTGATCAGTTTTCGTAAAATGATCGGTTTCTCTGCCACAAGCCTGAGGCCTCGAGATAGCCTGCACTTTTTTTTTTCTCCATGGATCTCACCATGGCCTCTCCTCTAGTCTAGCTTTAAGTGGCACTCAAGTCACCACTCACCAGCCTTCAGAAAAATAGCACCCTCCGAGGCAGCATCCCGATCTCTCAAGAACCGCAAACCGAGAGGATGTCTTGGAGTACGAGATCCATCGTCAATTACCGCCGCCATCTCGCGCCATTCTTCAATCAAGATTCCTACCAGTAGTAGTGTTTTTTTTTTCTCTTCAGAAACAGAGCAAGCTAGCACAGTTGCAGTATGATTAGCTTCCGAGCAGCAATAACCCAGATGCTAAACCATCCAGATAAGATCATTATATATGCCAAGCAATCTTGGATCTTGTCGAAGCTTCAACCCCATGAGGCCATGATCGATCGATCGCTCTGACCTGTCTCGGTTTTCGGTGCAAGATCTCGAGAGAGAGATGGCATAAACTAAACCGCCACATGCATAATATTGCATCTGCTCGTCGATCGCAGCAAACTCGCCGCAGTATAAATCAGCAATGCTTTCATGCTATGGGACAGCTTTGTAGTATAGGTAGAAGAAGATGATAATGTCGCCGTCATCATCATCGCAGCTCGTGCTTGTCGCCGCCGTCTTGTCCGTCGCTTCTCTCTCCAGCCATGTCGTCCTTGCCGCCGGACACCCTGATTACGCCGACGCACTCGCGAAGTCGATACTCTTCTTCCAGGGGCAGAGGTCCGGCCGCCTTCCGCCGGACCAGGCCGTCAAGTGGAGGTCCAACTCCGGCCTCTCCGACGGCTCGCCGGCGAACGTACGTTCATGGCATTGGCATGCTCACTTGTGTTGACTTTTAGTCAACATGTTGACCTGCGGTTTTGACTTTGGGGGGAATGGACGTACGTGGTGTGGTGTGGCAGGTTGACCTCACCGGCGGCTACTACGACGGCGGCGACAACGTCAAGTTCGGCTTCCCGATGGCGTTCACGACGACGATGCTGTCGTGGGGCATCGTGGAGTACGGCGGGCGGATGCAGGGGCGCGTCCGCGACGCGCGCGCCGCGGTGCGGTGGGCGGCGGACTACCTCCTCAGGGCGGCGACGGCGACCCCGGGGGTGCTCTACGTCGGCGTGGGCGACCCCGACGCCGACCACCGGTGCTGGGAGCGGCCGGAGGACATGGACACGCCGCGGACCGTGTACTCGGTGTCGGCGTCCAGCCCCGGGTCGGACGTGGCGGCCGAGACCGCGGCGGCGCTCGCCGCCGCGTCGCTGGCGTTCAAGGCCGCCGACCCGGCTTACTCCAGGAGGCTGCTCGCGGCGGCGAGGGACGTCATGGCGTTCGCCGTGCGGCACCAGGGGAAGTACAGCGACCACATCGGCGGCGACGTGGGCGCCTACTACGCGTCCTACTCCGGCTACCAGGACGAGCTCCTGTGGGGATCCGCGTGGCTTCTCTGGGCGACGAGGAACACCTCCTACCTCGACTACCTCGGCTCCCTCGCCGCCAACGACGGCGTCGACATGTTCAGCTGGGACAACAAGCTCGCCGGAGCGCGCGTCCTCCTGTCACGGGTAAGGCGGCGAGCTCTCACCGATCACCTCCTCCATCTGATTCCGAATTTGACACTGTTCTTGAGCAGAGGGCTCTGGTGAACGGCGACCGGAGGCTGGACACGTTCCGGCGGCAGGCGGAGGACTTCATCTGCAGGATACTGCCGGGGTCGCCGTCGTCGACGACGCAGTACACGCCCGGCGGGCTGATGTACAAGTCCGGCCACGCCAACCTGCAGTACGTCACCGCCGCCAGCTTCCTCCTCACCACGTTCGCCAAGTACATGGCCGTCTCCAACCACACCTTCTCCTGCCAGAGCCTCCCCGTCACCGCCAAGACCCTCCGAGCTCTCGCCAAGAAACAGGTATTTACCAGCATCACGCCGTCGTCTACATCCTCAGGCGACTCGTCGACGTACTTTTTTTTAAGATAGTGGAAATAGTTACATCTCCTGCCTCTGCTACCAGATACACAGCCAATGAGTTTAGCGTCGAGGAAAAAAAATCTAGTGATGTGACAAATTCCCAATCCTCAAAAAATGACCACCTGAATTAAAAGCTAAGACAAATCAAGTAGATACTATATCATCCAAAACGGAGCAAAAGATCATTGGCTACCAATTCTGTAGATCGTCGACGTACTGAACGTGTTGTTGTCGTCTTCTTCCTTCCTCAGGTGGACTACATCCTGGGCGCGAACCCGCAGGGGATGTCGTACATGGTGGGCTACGGCGCGCGGTTCCCGCAGAGGATACACCACAGGGCGGCGTCGATGCCGTCGGTGGCGGCGCACCCGGCGCACATCGGCTGCCAGGAGGGGTTCAGCGGCTACTTCAACGCGGGCGGCGCCAACCCCAACGTCCACACGGGCGCCGTCGTCGGCGGGCCGGACCAGCACGACGCGTTCCCGGACGACCGCGGCGACTACGACCGGTCAGAGCCGACGACGTACACCAACGCCGCCCTCGTCGGCTGCCTCGCCTTCTTCGCCGGCAGCTACAAGAGCTGACGCCACCAACGATCCATCCACTGACGACGATGATGATCCCTGTATCTTACTGCACTCCTACTGCTCTAGAAGCTGAAGAACTTAGCAATTTATTTTCGTTTAACCACTAGATATGTTCATGAATCTCCTGATCATGGTGATCAGATCAGACACTTCGATAATGTAGAATCAAATTCAAACATTCAAACCTGCTGAGTTGAGATGAGAGAATCACTTGGAAGGAAATGGAACCGTATCCGTATGCACAGCATGCATGGCAATTCCGTCTGAATTACTCTTCATTTCGCGCGCCAATTTGGATTGGAGGTTTAGCAAAGTAAGCAAATAGGATCGGGACAAGTGTATAAACTCCTGATCAATGATCAGTAAAATATCTGCAGATCATACAGGAAAGGGTTTCAGGAACACAGAGTGGACACTTGTCTTGTTCACCTACCAACAAAAGGAAATCAACCACAGTTTCACACCATCACCAATGCAACAGCAATCATTCTTAGGCTGCGTTTGATAGCTACACATAAGAAAAAACACGTTTCCCAAACTGTTAAACGATATGTTTTTTAAAAAAACATTCTATAAAAAAATTGTTTAAAAAATTATATTAATTCATTTTTCAAATTTAAAATAATTAATACTTAATTAATTACGCACCAATAACTTATCTCGTTCTGCGCATCTCCTCAATCTTCTTTATTTTCTCTTCTCAAACACAGCTTTAGAAATCAAACACTTAATTGCTCCCCTCTGGTTGAACTAACAGATCATAAAGCTACAAACAATAGTTAATCTTACTCCCACATGTCAAGTATTCGCAATGGATCAGCCAGAAACAACATGGTTCTGCAAATGACTCCATGTGTATCCTATACAGTATACAGTACTGTCCACTGACATGGACATATAAGCTAAGGATAAATGAGGTTTACATGTCAATAAGTAGTAGTACGGCATATAGTACTCACCTACGTCCATGCCTTGATTCGCCCATTGATCTTGTGAAGAAAAAAAAGCCTAGAGCACAAGCAACCTACTTTTATGCGGTCGCTGTTGTGAATACAATCTATGGCTCTTTTAAACCGCAGGATTAAGAAAACAGAATGATAGAAAAAATATAGAATTTTTTTCACAGAAATACAATTGCAGAACACATGAATGATCATTTAAAGACCACATGAAAAACACATGAATTGAATGAGAGAGATAGACTCAAAGAAACTTTTGCTAACTTTTTTCCAAAATATATATGCATTGAATCAATCCTTAGGAATTTTATAGGATTTGAAAAGCCTTGGTACTTTGTTTCAAATGGCCAAATAAAAAAATTCCTATAAGATTTGAAATATATAAAATTCTTATATAATTCCTTTGTTTCAAAGGGACGGATACAATACACATCATGGGGTCAGAAATGGAGGGACAAGATTTGAATTGTACATACTCCCTCCGTCTCAAAATATAAAGAATTTTTGTTAGATGGACATATCTTAGTACTATGAATATGGCTGTCTATATTTATAGTACTAGGGTGTATCCCATCCAACCAAAATCTCTTATATTTTGGGACGCAAGGAGTAGAAAAACACTAATTGGGGAATTTTGTAGCAATGCCAAGTAGCAATCACTTTGAACCATTGAACTAAAAAATGAACGATTAGGGTATGTTCGAAGGTGCTGCTAAATTAGCTTAACTATCGCATGAAAATGCAGTAGACGATTAGCACATGAATAATTAAGGACTAATTATTATAAATTTTAAAAATAGGTTTATTTTATTTTTAAAAAAACTTTTATATAATTTTTTTTGCATGAAACGTTTATTATTTGGGAAGCGTGCTCACAGTAAAAAATGGACTAGCCCAACCAAAACTCATGTTAGGTTGTGTTCGAATCCAACCTTTCCCAACTCTACTCTCTCGTTTTTCACGCACACGCTTTTCAAACTTCTAAACGGTGTATTTTTTGCAAAATGTTTCTATACAAAAGTTGTTTTAAAAAAACCATATTAGCCCATGTTTTTAGTGTTTTAGCTAATATTTAATTAATTACGCGCTAATGAACTATCACGTTTTTTGTGCGGCGATGGAAGGTTTCCAACCTTCTTCTTAGATGTAACGCTCGTTTCGTCGTGGCGTTAGCGGGAAAACTTAATTCCTAAAAACTCTATTTACGAAAATTTTGCTCTTCGGTTGAGTCTTGTTGTGTGCCTGGATCTCGTGTCTCCCCCTCTCAACTCAATCCCGGAGAAATCGCGAAATCGGAATTCGAATCCGAACCCTAATTCTTCCAATTCAAATCCCAACCGAAATCTGTTTTACCTCCCTCTGTCTCTCGGGCCGCTTTTCCTTCGGCCCGCTCCCCCTTCCTCTCCTTCCCGGGCCGTCCCGTTCGGCCCATCCCCTCGCCCCTCTCTCCCTTCGGCCTTTCCCTCCCCTCCCCGCTGGGCCGCGCCGCCCGGCCCAGTCCGTGCGGCCCGAGCGCTGGGCACACCGCGCACGTGCGCCGCACGCGCAGCGCGAGAGAGCGTTGTCTCTCTCTCTCCCAATCCCTCTCGATCTCTCTCGTTCTTTTTCCTTTCCTCTCTCCCACTCGCTGCTTCTCTCTCTCTCTCCCGCCATCTCCCGTCGGCGTCCTCCGTTTCCCGTTCCCGCCGTTGGCTCCCGCGCCTGCGCGTCGTGGCCGACCGGCCGGACGACGCCGACGCCACCTCTCTGGCTGCTGCCTGCCCCAGCAACCGCCCTGCCTCCGCGCCGCGCCAAGCCACCCCGCCGACGCCATCGCCCGGCCCCGCCGCTTTGCGCACGTGCATCCAAAGAGGGAGAGCCGCAGCTCCCTCTCTCGCCCTCTCTCTCTCCGCGTTTCTTTGCCTGTTTTGGCAAGGAGACCGCCGCCCTTTTTCTCCCTCTCTTTTCCTTTTTCGCCCGACCAGCGCCGACGTCACCGCTGCGCCACTTGGCCGCTAGCGTCGGAGAGCGTCGTCTCTCTCCGCGCGCCTCCACCGCCTCTTTCGAACCGCCTCTCCCCGAACCGACCTTGCCGTCCTTTTAATCCCCTCCTCCCGCTCGGCCGCCAATTCCCCCTTCTTCCATTGCTGAGCACCTCCCCCCCCGACCTGTCGTCCGCCGCCGTGCCGTAGCCGCCGCGCCTTGCCGTCGTCTGCGGCCCGAGGACGCCCGAAGGTGACTCCGGGCGCCGCCTTCTTCCCCTCTCCCTCGGCCCGAAGCCGAGCCGTGCCCCGCGCCGTCTGCCCCCTTCCTCTCCGGCGTCCTTCTCCTCCCGCGGTAATCCTCCCCTCTCCTTCTGTTTCCTCCCTCCCCTAGGTGCTAGCTAGCTCGCTGCCGTCCTCCCGTGCTCGTAGATGCCGTGGAACCACCGTTAGCACCATCGCGGCCGTCCTCGCTCGCTGCCTCGCCGCCTCGCCGCCGCTCGGTGCCGAGCTCCCCGCGCCATCGCCCGCCCTCTCCGGTGCCGCGCCGCCTCTTCTTTCACTCGGGGCGAGCTCGTGAGCCCGAGTAGCCGCTCCTCCTTCGTTGAGTCGGCCTCTCTCCGCCCCGGCGCCATTTCCCCCTTCTCCTCGCCGGCGTCGGCCGCCGCCGCAATCCGCCGCCTCCGACCTTCCTCCGACGAATCCGAGCCGTTGGCTCGCTCCCTCTTGCTCCCCTCTCCGCTCCGGTGCCCTTCCCGTCGCCGAACCCGCGTCGCGCCGTCCCGGAGCTCCGCCACCGCCGCACGCCGTCGGATGCCATCGCCCCCTTCTTCCTCCTCCCGTCGGCCTCCGTGGCAGCCATGTTGGCGCCACGCGAGCGCCAACCGCCGCCTCTCCCTCCGTGCGCCTCGCTCACGTGAGCCGGGTCGCCGACAAGCGGGCCCCACCCTAGCGCCTCGCGCGGTGGACCTCGGTCCACCGATCCGTCCCGCGCGTGGGCTGCACTCGGTCCGGCCCAGTCGGCCCCGAATCACTCGGTCCGGCCAGTCGGCCCCGAATCACTCGGGAGGCCAGACCAGGCCCGCGCCACTCTGCCTTCGGCCCATTCGCTCCCCCTCCGCCTCGCGCGCTCCCTCCCGGCCTTGGGCCGTCCCCTTCGCGCGCCAGCCCGCTTCGCTCGGCCGCGCCGCGCTCGCCCCTTGGGCCGCGGCCCGCGACCGGCCCATTACTCCCGTCGGCCTTTCCCCGCACCGATCGACCGTGGGTCGTTTCTTTCGGGCGTCGGCCCATCCGTTCGGCCTCACCCGCGCTAATCCATTGGGCCGTATCCATCCATCCAATAGAAGTCCAATCCCCGTCCCTCTTTCCTTTCTTTTTCCAAGGGATTTAATAATCCTTTATCCTTTAGACAGAAAATCAATTAATCTTATGAAATTCATATCTTCTCAACCGTTTGTCCGATTGACTCCGTTCAACTTCCAAAATTTCTCAAAAAATCGAGATCTATCTAAAGGCATGCTTAGTGGTCTTTAATAGGGCTTCCTTTTATCGTTGTGTTGAGTCACCTCGTTTCGCGTGTAGCTTCGGAGCCAGAAGACCCGCAGTGCGTGGATTTTGAAGAGGAAGCTCAAGATCTCGAGCAAGGCAAGTCACCTTTGATCAATTGAACCCATAATTTGAAATTAAGTATTTTTTCTTTTGCAAACTATGCATTCTTTAGGTTACATTTGACACTTTGGCCTCGGTTTGTAATACAACCGGCAGGCCCTACCCACTTGATGCATTTAACCTCCTTGATTATTGAATAACCTAACACCCCTTTGTCGCTTTCAGGCTAGGTCTCGGTATTCGTACCCGCGTACGAATATCGAGGCTCCTTTCAAATTTAAAATGATCAACTGGGTAAAACTTGGATTTACAAAATCCTTAGAAAAACCCGACACTTGGGTCGGTGCTTTGAAAATAAATTGAGTTTCTAAAACTCGCGATGCGGGAGACGTACTGGAGGTACGGTCTGCCCGTTCTCGCCTTAAGGACCGATTCCTTGGGAATTACATCCAAACATATGTCAAGTACGACCACATGGGTGAAATGGGGCACCCCTGGCTGAGTAACTAGCTAGGCCAGGGAAATCTTGATGCCAAGGGACAAATGGATTCGCCGGGGTGGTGTCGAGGAGGACCCCTGGGCTTCCTGGCACAGTATGGTATGGGACCTAACTTGGTGTTGGTCCGTGGGACCCCTCCCGTTGGCATAAGATAACCCTGAGTTGACTTTCGAAATGCCTTGTCGTGAAAGCCTCAAGGTCACCAGACGTGACTGTGATGCACGGGCTGGGTGATCTGGGTTAGTAACGTCGTGTGGGTAAAGTGTACCCCCTCTGCAAAGGTTAACAACTGTTCGAACAGCCGTGTCCACGGTCATGGGCGGATGTGAGGTGATTCCTTAGCGTAGTTTTGTTGACTACTTTATGAACTGCTGTGGGTGTGAGAAACCTATTCAGTGCTTGACTTGTGGCTGTTGGTACAGCCGGTGTCGGTGAACGATTGGCAGGGAGCCTCTCGTGCCGACGTGCTTGATTTGTGGCTGTCGGTGCAGCCGGTTTCGGTGAACGATTGGCAGGGAGCCTTTCGTGCCGACAAAATCAATTCATACATTTCACTGCTCCGATCGGATGAGACGCACTCTCTCGTTCGTGCCGTTGAGAAGCACTCACTTAGTTCTCCTAAAAGTCTTAAACTAAAATCGAATGCAAAAATAACTGGCTGTCCTTTGAAGCTTGCATCAAACACTTAATTTCCCTTGACTTGCTGAGTACTCTCGTACTCACCCTTGCTCTATATAAATAACCCCCCAGTTCTCGAAGACGAAGAAGTAGATCCTGCTGAAGAGGAGTTCTTCCAGGAGCAAGCAGACTACGAGCTGTAGTAGGGTTTCGGCCTTTCCCCAAGGCTTTGCTTGTGGCTTTGGGCTAGTCTTCGCTTTCGCCTTTTTGTAATGCATTTGTGAACTCGGGGTTTGTCCGCAGTTCCAACCTTGGTTGTAATTCTACTCTTAATAAAGAGACATCTGTTGTTATGATATTCAATCTTCCTGTTGTACCAGCACTGTCTCCTGGGACTGGTATAAGTATATAGGTTAATTTGGATCGCCTTACACTGACCGCCGTTCGGGGCTAGTCTGGGGCGTGACATTAGAATACAGCCTTAAGGCTTTCTTTGTTGGAGTTTAGGTTTATGCCTTAGGTTTTTAAGTCGACTTTTTTTGGTTTATATGATTTATAAACCATTGGCTTAACATTAAGTTTAACATTTTAATGGTGGAGTCCTATCTTCACTTCTCATAAGTAAAAAGAAAAGCTACTCTAGCCTAGTTTTTGGCTTAATAGTGTAATAATAATAGTGGCTTATGGTTTCACCAAAGGAAAAAAGCTATTTGTTTGTTTAGCTTAAACTTTTTTGGCTTACAAGTCGGTTTATAAGCCTTAAAAAAAACTAAGATTGCCACATGGTTGCAAGGGGAAATTGGTTTGTTAATATAGTATTAAGTTCATTTGGGTTATCAAAACTGGACCAAATCAGTTTGACATTGCTTATATTGTACTCCCTCCGATTTTTAATGTTTGATGCCATTCACCATTCATCTTATTTATTTTCTTTTACAAATATAAAAAATAAATCATGCTAAAAGTAAATTTTGTGACAAAATAAATCACAACAAAATAAATGATAATCTTGTTTTTTAATATAACAAATTGTCAAACATATATCTAAAAATAAAAAAGTTAAACATAAAAAGTTGGGAATATTTCTCATTCTTCCCCTTTCTTCCATATTAAATTTTAACTTCTTCTACATCTCTTTCATCCATTTTGGACAATGCACTGCTAAACAGAATATCTCAAGAATCCGCCGCATTTGATCCTTCTTCTGGACCCAACTACTCTAGTGAAATAAAGAGAGTTCCTTCGGCCATCAAACCAAAATCCAACGCCCAAGGTGTCAAAAAAAAAAAATCCAACGCCCAAAACAAAGCAACCGCCAATCCCCAATGGTCTGCATGGCGGCGGCGGCCTCCACCTTCCTCCTCATCGCCGTCCTCGTCGTCCCTACCGCCTCCGCCGCCGCCGATTCCGCCGGGCCCTACGACCCGCCGACCGTGCCGGAGCTCATGGACCGGTTCGGCCTCCCGCGGGCGCTGCTCCCGGGCACCGCCCGGCGGTACCTCCTACACGACGACGGCTCCTTCCAGCTCTTCCTCGACGACGGCTGCGTGGCCGAGGCCGGCGGATACCGCGTCGGCTACGGCGTCAAGCTCTCCGGCGCGGTGGCGCCCGGGCGGGTAACGGGGCTCGAGGGCGTCCGCGTCCGCGTGCTGTTCGCCTGGGTGCCCGTCACCGGCGTCGAGGTGGCCGGCGGGGAGGTGACCGTCAGCCTCGGCCCGATCAAGAAGTCGTTCCCGGCCGTCGGGTTCAAGTCCAGCCCCCGCTGCATCGCCGGAGCGGCGACGCCGGCAACGACCGATGATTCCTGATTAGCCTTTGGTTTCTAGAGCAGTTAGTTCGTTGCGATTTGCTAGGACAGGGTTGGTGTACTTGTACCAGTGTATTGCTATGGGGAAGAACACTTGTTCATAAGATTACACACACGATTAAACACTAAAATCAATGCCAAGTACTCATTTGTTGTCTTGTGACAGGAATGAATGATTGAATCAGTACAAGTATTGTCACTGTGCTAGTAAAGATTTCCCTTGAATGATCTGATGATGATTTTCATTTCTGACTTAACTGACGACCAAAAAATGATCAGCGTGCTAGTAAAGATTTCCTTTTGAATGATCTGATGATGATTTTCATTTCTGACTTAACTGACGACCAAAAATGATCAGCGTGCTAGTAAAGATTTCCTTTTGAATGATCTGATGATGATTTTCATTTCTGACTTAACTGACGACCAAAAATGATCAGCTTAAGTGATGACATTAAAAAAATAGGAAACGCCGTCTGTGGGAATCGAACCCACGACCACATGGTTAAAAGCCATGCGCTCTACCGGCTGAGCTAAGACGGCTGACATGAATGGTTTAACCAAATAAAGTAAAGTATCATTCACAATCACTAAATTGGCGTGAAAACACGCCATGAAGTTCCACGGTTGCAATGACTATACATGCAGTCAACATGTGTGCATAGCAAAAGTGTGCAGGTGAAAAATGGTCACCTTGCAAAACTGGGCAGAATCTACAGAAATGGTTATCCTAAAAAATTTACCAAAATGTACCTAAAAAAGAGACCGCATTGGCATTGCACCGGTCTAACAAGTCTCAAGCTGTCAGTCGTCACTCACTGGAGGAGTGCACAACACCATCACCTGAAACGTGCACGACAACAGGTTGCTGCCTTATCCGCGACAACAGGGCAGAGACCTCCTGCGTCGCGATATCCATCCGCTCAGTCGATTTGGAAGCTTCACTCACCAGAGCTGACACCATGGACTGCAATGTTTTCACTCTCGCAGGTGACTCGCCACAATGAGTGCCATTCGAGGACTTGGAAGGTGATGGCCGGATTCTACGCCATCGAGCAGGGAGGTAATGGTCCGGGATCTGAAAGTAGTTTAGAGTCGAGAGCACACGGAGGGCATGCCGGCAGATGATCCCTGCAGACTCAAACATCTTGCAGCTGCAAGAAGTTAGTTCCTCTCTTTGGCTCCATGTCACATTGCACCCACCGCCTGTCTTGGTATGATGACGGACCAGAAAGACATTCCCTTCCAAGTGGAATGATGCATATTGAGAAGCCACAACAAGCTCATCTTGTAGCTTAGAGAAGGCATAGGGGGTGAGAACTGCAGCCGCATGCCTTTCCATTGGAGTTGCAGTCTTGAGGGTTATGCTTTGCAGATTTTGTTGCATCATTTGTTGCTCCCCAGCTTGGTCTTTATACTCGGCAATGACTGCGACCTATGCAAAACATGAGCAGTATAATGCATTACGCCTTTTAATTTACACAAAGTAATGATGAGGAAGCACAAAAAATGGCTTCTTTACTACCATGCATGTATGAGTAAGCTGCCTTGGGGCAGTAAGAAAGGAATAGCAAATAAAAAGGCATAATTCTAGGATCAAAGTCAAACACACACACACAGAAAATGTCATTGTTAATCTTGACAAGCTCACCTGCTCAATGAAATGGGCTAGGCGTGTCTGAGCACTCAAGAATCGCTGAATGAAGGCATTCATTGACTTTGAAGTTTCTGGAGAAGCAAGCAGTCCTGCGGAAAACTGCCCTCTCAAATATGGTAATGCCCAGAGAGTTCGTGATGCAAACAGACTAGCAATGTGCCTATTTCCATGTAGTCCATAGCTGTTCATCATGTCACTCCACCCAAGATCAAACTCCATTGTGCTTTCCATGTTATACAGCCTATAGAACTCATTTTTCCAGCTATTGTACCGTTCACCAAGAACTGCATCAAACCAAGATGGAAACCTGGCTGCGATAAGCCATATGCAGAGGGCTTGCTTTGTGCCAGGAATCTCCTTTTCAATTGCTTCCTTGAGATACATATTTTCATCCGTCAATATTGTCACCGGAGCTTTTCTGTTCATGAAGTTGAGAAATACCTGTCAACAAGAAAGACTTGCTAATGTTTTTCAAAACAAAAAAGAAATACATAGTACTTGCTAACAGAATGGTTAAAAAGTGTACTAAGAGTTTTCATCCTGAATGTTTTATACCTTTGATGCCCATGCATAGGATTGCAGACTTTCCTCCCTTAGAAGGGCGCAACCAAAGAAGCAAGGCATCCCATGATTGTTCAATCCAACCCAAATACCAAGCAGCATGCCCAGAGCAGTCAACCGATGAGTCGTGTCGAAGACAACAGCATCATTAAACCTCTCATAAGACTGAACTGACGATGCAAACGACCAGGCAATGTTCTCAACTAGGTTGTTCGCGTCTTTGGTGAATTCATACTTGAAATCGGGGTCCTTCTCCTTAAATCTTCTGCACATTTTAATGAGATCGACGTTCTCCTCCTGATCAAACTTCCTGCATGACTGGATGAGGTTCCTCACATCCTTCTCTGTGAAGGGCAGATTGCCCGGCTCGACGCACTTCTCCAGCTCCATTATCCTCATCATCTGCTGCACGGAGATCCCGGACTTGGCAAACATCAGGATCCGGTCCCTGTCGGTGCCGGAGACGACGCGATACGCCGGGAGCAGCCGCACCTGGTCCTGGGCCAGGAGCTCGTGGTTGTGGTGGTTGGAGAAGCCCGTGACCCGCCACTCCGCCTCCGCCTCCCCCGCGGCCGCGGCGGCGATGGCGCTCCTGCCGATGCGCATGTACGCCGTGCACCCGCAGCGGAAGGACCTCCGGTTCCTCTGCGGCCTGTCGCCGGCGCCGGCGAAGGGCTTCGCCGGTGGGTGCCCGGCGCGGTGGCACACGAAGTACCTCCTGGTCAGGCCCTTCCCCACCCCGTCCTTCCCCTCCGTCCGGTGCCGACGGATCGAGAACCCGCGCCGCCTCGCGAACCCGCTGTAGAGCTCGTGCGCCGCGTCGTGCGTCGGGAACCTCTGCCCGACGTACGGCGCCGGGTCGTCCTCCTCCTCCGCCGCCGCCGTCGTCGTCTCCGGCGAGAGCCCAGTCCCGTCCTCTTCCTCCTCGCCGCTGCTGGTCCCCTCCATGGAGGACAGCTGCTGCTCTAGAGGGTCGCCGCCGTAGCACTCCAGCAGAAGGGATGCCGATTCCGCGGGCATCATCCTGGCATCTGGATTCTGGACTGCGGGCAGCGACGGGGGCAAGCAGCGAATCAGAATTGGCGAGGATCAGAGAGCGAGAGAGAGGGAGAGGATGAACTTGATGAGGCGTACCACCGGCGGCCGCCGCCGTAGCCGGAGAAGGAGACGGCAAGTCGGCGGTGGGGCGATGGGAAACTGGAAGTTGTAACGAGAAGAACTGTAGCGTGGGCTCGATCGGGCCCAGTAACATCTGCAATCCCAAGCCCAGTAACATTACGGTATCGCCACCGATCTCCGCCTCTTCCGTTCCACTCTTCCACTCGGCCAATCGTTAAATGCCACGTTAAAACTGATAGATAGTTAAATATTTTCAATACGATCTTTCTTTAAAGTTATCATTTATTAAGAACAAGTAATAAACCAGCTATAAATACATGTAGATAAAATAAGAGAGAAGAGAGAAAGAAAACGGTCTACAGAATTATAGACCGCCTGTACCATGAAGTCCAAAACGCTATGTTGTGTATATGAAAGGTGAGACCAGATATTAATTGTGTAATATATATTTATATATAACTATTGTATGAATAGACTATTAGATTGAATATAAATAATTTGATGATAATAGTTGACTATATTATTAAACTTGTACTAACACAGTACCGGATTGTCAAACACACTCTCTATACTGTTTAATAGTAAGATAAATAGATAATGGTGTCAAATCAACAAATATCTTAACTAAAATATGACATATATATATTTTTGTAAGGATGGAAAATTGTCAACGGGTTATATCCGTAGACTGTATTCTGAGGGTATTGGGGTACATTGGAGCAATGATCTACACGAAACGATATCAAGTACACAAAAGACAATGATTATACTGGTTCAGACCCCTCGTAAGGTGAAAAACCCTACTCCAGTTTATATGAAATTATGACGAATACCACAGAGATTACAATAGAGAACAACATAAAGTATTGAGTACCGACGAAACTCCTGTCGAGAACGACTCGACGAGATCCAACTGATGAGTTGTTTTCAAAGTCCTCCGAATTGTTTTTGCCATGGCGATGGCTTGCGCTATGATTCGATGATCCCGTACCTCGTGGAGGCTTTGTATTTATACCGTAGACTATCTTGACCTCCAAGTAAAATTCGAAGAGTATTTCTAGCATACGAGATCATAGAAATTATATCTTTGTCGAATAGGACTCTAACATTTTCTACTCAAGATACAATTTTACCGTTTATGAGCCGAATTTTATAATATTAAGATAACCTTTCAGCATACTAAGAATATGTCATATCCGTATATTTTATAATTCCAAAGATATAAGGTTTGTTTTATTCGTAATCCTGATAAAAATATAAATAATTTATAGTTTCGTATGGATTGAAGGAACATGACACCTATATAAAAATTTGTGACGCCACTTTTATATGGGAGATGGTAGACCACAAGTGAATGGTGGGTCGTTAATCTAGACCATGAACCTTAATTATCACTCACAGATCTGTCCTGCTTTTCAATAAAATTTAATGCTATGTGTTGTATTCATATGTTATATAATACTCCATGGCTCGTGTGAAGAAATTTATTTGCAATGCATGGCAAAGATATGGTTAATGTGCACAGCAACCTCGATTGGAATGCTGAACGTTCTAGCCCATATGGAACGCGTCTCATGGATATACTAAAAATTTGAGCTTGCAAGCATTATAGGCTCTCTACAACATATGGGCCAAAAAGATCTAGCCTTCGAAACAAGCCCTAACTAAGCCATTTCTGATATACGCTCACATATCGAGCAACCGCACTGATGCTTACTAAAGTACTTCAAACGTTTAGCCACCTTATCAAGATAATTTCAACCGTTGGATCATCACATCTGATATTAGCCATTAGATGAAAGTTCCCATTCACTTCCTACCCACCAATTAAAACCGCGTCATTAATATAACAATCAAAAAACTATAACAATAATATTTTTTTATCAGTGCTACTATCATATTCATCGTCATGTTTAATTTTATATGCATACTAATAAAAAAAATATATCTTTACATATAGAAAAAAACACCTATATATAGATCCCAGAGCAAGTTTTAACTATATGTCATTCAAATGGCCGGAGAATTTGAACATGACTTCTGGCTCATTTATAGTGGATAAACTACGAAAATTTAGCGTTCCTAGTATGTCCATTGCGAAGAGCATTGGTTGGGATATGCGTAGTTGTATTGGCTGACCTATACCTACGCCGATCAAAGTGCTTTAAACTTTTTTTTTGTTCATTCTGTCCGTTTATACCCGTGGTTCGCGTCGGTGAAGAACGTGTGACGTACGTGCGTCGCATTAACACGTACGCTCGTGAAAAGTTTAGCTTATCCGATGTGGAGGCCTTAAAGTTACAGGGTCAGGCTGTTTGCTGGCCGACGGGTGCGTTTTGATAACATATATCCGATGGAGGCCTAGTGAATTTTAACGACCAACAATTCTGCGGTCGTCGGATCGATTTGCAAATTAGGAACATGTTGCTCATGAGTCCTGACTAACATTTACTCTTGGTTGTTAATAATAGGTTTTCTAGTAGTGATATCCTCCAAGCTAGCTAGCTACAGATTTAGCAGTGACAGATAGGAAACACTGCAAGGCGAAGATTATGAAATGGGGTGCGCGTGTCCGGCGCGGTTCACAGGTGTTAATTTAATTACGCAAACAAAATGACATCCTAAAACATTCTATCTCGCTGG
Organism: Oryza officinalis; assembly: GCA_008326285.1. Classification (NCBI taxonomy): domain Eukaryota; kingdom Viridiplantae; phylum Streptophyta; class Magnoliopsida; order Poales; family Poaceae; genus Oryza; species Oryza officinalis. The sequence continues at coordinate 24,571,780 of BDMV01000004.1, read as the reverse complement.
ATACATTGTTTGGCACCCATGTTACAAAGTTCAAGAAAACAATAAGGTTGATTATGTCTTAATAATTGTTAATATATCTGCTTAATCTGCTTAATTTTCCCTGGCACAGAAACATGCAGCCAAACACAACCAAAATAACAAATACAACCAAAATGACAAATTTAGCCTGGCTTAGGTTGTGTATTTTACTTGGTATTCTTAACTTCATCTCACTCTTTTTTACGCGCATACTTTTCAAACTGCTAAACGATACGATTTTTATAAAAAAATATAGGAAAGTTGCTTTAAAAAACATATTAATCTATTTTTTTAAAAAAGCTAATACTTAATTAATTATATATTAATAAATCGTTTCATTTCACGTGCATGAGTGATAGTTTTTAACTCAGTTTGCTGAGCTCAGCCTAAGGTACATAGTACATCTGAACGCAATACGGAGGATATACAGCAGACAAGATCCACCTTACATGGAACATGGATAAGCAGGTGCGGACAACTGAAGCCATAGCTTGGGGCTCTGGCTCGAATGCTCGATCGGTTGCTGGTCGCATCGTCCTCCGTTGCCACATGTGCGGTGAGCTAGCCTCCACGACGAGTCCATGTGATACACGCCTGGCCCCGCGAGGCTGCAGCGCGGGCCCCACGTGCCCGAGGAGGCAATACCAGCCCGGTCATATCTGCCACTCGTCGACTAAATATTGCATTGCCGGTGCACATGCGAGCAATGACATGGAAGCGAATTAAGCAGCAATAATAATAACTCATCCTCCCGACCTATGCACGTGTATTTGCGTTAGCTCTCTCATCTCATTCAATCACGGAGGATCAGCGGATTTTGATTTTTGACGCATTCAGCATGCATGAACGCTGTCTGTCAATTCGACCGGTGATAAAAGTTGAACACCACGAAAGATCTTGGTGTCAATATAATGGTTAATTTAAGAAAAAACAATATATTTTCTCTCAACATATCAAATGGGACAAAATTAATGACAAGAGTACTTGAACCCAAGCGGATGGGATGCATCCGTGCATGCCAGCTATTCCAGGCACTATACCATGAGCGTATTACATCGGTATACAACTGCATAAGGTTTGCTTCATTACAAGTTATTTATACATATTTGGAGTTGAAGATATATATGTGATCAAAACACCGAGGAATGATATGACATTTGTATTTATGTGTTTATTGGTTAAAAAAGTTATGTAACCGATGAATTAAAACACTCAAAAAAATAATTATAAAAATCAACTTCTACAATTCAAAACGAGATGTATCTACATATATAGGTTATATGGTGTTGCGCAATCGCCTGCCGCCGCCTATGTAATTCCATGCGAGAAACATCGTCCCAACCAACAACCACCATTCAAATATTTGTTCGATCGTGATCACAATTGGTCCAGTTAGCAACGGATTACCTCGTAGCACAGGCGCAATTAAACGTGCATCATTCTAGACTTCTGGTAGATTCCTCTACTGATTGCCTCGCGTCATTTCTTTTGCTTAAATCTCAGAAACCGTCCATGTCAATGCTTTATGAGATAACGAGGGCCTCCCCGTGATCGATGCAACCATCGATGGATCGATCGGGATCACATGATGCATGTAGCATGATGCCTCGAGCGGTTGGCAAGCACAGGACTACAGGAGCCGACCGACCGATCGATCCACTCCAGCCACACCTACCAGGATAAAATAATAAAGAGTCTCGATCAGAATTAGATGGAAAATAATAGTGTGACGGAAATACCAAAAAAAGATGCACTATATGAAACGTTCGCTCAAATAAATGCACAAGTGATTAGGAAAAAAACCCTTACTCTAACAAAGAAAAAGGGACAATTAACTTGTAGTCCAGTTTAGTATATTAAGGAAACTGTGCCGATAATCCATATACATAAAAAAACGTGCCGATAATCCTTTTTGTTTTTAACTATTTATAATGGATTATTTACTATATGCATTGAAAAAATATGTTTTCTTGACAAACTTTCTTTTATTCAGATTATTCATTAAGTTTATTTCTTAAATAATTAATCATTCATACTATTAAATAGTAACTTACATGTATGATATAGAAGTAATTTATATATATGATAAAAGTAATGTACAATATATTTTTTTTATTTATCAGAACATGATCATGTGAGATGTTATTATAAAGAATTTATTGTAACGAATATAACAGTAGTATAATTAGATTGTAAATCAGATAACTAATTTATTTAGCTCGCTGTACTTGTAGTTAACTAGTGACATTTTTCTCATGCTTGGATACGAATCGAGCGGACCATGCATGTCGTCGTCACGTGCATTCGATAATACTATTTATAAAGTGTGCAGGACATACGTATTCTTTCCATTTCATATTATAAATCGTCTTAATTTTTTTAATCAATTTTTTTATATTTGATTAAGTTTATAAAAAATAATAATATTTTTAACATAAATAAATTTATTATCAAATTATATCCAATATTATATTTAATGGAACTATTTTGATATTATGAATGTTGCTAATTTTTATATAAATTTAATCAAACCTAAAAAATTGACTAGAAAAAATCAAATTGACTTCAGTCATTTTATAACCATCTATAATGAAATGGAAGAGAGGTATAACCATAATTCACTCCGCAATCTAAATAAAATTAGGCCTAGAATTTTATGGAGCAGGGTTAGTGGTGTAATACCACTGCCGCAGTCGTACGCAGCAATGATCCATACATATCCCGCATCATGATGGCAATTGGCATTCCCCCCCTCTCTCCCTCTCTCGTGCCCAGTGGATATAAAGCTCTCGATCGATCGAGTCTTCCCTCTTCCCCCCTCTCCATCTCNACACCATCCACGCCGCGTGCCACCCTCGCACTCCTCCTGCCTCTCCCGCGCGCTTCCCGTCTCCCCACTCCGTCCGCCAGCGGCGGCAGAGAGAAAGAGAGAGAGAGAGAGTGCCGTGGGGAGGCGTACGTCGCCGCGGCGGGGTGGGTCGATCGATCGGCCGGCGAAGGGGCAGGATCTCTCTCTCCTCCCTTGATCAGCGGCGGCCTCTATATATGCTCGTGCGCGGCCGGTCAGCACGCCGCGCGCCTCCGCCGCTGCACGTCGCGTTGGGATTGATATAGGTATGTGCCCCCCTTACTTCCGCGTCCCCTTTATCTGCTTCGCCGCCTCTCTGTTTCGTCGTTGGTGCGCGCGTGTGATCCATGGCGATTACTGGTCTGTGAACTCGTGGAGGATGGGTTTGATTGTTCTAGCCTCATTTGCAACGTGTTCTAGCGAATTGGGTTAATTACCGAGTACGGAGTAGTCTGGAACTAACCAGAATGCCAAGCTGGATCCAACGTGTCTACAGCCTATTGGCAACTGTACTGTTCGATTCATTTACTTAATGGAACAAGCACATGGGGAAATTCTTTCGCTAGCATAGTGCTTGTTCCCGAATATTCCTAGCGCCATAATATGTGATCGTGAATCATATGACGCTAGGAAAATTCGGGAAAGAATAGTAGTATGGCTTAACTTGTTCTGTTACCTTTATTTACCTTTATGAAACTGTTTGGATCACCAGTGATTTGCATGTTCAAGGTCACTTCTGCTCTACCCAACCAAAAAAGTTTAATTATAAAAATGGAACAAACAAGTAATTTCCAGTAGATTTTACTCCCAAAACTGACTAATCCGGTTGGTGTTAGTTGCAAAACACTCGGGAGATCCCAATTTCGTTCTACCAACTCTTTGTCATCTAGTCCACTTGTGGGAAGAAGAGGAGTAATCCATAAACTAATGGATTAAATTAATCAAGCAAAGCTAATTAGGATCAGGTTAACAATGATGAGCCGTGGGGGGAATGGCAAGCTTAACTGCTAGGGATGCTGCGGTTGCGCCATGTGGAAGGATTGATTGACCTGGGAATTTGTCCCCGTCGGAGCGGGCATCTCTTTCCTTTACACGTGGTGTTTTCCTGTGGTGCTGATCTTTTCAGTGACGATGGCTTGTATATTTAGAGCAAGTTTAATAATAAGTTATAAATCAACTATAAACACATGTGAAGGAAAAAAAAATTTAAAAATAAAAAGAATTGGTTTTTATGCAAAAGTTAGCTATTACACATACTTTAAATAAATACATTAAATGCATAGGTGAAAGATAAAGAGAAAAAAATAGAGATTACCTTATAACTCAACTACTATATATGTTACCTTTAATATAAACTATAAACTATAGTTGGCTCTACTCTCACACGACACGTTATTATGTGATGCGCGATCTACGTCCAATGAGTTGTGATGATTTGTGCAAGAACATATTACTGTTTCCTCATGTATGGAACAGTTCAGAAAGGAAATGAAGAGAAGAAATCCATCTGGAATTGGAAATGAAGAGAAATCCATCTGGAATTCTTCCTAGGACAAACAATAATCGAGTTGCATGGCCCAGTTTGTAGCCTAAAGTTGCCCCTGTATGTCCTAATCTGACACACAATCTACTCCCTCGCACCTACCCCACCAAATTCAAGCAACATTTCCAGCTTAAATTCCTACATATCCTGTTCTTTTACATTTTTTTTCTTCATTCTTATCCTATGCCACAGTATCTTAATGTTTTTCAACCACTTCACCGGATTATTACCGTGGATTATTTGCTTCAACGATTACTTAGACCATTTGTTCCATTTTATTTGTTAAATTTATTTTTTAATATTTAATTTATCTTTATAATTAATAGATAATCCACAAGCAAATGCAGTTTAGACTGATCTGTCGAGAGTATAACTCTCGTTTCTTTTTCTCGGGAGCACATGACGAATGGGATCGGGGTGAGTAGTTAGAGCGATAGGGATAGACAGGCTGCAAAAATTGTAGAAAAATCATGTGGAGCATGTGAAGAGCCTCGGGATTTTCTTCTTGCGAGCATTGGAAGCAAAATGCCACGCTGGTTGCTGTGACAAGTAGGACGGGGGCAACCGCCCACAGTGTGCTGCAGATCATGTATCGAGCCGTCCATTTCGGTACGGTCACTCGGTATTCTTTTTTTTTTCTTTTGCCAAAATAAATGTGTGTTTTCGTAGGATTGTGCAGAAGTAAGCAAATCCATGGCAATATTACCAGATTTGCCATCAAAATAACCTTTGCCAACAATTAATTAAATATATTCCAAGACAAATTTACTTCCTCCGTCTTATGATATAAGAGATTTTGGATGGATGAAACCTAGTACTACGAATCTGGACAGAAGCTTGTCCAGATTTTTAGTACTATAATATATCTTATTCATCCAAAATTCTTTATATTATAGAACAGAGGAAATACATGGATAATTTGTAGCCTGTTATTCTGTCAATAATAAGCACACTGCTACAGGCACTTAAAAAAAGTCCTACAAACTCTTACAAACAAAGCCTTAACTGTTTGATTAATTGTATGAAATAAAATCTCGATTTACTCACAACATGTTACATCAGCGTTTGCAAGAGTTCTATAAGAAAAAATTGTACATATAGCCTTTTCCATCAATAACATTGGAGGGGAAAGTTGTTCTAGACCAACAATAACAGAAAAGGGTTAATGACAGTGGCGGAATTAGAAAGATTTTTGAATCCGGATAAACTTTAATATAACTAATATTTGCTATAGAAAATTTATCATTAATTTACTCATCAATATTAAAATTTAATAGAGTTTTTGCCGGCGAGCCCAAGCGGCTGCCCGGGCTAGCCGGGCGATGGCTCCGCCACTGGTTGATGACGTTCGTATCTCAAAAAGTTTGATAAAAGAACCTATTGCGTATATGCCACTGGGAATTTTAAATGTAGTAAGCAACAAATTTGTCTGTATGTTACAAGTATGTTCAATGTATTTACCCCTTTTTTTCCCTTCTCCAAAGGGAGTTGCAGATACAATTCGACATCATTTTGTTGTCCATTTCCTTTCTCCTAATTTCGTCTCCCCTAACGCCACATAAAGTGCAGGCAGAGGACGAGGCAGGTCAGTGAGGCCACCCCACGCGGGCGACAAAAATGGACGGCCATCCCTCGCCGCGTTCCCACCACCAGTCCCCTCCGCCGGAGCGGGACGGCAGCTTCAACTACGACATAGAGAGCATGGACGGCGGCGGCGGCGGCGGTGCGTGGCGAGGCGCCGCGGCTGGGCGGTACGAGTCGTCGGAGGCGCTGCTGCGGTACGATGACGAGGCCGGCGGCGGCCCGCGCCAGCCGCTGCTGCGGAAGCGCACCATGAACACCACCTCCCAGATCGCCATCGTCGGCGCCAACGTCTGCCCCATCGAGAGCCTCGACTACGAGTAAGCACCCCGAAGTCTCTGACATCTCCATTCCACTTTTTTTTTAGAGAGAGGACGTGACCTCTCCATTCCGATAATTCTTCGGTCCAGGAAAATTTTGATGTTTATTATTTGGCGGTGTCGATCTGATTCTTGACGGATGATCCTTATTGCTAGTTTATTGTTTGACTTGGGCACAAGAAAGTTAGGATCCTGCCGTGCATGTAGAAGATGAAAACATGGTCCTTCTTGATATTTTAAAAAGGGGGAAACGGGTGATCTTGATGCGCCTTTTGTTGAAGTTCGTAAAGAATCAGATAATATATTGTTTAACGAACACTAGTTGTAAAATAATAACCATGGAATAGATCGTACGATGATGCTATTGAAAAAGAAAAGGGAATTTTGGGCTTTGCTCCAGGGACGTGTGAATCATTTCTCTTAGTGTAAATGAATAACATATATAAGCAGGACTGTGTTTTCATTTTTGTTGCAAAAAATTTAGATGGATTAAGATATTTCTTTAACGGACTGCAACATACAGAAGTAATATATATCAAGAAATTGAGAATAAGTTAACTGCAATAGTTCCTGCAATGAATTTCTAAGGAAGCCAGGGATTGAATTCTGAAGAGAAAAAATAGCAGTTTGCTCAAGAATGCAAAGTGCTTCATTGTTTACTATGCCCATTTAATTAGTCGCACTCTTAATTTTTATACCGTGTATTTCAGAATTGTGGAAAATGACCTTTTCAAGCAAGACTGGCGATCGAGAAAGAAGAAGCAGATATTTCAGTATATTGTTCTTAAATGGGCTTTAGTTCTGCTTATTGGCATGTTGACTGGAATTGTTGGCTTCTTTAACAATCTTGCAGTCGAAAATATTGCAGGATTAAAACTATTGCTCACAAGTGATCTCATGCTCAAGCAGAGGTAAAGCTTCACTCTGGTGCTTTTGCTATTCTACCATAAGTTGCAGATTAATGGCTACTGCTCATTCTCCATATGGTTTGTTGATTTAATTCGATGGAGTAATTTAAATTTATTGACGGTGTGCTGCTTCCAGTGCAGGTACTTCACAGCATTTTTGGCATATGGTGGTTGTAATCTAGTCCTGGCAACGACTGCTGCAGCAATCTGTGCTTACATAGCACCTGCTGCTGCTGGGTCTGGTATTCCTGAAGTTAAAGCATATCTTAACGGAGTTGATGCTTATTCTATATTAGCTCCCAGTACACTATTTGTGAAGGTAAGGTTTAACTTAGAATAACATACATACACAGTCAAGTAAGATTTCTTATATTTCAAGTATATTTACACTATTTTTTTCTTTCAGCTTATATTGTTGGATCGTTTAGATAATTTCCAACACTTGCATGTTGTGTTAGGAAATTCTCTTGGAATTTTCACAGAACCTCCTAAAAAATATCCAACATTTTCTCACTGCTGTTTCCTTCCCAGCCATAGCCCATAATGATTTGCCCAAACTGTTGATTACAATCTACAATAACTAAATTATTATAAAATATGGCTAACAAGACATTAATCTAATTGATATAGATGGAAACTAACTTGGTAAGCAAAGATCAATCTAAATGAGTTTGGCCAGGTGCCAAACTGCCTAGTTCGGGTTGTAGAATCCTTTCTGCAACAATGAAAACGAAGGTAGACTAAAGGTAGTTTGGACAGAATCCTAGAAATGGGAATGGAGTCAACTTTTGGTGGTACCTATTTTTCTTTCTACAAAATACATCCATTACATTAGGACAATCATCTTCATTTTATTATCGTTTTATATTTTTCAGCAATTAGTAAATGCGAAAGAGTGTCATTGTTAGTAGTAATGTATTTCTCAGATTGGTGATGCCAAGGTAGCATATGGTACTTAGAAAAACTTCTCAATCGTGAAAGTTAGCAAAAAATTGGCATTTAGTTATCTTACACTGTATAAGTAATAGCAAGTTTGTTTGTCGCTGACTATCAGTTCAGAGACAGACAGATTTTTGCTAATTGTTGGTCAGAATAAAATGACCATGTTCTGAAAATTTTCCTTTCTACTTCACAGATATTTGGCTCTATACTTGGAGTTTCAGCTGGATTTGTACTTGGAAAGGAAGGCCCCATGGTACATACAGGAGCATGCATAGCCAACTTGCTTGGTCAGGGGGGTTCACGCAAATACCATCTTACATGGAATTGGCTGAGATATTTTAAGAACGACAGGGATAGGCGAGATTTGATTACTTGTGGATCAGCAGCTGGAGTTGCAGCAGCATTTCGTGCACCAGTTGGTGGTGTGCTCTTTGCTCTTGAGGAAGCAGCATCATGGTATCACCTTTTTTCCCTTCTCAAGCTGTTTTTTTCTTCACATATTACTGTTTTATGATAACATTGTCATTGCTTCAAAATTACTGTTTTACTTGCTATCACTCTTAAACTGGAAGTCTTTTTTTTTCTACAGAAGTAACCGCTGCCAGTGGATATATGACTTCCTCAATCTAAAATCGACATGGAATGTTGTAGACTTCAATATTACTCTAGGTTAGACACACAATAGGACAACTGGTTGAAAATGGACAGAAATACGATGATACACAATCCATTTGTGTATTCATGAAAAAAAAGGACAGATCTTGTTGCAAGCGTAGTTAGTCTGTGTTCGTTGATTTGGGTTTGGAACACATCTCCTGCGTACGGAAAACGGAGCGGTCCATTAGCGCGTGATTAATTAAGTATTAGCTAATTTTTTTCAAAAATGGATCAATATGACTTTTTAAACAACTTTCGTATAAAAACTTTTTGCAAAAAATGCACCGTTTAACAGTTTGAAAAGCGTGCGCGCGAAACACGAAAGAGATGAGTTGGGAAAACATCAGACCGAACACAGCCATAGTGTATAACTGGGTATAGGGTTGAGACAGCAACTTAGTGATCACAGCAATCATATCCATGTTTGAAAGTAATACGAAAGCAAATTAAATTTCTATCTTACCTGGTTGAGTTTCTATGCGTTCATATTGGTTAGATATGAACGACCCTGGTCCCTTGATCCCTTCTATTCAGAAGAATTAATCATAGTAATATTTTTATTAACCTAATGAATACGGTTCCTCTCTAAATAAGAAAATTGTCCATCTATTCGACACGAGGCGACGAAAATACATATATTGCTTTGTCATTCAAATTTGTGCACAGATTTGTTCAGACAAAATAACTCAGATGGAAATAACTAGATCCATTTTTTTGTTGCTAATTTGAATGGGAGAGGAGCAATTAACTGGATGGGATTCTACAATATTCATGTCCTAGTAAATACTATAGTTTAATAATATGGATTATCGGTATCATTTCATACCTAGGGTAGGTAATACGACTGTGGGCATTTGCATTCGACCACATTTGCTTTCATCTATTCCCATGAGGATAAAATTCTTTATACGATTTTTCAGGTGGCGAAGTGCTCTTCTATGGAGAACATTCTTTACAACTGCTGTTGTTGCTGTTGTGTTGAGGGGCCTGATCGAGTTCTGTCGTAGTGGAAAATGTGGTCTCTTTGGGCAAGGAGGGTTGATTATGTTTGATCTAAGTTCAACCATCCCGACATACACTGCCCAAGATGTTGTGGCAATAATAGTCCTTGGAATAATTGGCGGTGTCTTTGGAGGCCTTTTCAATTTTCTCTTGGATAGGATTCTCCGTGCCTACAGTATTATTAATGAGTATGGGCCAATATTATACATTGATTTCTTATGCTGGCAGTTTTATCAGGTATTTCAAAATGAATCTCATTTACATTGTTATGCTTACCTACAGGAGAGGTCCTCCATTCAAGATTCTTCTCACCATGATAATATCAATTATCACCTCAGCATGCTCCTATGGGCTCCCATGGCTTGCTCCTTGCACGCCGTGCCCTGCTGACGCTGTGGAGGAATGCCCCACCATTGGCCGGTCTGGAAATTTTAAGAACTTTCAGTGCCCACCGGACCAATACAATGGTCTTGCGTCGCTCTTCTTCAACACAAACGATGATGCCATCCGCAATCTGTTCAGCAGTGGGACTGAGAAAGAGTTCCATATGTCCACTCTGTTCGTTTTCTTCACTGCTATCTACTGCCTTGGCCTCGTGACCTACGGTATCGCTGTTCCATCTGGTCTCTTTATCCCTGTTATACTTGCTGGGGCTACGTATGGGCGCATAGTGGGGACACTTCTGGGTCCCATATCTGATCTTGACCCAGGCCTCTTCGCACTACTTGGTGCGGCTTCTTTCCTTGGTGGGACAATGAGGATGACCGTCTCAGTCTGTGTGATCCTTCTGGAGCTCACAAATGACCTCCATATGCTCCCTTTGGTCATGCTCGTCCTTCTGATATCAAAGACCATAGCCGATAGCTTCAACAAAGGGGTCTATGATCAGATTGTAGTGATGAAAGGCTTGCCATTCATGGAGGCACATGCTGAACCGTTCATGAGGCACTTGGTTGCCGGTGACGTTGTGTCTGGGCCACTCATCACCTTTTCTGGCGTCGAGAAGGTGGGGAACATTGTTCACGCGTTGAGGATCACGGGCCACAATGGGTTCCCAGTGGTTGATGAGCCACCTGTATCAGAAGCTCCAGAGCTGGTTGGGTTGGTGCTTCGGTCCCATCTGCTGGTTCTGCTGAAAGGCAAGTCGTTCATGAAAGAAAAAGTGAAAACCAGCGGTAGCTTCGTGCTGCGAAGATTTGGTGCCTTCGACTTCGCCAAGCCCGGCTCTGGGAAAGGTCTCAAGATCGAAGACCTTGATTTCACTGATGAGGAACTGGACATGTATGTTGATCTTCATCCAATTACAAACACCTCACCCTACACGGTGGTTGAAACAATGTCACTTGCAAAGGCTGCAGTGCTCTTCAGGGCACTAGGATTAAGGCACCTACTGGTCGTGCCAAAGACCCCAGGGGTAAGCTCTCTTTATCTTAAAGAAAAAACACGCTTCACACTTCCTTTTCTGCGTAAACGGATGCTCACTGTAATTGTGATTGGATTAACCATTACATGTCGTTAACGATTTGTTTCTCTTTTTGCAATGCAGAGGCCACCTATTGTTGGAATTCTCACAAGGCACGATTTCATGCCGGAGCATATTCATGGGCTGTTCCCAAATCTCGGCAAATCACACTAATAAGGGCCAAATCGATTGCATTCAGCAGATATGTATTGGTTTTGTTTGCCGTCGCCTTGTGGCTACCGGTATCAAAGGAAGTGGCTTTGTGCAATATTCGCTGCTCCTATCTTGCCTTTTTGTTTGTCTATATTCATTTCTTTCCAAGGTACTTAAATCATTGAACAATAGTATAATCAACAAGAGAATGGAATTTTGTAGTTTGTGTTCCTGTTGAAAATAATATATTATTTAATGTATATTATGATTTACGAGGTTTCCTATTCCTGTTAAAGTTTTGCCGCTAGAAATATAAGTGGGCTAGCATGTAAACCCACTTATAACTAAACTCATTTTTACAAGCCAGTTCATGGGTTGATCACTAAAATGGCTTGTAAAGCTGGTTCACGGGTCAGGTCACTTGTATCCCTACCTCCCTACATGCTAACGTGTGTTTCTCATGTGCCTTTCCGACCTCGCTGCTACTTCAAATCTTTGATGGTAGTAACACATTTGTCGAGATTGATCTCTTTACTTCAGGACAAACAGATGCAAACTACTAGGATGTAGATAATAATAATGCAGACAGGGAATGCGTTGCTTGCAAACAAACCGTCCGTCCGTCCACATGTCGATGGAGAGACATCCTATTTGTTGCTGTCACATGCCGATGTTATTGCAAAGATTCATAGGAAATTCGCCAGGATCCTTCTACAGCGACCTCCGACGCTGGCACGGGCATCTACTGATCCAACCACCGCCCGTCGGTGGGCCCACAGACCAGTGACATGGCGCCCCAGACACGAACAGAAAAGGAGGGGAACAGTGACAGCAAGACACCATGATTCTGCCTCTGTAGATTCCAGCATGTGGCCATTGCCTGCTTGTAGTAGCCTAGTTCAATCTCTCATCTCCCAAACAAACATGAGTACATTAAAACACACATATATATATAAACTATCAGGAGTTCAGGTCAGGACCAAAGGAAGTATAGGCAGAGTATAGCCTTTTCATTTTTCTGAGTGAGGCATGCATGACAATTGCCACGAACAGCTTTTTGCACAAACTCTATATCAAAGTTGGTACAGTACTACAGTAGGACTAAATAAATTAGATTATCGTCTCTAGAAACCTTTCTAGGCATTGGTTGATTAGTTTGTTCTCTGCGCTTTTGGTGTCAGTGGGAAGGATTGGTTGCATTGCAGGTTTACAACCCATGTGAGTCCAATGGAACTAGACATCATGTTGGGAGAGGACACAAGACTCTACATAGGCAACATGTGTACAGCTACAGTGTACTTTGAGGAGAAAAAAGGAGAAAAAATTTTGGTGCGTGATACGGGAAGCTGACAGTATTGCTTAACCTTGCCTTACAAGCAAGGCAAACGAGCAATAGATTCGTTGTAGTTCCCTGTTTTTGTCTCGGAGCTGAATCCCTTTCTTTGTTTATTGGGCCCATTTGTATCCGATGGAAAGCAGTATTCCCAAGGAATTGAGTACTGTTCATTGGTTTGTATCATATGAAGAACGAGGGAGATTGAGGCTGTGTTCGGAAGATGAGGTTAGGAACTTACCTCCCGCGCATGTAAAACGGAGCGACGTATTTTTTGATAATTAATTAAGTATTTACTATTTTTTTTAAAGGATTAATATGATTTTTTAAAGCAATTTTCGTATAGAAATTTTTTAAAAAAAAACACCTTTAGCAGTTTGAAAAACGTGCGCGCAAAAAATGAGGAATGTGAGGTTGTGTTTTTCCCCACTTTCCCAACTCAACTCTCTCGTTTTTCGCGCGTACGCTTTTCAAACTGTTAAACGATATGTTTTTACAATAATTTTATATATGAAAGTTGTTTAAAAAACCATATTAATCCATTTTTCAAAAAAAAATTAGCTAATACTTAATTAATCATGCAATAATGTGTGCTCTGTTTTGAGTGTCGGAGAGGAGGGTTCTCAACCCCTCCTCCCGAACACACCCTGAATAGCGTTCCGGAGAAAAATTATCAATTCTGATGGTAGTGGTTTCATATGAGAACAGATTTGCCAACATTCCGATGAAAGATCTTGTTTAGATCTTACAAATTATTGAACTTGTTATTACTTCCGTGATTCATGCCTTGTGTAACACGATCCTTCCATCTCTTGTAGTCTCCACAAATTCGGACAACCTCAAGCAACTAATTAGTTTATGCGATTAGCGAGAGAGGGGGGTGGGGATGTTCCCAAGTTCAATGGAAGATGTGGGCATTCCCAAATTTAGATGGCTAGGGTGTTCCTAAGTTTAGTTGGAGGCTTTGATAGGAATGGCGGTCGACAATAGCGATGGTGTAGCAGCGAGGCGACAGTGACACACCAATGAAGCCGCTTCATGGGGAGAGGGCGTTACACGTTAAGAAGAGAGTGGTCAGGTGAAGGTAGGTGGTGGTGGTGGATATAGTGGTAAGAATGTAACCACTAAAGACTGAGGAGGGGGTTGCATCCAGGGCAAGTAAGATGAAGTAAAAGTGAACAAACTAGTGAGGTAGAGAGATGGCTTACCCTATAGTGGTGGTGTGGTTTAAACTCAATCTAATGACTCAAAGCGGTGTGGTAGTGGTAGTTTGATGCTACTTTGAAGGTTTAGGTGTGCGAAGATATGCTTATAATGATTTGTGCTCCAACCATGTTACTCTTGAATTAACCATTTTATATGAAGCAAAAACTAAAATATAAACATAGTATTGTGTATGTGGGCTAGCTTAATGTATAGAGCGAACTATGAATACAAGGTGTGGTAGCAGGAACTAGACGCTACACCTCCTATTCAACCAAGACACGACCTTCGAAGTATAGAGCAAGCATATCCCCAAATGGAGGCTGATACTTCGTGAGTTCCCAAGCAGGTAGTCGGAAGGAGTTTTAAGTCGTTCAAGGTGGAAGCATGCACGTTGAAAGTTCAATGTGGTGTCGCCTAATCCTTGCTACAACACAAAAGTGTTACAAATCGGTCGAGACAGGGTGAGTAGGAATTGGCTCCGTGATTTCACGTAGAAGCTGCCGTTACATAGACAACTACGAGAAGAAATGAAGAATGAGGAAGAGGAGGCCATGAATACGAAGAAAATTTTTCAATGCCTTATAAAGTGTGGAAATTAGTGCTCGATCAGTCTAAGCAAGTAATGGTTTTCACCGCCAAACTCCTGGTGCTCTTCCAAACACGTATCTCACACTCTCTCCGTTTCAAAATATAAAGCGTATATTTCTTTCTTCTGTATTTGTTTCCCTGTGCGCGCGTATTTCCATCAACCCATGCACAATCCATCTATCCATGAAGACGTTCGCTCTATTTACGCCGGGGCAAAAGTACCATGTCCCTGTGCGATTCCTTCGCCATCGTCCACCTTATATATTTCGATGCCTCTAGCCCGTACCATTTCTACCGAGACTCTAATTTCTTCCTCTTGCCTCCGATTAGATTCGCCTCGTACGTAGTCTTAAGCAGGATCAATCTGTCACCCTGCAGCCTCGTCAAAAACACCGATGGGCGCGCGCGGCGAGCGATCAAAATCACGAGAGATCCGCGAAATCGAGCGAGCTAGCGATCGGTCGACGATGGTTGTTGCCTGCCTTGTTGGATGATACATCCCCCTGCCTCCGCTCGCGCTCATCGTATCGCGGAGCGGCAGCTAGCGCGCGGGCCAGCGGCTAAAGCTAGCTTTTAGCGATCGGCGCGCACGGCACGGCCCGCTGGTCCCCTCCCGGCGCCGCGCACGGCAAAATCCTGGCCGTATTGCCCGTGTGCATGCACAACCCAAACCGCGATGACGATCCAGCCGGCCGGCGCGGTGAAGCGGACGGACGGCTCGTGCTTCGATTTGGGCCCGTACGTTCGTGACAGCAGCGCGAGGCGACGGTCGGCAGGCTCAACGCCGCTCACGGTTGCGCGTCGGCCAAAATTAATGTAAACATTTCTATAGTTTTTCACGGGGAATAAAGAGAAATAATATGGAATTAAATAAGAATTGGTTAAAATTCTTCAGATGAAGAGTAGATGGACAAACTAAATCAGAGATTATCGGGATTGTTAAGATGATAAAGTAGGTGAAGATATATTTTGAGAAAAAAGTTAAATACTAAAAGTATAGATATGTTGTAACGGAGGAAGTAAGTATATATATGTCGGCCAACGTACAACAAATTTTACCTCAAGTTTCCCGCGGTAAAAGAAACACCGATCGACAACACCTGAAAATCGAAAAGAAAGTGCGCGGCGGCTGAGTGAGAGCACTCCGATGACACGTACATATAATGACATTATAATTTTGTTTTAGGGCCCATTTAAATCGTAGGAATGAAAAAATTGAGAAATAGAAAAAATATAGGATTCTGACAGGAATACAAATTCAAAACAGAGGATTGCAAAACACACAAAAACACAGGAATGACCGTTTGATTGGACCGTAGAAAAAATACATGAATTGAATGAGAGAGATAAACTCAAATAAAACTTTTTAAGAGGTTGAAACTATTGCTAAATTTCTTTCAAAATTTCTGCAGGATTGTTTATTTCTTAGGATTTTCAAAGGATATGATAGGATTCAATCGTTTGTTTCAAAGTTATTCATAGAAATTTTTCTGTAAGATTAAAATCCTTTAGAATTCTTATGTTTTTTCTTCAAATAAAAAGAAAAAGAGCCCTTAACCGTTTAACCATCAACTAGTGTGTCCAAAGTTCGCTTCCATTAGTACATACATGTCCTCATAACAGCAGTAATTAGCGTAGAACGGGGGCACAGACGGAGAAACCTTTTGTTATTCGGTCATACGGAGTACTCATCTCCATGTAGTACTACGATTATGCAGCAGGTTGCATGCCCACCTACTATATTTACCTCAGCAATACCGCACCGCCATCACGTCAGCAGCAAGTACCCCCACCCCCATTGATCACCACAAAATCCACCGCGAGATCCAGCTAGAGATCCTCAAAAAGGCAAATCATGCAAATGACAGAAGAGAAGAGGAGAGAAAACAGAGCGAGAAGACGAAGAAGAAAAAAAGGGCTGGCAGCTGGTCAGGTCAGGTCGTAGTAGTACCAGATCACGGTGGCCCGTGGAAGACCGTGGAACCGGACCGCCCTGGGGATACCCACGGGAAGTAGTAGCAATGCTGTCACGCTGTACGTACGCTCGATATCCTCCTGTCACGCCGCATCGCTTCATCAGTACACACATATCCCTCGCCGTACCGTGCGCGCCGCGTGCACATACTACCACTACTACTACTACTACTACCGGACGGGTCAAACGCCGGCCGGCGCGCATTTGCCGTGACGCGCCGTGCAGCCGGCAGCGCGCGCACCGACGCGAGACGTGAAAATCGCCGAGGACGCGCGGGCCCTGACTCCGGAGCGTTTCCTGTGCCTTT